>CM053576.1:12948645-12994070 GCA_028646485.1 Cryptoprocta ferox
CCCCCCTCCCACCTCAGCCAAACCTTCCTTTCTCTGCAAAGATGCATTCCGGTTCCTGCCCGGCCAATCCTGTCTCTCCTTAAAGAGTGTAATTCATTTTTCTGGGATGAAATGAGCAAACGCGGAAGAGAACGTCCCAGCCGCCTCCATCCCAGGCCTAGAGCGCAGGTGGATTTACGGCTTGTGGCGAGGTGGAGACAAACGACCCACTAAAATGGAGATATTAACAACACTGTCAGCCCAAACAGTCAGAGCCCCTTGTCCTGTCGCCGTATTTCACGCTGCTCAGGTGTCCGGCAGCCTGGGCTAATGACTCCCATCCATCAGGCCGGGAGAGCGGCTGGTGCACGGCACCACTTGCTAATGGGCTGGGGCTGCTGCTTTAGACACTGGCGGAGGTTTTCGGGGCGGGGGTGGGGGCTCAGTGCATGGGTGTGTGCGCGCCCTCTGATAGACTCCCACTCTTGTCCGGCCAGCTCAGGGGTGAGGACTGACGGTGCTCCAAACTCCTAGGTCCACCTCCTTCCTGCTTGGCATGTGGAGCAAAACCCACATCCGTTTGCATATAGAGCTGTGTGACCTTAGGTTCATTAATGAGCCTCTCTGAGCCTCAGATACACCCTCTGTAAGATGAAGCCAATGATACCCACTTTGCGGGAAGGGCTGAGTATTAAGTCAGATGAGGAGGTCGGAAATAAAGAGGAGGGGTTAAGGGCCTGGGGTTAGGTCAGGCACCCCTAGGTGCGGGTCCCAGCTCTGCCGCAGGCCAGCTGTGACGGCCCCCATTTTTCTCAGCGGGGTGCACGGGGGCTGAGAAGACCGGCGGCACCTCGCAGCCGGCTCCGCTCGGCAAGGCGCGATCACGTGACTCGGATCTGGCCAATGGGACGCGGGCGGCGCGATCGCCCTGTGCCCTTAAAGGGAAGCGGTCTCCGCTCCCTTCCCCCCCACCCCCGCCCCGCCCCCCAGGGACGGCGGTGTGGCCGAGGGTGGTGACCAGGGGCGGCACTGGGAGCCGCCGAGCAACAACTCAGAAGGAGCCTGGGTCCCCGAAGCTTCTGGGTGTTTTGCGTGACCGAGGGTCGCCTCTCCACGGCTTCAGCGGCGGCCCCAACGCCCCTCCGTAGCATCAGGGTGGCGCCGGCCCTGCTGAGCTCCTCCCACCTGGTCTCTGCTGGGGACCCCCGCCCCCCCCCCCGCAGCCCGGCCGCAGTAAAGTGCTTCTCCCATGAGCAGGCAAACGAGAGATTTGGGTGAGTTCTCACAATTATGTGCGAACGAGCGTTCATGTTCTCTCTCCCCTGGTTCCCCAGGAGAGAAACTCCCCTGGATTTCTAAGGGGGTGTTATCCCCCCGCCCCCCTGGGGACTCATAACAGAGCTTTGGGTCACTGAGAACTTACTATGCATCGTTCCTCTGCTCAGCCCTAGATGCACATTCCCAGCAGCTGTTCCAGACAAGGGCAGCTCAGAGAGGGGACGGCATCTGCCAAAGGCCACACAGCCCAAAAAGGCAGAGCTAGGATTTAGGGTGGAAGGTGCACTCGGGGTCACAATCTTTCTGTGGGGGCAGGGCTGGCGGGGGGGGGGTGAGGCCAGGGAGGTGCCCGGCCCAGCACAGGAAGGGGAGCCCAGACTCGCTGTTCTCAAAGGAGGGAAAGCCTGCCCTCTAGTGGTCACTGTGGAAATTGCCAAAGGTGCCAATTTTGACCCTTAATAGTCTGGGGGGCAGTGCAGGTGGGGGGGGGGGCAGGCGTCCCACCCCCTCTCACACGCCTTGGACCTGATTTTCGAATGTGCTATCAGATACTCAAGCAAGGGTGAACCTGTACTCGAGCCTGGACTCGACATGGTACAGGTCACGTAGAAACACGGAGTAGCTTGCACGTGCTTTTAATCAAACCCGAATCTCCAGAAGCGCAACTGCGGGGTAAGTCAAGGGAAATCTGTCTTTTGTTGTATTCGGAATCTTTCCACGAGCTCAGAGCTGGCCAGTGGGATGCGGGCAGCGCGATCGCCTGTCCCCTTAAAGGGCAGAGGTCTACCCCCCTCCCCCCGCCAGGGACGCGGTGTGGCGCGGTGTGGACCGCTGAGCTGCCCAGCGGTTTGGAGAAAGCACCTCAGCAGGTGCGCGAACGCGGAGACTGCACACCTGCGCCCCTCTGCGTTTGCCGGGTCACATCCACAGCCGCGGAGCGTTTGGGTACAAGCACTGGGACTTTGTACCAGGGCACTTACATCCCGAAGCTCATGGCACTGTGAGCACCGCTAACTTTCCCTTTATTTCCCTTGGGTAACGCCCTTAGATCTTGGCCTTTCCGACATTATGGTTAGATCGTCCATTAGCGTTTCATTTCTGGAGAGAAAGGGCTCATTTCAAAACATTTAAGGCTTCCTCTGTGCTGACAAACCCTCTCCAGTTGTGAGAAGGCGGGAAAACGTCAGGACCTCCACGGTGGTCCTGTCATTCTCTGTCCCTGTCATTCTCTGGGTCAGGGCCAGAAGGCGGCGAGGGGTGCCTGGGAGCACAGGCCTAAGCTGGTTCTCCAGCCCAACTGTGACAGAAGCAAAACTTTATTTTGATCATGGTCCCAGGCTTAGGGTAGAGTTCTCAGTTCAGTCTGAGCCTGGGGAAAAGGTGCTAGAAAGACACTGGTGGTAGGTAGTGTCACCACCCAGACCATGCTCTTGACCTGGTACAGTGTTTCTGGAACACCAGTCATTCGTGGTAATTCACGTGATTCATGCTACTGCTTCGGTCGTTGGGTGTGTATCCCCTCCATAACGATTAGTTACCTAACATTTTTCTCTCTAAATCAATTCATTTTTTAAAAATTTATTTATTTGGGGGGGAAGCATGGGAGCAGGGGAGGGGCAGAGAGAGAGAGAGAATCCCAAGCAGGCTCTGCACTGTCAGCACAGAGCACGACGTGGGGCTCCATCCCATGTGAGATCATGACCTGAATTGGAATCAAGTCAGATGCCCAACCGAGCCCCCCGGGGCACCCCTAAATCAATCCATTTTTATTTTTATTATTAAAAAAATTTTTTAAATGTTTATTTTAGAGAGAGAGAGCTCATGAGCAGAGCAGGGGCAGAGAGGGAGACACAGAATCCAAAGCAGGCTCCAGGCTCTGAGCTATCAGCACAGAGCCTGACACGGGGCTCGAACTCACAAACTGCGAGATCATGACCTGAGCCGAAGTCTGACGCCCACCCGACTGAGTCCCCCAGGCGCCCTTAAATCAATCCATTTTTAAAGTTAAAGAAATCTGCTTTATAAAGAAGAGCTCAGAGGGGCGCCTGGGTGGCCCAGTGGGTTCGGCTCAGGTCACCATCTCACCATTGGTGAGTTCGAGCCCCATGTCGGGCTCTGTGCTGACAGCTCAGATTCTGTGTCTCCCTCTCTCTCGGCCCCTCCCCCACTCACACACTCTCAAAAATATATAAACGTTAAAAAAATATTAAAAGAAAAAAGAAGACCTCAGGCTCCTCCTCGACCCCCCACTCCTGGCACCTCCCACACTCGGGCTCACCAGTGTGGCCCTGCTGGCTTCCTACAGAAGTCCCAGCCTCCACACGCCGGAATCTCTTGGTTCTGCTCTCTCTCTCGGGCTGCCTTCCCTCTGATTTCTACTTAGCTCGCTCACTCTCCTCCTGTCTTTGCTCAGCAGCACGAGGCCTACCTTGACCACACTTGCAACCTGTCCCGCCCCCCCCACGGTCCCTTGGGTCCCTTCACAGTCCCTGCTTTATTCTTCTCCAAAGCTCTGGCCACCACCTCACACACACATCTGCCCCAGGCTGTGGGCCAAGGGAGGGGTGAGAGCCTGTCCCCTCTGCTCCCTGCGGGCTCCCGGGCTGTGACAGCTGCTGGCGCTCAGCTAATGGAGCTTTGCGCTAGCTGGAGGGGATGCCATCAACCCCCCCATCACCCAGGCCCCCAGGAACCAATATGGACACTGGGGGGTGGGGAGGGAAGGGAAGTTCCAGGCCGACCTTGTGTAGCCGGAGGACCAGCATGGCAACTGATCAGGGAATTCAGCAAGTGTTGTTGAAGCCTGAGGCCTAAAGGCGGAGTCTGAAGGGGGCAGGGGAGGGGGGGAACCCTGCAGGTGGCGGGGGCCTTCTAGCTCTGCCCCTCGGCCCCTCCGCTGGGGACCCTAGGGGCCCGCCCTCTCTTTTCGGGCTTTGTCCACGGAGACCCTGAACATTTCTGCATTTCCTAGGAATCTGTCGCTGGGGAGGGAAGGGGGAAGCCAGGTCCTCCCAATTAAGCTCTGTGACATTAACAATCCGCTTCCCAGGCCTCCGGGTGGGGGGGCGGCAGGCTCACGGGGATGCTGTTGACAGGTCCAGACCCAGGACTTGGGCAGCTGTTTCTTTTCCAAGAGCAGAGCTGGGGCCACCAGAACCCCCTGCCCCTCTCCTCACGGGCCCGAGATCACAAATGCAGGATTTTCTTTTTCATTAGCTTAATGCTGTCTTTATTAACTGGGACGGGTTCCTGGAACATATGATCGGGGCGTATGAAATAAAGCGCACACACGTGCGCCAGCCCCCCCACCGGCCGCCGGGACAGAGCGCCCCGGGCTCCCGAGCAGCCGGCCCAGAAAAAATCCAGGGCTACCAGGGGCGGCCGCCAAAGGCACCGAGGGGGATTTGCTGAAGGAAATGACTCAGGACGCTTCTGCGATTGCAAATGGGCAGGGAGGGCGGCGAGCTAAGGGCCTGGTAGGGGAGGTGTGGGGGGGTTGGGGAGGAAATCTGCGCGAAGGGCCCTGCAGCCCAAGAGACGGAGGAAGAAGTACCTTTTTTGCCCCCTGCTCCTCTTCGACGCCGTCCCCGATCACGATGTAGACGGCTTTCCTGCCGAATCTCTGCATTATCCTCTCGAAACAGCTCTCCTTCCCTGCACGCACAGGAAGGAAAGAGAGAAGAGACTGGGGCCCCCGGGATTGCCGCCACTCATCACCGCCTGCTGGGAGGCGCCACCCTCCTGAGTGCCAAGCACCCATCATTTCATCCTCAAGAGAGCGTTTGAGGCGCGTCCCCATGTGGGGGTGACAACGCGGAGGCGTGGGGAGGTTCAGTGGCTTGCCCAGGGTGAGGCAGGAGAGGCGGTGCAGGGGCTTGAAGCGGGTGCCAGAGTCTATGCAGCCGGCTGGACCCATTTCACAGCTCAGGACACCGGGGCTCTGACAGGTGATGTGACTTAGGAGGCAGAGGGCCAGGATTCACAGTCCACGGGGGAGGGGGCCAGCCTGGCGACAGACTTGTGACTCCCCTGCCCATGTTTCCCTTGCTACCCGGTGAGGACCGCCTCTTCGCAGTCTCCTTCTTCCCCGATCTTAGCTCATGCTGCTGTGTGAGCCAGTGCGGGAACAGTAACGAGAACAGCACTACTGAAAGGAGCGGGCGCTCACAGAATTTTCTGTATCCCAGGCATCTGCTGAGGGCTCCCTACACCAGGATTTCCCAGCCCCGGCACCACTGGCACGTGAGGCTGGGTAACCCTCCGCTGGGGGGGGGGGCGCCCCGGTCACTGTGATGTGTAGCTGCACTCCCGCAGCCCCTCCTCCAGTTGGAAAACGAAAAACGTCTTCAGATGTTGCCAACTGTCTCCTGGGAGGCACGCAGCTTCCCCGCTCCGTTTGCGCACCACTGACTTAACACTCTTCATATACGGTGACAGCAATCCTTATGAAATTGCAATTAATAGAATTCCCGTTTTAGAGATAAAGAAACTGAGGCTGGTGAAGCGCCTTGCAGAGGAGCGGAGTACGGTGTCAGTAGTAGCGATGATAATAATAATACAACAGCTCTTACTGTTGAGCACTTGTGCTCTGCTGGCAACTGCTGAATGTTTTGCACGCACGATGCCCCTTTGTCCCATGCTTAGAGGTATTCTGGTCCTCCCTTTATACACAGAGAAGTGGAGGCACAGAGAGGTGAACTCAGTTGCCTGGGCCACCCAGCTAGCAAGCACAGGGTCGGGATTTGAACCCAGGCTGCCTGCCCCAATTGCTTGAGCTCCGGGCTACCCTGTTATCCTGCTCTAGGTAGGACTCAGCTGTGCCGCAGACCTTTCGTTCCTCCCTCTGTGCCTGCTTTCTCCTCTGTGGGAGGTGAGGCTGGCTCACAGCTGTGAATCCTAATCATAACCGAATACATCACCCCCTGCAATGCCTTTCCCTCCAGCAGGTGGAGCCCTTTCTCCACCCCGCCGACATCGGGTTGGCCACGTGACTTGCTCTGACCAATCCTGGCATACTCGGGAAGTGAGTGTGGGTGGTGTGGCTGGGCCCCCTTCACTTCTGCCATCCGTCATGAGACTAATATACCCCTGATGGCCGCTGGTCCCACAGTGAGAGCACGTGTGGAACAGAGTGGAACCTGGAGGCAAGCTTAGACTGAAATCATGCGGTATTTGTCCTTCTCTGACTGATGTCACTTAGCATAATACATTCTAGTTCCACCCACGTAGTTGCAAATGGCAAGATTTCATTCTTTTTGATCACCGAGTAATATTTCCATTGTATACATACACTACGTCTTCCTTATCCATTCATCCGTTGATGGGCATGTGGGCTCTTTCCGTAATTTGACTATTGTCGATAGCGCTGCTATAAACATTGGGGTGCATGTGCCCCTTCGAATCAGCATTTTTGTATCCTTTGGATAAATACCTAGTAGTGCAATTGCTGGGCCGTAGGGTAGCTCTATTTTTAATTTTTTGAGGAACCCCCATACTGTTTTCCAGAGCGGCCGCACCAGTTTGCATTCCCACCAGCAGTGGAAGAGGGTTCCCCTTTCTCCGCATCCTCGCCAACATCTGTTCTTGTCTGAGTTGTTAATTCACTGTAGAATCACTATATTAAAAAGAACACCCATCACCTCGCACCCATTAGGACGGCTATTATCAAAAAAGGAAAGAAAAGAACAAGTGTTGGTGAGGATGTGGAGAAATCGGAATCCTTGTGCACCGTTGGTGGGGTCGGTTGTACAACAATGTGAATGTGGTTAATGACACTGAACCGCACCCTTAAAAATGGTTAAGATAGTAAATTTTATGTGTCTTTTCCCATAATTAAAGATAAAAATATTTTATTTATTTTTTTAAATGTTTATTTAGTTTTGAGAGAGAGAGACAGAGCATGAGCAGAGGAGGAGCAGAGAGAGAGAGGGAGACACAGAATGTGAAGCAGGATCAAGGCTCTGAGCTGTCAGCACCGAGCCCAATGTGGGGCTTAAACCCACGAACAGTGAGATCACGACCTGAGCTGAAGTCAGCCGCTCAACCGACTGAGCCACCCAGGTGCCCCATGATAAAAAATATTTTAAAAGGAGGTTCTGACTAAGCCTGGCACACAAGTAGACTGTGCAGAAAGACAATGACCGGCTACCAGGTCCCATCACATCAGCTCTAATGGCCGCCTGGTGCCTGATGGTCATGATTTTAAAATTGAAAGGCACTTTTCTGTTAATGTTCAGACCTAGAACTTCAGTAAAGGCAAAAACTGCTCTGGGAAAATTGCTTCCAAAGTACTATAATTTTTTTCTCTCCAGAAAAAAACAAGGGTAAAAATTTCTAATTAAAAACATCTCGGGGCACCTGGGTGGCTCAGTCATTTAACAGTCTGACTCTTGATTTCAGCTAGGGTCATGATATCACAGTTCATGAGATCAAGCTCTGTGTCGGGCTCTTTGCTGTGATGCACACGCATGCTCTCTCTCAAAATAAATAAACGTTAAAAAAATCTTAACCAACTAGATTTGTTTTGTATTATTATCCAGTTTCAGGTGATGTAAGAATCCCCCCCTCCCCAAGAAAACCAATACTTCTTGCCCTGATGATAAATGATGCTGTTAATTTCTGGTTATTAAATTCTTTTAACTGATGGAAGCTTTGAGCCTAAGGCTTGTTCTCTTTGTTAATAATGGAGATTATCAAGTATTAAGAGAGGTGTTAATGCAGGATAATGCTAAATTGAGTCTTTCCTTAAAAGAGAATGAAAAAAACCAAAAATTTTCTGTGTGGTTCCAGGTTAGATTTAAGATTATTTGATGACTTGTACCAACTAAAATTAAAATCCCCTCCTGTGCCACGCTGTGGCAAGGACTGTTTCTCTCTTCTTAGTAATGTAATTCCGTGACTTTTACCTGGGTTCATGGCACTTAGCTATGGACTACATTTCCCAGCCTCCCTTGCAAAGAGCCATGGCCATGTGACTAAGCTGGGGCCGATAGGAGGTGAGTAGAAGTACTATGTATCCCTTCTGAGTCTTGGCTTCGAAATATTGGACATGTATTACTCCTTCCTCTTCCCCCCCACCTTTCCATAAGCCAGAATGACAATGTAGCAGGATTCTGATTTGACCACACACATGAGAATAAAACCACAGGGGATGGTGGAAAAATCAGATGGGAAGGACCTGGGATCCTGGGTGAGTTTCAGGACAGAGTTGCCCCACTAGCCTGGATCACTCCTGTCTGGTCTGTTGACAAGTGAGGGAGAAATAAGCTTTGATTCTGATGTAAGCCCGTGTATTTGGGGGTGTATTTGTTACAGCAGCTTTGCAAGCATCCTAACTAACACGCACACTTTAGAATATGGTCCTAACCAATTTCTTTGGAAGCTGAGGTTTAAAGTGAGCAGTGTGTGGGACTGTCCTAGGGATCTGAGTCACGCCCGTGGACAAGGAAGTTCTTTAGCTTCCCCAATGCTGTTTTCCGTAAGCCTCTCATACAAGGGATGGAAAGCTAACCTCACCCACCCCCTCTGTGCATCACCCCGAGGTCTGGGTTCTCCCTACCTGTCTTGGTGGCACTGTAGATGTTCTCAATAGGAAACACGGAGCCCAGTCCGTACAGCAGGACTTTGGCCAGGGCAGGAATTAGCTGAGTGGTAGTGACCAGCACGTTGACGCAGTTGGGGCTGAGGACAAAAAAGATCGTGGGTCAGGACTCCAAGGTACGGCCAGGCCTCTTCCCCGGCACCATGAGCCTGGAGTCGGCAGGCATCCTGGTGGGGTCTGGAGGCTCTGGCCTCCAGAAGTCATCTTCAGGTGAGAGTGGGGGCCCAAGGATCCTTCAGCTCTTCCTCTCATTTAAGCCTGAGGCTGCCAGGCACGTCGAAACATGAGCGCAATACTTTTATTCAGAAAAATGTTTCCTGCGAGGACCGACCTCAAACAGCTGCAGCTGCCTATCGGTGACTTCCATGAGTTAACGTGGATCAGGTATAGGACAACAGGGAGTGGTGAGGGCTGGGGTAAACTAGGGAGCACGGTCCTGATAGGTTTCCAGAATCCAGAAACCTGGCGCCGTGGATTACCTTCCCACTCTTTGGGACAGAGCGTGTATCAAAGAAGACACATGGGCGGGAAGGAGCCATTCTGTGACCATTCATATGTTGGCTCACGAGATGTTTTGATGCTAGCGCAGACAGTAATGTGTTCTCCAGCCCAGATGGTCTTCTTTAAGGGCAAGAGGCAATTTACTGGGAGGCCCAGAATGAAACTGGACCCTCCTTCCCTCGTAAGTGCCAGATGAAATGTGGTTTTCAAGGGTGTTGGGACGGTGGCTGTTGTGGGCCCGAGTGGATGGGACAAGATGGATCCATGTACAGACGTCTTTGGCTCTGCTGGGCCCTGGGAAGTGTCTGTAGCTATTTGCTCAGCTGTGGTCCCAGATGCCCATGTGCCTTATGGTACCTCCGCTGTATCAAATGTCTGGAGAGCCCGCGAGTGAGAATTTGGAGAGGCCAATCCTCCCAAGTGTGGAAACAGAGGAGCTATTGCCTCAAATGGGGGGAAGTTCAGGGGCACAAAGGAAAAATGGGGGCTCGCACCTACCGGGAATTGATGAGGTTGAGTGCCTTGAGAGAGTGGGTCAGCCAGAGGTCGGTCAGAGCCTCCAGCTCGGCTCTGAGCTGCAGCCAAGTCTCTCTTTTGGGAGCTCCTATCAAGCCTGTGGACAAGGGAAAAAAAGATGTGCTGGTTATTATTTTAGAAGTCTGGGGGCTAGTGGTTAGGGAGGGGAGTCTAGCTACTGGTACCCCAAGGTTTCAAATCAGATGACACCCAAGGTCAACTTTAATCCAGTGATTTTAATCTTATTTTGGGATTGATGGATCAATCCATCTACTGATTGATACATTCATCCACCCATCCACCCTCCCTCCCTCTCCCCATCCATCTGCCTTCCCATCTATCCATCCATCCACCTACCCACCCACCCATCTATCCCTCCCTCCCTTTGCCCATCCGTCCATCCAACCAAGACTTCAGGGGTGCCTGCTGCATGCTCATACTGTAATAGGCACTGTATACACTGATGAACAAAAAATGCAGATTATTGAGTTCATACTGTTTTAGTGGAGACAAAAAAATGAATAATGAAATAAAAATGACTAACGTTTATTGAGTGTTTACTATGTGTAGGGTCCTGTGCTCTTAACACGATTTGTTTCCTTCATTTTCACAGTGACCCCAGAGGGGGACACCTTTTTATTTGTTTATGTTTGAGATATAATTGGCACATAACATCATGTAAGTCAGGCAAAGAAACTGAGGCTGTGTGAGGTTGACGGACTTGCTCACCGCAGGGAGGAAATAATGGAGACGGGTTCGGCAGCCAGGAGGCAGACCTCCAGAGCCCACTCTACAGTGTTTCTACACCTGACCATCACTCTGTCAGCTGTCCAAGGCCCTTGAGATGCGGTTCAGACTCCATGGCCCATGCCTCCCGCCCCGCACCTGTGAGGTTGCCAATCTCGTCTCTTGCCATTGCCCTGATGTCCTTCCATTCCCGCCCCAGTGGCCTCCTCTCTGTCCCCTGGCACATCAAGTCTGTTCCTGTCTCAGGACCTTTGCACACCTCATTTCAGAACCTGGACCACACCTTCCCTTTTTGCATAAATCCTTCGCACTCATTTCCAGTGCCCTTTCTTCTGGAAGGCTTAGCTTGGTCAGCTCTACTTCATGCCCTGCTAACACACCGTACCTCCTCTTTACAGCGCTTGCCACAACTATAATTTCAAACGCCATCTGTGTGATTATGTGTTCGATGTCTGCTTCAGCCATTACGCTGTTTGCTCCGAGGGCAGGGATCCCGCCGGCTTCGTTCAGCACAGAGGTGGCAGCCCCGGGGAGGCACCGTATAACAGGGGCTTGTGCGCGGTTGGTGCCGAATCAGTGTTTGTCCAAGGGAGAATGAATTCAGTGGGACGGAAATGCTGCCGGTGGTCCCTGGCTTTCTTTCCTCTCTGCACCTTCCCCACGGCCCCTGGGGCGCTTAGTAACAATACAGACCCCCAGGGGCAGGTGTACGGATCGCAAGGGGCTTCCCACTCGCGCTGCCACGGGTAGCCAGCCTGTCAACCACTCCGACTCTGCACCTGCTAGGAAGTTTCCATCAGGCTTCCGTCTGCCCGCCCCCTACCCGTAGCTTTCCCCCGGGCATGCTCACCTTCCCCAGATACGTGCAACGTTTAAGAAGTGCTCGCGGGGCGGCGGCCCTGTTCTAAGTGTGTCCCGCGTGTTAATTCACATGATCCTGACGTCTATGGGCAGCATCATTATTCCCATCTTCCACATGAGGAAACTGAGTCACAGAGGGGTTAAGTAATCTGCTCGGGGCACAACAGAATCAGGCAAAGGCCTCTGAACCCAGCCCCTGCCTCCCGGATGCTGACTTGGTAAGCATCTTTTTTTTAATGTTTATTAATTTTTGAGATAGAGCGGGAGCTGAGGAGGCGCAGAGAGAGGGGGAGACAAAGAATCCGAAGCAGGTTCCAGGCTCCGAGCTGTCAGCACAGAGCCCGACTCAGGGCTCGAACTCACCAACTGTGAGATCATGACCTGAGCTGAAATCATGAGTCGGAGGCTTAACCGACTGAGCCACACGGGTGCCCCTAGAATGTCTTTTTATTAATTTTTTTAATGTTTCTGAGGGGGGTGGGAGGGGAGAGAGAGAATGAGAACAAGCAAGGGAGGGGCAGAGAGAGGGGAAGACACAGAATGTGAAGCAGGCTCCAGGCTCTGAGCTGTCAGCAGAGCCCAACGTGGGGCTCGAACCCATGAGCGAGATTATGACCTGAGCCGAAGTCGGCCGCTCAACCAACTGAGCCACCCAGGCGCCCCTTGTTAAGCGTTTTCTCTCTTCACCCTGTATCTTGCAGATGTCTCTCTTCTGAGCACAACTTCTATAACCCTTGGGCTCCTGGGGTGTGTGGTGAACCCCAGGCTGGAGGCTGCAGCCCTCCCCGGGCTAGTTCTGTGATGCAGGACCAGCTGGGGGAGAGGCGTGCAGGGACGGGGGTGGGGGGAAGGGGAGGGCTGCCCACGGCGCTCTGTCAGCTGCAAGGCCCCCTCGCCCGTTGACACACGGGGCAATTTCCCCTCAGCTTATGGGAAAGCAAAGCAGCCTGACAGCAGCCCCGGGCACTTCCTGGGGCTTAGCCTGGATGAGGGGCAGGTGCCCCTACTGGCCGACTCCACCCCGTCTTCCCTATTCCAAGCACATCCGCTCCCCTCCTCTCCGCACGCAGGGGTGGGTGAGCAAGCAGGGCTGATTCCGAAGCTCTCTGCTTCACTCTCACAGACGACAGACTTGGGTGCGAGAGGCCGCAGAGCATGGGCAGAGGTGGGGAGGCGGTCGGCCTGGCCCACCTGGACTGTGTGATGCTGGGCAGGTAACTTAACGTCTCTGATCTCGGTTTCCACCTTTATAACAACATGGAGGATAAAAGCACTCACCTTACAGGGGTGTCGTAAAGAGCAAATAAGATATTAGATGACAAGCCCTTGTCACACAGCCTGGCATACAGTAGGCGCTCAGAAAACGTTAGCTGTTGCCAGAACTGCATTAGGGCTGCAGCCACGGATGAGACAGAAAATCCGTCCCAAAAAACTGATGGTCTATCCGGGGAAAGCAGAAGACACGGAAGAACTTGAAAGGCTCCCAGGCAAAACTGAAAGAACTAGTGACAGACGCTACCATTTTTGGAGTGGCTGCTATCCACAGAGTCATGACTTTTGTGCCCATTAACCACAAACGTTCCGTAACCCAGGGAGACAGAATTATTTTTATCCCCATTTCTCAGATTTAGATGCTGAGGCTCAGGGAGGTAGCTAGAAAGTGGAGGCATTGGGGTGGGAAGTAGGTTCTGTCCAGTTTGAGACCCTAAATTCTTTCTGGGACCCTACTCTTTCTGGGGCTGGGGGGAGGGAGCCCTAGACATTTTGGGGGCCACAGTTTACGCATCAGACACCACCAACTGCCTGCCAACTTCTCTCTCTCTCAAAACAGAAAGAAAATCAGAACTGGAAATGCCTCCAGTGGTTCCAGTATGAGAACCAGTGGCTTCCAGTCCATCTCCAGTTTCAACGTTTCCACAAACTACTTGCGAATCTTGTTCAAAACGCAGATTCTGACTCGGTTGCCTAGAGTAGGGCCCGAGAGGCTGACGTCGGGGGTGATGCTCGCGGCCGGTCCGCGGCCCACCGTCTGAGCAGCAAGGGCCGAAGTCACGGGTCCCCAACTCCAGCGAGTGACAGTGTCGCCTGGAGGGCGTGCTGGAAGCAGATGGCCGGCCCACCCCAGCCTCAGACTCGGCAGGTGGAGGACGGCCCGAGACTCTGACGTCTGAGCGTGTCTCTGGGTGCTGCTGGAGTGCGGACCCCACTTGGTCAAGACATGGGGTGGGGTCACCCCCCCCGCCCCCCTCCTGGGGGCTGTGTGATCCTGGACCGGCTGCAACATCTATTCCTCGTCTTCCTCCCCCTCAACGTGAGGATGCTGAGATGCTCATGTCCTCTCCCAGCTCGTGTTCACGCCCAAGGGCCGGCGGCCGCCCTTGACCCTGCCCGGGCCCCGCGGCTGCGGCCTGAGCACGGACAGACCCCCGACGGCGCGGCCGCCCTTGACCCTCCCCCGGCCCCACTCACCGCCGACGTTGTTCTTGTACGTGTTGTACATCTCCTTCACCCGCCGGTAGCGGAAGGCCAGCTTCCTCATCCAGTCCACGCCGCCATGGACGCCGGAGCCGAGGCACAGGTTGGCCCCCGGGGCCGAGCTGTGGAAGCCGTCGGCCGAGAAGTTGTACGTGCTGGGAGAGGGGGTGAGAGACGCCGTCAGTGTGCAAGGGGGGCTCTTGGCCGAAGCCCCTGCATGCAGTGGCCACGCCAGGAAAAGCCCCCCCCACCTCCCTCCCCCGTCCCCTTAGAATTCGATGCTAGAAGGGAAGTCCAAGGTTCCTCCTGAGAGAAGAGAAGAGTCCGGAAGAAAACACGTTAGTTCCCGCCACTTCGATCCCCAAATCTGTGCTGTCTCACGTCCCCTGGAAGGCCTGGCTGCTGACCCCTTCTTCCCACTCTGGGAGCGTGTCCCTACCTTTCCACGGAAATGCCACATTCTACATTTTTTAATTAAAAAAAAATTTTTTTTTAATTTTTGAGAGGGACAGACGTGTGAGCAAAGGGAGGAACAGAGAGAGAAGGAGATACGGATTCTGAAGGCTCTGAGCTGTCAGCACAGAGCCCGACGCGGGGCTTGAACCCACGAACCATGAGATCATGACCTGAGCCGAAGTCGGACGCTTAACCGACAGAGCCACCCAGGCGCCCCTTAGTTTTTTTGGTTTGTTAAATTGGGCAGAGTCGATCACTGGCGCTTTGCAGATGCAAGCCCTGACTCCGAAGGAAGCAGGCTGGCCTCGGGAGTTCCGCGTGTGGACTGCAGAAGAGCCAGAGTGTCACACAGTTACCGACAGAAGTGGCAGCTGGGAGCCCGAACGGGGAAGTGGGGGCCGCTCCCCACCTACAGCAACCGCCGCGTGAGAATGAACTCCCCCCCCCCCCCACCAGAGACCTGCTTCTTCTCTCCCTCTGCCGGCAGCTTTGCTGGAGGTTTGCAAAGTCACCATCGCGGGGAAACCACAGCGTGACAAGGGACACAGGTATAGTATGACCCAAAGCTTAAAAAATGAGTCTCTTTCTAGAAAAGAAGAGAAGAAAACAGGTCAGCGTGATGCACGGCTGTCTCAGGCTGTGAGTTTGGTTCATGGTTTTCCTCTTTGCCCTATTTTGCTGTTTCTAGATTTTCTAGGATGAGTTGGAGAGCGGAAAGAGAAAGATGCATTTTACGAAGACGCGTTGCGGAGGCAGGATGAAACTGTATCTCACGCACGTCTAGTACTTCAACGCCATCGCCGCGGCACAGATAAAAGGGCATCCGAAAAGCGTGAGGTACTGGGTCGCTCGGCCTGGGGCCTTTGTGGCATCCACAGCCATCACCCAGCGTCCCGCGTCTGGGGCTCAGCCTTGAGAGGAAGCCGGGCCTCCTCCCGGGGCGACAACCGAACCCCGCGGAAGTCACAGAAATGCTCGGGATGAATGTCTCGGACTCAATGGCTAATTTCACCTGCTTCCTGAGGCCTGCAGGCCCGGCGACTCAGTCCTGAAGGCCTCAAACGTGGACCCTGGCGTTCCCCACGGCACACTGTGTGAAGAGCCAGAGAGGGACAGTGCCCCCCCCCCCGTGTCATTTGTCACAGACATTTCTGCGAGTGTGACTGTGTATGACACTGGAAGCAAGGAAGCCATGTCAGGAAGTGGATGGTTCCAGTCGTTGAGAACACGGGTGGTTACAGTCTCTTCCCAAGTGCACAAAACCCCGCAGAGAACAGGAGACGACCTAATGACCTGTCTGTGCAAAAACGTCCTCTTTCCCACGAGAGGTGTGACCGGCTTCCTTACACAGACACGTTGCTTCTTCATTTCACCTTCC
The DNA here is from genome assembly GCA_028646485.1 of Cryptoprocta ferox. Classification (NCBI taxonomy): domain Eukaryota; kingdom Metazoa; phylum Chordata; class Mammalia; order Carnivora; family Eupleridae; genus Cryptoprocta; species Cryptoprocta ferox. The sequence goes on from CM053576.1 coordinate 12,964,437, forward strand.
TTGGGTGTAGACGACCAGGGGTAAAGATGAACGAAAGACACCCAATGGTAAAAGGAGGCAGATGACCTCCGACCACGGGCAGGGAGCCCCGTGTCAAGGCTCCCACGTGCTGGGTGCTTGTCTGGCACATGGGCAGCCCGGTGGGAAGGGGGACAAATGACTTCACCCCGTCACACCCCTCGTTTCCAGAAGCCACACTTCAGTCCCCCCGTGGTCCTTCCTCTTTCCTGCGAAGATTCCCATCTCGCTGGACGGTATCCCCTTCTCCTTTCTTAGAAGCTTTGTTTTCCACCAACCTTGTTTCCATCTTCTCTTTGCGCATCTGTGGAAGAACAGCCTACGGCCCTCGGGGGTTGTTCCTGCCCGTTGGGTGGCCAGAGCAGTGGCCGGCGGGGTGGCACCTCGGCTGGCTATGACCCCAGGGCTGGGCACCGTGCGAGGCGGCCGGCCGGCCAGCCCCGGGATCAGGAGCCACCGGAAGGCGTGGCTCCTGGATGCTGCCCGGATCTGGTTAGGGAAGGTTCGAGGAGGGAGGCACTGACATCACCAAGGTCTCCAACGGCAATTATGTGACGTGTCGAGCCGCCGACAGAGCCTCTTTGCGTTTCTCCAGAGTCCTGACGTACGCGCCAATGCTTCTTCTGCGGATCACCGTTCTGTCCGGAAGTCCCGCTGGGTGCCACACAAGTGGGTTCCTGCCGTAAGGCATTTGGGGACACCTTCCTGCTTCGCTGGCAACACATCAAGGACTCCGGACACTGTGGAAGTCTCCCTTTGACTTATGATGGGAACCCACGGGCTCCGCCTTACAGGCCCCTCACTGAGGAGCGTGGAAAGGCCAGATAACTTAGTCTTGAAGAAGAACACTGACTTGGAAACGAACAACTCAGAGGAAAGCCTGTATTTTCTGCCAAGCGGTAGAGGGCAGGGCAGGGCGTCTATGAATCCTGTGCCCCCCCCCCCCCCAGCTGTGTGAGGTTCGGCAAGTGACTTAATCTCTCTGTGCCTCCTATTCCCCAACTGTCAAAGGGGGATGAGGAAAAGAACATCCATTCCCGAGGGGAACTGTGAAGATGTGGCGAGCTAATGCACGGAAGGCACCTGCGACAGGGCAGGGGGCAAAGTAAGGGCATTACCAAGGTTGGTTTCTGTTAACTGAAACAAACAAACAAACAAACAAAAGAAGGGGCATTTGATGCTTGGTGCCTGGCACACAGTAGGTGCTCAAAAGAGATTTCCTGAATAAAGAAGTGGAAGAACTTGGTTTCTGGGGGGAACACATCCTTGGATTGTGGGTTCCGGAAGCGAGGGCCCGAACAGCCTGGCACGAGGCAGGACTGCTCTGGGTCCCCAGCCGGGCCGCTACAGGGAAACTTTATATATAAATGGAACCCTGCTGCTCACAGCTGTGAAGGGGAGAGTGGTTCCCAGCTATGACATCATGGAAAGGACACAATTCACCTTGATCTGGTGTTTACTGACTCCGTAAATAGAGAAGGTGGCACTAGAGGCTTGCTCCTTTCCTTGCCAGTCCTGACTGCCATGGGTATTCAGAACGGCGAATTAATATGAAGCAGGCACCTGCCTATCACTTCCGGTGCTGCTGGGCTCTGAACAGACTTCCGGGGCCCAGGCACGAGCTTTGATTTCTCTTTTTGGCCTAAGGTGGAAGACACATCTAGGAAGCAAACGCTAAGTGACGTTACTGGCCCCCTAAGCAAAGCATCATTTAGTCTAATCACATACATTTTGGATGGGCCAAGAGGTCGGGATCATTTTGGATAAGCACAGATGAACTCTGGCTCCATTTTTGACAAGGTTTTCTCAGGGGTAGGCTTGGAACATTCCAGCCACATTCCTTTGAAAGCTGTCTCGTTTTGGGTACCTTATTTCTGGAATCCATGTCCTAGGAGTGTTTTCCCCTAGAAACCAGACATACCATTTACTCAGTCAGGAAATATTTGGAGCATCGACTGTATCAACTTTTATATTAAATACCGTACATAATGCTAATGAAGCAATGAAACCTTTGAAGACGGGGTGCCAACCTCTTAGTGGCGGTGATTCCGGGAGGCAGGACGGGAGGTGGTGTCTGAGTCTGTTTACGATACGCATGCATTACTTCAGTAAGTGGGGGGACAACCGTAGTGAGATAAGCATCGCAGAGCCCTAGAGAATCTGTGGAAGTCTCAGCCTCGGCCACGGGAGGTGACGCATGTGCAAGAGTCTGCAGGGTGGGGGCTGGGCTGCAACCTTTGGGTTCTGGCGACGCAGGCACACGCGTCATCCCGATAACCAGCCCACCCCCCTCCCTTCCTGGTGAAAGGCAAGCTCAATAACCAATCAAAAGAGGGCATTTTTGACTCCCCAAATTCCTACCTTAAATCTTGCCCATTGTCATCGGATGAGACGTCATCAACGTGGATCTGGTCGCAATCCTACAGGGAATGTGGCAAAAGGAGAAAAAAGGGAGAGGTAGGACTGATTAATCTGCTGTGGCCTCTGAGAGCTGAGCGGGGGGAGCACTGCCCCGGGAGTCACAAGCCCTGAGTTCTAGTCTGAGCTCTGCCACTAACGGTGAGGTGACCTCTGGTTAAGTCTCATCCCCTTTTTTGCCTTTGGTTTCCTTATACGTGAGCAGGTTGGCTGTAAAGAGGGGGGTGAGCATATCATTTATCATGCAAACCAAGATAGTTCTGCAAGTCAAAGGGGCTAAGATTACGTTGGAGGGACAGGCACAAAGCACGACTGCCCCTCTCCACCTGTGAGTACATTAGCACAGTTAGCACAGACGGTCACCCTAGCCCCATGGTGAAAGCCATTGCCTTGACCGAGGTATTTCTTCCACTTGGAACGCTCTTCTGCCTTCGACACGGCACAGCGAGCCTTGCATTCTTCAAGCATTAGCTTCTGGAAGTACCCCCTTCCCCAGTCCTCCTTTGCGTCCGATGATATGCGATCATCATTTATTGAGTACTTACTATGTGCCAGGCACCATTCCAAGGGCTTGCCGTTCAACAGACTCCAAAGACCTACTGCTTTCCACCACCCAAAACCCCCCAGTTCTCCTTGGGGAAACACCTTAACACCTGCGACTTAAGACCGAGGGGCGGGGGATGAGGAAGGTGGCCACGTGACCCAGGTTCAACCAATCAGAGAGACCCAGGAGCCCTCCGGCTTCAGAGACTGCATCAAAGATGAGCACGTGTGTCTACACTGGACCAATGAGAGAATTCGGATGGGACCTTGGGAAAGCCTCTCCTTCACTGCAGCTGCCGACGGTGGGAAAATCAAGTCCGAGGGCGGGAGACGGGACGAGGCCCTGGTCACATGATCTGATCTGCTGGATCCAGCCTCACCTGAAAGCAGCCCACCCTGACTGTGCTAGGACGAACAATGCCCACTCCCCACCCTGGTGTCCCTGTCCTAATCTCACAGTCCTTACATGGCAAGAGGGGCTCTGCAGATGTGACTAAGTTTAAGGTCTTGAGATGGGGAGGGTCTTGGGATTATCCAGGTGGGCCCTCGATGTAATTACAAGGGCTTTTGTAAGAGGCAGAGGGATATTTAAGACAGGGAGGAGAAGGGGAGTGGGGCGACTGCTCTAAAGATGGAGGAAGAGGTCCCCGGGCAAGAAGGATGCCCGGGCACCAGATGCCCAGATTCTCCCCCCAGAGCCTCGTTGATGCCTTCAGCCCAGTGACACCGATGCTGGACTTCTGACCTCCGGAACAGTAAGGGGCCACACTTGTGTTGTTTTAAGCCACCGCGCGTGTGGTAATTGGTTACAGCCGCTGCAGGAAACCCTCCCTGGGCACTTCGGCTCAAGGCGGCGGAGTTGGATTTCTGCCACCCTGCAGCCAGGTGACGCAACACCCGCCCCGAAGCCGCGCGCAGTACACACCCAGCCGTCACCTCCACCTCCGCCATACAGTCCGGTGACAGGCTGATCAGGCAAAAGCAGTGAGCGTGCTCTGCCTGCCCCTGCGGCCCCGGGGAGGCTCAGACTCCGCGTTTGGATCCTGGATCCGAACGCTTCCCGGCTGTGTGACCTTGAGCCAGGGGCAAAACCACCCTGAGCCTTAGAGGTCGGATTGGGAAATGGGAGATAACGGAACCTCCTGCACAGGCTTGGCGGCTGCGAGGAGAAGCGAGAGGCTGCGCTTGAAAGCGTCGAGTACGGTGGCTGGAACATGGCAGGTGTGGGGTGCGCGCTATTGGTTTCATTATTGTGCTAAGATTTATTCACGGCCCCATTTAGGTTGTGGGGTAACCTGGGGAAGCAGGGGCTCTGGGAAACCACTGCTGGGGGGGGGGAGGAGGAGCACATGGAACTCTGAGCTTGACCTCTGAGAAAACAATTGGTGGTAACATCTCTGGACTCTCGGGGAGAGGGCAGCATCTGGGGGAAAAACCGTAATTTCTATTTTGAGCAGATCTTTTAACATAAGGAAGAGGCTTGAATTTATCTTTGGGAACAGGGGCTCTGCTGGGGGATGGCGGGAACCCTTTCTTCCCTCGTTAATTTTCTAAGGTATATAGAGGCAACCATGTTGTTATGGAGATGCGGGTGGGGACAGTGGCTGAAACCTGGGACAAAGGGGGGGTGTGTGGCCACTGGTCCCTCTCTGGTCCCCTGAAAGGGCTTTGGATTGAAAAGGGGTTTGCTGGGAGGTGAGGTTTGCTTCCGGAGTCCCTGGCCCACACTCTGGCCCACAGCTCTGCGGCAGTGAGAGTATGACTCATGGGACCCCATGCATCCGTGGGCCCGGGACAACGCCTGGGCACAGGCAAGACTGTGTGCTCTGACAGCCCTGGATGGGAAGTCCCACTGCGTGGCTTCCTAGGGGTCAGCCGTGGGCAAGTGGAAATCGGCGAAGAACATGGCAGATGCTAAGTGGTAAACCCAACTGGAAACTCTTTGGAGAGTGCTGGAAAAAACTGGGGACGCTGAGTGACCTCTCTTGAGCTAGCAGATATCTGACTTACACCTAAACCTCTACTGTTGCTCATTCTGTACTTCCATTCTTTCCATGTATCTGGGATTCTAATGGGCGCTCGGTGGTCTCAGGTATAATTGATCCCCTCCCCAAGAGGGACTGTCCTTTCCTAAGGTAGCTGAGCACCATGGTACACCTCAACTTGAAAGATTCTATAGTCATGCTAATACTGTAGCAATTAGCCACACGTGGTTATTTATAGTTATTTTTCAAATCAATTTAACTTAAACAGCACAAAAAATGGAGTTCCTTAGGCCTGTTTCAAGTGCTCAGTAACCAGACGTAGGCAATGGCTACTGTACTGGATGGTGCACGTAACTCCCATCAGCACAGAAAATTCTAGTGGGCAGTCCTGCTCTCGAGGGGTCAAGGCACCAGGCTGACAACGTATCTTCTGTGTTGGTAAGTTTGGTCAGGGATGAGCTATTCAGCCCACACTACGCTTGAAAAATTGTTTTGGAACAACAGCCAGTATGTGAACTCAAGGGATCTCTCTTGCTCCCTTTCCCCGTCTCCGTCCTCTCCCTTCCTGCTCTCACTCTTTCTCTGTCTTTCCAGATTTTCGGCTACTCTGAGACTTGACACACTCTGGCGGCGCAGGGCTTGCATTGTTCTGTCCCAACCATCCTTAGCCTTTTCCAGCGCTCCACAGTCTTGTCTGGGTCCTCTTCCCTTCACGTCGCCTGGGGCCCCTGTGGGCATCCTAGTTTGAGGCCTCTGATCCACAGACACCGTCAATGAAACATCTTTAAAAGGCCAATGCTGACTTTGAAGACCCAGAGAAAACAAAATTAGTAGCAGACTTCTCCCCCATCCAATGCTTTGCCTACAATTGGACAAACGCCTCCCCGTGCGCCCCCCTCCCCACCTAGTTCTTGCCTGAAGCTCGAAAGCTGCTCCGGGGGGTCACACGGGCTCAGGCCCCTGGGCAGGGGCACCCTGTGTTTTCCCTGACGTCAGGGGAAAGGTATGTGGGAGGCTCTGGTTTTCTCATTTGCAAGGGGATTGTTGGGGGCGCTAAAGTGTGACAACAGTAGCGATCACATTTCGGACTTAATAAAATACCATGACGCTCAGCTAGACGCTACCTCATACTCCACCTGGATCCAGTTACCCGCTGAGGCTGAGCCGGCAGCAAGGGGAGTGGGCTCTGGGGGAGGAGGATCCTGTGCCCCTCAATTCTCCTGCACGGGGGGCAGGCCTCTAAGGTGGAGGGTGCCGGCTTTTCACAGCCTGGGGTGCTTCTGGCCTCTTCAGGGTCATCAAGTGTGTCTATCCTGGGTGTGGGGGGGGGGGCCGAGAGGACCTGCTAGTAACAACAGAGGAAGAGTTCCCATGGCCTTGACCTGGGTGGGGTCTGGGCCCCAGTGCAATCCCAGCTGCAAGGAATTTACACCTCCTGACTTAGAGAAACACCCACACATCGTCTTGTGCAAAGATGTCCACCATCCCGGTGAGAAACAGGAAAACACCCACAGTTCCCTCAACCAGATCATCACTAGACGAAATGCGGTATGTCCATTCAGCGGAATCCTGCCCAGCAGTTCAGACGAACGAGGTAGATTTTTCTGTTAGCACATGGAAATATTCCCAAGACATTCCATCGGGTGAAAGACCCACGAACAGCATGGGGGATCGGGCACTGATCCCCGTGTCGTCAAAGATCTGCGTATCCCTTTGGACTCCCCCCAAAGGTAACCACTAATAGCTGCTGTCAACTGGAAGCCTTGCTGACAATACAGTCAATTACCACATATTTTATATGCTGTATATATTGCATACTATATTCTCACAAAAAAGTGAGCTACAGAAAAGAGTTGTAAGAAAATCACAAGGAGGGGTGCCTGGGTGGCTCAGTCGGTTAAGTGTCTGACTCTTGATTTCGGCTCAGGTCATGATCTCACAGCTCCTGAGATCGAGCCCCGCGTCGAGCTCTGTGCTGACATCACGGAGCCTGCTTGGGATTCTCTCTCCCCCTCTCCCTGGGATTCTCTCTCCCCCTCTCCCTGCTTGTGCGGGAGTGTGCGCACACTAGTTCATTCATTTCCGTACTGTCTATGGCTGCTTTTGTCCTACAATGAGAGAAATGAGTAGTTGAGACAGAGACAGCATGACCCGGAAAGCCTAAAATATCTACTATCTGGCTCTTTACGGACGAAGTTTCTGGAGCCCTGACTCAAGACTACTGCAGTCACTCCTGACCCACCCTCCCTGCTTCCTTCCTTGCCTCCCTTTGAGTGAAAGCACGGTCCTCACAAAGTCTCCAGGCCTGCGCGTCTGCACCCCGTCCCCATCTCCCAACCATCTCTCCCTGCACCTTCAGACACAGCCTCCCACTAGTCCTTCAATGACCCATACGCTCCTGCTGCAGGCCCTTTGCACTTACTGCTCCTTCTGTTTTGAATGCCTTTCCCCTCTCTTTCCATCTGCCAAAAGCCTGTGAAGGCTCTGTTGATATCCTCTCCTTTGTGAAAACTGTACTGACTCCACCTCACATCAGGACCAATAACTTGTCTCTGTTTCTCCCCTTTGTGGGGTCTCTAGGACTAACCTACACCTGATATAATGGCCAATCTATTTATTTATCTGGTTAGGTAACGCCCCTGGTTTGCTGATTTTTTGCAAGGTCAGAGAGGACAGCAGTTAAAAGCATGGACTCCGGACCCTAGGTTCAAACTCTGGCTCTGCGGCTTATTAACTGAATGACCTTGGACGAGGTACTGAATCTTTCTGACCCTCAGCTTCCTATCTGTCACTGAGCTACGGAACCACGCTCAGCGCACTGGGCATTGCAAGGATGAAATGAGTCAGTTCAGGTGAGGCACTCTGGAAAGTGCTTCTGTCTTGTCGAAAAAGCCACATACACGTCTGGCATAATTATTGCTGTTATGACAGTTTTGAATTCTACAGGCCTGAACTCCGTGCCTGGTACAGGACTGATCACCCTGAACTGAGTTCACCATCAAGAGAGGCTCGTGGATGGTCAGCTCTGCAGATGAGACCATTTAGGAGCAAAGCAGAAAGCTGTATTCCTCAGCCAAATCCCGAGAGCGTGTCAGGACGCTGTGCACGAACGCATCTCAGGGAGTGGGGTGGGGGGCGGAAGACAACTGGTAGAGGTCTTCAGGCCCACACGTCCACTTTGCAGATGGAGTTCAAACCCCCTTCTCTGGTCTCCAGTCCCAGCCCTGCCGTTTTCTCCCTGTGTAATCTTGGGAAGCTCACTTTACACCAAAACTTTTTTTTTTTTTTTTTCTTCTTCAAGATTGCTTTGGCTGTTTGGGGTCTTTTCTGGTTCCATACAAATTTTAGGGTTGTTTGTTCTAGTTCTGGGAAGAATGCTGGTGTGATTTTTTATAGGGGTTGCTTAACTTTTTTTAATGTTTATTTTGAGAGCGTGAGTAGGGGAGGGGCAGAGAGAGAGGGACACACAGAATCGGAAGCAGGCTCCAGGCTCTGAGCTGTCAGCACAGAGCCCGACGCGGGGCTTGAACCCATGAACCGCGAGATCATGACCTGAGCCGAAGTTGGACGCTTAACTGTCTGAGCCCCCCAGGCGCCCCTGCATACTGTACTCTTTGAAAGGACGTCACTGTGCAAAGCTCACAGTGAGGGTGGAGTATCTAAATAAGTGATTCAAAGTCTTCTACATGGGATATATGTCTCTCCTCCCCACATATTTAGTGGTTTAATCATTATCTGTGTCATTATGGACCCACGGGGACTTGTTTTATACTTAGAATCCAATTCCATGCTACTTGTTTTAATAGTCAAATTGTTCCCAGCTTTGGCCACTGGCAACGCCTCCAGGAAGCTCCTGTGTGCCTCTGACATCTTCCATCGCTGTAGAGTCTTTTGAGCATTGATTTTTTGGCACCGTAAGATGCCCCACATTTATCATGTGTATTTTCCGCCCCAGCCCTAGAATCAGCCATTTCTCTAAGGAGCCCTGGCTCCTTTTCTTAGAAGATGGTATTAGAGCCCAAGATCTGGGTGCTGGGTGTGCTCATTGCTACCGGAGTGTCATTGCTCCAGGGCTCTCTCAGGTGACAGAAAAGTCTCTAGGTTCTTTTTTTAAAATCATGAAACATGGTTAGTACATCCTTTTGCAGGTATGTTACAAGGCATACGGGAGGCCTGATAAATGGTACTAATTATAGTCCAGATCCTTCTTTCACCATGGGTCTGAAATGGAAGCCCAGAGAGGCCCCAAGTGGAACTTACACGAAGAGTCGCGGGGCATGGGTGGGATTGCAGGAGCAGCCCACTTGTCATCAGCAACGACAGCGATTTGTCCGTCTGTCATGTGCTCAAAGTCCAGAGTTAGCTTCAGGGTGACACTCATCTCAGAAAACGTGTGGGAGAGCATCACACCTTTTTCTTTGCTCTTAGGTCATGCAGGATGGGATTTATCCTTTCCCAGAATGTTTGGTGGAACTCTTGTTTAAAACCAGCTAAACCTGGTACCCTTTTTGGAGAGTACATCCTTAACTACCATTCCAGTGTCTCACAGTCATTGGCTCATTTATTTACAAATTCCCCCTGAGGTTAATTCTGGTAATTTCCATCTTCCTGGAAAGTGTCAACTTCATCTAGGTTTCAAGTTCATTGGTATAATATTGTACAGTAGTCTCATAATTAAAAAAACAGATCTGCCCTGAATCTGAGTAATGTCCGTCCTTTCATTCTAGATGTTTATCCATCTCTTCCTCTTTTTCTTTCTTTTTTTTTCTTGTTCATGCTTTGCCAAAGGCTTTATCTTCCTTCATGGTCTTTTTAATGACCAATTCTTATTGACTTTCCTGTTCTTCTAATAAAAATGTAATCTAAGGCTGGATCACCCTTTACTCACATCCCACAGACTTCGATACTTAGCATTCTCCCTGCCGTCCAGTTCCGAGCAGTAAACTCAGTGACAAATACGTATCAAAACTGTCTTGACCAAGCTGGCGACAGCTGGGGTTTCCCCACCTGCCCTGCGGAGCTCTGATCCCGTGGCTTGTTGTCTCTGGCTGCCTGGAGACACGAATGGGGAAAGGAAGCTGTTGACAAATTTGCCGTAGAAAAATGACTCTCGTCAGAGGCCAGATGAACTGCCCTGGCCACTCCTTCCCTTTCAGAGCAGGTATATTTTTAAGTGAGATTGCTGATGGCTCTCTCTGGACAAGCCAGAGAGGGGCCTGCTCCCCGGGAGGGAAACCTGGGCTGTCTTTCTTGTGTTGTCTATATGTTTAACTTATCTGAGGAGCTCCAAGGAGGCCGTGGGCTGCACTGCATTAATGGCCAGTTGGGCAGGATGCCTCAGAGCGCAGCTCAGCGCTGACATGGTGAAATATTATTCTCCCTGATAGCTCCCGCAGCACCGTAAATCAGACGTTAGCCGTCAGGCCCGCGCGTCAGGCAAGCAGCCACGGCTTGCCCAGGTTCCAGCCACTTCCGAGTCCTTCTAGCAAGATCTTTCCTGAAGTTCTGGCAGCATGTGGGAACGCTCCCCCTCCAGCCCACCCGCCTGCCTGGTCGCTCCTGAATCCAGCGGGCGGGGCGGGCGGGGGGGATACTTTCGGCCAAAAACCTTTAGGTCAATCTTGTTTCTTACAGAGGACTCTTTTCTCCCTTCTGTTCTGTTGATCTTATGCCTTTTTCGCCCACTCAGTTCGTTTCAAATCCATGTGTCCCATGCAGGATAAAGGTCCCAGCTTGGAAGTCGGCTTGGCCTTGGATTAAATCTTCATACTCTTCTTACTCTGTGAACTTTCTGGGCCTCAGTTTCCTCATCTGTAAAATAGGGATAAAAACTCTCCCTTGTAGGGTTGTTGGGAGATTTCAGTGAAAAAATGCAAGCACGATGCGTGGCACAGGAGCTCAATACAGGTCAGTGCTGGGCAAGTTAACATCTCGGTGCCTCAGTTTTTCCATCTCTAAAATGGGGATATTTAACAGTGTTTACCGTCTGTGGAACTCTAAGACCTAAATGAGTGAGTGCGGGCAAACCCTCTGGATAATATACGTGTCAGCTGGCGCTGTGACTGTGTTTATCATTCCGATCTGTGTCCTCCACTTGGCTCCAGCCACGGCCTGCATCCTTCTTTCTAGAAATGCATTCCGATCCTTTGCATACTGCTCTGCCCATCTTCAGGGTGGGGGGTGAGGTGCCAGCATGGTTCGTTGGTTCGTTGTGGTTATTTGTGTGACTTTTGTTTTGCATCTGCAGCGTGAAGATGATGTGACTCACAGATGAACTTTTTGTCTTCTATGCTTATGCCGGGAATTTCTTTTCTTTCTTTCTTGTTTTTTTTTTAAGATTTTTTAAAAGTAATCTCTACAGCCAACATGGGGCTTGAACTTACAACCTGAGACTGAGAGTTGCACGCTCCACGATGCCGGCCAGTGGCCCCTGTGCCGGAAATTTCTTCTCCTCTTGCTGGCAGACCTTGCTTGTCCGAGTTACCCCAGCCCTCTCTGCTTTCTCTTTCCCTTTGAACTCATCATCCATAGCACTGTGTAGAGCCTAGATTTCCTGTCTGGAATCTTCTTTCCCAAGCCAGATAGCAGTCGCTCTCCCTGGGAGAGGCAGCAGAGCACAGCGTCTAAATACTGTGCTGGGTCTAAATATTGCCACTGCCAACTGTGTGACTTTGGGCTGCTCACTTAACGTCTCTGTGCCTCAGTTTCTTCATCTGTAAAGTAAAATGGGTGTTATGGACTGACCATCTGTGTCCCCACCCCCACAAGTCACGTGTCAAAGCCCTAACTCCCAGAGACGGGGCCTCTAGGGAAGTAATCAAGGTTAAATGAAGTCAAAGGGTGGCGCCCCAATCCGACAGGATGAGAGCCCTTACACGGAGAGACACCACAGAGCGCCATTTCTCTTGTCTCCGCACACGCACTGAGGCGAGGCCATGAGAAGACAGCGAGAAGGGGGCTTCTACAAGCCAGGAGGAGAGTCCTCGCTGGGAACAAGACCTGCCAGCACCTCAGTCGGGGACGTCCAGCCCCCGGAACCGTCAGAAGATTCACTTCTGTTGTTTGGGTCATTCAGTCTGTGGAGTTTGCTGTGGCCGCCTGAGCGGACTAAGACGGTGGGACAACAGCCGTGGGGACTGAACTAGGTAACACACGTAACCTGTTTAGAACAGTGTCTGGTACAGAAATGTCAGCTACGAGTCTCCTCCTCCTCCTCCTCATCCCTGACATACAGGTCCTGTTGTAGAAGTTTACAACTCCAGAGTTGCACTGACAGAACTTTCTACATCGAGGTAAATGTCCTGCTCTGTCCACTGTAACAGCCACCAGCCACAGGTGGCTATTTACGTTAAAATTAGTTAAAATTAAGTAACACTGAATAAACATCCAGGGCCTCAGTTGCACTAGACTTATTTCAAGCGCTCGATAACCACGCGCGGCCAGTGGCTACTGTACTAGACAGGACTGCTCTAGAGAATGGGCTTTCATATGGATTTAACTGTGACTTAAAAACAATTTTTTTTAATGTTTATTTTTGAGAGATAGAGACAGAGCATGAGCAGGGGGGAGGGGCAGAGAGAGAAGGAGACCACAGGATCCGAAAGAGGCTCTGTCAGCACAGAGCCCGACGCGGGGCTCGAACTCACAAGCTATGAGATCCATGACTTGAGCCGAAGTCGGATGCTTGACCGACTGAGCCACCCAGGCGCCCCTTAACTGTGACTTTCCGTAAGAAAATGCATTTGCTATCCCACGGAGATCTCAATTACCAAAACATAATTTATATTATGGAAACAATTTTCCGAACAGCATTCACCACTACTATCTGGGAGATGCCGGAAGTTTAGCCACGAGGCCCGGGCTGCGCTGTACCCTAGGGGATCCGGAAACAGGTGCAGCTGCTGACAGCTCTCGGGCCTGAACGCAGTGTTTCTCAAAGGGGTGCCGCGGGCATTCTGGGTGTGACAGTCCCCCCCCCTCCACTGCAGGCAGGTTGCTGTCCACGGTGCTGGCTTACCTGACATTCCTGGCCCTGCCGCTAGAAGTGCGTAGTTCTCCCCTTCCTGTGATAACCGGCACCCTCCCTCCATTTCCAAACGAATCCTCCAGGCAGGAAGCTTCTGCCCTGACTCAGGTCTGGTGAAAACGCACGGCCAGGGGTGCCTGGGGGGCTCAGTTGGTTAAGCGTCTGACTCTTGGTTTTGGCTTGAGTCATGCTCTCACGGTCTGTGGGTCTGAGCCCTGCATCAGGCTCTGCGCTGACAGTGCAGAGCCAGCTTGGGATTCTCTCCCTCTCTCTCTGCCCCTCCCGCACGCGAGTGCTCTCTCTCTTTCAAAATAAATAAACTTAAAAAAAACCCCACATTGATAATGATGAGGTTGCAAACGCTGACAGGGCCTTGTCTTTGAGAAGAAATGGTACACTGGTAGCAATGCCCGCCCTCTCCCGCATCCTGCACTGGACTTTGCTTACAATTACCTGTTTCACGTCTTTTTCTTGCTCAAACTGAGAGCGTCTTGCCGGAATTTGGAAACACTCCTAATCACACTGCCTATGCAATCTCAGCCATTTTTCATGGTCTAGACTTTCAAATTTATTTTGTTTTATTTTTAAAAATATTTTATTTTTTATTTTTAAATGTTTGTTTAAAAGAGACTGGGGGCAGGGAGGGCCAGAGACAGAGGGAGAGAGGGAATCCCAAGCAGGCTTCACGCTCGGCACAGAGCCCGACGTGGGGCTCCTTCTCACAAATCGTGAGATCACGACCTAAGCTGAAATCAGAGTCGGGTGCTTAACTGACCGAGCCACCCAGGCCCCCCACCTCAAATTTATTTTTAATCGAAGTTATAGTATCTTGAAATAGAAATAATGAATTCTTGTTTTGAAGATTTGCTTTTTTCAAGAGCGCAGGTCTTGGAGTCCAGCAAACTCGGGTTTGAATCTTGGGCTTAACACTTACAGCTACCGTGAGCGTGGGCAAATCCCCCACCCTCTCTAAACTTTAGTTTCCTCACCTGTAAAATGGGAGATAATAAACACGACCGACTACACAAGGCTGTGCACAAATTCCTGGCTCCCTTGCAGGTGATGATTCTCTATGCACATAATGGTAATGAAAATTGTTGTAATAAAATAATACTAATAATCTATTATGTTCTAGGTGCTGTATATACATGAATTCACTTAATTCTCATAGTAATCTTATGAGGTAGGTATTATTATTACTCCCATTTTGCAGATGACGACAGAGGCCCAGAGAAGTTAAGGAACCTACCCAAGGTCACACAGCTTGTAAGTGCGGAGCTGGGTTATGAACCCAGGCCTTCTGGCCCCAGGATCTTTGCTCTCAATCATTACCTCCTATTGCTTCTGATAAAGGCCTCCTGGACAGGAGGAGTTTGCAGCTTATGCTCTGGCTTTTTGTGCCCATCGAAGTCATTATAAAAAGTTATCTGGAGCATGCACCCTCTCCGCCAGGCACTCGGGTCGGGCAGGCACTTTGTAGATGGCTCCGTGCTTCCTGTAGAACTGCCCAGGGCTGCCCAAGTCTCCTCCTTCCCTTGACAACAAGGGACAGCCCAGAGGCCCCTGAAGCTGGGTGGGCTTAGGCAGAGCCCCAGGGGCCCAAACACCCAGTGGGTCCTTTCCCAGGTCTGGATCTGGACTTGCTCCTAGCGACTCCCACCTCTTGGGGTGTCTCCAAGGCTCGAGGGAGACTTTTCACTGCTCTGCCCGGGGACACAGGACACCGCTGTCAGTCCTACAGGTCTAGTTACAAATAACCTCAGGCGCCACCGTCGAGCGCTTACCGTGCGCCAGGCACCCCATGCGCCAGCACACATAATCCTCCTACGGAGGAGGCGCTGGGCACCAGGACAAGGGCTTTGCCCCCTCCACCTCTGATCTTACAACAACCCACGAGATGTATTTTACGTCTCCTTTTACAGGAAAGAAAACTGAGCCCCAGAAAGTTGAAGTCAACGTGTCTTAAGATCATTCAGAGGTGGCCAAGAGGGGTTCAAAGCAAAATCTTCAAAGCCTCCATGACTGCCTCATCTGTGGGTGTCTGCTCTGCTTTGAGCATCATGCTCTCTGCCAACCTCACTTGTCCAGTCACCACATGCGTTCAGGGTGGATCGAAGAAAGGGACGTCTCTATTGCTGCTGGAAGTTTCTGCAGTCACCCCGTCTTTGGACAGGCAGAGACTGGCTTCAGTATGAATGGCGGGGCCTCCTCAGCTGCTGATGTCCCCAGCGTGGGTGAGGGTGGGGGCGGGGGGACCATCAGGACTCTGCTTTCTTCCTGCCGCCAGCAACACATCGAACTAGCCAGGGGGACAACCTGTCCCCCCACCCCCACCCCGCCTCCCAGCTGACACCTGGAGGGTGTCTGGCCCTGGGCAGAGAGCTCTTAGTGGTCCTATTCACTCCAAAATATCTTTTCACAAAGGAGCTGGGTCCTAATTCAGTTCTGAGGATACCTTTCTTTTGCCTTCTCTTGGTTTTCTTGGGGTCACAGGGGGACAGAAAAAGAGACCAAACTATTGCATCTCCCAAAGCTACAAGGTTTAATATTGAGGCAGATCTTAACCCTAGGGTAATGGGATCTTCCCACCACCCTCTCTAGGGACATACTTGTGCACATTCACCATGCTGCATTTATTTTCAGGGGTTCATGCACCCTTAACAGATGGGAGTATGACCTGAAGAATCACCCTCAAGCTGTAAATTCTGCCAGCCAGATTTTGTCTCTAAGTTGCTGAAGTGACTGGCTGGTACTCCTGACACGCATTTCCATCTAAGAAGGGGAAACAAGTTAATAAAAATGGGGTCTGTCTGCAGGAGTATTAACTTCTGCTGGACTGCATGTTCTCCAAACGTATCAATCCATTTCTTGCCTCTGCACCTTTGCGCGTGCTCTTCCCTGGCCTGGGAATACTGTTCTCCAACCTGTCTCTCTCCTGTCCTTCCTCCCCATCGCCCCAGCAAATCTTCACTCTTTCTTTAATACCCAGCTAAAGTAGCTCCTCCTCTGATGGTTCCCTGGTTCCCCTCATCCCAAACAGAAGGATTACTTAATCACTTCCTACTTTGGGCTTCTGCTGAGCACCTTGGGAATGTCCATCAGAGCAGTCCTAGCCCACCTGTTCTATGATGGTGTGTTACTTATGGGTCCCTTACCAGGAGGTGGACAGGGGTGCCACACCTGGCTCATGTCTGTGACCAGAGCCCCTAGTACACAACGGATGGGCAGCAGACGTTAATGGGAGGAATAGCAGGTGGAAGGAAGGAAGAAGGAAGGCTATGTGGATGGATAGAAGAACGGGAGGGAAGAAAGATAGAGGGAACTTAGGGAATAAATGGAAAGAAGGAAGATGGAAAATACATGGATGGGAACATGGAAGAATGGATAGTTGGATGAATGAGTTGGTGGGGGGGATGGATTGATGGGGGGAAGGAAAAAGGGCCAGGTGGATGATAATGACAGGCTGGAAATACAGGTGGATGGATGGAGAGAGGGAGAGACCAGAGGGTGGATAAAGGAACAAAGAATGGAAGGAAGAAAAAAGGGAGGGGTTGGGAGAGAAGTAAAAGGATAGAACAGATGGGTTGGGTTCTGTGGCGGGGGGGGGGAGGGGGAGGAGAGATTGAGAGAGAGAAGAGAATGCAAGCTAAGACGGAAGCAGGGGAGGGAGGAAGCAGGGAAGAGGGAAGGCGGGGAGAAGTAAGGACAGTACTTCTCTCGTGCGGGTCTGCCATGTTTTTTCTCACTGGGGCCACATTAACTGGCATTTCCTCCCCTGCAACCTGGGTCTGCAAGTCAGACCCGAGAGGGCTGTGCTCCTGGGCTCTCCGTCCGTTCAGCTGGGATGGAGGCCGCAGGGCTGGGTCCAGCACCTGCTTTGGCCATGACTCACGCACCCCTCCAGGAAGCGGCGGCTCGGGAGGCTCCCTGCAAAAGGGCTTTCAGGGTGAACCCAGTCCCGTGCGTCCTGAGGATGGTCGCCACAGCGCTGGAGCCCTAAGCACATGGGCATCTGTCAAGCCCGCACCCTGCCCGGCAACCCAGCCAAGGTCTTGGACGGGGGCCCCTCCCCGGGTTTTTACTGCACCATGAGCAGCTCCTGCCCCAAGTGAGGTGGCCGGGAGCGAGGCGGGAGGTACTTGAGGGAATTTCCTCCCAGGCTCCCGCAGCTGTGGCCATCATCTCGGCCATCTCTCTCTGCATTGCGCGTACTGTTTCAGAATCATCGTAAGATCAGAGTTGGGCGCGCTGGTTGTAGTTTTCTAGCTCACAGTGGCGGAAATGACTATTTACATTGCCCTCGTGCCGTGTGCCCCCCCCATCCCACAAATCCCATGGCACCCCCGGGCATAGGATCATTTATGTAGAGCGTGCCGGGCTCTGTGTGGACGGCTTCCACCCATCTCCCATCATCATTATGGCCTTGGAGGGGAGGGGCTTTTCTTCTACCCGTTTAGCAGATGAACAGACCGAGGCCAAAGGAGGGGGAGAAACCTGGGTGGGGCATGCAGCCAGGACTCAAAGACAGATGGAGTGGATCAGCAGGTGCTCGCCCTAGACTCTGGGCCCGTATCCTGGATCGCCTGAGCTACAGCTGCACTTAGCACCTGCTCTGTGTCTGACCAGTCCCTACGCCTCAGATCCCTCCCCTCAAGTGCGTTCACATGGGGGTGCGGGCACCTGACTTGACCAGATGCAGATCCCTGCCCCCACCGCCCACAGGCAGCCAGAGGGAGCCGCTGAACCCCAAGCCAGATGGCGGCACTCTCCTGCTCAGAACCCAGTGGCTTCCAGTCACCCTGAGAATATCATCCAATGCCTTAGGATGGCCCAGAGCCCCCCCTCCCCGGATCTGCACCCACCTCGGCCCCCACTGCCCACCGTAGTCTCCCTGTGGCCGCTCCGGCCTCCCTGTCTCAGGAACCTGCCAACCTTGGCCAGGCCTCAGGGCCTCCCCCCTGCCGTTCGGTCTTGCTCCCTCCCTGCCCGGACACCCACGCGATCCCTCACCTTGTTCAGGCATCTGCTCAAACGTGAGAAGCCTTGCCTGGTTGCACCCAGTGAAGTAACAGCCCCCCTGCCCATGTCCTTCCTCCCCGACTCTGCTGGACTCTGCTGGGGGCCCTTCGTCGGAGGGTATATACTCAGTGGTTTATAGTGTGCGCCCCGCACTGGAAGGTCAGTGCTTTGAGGGCGGGGATTTGCTGTGTACAGTTTGTCACTGAATCCACAGCACTTAGAGGAGGGCCTGGCAAACGCTAGGTTTCCCTTCAGTCGCCGCTGCATGTGAGAGCCAACCCCTATTTGCAGACGGCATCGCAGGCGCAGAGCAGAAAGGGGGTTTTGACTTTGTCCCCTAAACCCCACCATCCGTGCGGGCGCTGGCCTTGCTGGCCTCGGGCAGGCCAAGCACCCGTCCTGAATCCCATCAGCCTCCTCGGGGAGCCCGGCGGGCTGCCCACCGTGGATTTTGACCCAGGGCTCCCCGCACCGGCAAGCAAACTGTTTTCCCTTGTGTGAGTCTAAACGTCCCCATCGGGTAACATGGCTTCAATCCCGCTGAGGGGCCCTGGGGACTTCTGGCACTGGGGACGTGTCTGAAAAAATATTTAGAGAAGAAAACCAAACTGGCTCCCCTGGGTCGCTCCAGCTGGTGATCAGATCCTTTCGCCAAGAGGTGTGACTTAAGACTGAAGATATTGCCTGGAAACACACATCAGTCCAGCAAGACGCCTGGCCGCGAGCCTCCAGTTCAACCGACACTGATAAAGCCCCCACTATGCGCCTGGTGTTTTTACTTCAAACTCCCATAGCTCCCTGTCGATTTGGTATCTTCCCTGGGGTGTCAGAGACGCCTTAACCCCGGCGTGCCCACCACAGAAGGAGGAGTTTGCCCTCCGCATTCTCACGTCTGCCCTGCCTGTGCGTCTCTGAGAGTGGCTCTGTCGCGCTGGTCAGGCCACGCCCAGGACCCTCAGCCCTGACTCCTCTCTCTCCCCTGCCCCCCACATCCAACCCATCAGGAGCCCTCTTGGCTGTATCGCCATCCCGAAGCCCATCTCCTACCACCTCGGCCCAACCCAACTTTCTTCTCTTGCTGGGACAATTGAATAATCTCTCTGCTGGTCTCCCAGCCTCCACCGCTCCCTTCTATCACCCGTCCTCCATGCGGCAGCCAGAGTAGTTCTTTGAAAACATAAGCTGGATCATGCAGCCTTTCCTGTTTAGTGCTCTCTGGCCCCAAGGTTGTCCACAACACTTAGAATAAACTCTGATGTCCAGGACCCGTGTCTGGCCCACATCTCCACCTCCAGACTCATCTATCCCAGTTGCCCCCATGCTTTCACTCATTCGCTACGGTCACTGTGGCCTTCCTCCCACACCAGGGCCTTTGCATGTGCTGGTCCCACCTCCCCACATCTCCACCTGGACTGGCTTCGGCCATCATTCAGGCCTTGGTTCAAGTGTCACCTCCCGAGGAGCCTTCCCTGACTCCCTCGAGAATGCTGACGCCCAATCCTACCCGCCTCTCCCCCATCGCTCACTATCACATCTCACAGTTCTATATCCTTTGCACCCTTTTCATTAAATGAACTTTCGCATCGATGGATCTGTTCGGTTGTTTACCGCTGAAGGTCTGGGGATTGAAGATGATACACAGGGGGTTCCTGCCCTCACAGAATCAACCTTGTAAGGAGATCTTGAGAGACGAAATCTACCCTTGGTTTTTTAACTACAAGAGCCAATAATTTCCTTTTCTTTTTTCGCTAAAACCAGTCAGGTTTTGCTATTTGCAGGCAGCCCACTCTTTATTATATTAGGCTCCATAAATGTTTGCTGAATTCGATTACCATGTCTGTTTTATTGTTTTGCTCATTCGCTCTCTCCCTCTCCCCCCCACTCCTCCCTCTTTTCCCCCAAGACACGAGGGGTCATTGTAAAGGGAGCCTGCACAGTGCGTCCGGCTAAAGGGGCAATCCTGGGTCTGATGGCTCACGGAAGTCCCCACTGCGCCAATGTTCTCTTTTGTCATCGATGAGTTTCTACATAGAGCCTCTCTCTAAAATAGACGTTGGACAGAGAACATCAATTCCATTTCACAGATGGGAGGACTGGGGCCCAAATGGCTTGCCTAGGCTGCATGGAACACAAGGTTGTTCATTTCGGCAAGGATTTCCTCCTCTGGGAATCCAGGCCTGTAGACCGGAAAGGAAAACCTGTATCCTCTCCTGATCATAAATACGAGTCGTGCCCTGGGCCAACCAGGACAGTTCTGGACTTCTAGCCCTCACAGTTCTACTTCGCAGGCTAGTCCCAGGGCGTTTGGGTTCCAGGAAAAAAAAATATTCCTGCAAAAATATTCCTGCTAAGATAAATAGCTTTCACACACAGTATAATTTTGGGTTCACTTCATTTTTCAATCTGTTAAACCAATAATGCAAATACAATTTACAAAGCCAGAAGCTCCCCATATGAATCCTCTTATCGACCCAAAGAACCCTTCTTCACCATGGAGAAAGCCACTTGCTCTTTCATCAGCGGTTAGTAATGCATTGTATTTCCCTCCTTGCTCTGGCTACCAGGAAGCTCAGAGATTAACCTCTGAACTTAACTGCAGTAGTTGGCCTGAGCCAGATATTTTTGTCCAGCGTCTTACCCTTAGCTTTCTATTCCTCTGCCTTTGCTTTAATAGCTCAATTTTAAATATGTTTTTTATTTGAAGTTCTCAAATCCTTCTGCCACAGGCTGGGTGTAAACAAAGGATTCATAGTTATTTCGACACTGTCCCCCCCCTTCCCTATCTCCTTTGCCACTAAATAAGCATGGCCCCTCTGTTTGTGCTCTCTCTTTATAAAACATGTTTTCAGGGGAACGTAAATTGTTTTTAAAAGCTTCCATATGCCGGCCTACTGCTAATTCTTACTGACCCAGGAGGATCTGTACTAATTTGCGTTAACAAACTTATTATTTTGGGAGGAAGAAACTAAACCGCCTTTATGGGATCAGTGAAACAGCTGTGGACGTCTCCACCAGGGCAGAGAGAAGCCCGTTAGCTGCACGGGGAAGTCGGGGAGATCTGCTGGTCAAGCCTGTTTTCAACAAACGGGCGCTGGCCACCGTTTTGTGGCTTCCTGGGGGTTGTCAGCAAAAGTTTCCAGCCTCCAAAGGAAAAAGGAAGGACAGAAAAGAGAAAAAGCAGTGTCTCTTCCCCTGAAGCTAGACACAGGCCATTCGTTAAAGACGACGACTAACTAGGACACGAAACGGGCAGTTCCAAACCTCCAGGTCATTGAAGAACAGGTGCGTGTCTGCAAGGTTGAAGATCATTTCTTCCATCATCAGGCCGAGGCGCACCGACGTCGTGGTGTCCTGGCAGAGAGAAAGGGCAAAGTCACACGGCAGCGGGGCCTCCCCTGTCCCATCCTATCACTGCGAGGCCACCCAGGTCGGTGCTGATGGGCTCACACGCGGCCTAGGCTGTGTCACCCCATGGGGTCAGGGCAATGACGCTGTACGGCTCCCGAAATGTCACTTCTGGGTGTCCCTGATTTCTGTTTGCCCTCTTTAGAACTGCAGTCCCCCCCAAACGTGCCTGCCATTGCAACTGCGTTCAGCGTTGCGGGGTCCAGGAATGACGGCAATCCTGGAGGGCCCCTTGGCCGATGTGTTTTCAGAGGTTCCCTCCCGGCCTTCCTGCTTTCCGGGAGGCCTGGAAGACTGCAGGGGAAGCAGCGTAAACTACGTAAACCCGCTTTCCCGAGCCGGCCCGTCGATTCTCTCCTTATGACAGTCTCTACGGATGCTGTTTACTCCTCCTGACACACGAAGGCCCTGTGTTATCTAACAAACAGCTTAATCACAAAAACGAGCATATAGGGGCGCCCAGGGGTCGCGGTCAGTTAAGAGCCGGACTCTTGATCTCTCTCAGGTCGTGATCTCATGGTTCGTGCGACGGAGCCCCATGTCGGGCTCCATGCGCCTGCTCGGGATTCTCTCTCCCTCGCTCTCTCCCCTTCCCCTTCTCTCTCTCAAAAATAAATAAAAAAATTTTTAATCATGTTTATTTTTGAGAGAGAGAGACAGAGTGCGAGTTGGGGAGGGGCAGAGAGAGCGGGAGACACAGAATCCGAAGCAGGCTCCAGGCTCTGAGCTGTCAGCACCGAGCCCGACGCGGGGCTCGAACTCACAAGTGTGAGATCATGACCTGAGCTGAAGTCGGATGCTCCACCGACTGAGCCACCCAGGCATCCCTCTCTCAAGAATAAGTAAATAAACTTAAAAAAAAGAGGAGCACACAAACTAAACCCCATTATGGTCCATCCATACCCTGGAAGATGAAGCCACTTCATTAAAAAAGGGAAGTCATCCCAGAATCACTTGACTCTACCTCCACGGTACTCAGCAACAAAGGGAGACCGCACGTTGTGTGTGAAACCCAGCTGTGTGAGGACAGGGTCCCTTTCTCCCTCCCTCTCTCTCCTATACATGCTGAGGCAGACTGCATTACCGATCACCCATCCTTGGGTCCCTTCCTGGAGACCTCTGCCCTGTCGGAGAGGGATCCTCACCGGGGGTTGGTACCCTATACCCCCACAGCCCCATCTGGACTGCTGCCTGCTTGTGAATGGCTTGTGAGCTAAGAACAACTTTTTACATTAAAAAAAAAAGTTTACTTGAGAGAGCGAGCGAGAGAGAGAGTGCATGCCGGGAAGGGGCAGAGAGAGTGGGAGACAGAGTGGGCTCCATGCTGACAGTAGTGAGCCTGATGTGGGGCTCGAACCCACGAACTGCGAGATCATGACCGGAGCCGAAGTCGGATGCTCAACCAACTGAGCCACCCAGGCGCCCCGACTTTTTGACATTTTTAAGCAGTTTATTATGTTGTCTGTGGTTGCTTTTGCGTTCTGAGGGCAGAGGTGAGCAGAGCCTGAGGTATTTGCTCTCTGACCCTTCACAAGAAAAGTCTGCCGGCCCCTGATATATGCCCTCCCTGTTGAACTCAGATGTGACCATGCGACTTGTGTTGGCAGAAGTCATGCTTCATTTCCGGTCAGAAGCTTTCAGAGCAAGTGCATGGTTGTCAGGCTCTCTCTTCCCAGCTGACAAGACTATAAATGTTCCAGAGGCCAGAGGCTGTGGGTCAGAGCTGCAGCAGAGCAGAACGGGCACGTATACCGTGAAAGAGAAGGAGAGGAGATTTGGGGGGATGTTTGTTACTGCAGCATCACCTCACCCGTCCCAACTGATACACATGAAAAATTCTTGGCACAACAGTTCTCAACGCGGGCTCCACGCCGTCACGATGAAGAGCATTAAAAAAATCCTGACGCTAGGGGGTGCCTGGGTGGCTCAGTCGGTGGAGCCTCCGGACTTCGGCTCAGGTCATGATCTCATGGTCCGTGAGTTCAAGCCCGAGTCAGGCTCTGTGCTGACAGCTCGGAGCCTGGAGCCTGCTTTGGATTCTGCCTCCCTCCCTCTCTCTGCCTCTCCCCTGCTCACACGCTCTCTCTGTCTCAAGAATAAATAAGCATTAAAAAGCAAACAAAACAACAAAAATCCTGACGCTCAAGGCCCCACCGCAGACCAATAAAATCAGAATTTCTGAGGCTGGGGTCCAGGCGTCGGGAATGTTTACAGCTCCCTACCTGATTTCAACATGCAGCCAAGGTTAAGAACCACTGGTCTAAAAGGATCTACAACACTTAGTGATATTCCTGGTTCATATCTATTAAGTGCTTTCTCGGTGCCACTTTACAAATGAGTCCATTTAATTCCCACGGACACTTAGGAGTTGAACGTTATTATCTTCCCGTTTTACAGATGAGAAAATGGAGGCCCCAGACGGTGAGGAAACTGGCTCAAGGCCCTACGGCTAGTGAGTGCTGGGATTTGAACCCACGTCGTATGGCATTAGAGCAAAACTGCTTCTGAGGAGGGCTTGGAGGGGCGAGGGTTGAAGGAGGCACTCGGGGACCCTGTGCTGTCACTCCACACCCTTCTTTCTCTGTTTGAATGTTCCACCCGGAGGCTGTATCACCTCTATTACAAAAATAAATAATTAACGACGTAAACCCTTCTTGACCCTTAAAGAAAAAGGGGAAAAGCATGTCGCTGGTGATCTCAGCTTCACACACGGAGCTGTGAAGACTCGAGCCCAGGAACGCAGCCAGTAGGTGAAACACCTCATCAGGGCCCCAAAAACCAAAGCTTAGCGCGCTGGGTCCTGGCTGGGAGGCGGCGGGGTGGAGCAGTCAGTGAGAAGTGAAGAGAAGATGAGGAAAACAAACGTTTCAGGGCCAAGCAGGGGATCACTGTGTAACCCGCGAAACGGTTTTGGGGGTGTTTGCACACATTACTCATCCCCGAACCATTTGACCTCTGCCTGACTGCACGTCCCTTCTTGGCGAGGCCGTGCACCTGACCACGGATGAGAGCCCTCGCCCTCGCTGTGCTTGACAAGACGGGGGATGCGGCCACCCGCGCTCGGCCGCTGGAAGGGCTTAGGTAGAAAAACGTCAGCTCCCACCAGCACATAAAACAGGAAAATTATTGTATACGGAACAGTCTGTCTGCGAAAAGTATTTTGCAAATACTCAGTATCGAGAAAGCTGGGATTCCGGCCTATCGCTACTGGCAGGAGGAGGAGAGAAAATCTGCAGGTGATGGGGGCCAGGGCGAGAGAAGAGAGCTAAGTTCTCATCTTCTGGCTTGGGAGGCCAGGGAGCATGCCTCAAACAGGAAAAAAAGATCTAGAAGTAGTACCAGAAGCAGGCTACTTAGAAATTTGGAGGTGAGTACCAGAAGAATCAGCAGGAGTAGAAAGTTCTCTGAGCAGAAAGAAAGGGTGTGGTGGGGTCCACTGGGGACAGCTGTTTCTCATAGAGCTTTCCTTTGTAGGACTAGGTGAGTTTTAAACTATATGCATATACTTCCTGGATTAAAAAAAACCAATTAAAAGTAAAAGGGAACATGGGGCGCCTGGGTGGCTCAGTCGGTTGAGCGTCTGACTCGTGGCCTCGGTTCAGGTCCAGGTTCCATGATTCGGTTTGTGAGGTCGGGCCCCGCATCGGGCTCCTCGCAGAGCCCGCTTGGGATTCTTTCTCCCCCCTCTGCCCCTCCCCTGCTCGCATGCTCTCTCTCTCTCTCTCAAAATAAAAAAATAAACTTTAAAAAAAAAATTAAAGGGAACATACTTAGTAATTCCCGCTTCTCATCTACTTTAGAGACAAGCCCATACATATGAATTAGGGACACGTAAAAAGATAGAGTTGTTAGTAAATAGCAAAAGTTGAACAATTTAGCTGTCCGGCCAAAGGTGACCAGAAAAATAAGACGCGGTATATTCATTTGGTAGAAAACTAAATGTGGAAATGAACCACATCCCCCCCAAAATACTGAGCGAAAGAAAGCAACAGTTTTCTGAAAGTCATATACTGCATGTTAGGAGCATTTACTAGAAACACACAAAACGCTACTATATATTTTCCATAGGCATTTATATATTTATAAATATCTGAAAGGATGGGCCAGAGTCCAAACGGTAACTACCTCTGGAAGGCAGAGCGCGGGGGACAGGAATTAAACAAAGGTTAAGGATGAAAGCGAATTTTAGCACAAGCTACAATATTCTAAAATGTTTTGAAGGAGAAAGGATTCACATACAGTATAATTAAAAATTAAGACAAACTTTTGAAAACACTCAAATGTTTCTGAGAACCTTTAAACATTTAAAAATTTTTTTAATGTTTATTTATTATTGACACAGAAACAGAGCACGAGTGGGGGAGGGGCAGAGAGAGAGGGAGACACAGAATCCGAAACAGCCTGTCAGCACAGGGTCCGACGCGGGGCTCGAACCCAGAACCGTGAGATCATGACCTGAGCCGAAGTCAGACGCTTAACCGACTGAGCCACCCAGGCGCCCCCAAAACCCGTTCTTAATCACTACATCCTCTCTGGATTAAAAAAAAAGTCAGCTTGCTTAGGTTAATGCCCTCAATAAGCAACAGCAGAAACAGATTGTTTTTTTTTTTTAAATGATCAATTTAAACCAGAAGGGAGGACTGAGAAAAGATTTTTTACTTTTTTCCCCAAAAGGCTTTAGTTCGTACCTCGTCCCCCAAAGGACCGTGGTGGGGGCTGGTGGGCGGGGTGGACGGAACATCATCGTTAGACTTGAGAGTGTGGGGATGGTTCTCTCCCAGGGAAGGCACGCATCAAAGGCACTGCAGATTTTCTCAGTGTCTTCGAATCATCTACCGGATTTCCCAGGGGTCACAGGACACGTGGCGGGCTGTGCTAGGCGCGCGTTCACTCAGGGGGCTGATGTGGGGGCGCCAGGCCTGGGCACCCTGCCTCGAGGCAGGCGCTGTGGACCTGGGCGCAGCTCGGACGCCTAATTAGGACGCGTTCCTGGTGAAGTTCTCTAATGAGGAGGGCGGTGGGGACTCTCTCCACGTGGGCTGTGCTAAGTCCCACCTCCTGGGGGCGCCCGGGCGGCTCAGTCTTTTAAGCGTCTCTTTGATTTCCGCTCAGGTCATGATCTGACTATTTGTGAGTTCAAGCCCCACGTTGGGCTCTGCACTGCTGGCTCAGAGTCTGCTTGGGATTCTCTCTCCCTCCCTCCCCTGCCCACGTGTACACACTCGTGCTGTCTCAAAACAAATAAAGAAATAAGCTTTTAAAAAAAAAAAGAGTTGCCTTGTGGATCAGTAAGTTAGTTGCCTTGTGACATGGGGTTGTATTTCCTAGATGGAGGGGATCCTACTCCATGTGCCTTTCCCCCTTGCTGATTTTAAACTGTATCCTTTCGCTGCAGTAAACTGTAACTGTGAATATAATAGCTTTTCTGAGTCCTGTGGGTCCTTCTAGCAGCTCATCGAGCCCGAGGGTGGTCCTGGGGGCCCCCAACCCAGGGCCTTTATTAGACACTTTGAAAAAACACCACTGGTTAAGAAAGGGGCAGCATGATATTGTGGAGACACCTCGTCTCTCTGGGAATGAACTTCTGCGTCTGTAAAGAAGCAGCGAGTAATTTTTAGTAAAAATGATACCCATATTTGCCTCCTGGAAGGATTTCATAGCCCAGCCTGGCCAGAGCCAAAATGACTTGCTCAGAGACCGTTCCGTGGCCATTGGGAGCCACCGAGGTCTGGAGGATGTCTGTCGCCAACGGGCAGGGCCTAACCTGACAACAACGCACACGGATCCCTACAAGATTATTTGGGGACTGGACCCCACTGTTCCTGAAGTCTGAGCAGATCAATTCTCCTTTTTGGCCTCAACTGATGTGTGTTGAGTTTTTGTCACTTAGAATCTAAAACTCAATTCCTCACTCCGCTTGCCACCCCTCCCCTGCCTGGACTGTGCAGAAATGGGTGTTCCCAACATGGCCAATGTCAAGCTCATGTGATCCCACGCATCTTTTTTCAGGTATGTTAAATGTTTGAGAGAGAGAGAGACAGAGGTGCACACACGCACAATTTGGGGAGGGGCCGAGAGAGAGAGAGAGAGAGAGAGAGAGAGAGGGAGGGAGGGAGGGAATCCCAAGCAGCTCCACACAGGAGGTGCAGTCTCACGAACTGTGAGATCATGACCTGAGCCGAAATCAAGAGCCGGAGGCTTAACTGACTGAGTCACCCAGGCTGTCCCTCCTTCTACGCATTTTCACAACGACCCAGTTTTGCCGGGCAGCACTTTAGAACGTCCCAATGTCTTCCCTTCTGTCGGCATCTCTGACAGCCCAGGGTGTCCACGCAAGTGGCCACAGGCAAGAAGCTCCACGAAGCAAGATCACTGAGCGCATCAATCATGGAGTTAGTGGGAGACAAGTTCAAATCCCGAGGGCTGCCATTCCTTAGGGATGTGACCTTGGGTGAGATGGTCCCCCTCCCCGGGCCTCAGTTTCCTCATCTGAACACAAGCAGTGAGTTCGTCCCAGGGCTCCTACAGGATAACACGTGTGCTAGGACCTGCTCCTGGTGCTTGGGTATTTTTAGCACAAAGCGGCAGCGTCCAGAATCTTCCATTAGAAAACGTACCCTGCTTGGAAATTCCCATGCAATAGTTTTTTTCCAAACCATGGCCATGCTCATAACACCTTTGTAAGTTCGGTCCCACCGAAGCGCGACTGTGTTAACGTTTTCCGTTGATTCAGCTGCCCGGTGCCCGCTGTTTTATTTTTAACTTAAATGCATTTAGTTTAGAAACAAACGTGTTATCATATGTAAACGGCAAATCCGTTCCACTCACCGTAACTGGCAGGTAAACGCGAAGATAAGCTGAGGCGCCAGGTCCCTGGGGCTGCCTGTTTTAGCTGCTAGAGGCCACGGACACCCCCTGGTTCCCCCCCCCCACTTCCTCCTCCTGTCCTCAAATCTCCTACTATGCACTCGGATCTCCTTCCTCCCTCTTGTAAGGACCCTTGCGATCGCACTGGGGCCACTCGATCACACCTGCCACAGAAGGTAACAGTCACAAGTCCTGGGGACTGGGGCGCACACATCTTTCAGGAGCCCCTGCTCTGCCGTCCACATCAAGCAATGACAGAATTACAACCTGCTGCTCTTCTGGGTGCATCGTCTCCCGCACCAGGTTTTGAGGCGTGGTTCTCAGGAGAGGCGGCCCATCCTCCCAGAGGCAGGTGTTGGTGGTCATAATAACCGGGAGGGGGGAGGGCAGTGACATACAGTGATATTTGGGAGTGCGTGATATATAGTGTGACACATAATAGGAAATATATATTTGGTTTTTGTGCCCTTTCCTGGCCCCTAAAACCCTGGAATTTCCCAGGGATGAGAGAAACAAAGGTGAGCCGGGTGTCTGGTTCTTCAGGACTAGCCTCTTTCAACCACAAAGAGTTTATGTTAATGAAGTGACTATCGGAAAGGCCCTAAAGCAGGGATGGGGGGCTGGTTGCCATGGGGAACCAATAAGTGATTAGAGGGCTGGAGCTTTTCAGCCCCCTGGAGGTCAGGGAGAGGCTAGAGGTCAAGTAGAGGCTGAGTCCAATCACCAATGGCCAATGATGTAATCAATTAAGCCGGTGTGATGAGAAAGCCCCCAGTTCTTCTACTAGTACAGACTGGCTCCAGATTTTCTTCTCTTAAATGCAAATCTTTCTTAAATTTTTAAAAAAATTTATTTTGAGGGAGAGAGAGAGAGAGAGAGAGAGAGGGAGACAGAGAGAGCACACGTGTGCGTGCGAGCAGGGGAGGGGCAGAAAGAGAGGGAGAGAGAGAATCCCAAGCAGGTGCTGCACTGTCAGCACAGAGCCTGATGCGGGGCTTGAATTCACAAACCATGAGATCATGACCTGAGTTGAAATCAAGAGTCGGATCCTTAACCGACTGAGCCACCCAGGTGCCCCTTAAAAGCAAATCTTTTAACTGAGAAGCGGGTATGTGTTATCAGGTCCTTTATTGTGCCTAATTTGGTCACGAATGGGTATTTACATATTGAAATACATATTAAAATTTTTTTTTATTATTTAGATTTTCATTTCAGGGTAGTAAGTGGGGTGTTTTAAGTTATTTTATTTATTTATATTTTTAAGTTTATTTATTTTGAGAGAGAGCGAGCGCATGAGCCGGGGAGGGACAGAGAGACAGAATCGCAAGCAGGCTCCGAGCTGTCAGCACAGGG
>CM053576.1:12994570-13024606 GCA_028646485.1 Cryptoprocta ferox
CCTGCACGAAGCCAGAGCTCTCCAGGCCGGCCCTGCAGGACCCCCTCTCCGTCCTGGCGCAGTTCACTATCTGGCTGGGGGGGCGTGGGGGAGGGGCGAGCGGGGCACACGTGATTGTGATTCACAAATGCACCTTGAGAGCCCCAGGACTTCCTTTTGTCCTTAGGCCTCAATTTCCTGATTTCTTGAAAAGCGAGGGATTAAGAGATATTTCCTCCAATGCTCATTATCAGAACTTTCCTGCTTTTTGAGTGGCTGCTACGCGCTAGTGCCCCGCCCCCCCCGCCGTGCTTAGTGCTTTACCTTATTTCCAAGGGGCCTTTAGTCCCTCACGGAGAGAGAGATGGCAAGGGAAGAAGGGAACAAGTGTATCTGTGTCCTGGGCTACAGATGAAGACACAGAGCTTCTCTCCCCCAGGTCTGTAGCCTACAAGGCAGCCAGAGGGCCCTCTTTAAGACAACTTCAGGGGCGCCTGGTGGCTCAGTCGGCTGAGCATCCGACTTCGGC
This sequence comes from Cryptoprocta ferox, assembly GCA_028646485.1. Lineage (NCBI taxonomy): Eukaryota > Metazoa > Chordata > Mammalia > Carnivora > Eupleridae > Cryptoprocta > Cryptoprocta ferox. The sequence goes on from CM053576.1 coordinate 12,995,079, forward strand.
TCAGGTCATGATCTCACAGTTCGTGGGTTGGAGCCTCGCATCGGGCTCTGTGCTGACAGCTCAGAGCCTGGAGCCTGTTTCAGATTCTGTGTCTCCTTCTGTCTCTGCCCCTTCCCTGCTCATACTCTGTCTCTATGTGTCTCGCAAAAATAAATAAAATGTTAAAAAAAAATTTTCAGAGCTGTTCTTCCTCATTTAAAATCCATTAGCTAACATCTTTCAGTGGCCACCATCGACTTTTCCTCTCCAACCCACCTCTCTGCTCCCTGAACTTGCCATACCGGCTCCTGCCACAGGGCCTTTGCAGAAGCGGTTCCCTCTGCCTGGAGTTTCCTTTCCCCAGGTGCTTTCATGGCTGGCTCCTTCATGACATTCAGTTCCGATTACCAGTACCAGGCCTTCTCCGATCATTCCATCTAAAAGAACCTAGATGCCAACCACCCCCTCACTCTACATCTCTTACTCTGTTACAGTTTTTAATAGCACTTATCAAGATCTGGAATGATCTTTCTTATTTACGAATTTTGGCGCTTCTCCTTCAACCAGAAGGCAAGCTCTGTGAGAGCTACCGCTATGGCCCGCGAGCCTGGAACACAGCCCAGTCAACAGCAGGTGCTCAGGCAAGTTATTTTTCAAACGAATGTCCGAGTGTGTGTGAGCTTTACGTGCATTACCACATTTCCTCCTCAAATCATCTTTTCCCTATTTTGCAGACAAATGAAGATGCAAAGCGACGACGTGACTTGTCCAGGGTCACTAAAAAGCAGCGGAGTTGGGATTCAAACTCACGACTCTCCAACCAGGAAAGCACCATCTTAAGCACTGAACTCATGGACTACGTCTTCACAGGAACTAATGACATAAAGTATCCTATCCGGGGGGAAAAGGTAATCAGGTTTTTCTTTTTGTAAATGCCTGGTTTAAACCGTCGATGTCTACTTTTAATGAAATACGTGGTTCGTTTAATTAAATTACACTTGCAAAGTTGGGAGAAGTGACAGGCAGCTGCCCTGTAAAGATCGGCCCGGACCCTTTGCTCGGGTCTCAGGCTGGCTCTCCTTTCTAATAACTGCTGGGCTTCAGGGAGGATAAAAGGAAGGCCCCGGGGTGGGGAAGGATCTCCCCTTATTGCCTCTGGGCATTTGTGCCTTTCATTTCCTGGACTTGATACGGAAAAGCGAAGTTCCCCCTTAAATCCCTCATTTCTGAGCTGCCCTCCTCCCCGTGCCGAGGGCCAGGCCTTGGGAACCAGACACCTTGGCTGAGATTGGAAATCAGATCACTTTAGCCGCCCCTGATGGGCTCCGAATCCTTTCTTTGTCCCCAGCCTTCCCCCCCACCCCCCACTCTTTGGCACCCCGTAACTTTTTAGGATGTCACTGCAGGAGTCAAAACAGAGGTGTGCTGCGGAAAGACGCCTTTTGGTAACTAGCTTTAGGGCCTCTTCGATCCATTCATGGTTATCAAACGCGACGCCTCCAGAAGTGTTTTTCAGAAGCCAACCAACCACCGATCAAACAAAAACAACTCTGCGCACACTGTGCTGTTCTCACAGCGACCCAAGGTCGGTGGTTCCCAGGTGATGTTGGTTTCGCCCTGATCAGGAGGATCTCGGGGGGCAATGCCATGGTCAGTGCCTGCAGCTGAGGGCGGGGACGTCCACAGCCTTTGCTCCAAGATGCGTGGATTCTGATGTCCTAAGGGCTGGCCCCAGTTTCAGTCTCTGAGCAGACCCAGTCCCCAACACAGGCCCCCCTCCCCGGACTGTTGGCCTATCCTTCCTGCTCCAGACACATCCTCGGACAGTTCCCAGGGGAGGGAAGTCTTGGTGGCTCTCAAGAGGCACCTGGGGATTTGTGGACACTTCTCTTAGCACAAAGCCTCTTGGATGGTGAAGTTAGTCACCCCTGCTTCGCGCTCCTCGCAAGGCATTTTCTTTTTAAAAATTTTTTTAAAGTTTTATTTATTTATTATTTTTTATTTATTTTCGAGAGACAGAGAGAGATAGGTCATGAGTAGGGCAGGGGCAGAGAAAGAGGGACACACAGAATCGGAAGCAGGCTCCAGGCTCTGAGCTGTCAGCACAGAGTCCCACGTGGGGCTCGAACCCACGAACTGTGAGATCATGCCCTGAGCCGAAGTCAGACGTCCAACCAACTGAGCCACCCAGGTGCCCCAGTCGCAAGGCATTTTCTTAAAGAAACTTGTGTAACGAATCGAGGTAGATGTTTGGGAATCTGGGAAGTGGTCTTCAAATACTCATGCATCAATAGCTAATGGTGGGTTGAGAACTCTTAGTATCTTACAGGAGTTTCTGAAAAACTTCTGGTAGCATGGTTAACAGCCATAATCACTAATTAATTAACCTAATTAACTAATTATAAGCAATGTAAATAAGGGGCACCTGGGTGGCTCAGTAGGTTGAGTGTCCAGCTCTTAATTTCGGCTCAGGTCCTGATCTCATGGTTCATGTCGAGCCCTGTGTTGGGCTCTGCGCTGACAGCACAGAGCCTGCTTGGGATTCTCTCTCTCCCTCTCCCTCTGCACTCGCCCTGCTTGCTCTCTCTCTTTCTCAAAATAAAAAAAATGAAATTAAAAAAAAAAGCAATGTAAGGGCGCCTGGGTGGCTCAGTCGGTTGAGCGTCCAACTTTGGCTCAGATCATGATATCATGGTCCATAGGTCCGAGCCCCGCGTCGGGCTCTGTGCCGACAGCTCAGAGCCTGGAGCCTGCTTCCGATTCTGTGTGTCCCTCTCTCTCTGCCCCTCCCCACTCGTGTTCTGTCTCTCTCTTTCCCCAAAATAAATAAACATAAAAATAATTTTTTTAAAAAGCAATGTAAAGGAATCCAACTAATAGGTCCCCTAAAAAACTACTTTTGGGTGTTTACAAAATGTCTAGCAGGCACAAAATGAGGGTTCCATAGATCAGGGTTTTTCATCCTTGGCACTACTGATGTTTTGAGCCAGACCGATTTGTCTCGGGGGCGTCCCGTCCACTGCTGAGGAGTAGACACCCTCACCCAGGTGTGACAACCGAAAATGTCTCCAGACTTTGTCACGTGTACCCGGGAGGCAAAATTATCATCAGTAGAGAACCGCTGCTCTAAGTCATTAAAAAATAATGAAAAGACTGAGTCCTTTGTGTTCAATCAGCTTTGTATTTATAGAGTGGGCAACCTTATTAACGAAACTAGCTTTCTAATGATGAGCTACACTAAATGAAAATCTCAGGGCACCTGGGTGGCTCAGCCAGTTGAAGGTCTGACTCTTGAGTTCAGCTCAGGTCATGATCCCAGCGTCTTGGGATGGAGCCCTGCCCTGGGCTCCGTGCTGAGCGTGGAGCCCGCTTCGGATTCTCTCTCTCTCCCTCTGCTCCTCTCTCCCTCCCCCCGCCCCCAGAATAAAGTTAAAAAAAAAATCTTAATCTCCCAACCAGCTGAGTGAAAGGTGCCACTTTCCTGTCCCAAAGGGCAGTGTGATCCAGCAGTTCAGACCATCAGGGCAGCCAAACACCTGCCTACAAACCTGTGTGCGACCTGGGCTCGGCCCTTCCTAACTAGAAAGTCTGCGACTTTGGACACATCACTGTGCCCGTTTCCTGTCTGTGTGACGTGGGGGTAACCCCAGCACCTGTCTCCTAAACTGATGAGGAGTCAGTGAGCGGACGCACGGAAAGCACTTTAGATGGGTGCCAGGGTGGGGACCCCCCCACCCGCCGTGGGCTTGTCCTTCTAATTCACAGAATTGCTTTTCCGGGGCCTCGCTGGCCACACCCAGCATCGCCTCTGCTGTCACCTGAAGGGAAGGCCAAGGCAGACACGGGGCGGGAGCCCGGCCTGGCATTTTGTGGTCCCGGCCCTCCCTGATCGCAGCCTCGAGCCAGGCTGGTGTCTGGCGGGGACCCTGTCTGGGCTTGCAGACTTCTGCGGCAAAGGGCAGACTTGCCCCCGCTAGAGACGGTCCACAAACACAGGCCTTGCTTTTCTTCCGTGTATATTAGCCTGACATCCCAGACTTGAGGACAATGCATCTTACACCAATTCTGGGGCCTCTCCCCAACTTTGAAAGAAAAAAAACACACAAACACGCAAAACCAATCAAAGCCATCACACGCCGCAAGCCAATGGGGCCTTTAAAAAAAAAATCACTGCCAAGTAGCTGTTTACAAGCTGGACAAATAATTACTCTGCCACAAGGCAGAAAAGTATTAATTAAAGCTATTCATTAAACCAGCCCCACTATTCTGTGGGGCTTATCGAGTGGAGGTGTCAGCCAGAGGTTAGGGACGGATTAGCACACAATGGAAGGCTTTGCCAGTTAAATCTCCTCCTTGTGGTTTGGTTTTAATAATAAAGTTGTCATTAAAAGAAAGAATTTAATGATTTTAATTGGGTTTAATTACTTGGAAACTCCTGGAAAACAGATCAGCTTGTTTAAAAGAGGAAGACAAGAAAATGATGGCTGTAAAGAAAAAAATAGTTTGATTCGCATGTTCAAACAGTGAAGTTAAAAAAAAAAAGCAACACCCAACAATTTGGCTTTGGCAGTTTCACAGGAGAACACGGAACATAGAATAGATCCTCTTAGCTTGGCAAATGGGTCTATTTGTACTGACAAGAACGTTACCTAAAAAACTGCAGGATGAATCCTGTCACCACTGAGTCACACAGGAGCCAAGCTGACTACAAATGCTGAAATCACGGTCAAACCTAAGAGAACAAACAAAGGTGTCTAAACCGTTCCTCTTTGGGAGTTTCAGCCAACGACTTAGATGCCTCCATTTGTTTTTCTCCTTTGGAAAAAATGTTCTTTCCACTGGAGGTATCCAGCGGTTTTTAAAGCGTTTTGTTTTTTTCTGGGATGTAAATTCAAAGGCAAAGAAGGATAGAGAAGAAGATCTGGAGGTGGGGCGGGGCGGGGGGCAGTCGTCCTGATCTGCCCAAATGGAGGGGTTTCCTGGGACTTGGGACTCTAGTGCTAGAACTGGGAAGGTTCTGGAAGGCCCCCTGCGAGATGGTCGCCCTAAGGTGAGTGAGCCGCTGTCCAGGACCAACGGCCATCTATGGCACCGGACACCAGTGCGTTTTTGGAGGTTCACGCGAGCACTCAGAACAGGGCCTGCCACCCAGCAAGTGTGTGACTGCCCCGGTCCCCCAGCGACGCGTCCTCAGCGCTGGGAGCCTTTGTCTTATGCTTAGCAGCGATCGAGCTACTTCAGCACATCGTCCACAGAGAGGACATTTGTCTACAACCAGCAACCTGCTTCTAAAGACGCGGTTCTTCCAAAGACGTTTATTTATCCATTTGCTGTTATTTTTATTAAGACATTATTATTCATTTATTCTACAGACGGTTTGCTACACGTGGGCTCGGTGCCAAGCACTTCTCACATATGAACTCATTTAACCCTCCCCAGGGATGCTATGAAGTATTACGGATACTACACTCATGCAACAGAGGTGGAAACTGAGGCACAGGGAGGCAAAACGACTTGCCCCAGCTCACGTGGCTAGGGAGTAGAGCTGGCTTTGAACTTGAGCAGTCTGGCTCAGGAGCCCATGTCCTAGACCAGAGGCGAACTTTTCTAGACCAGGTGAACTTTCCTATTAAGGGCCAGATAGCAGATATTTTAGGTTCTGTGGCCCAGAGGGTGTCTGTCGTGTCTCAACTCTGGTCCTGCAGCACAAACAAAAGAAGCCTTTGGCCATATGTAAATGGATGGGCGTGGCTGTGTTCCAATAAAACTTTATTTAAAAAAAAAACAGGTGGCGAACCAGCTTTGGCCCACGGGATGGGTATCGTTTGCCAAAGAAAATGAAACATGAGGATGTGCTGGAGGGTGAGAGAGGGGCAGAGAGAGCAGGACAGACTGTGTGTATGCGTGTTTGGGGGAAGGAGAGGTGGGGTGGGTGGGGAAGGAGAGGGGGGGGTGGGCGGGGAAAGTCTCTCTGAGGAGCTGACACCCGAGGAAAGACCCGAATGAAACGGAGGAGCCGGCCGCCGGGTGCTTAGGTAGCAGGAACAGCAAGTGCAAAGGCCATGAGGCAAGACCAAGCTCTATGCTGGAGAAGCAGAAAGAAGGCCGTGGAGTGAGTGTATTAAGAGCGAGCAGCAGGAGAGAGCTGGTGGGGGCAGCAGAGGAGGCCGCGTGGAGGAGTCTGAACTTCATTCAGACTGGGGACCAGGGAGCAGTTTCGAGCAAGGAGAATGAAACGCTCTGATTTATATGTGAAACACATCACCTGGGCCTTCATGCCACTGTGTCATCCTCCCCAGCCAGAAGCCCAGGGAGACGCCTACTGTTATTACACCCATTTCACAGATGAGGGCGTGAGGCTCAGGGAATCCCCACCGTACTGACAGACAGGACTCAGCTCTAGAATGGTCTTACCCCACCCTTCCCCCCCCTCCCCCCCGCCGCTCGGCCCCAGAGCACGTGACATCGGCTGCTGGGACCGCCATCTCTCGGCCCAAAGGTTTCCTTTGTGTCGAGGACCCGGAGAACGGGGGCGTTTGGTGTGAGCCGATACTGGCACGGCTTCAGTCTGCAGAGAAGCTACCCAGCTTACACACACGGACGGTGTGTCGGGGCATGTGACCCACTGTGCTACGTGTCCTAAACCCCCCCTCCCCCCACCTAAAGAGTGGGAGGAGGGTAGGAGCGAACAAGCAAGTGCTTTGAGGAGCAAAGTCAATTTCCCCCGAAATGGTGACAGAGCACTTTGCATACTGTCACCTGGACTCCCAGCATCTGCGGAGGGGCCGTGAGAAGGAGCCGGAGGCCACTGCGCGGGGCTTCTTCCAGTCCTGAGCGCAATGTCCTCGCAGACGTGCAGCAGGACACAGGGCTCCGCTTCCCTCACTCCCCAGCTTAGCTGTCGAGACGCAGCACTGCTGAGAGGGACGGAAATTCACTCATCCATCCTTTCCTTTACTCCTCAAAGATTTACTGAGCGTCTTTTATGTGCCAGGCGCTGTTCCAGGCATTGGGACACATCGCCAAACAAAACCGTCACATAAACGAACGAAACGAGATCTGTAGTATGTTTGACGGCAGGGGTGCTACATAGGGCTGCACAGGTTGTGCGCTGCGTAACTCTAGGGGCACCATTTGCACAGACTGCCATGAAAGGGGCGCCTCCTCGAGTTGAGCAGTGCACGTTCTGTGCTTCTGCCAGGCAGTGGTAAGCACTCCAGAAAAAAAATATAGCCAAGAATCTGTGTCCTGTATGTGGGCTGGGTCGGAGGCGTGGCAATTCCATACAAGGGTTAAGGAGGTACCTGCTGAGAAGATGGGATTTGAGCAGATTTCCAGGAGGAGAGGGAGGAAGCCATGTGGGAAGAGGAGCATTTCAGATAAGGGGAGCCAAGTGTTCAAAGGCCCTGAGTGTGTCTGGCAGGTGTGACTACCACTGAGAAGGGGGAGGGGAGGAGTACTGAAAGAGAGCACCGAGGTAATGGACCAGACCCTTTAGGGCCACCCCGAAGGGCATGGACCCTGGTGACTTGCCAGATTACATGTCATCTTCAAATGTTTACTGAGCACCTATTATGGGCTCGGTAGGACCGGGAGACTCTTGGCCTCCGCGTGGCTTACCACGTACCTGTAGAAGCGAGTGTCTGCCCAGCACCCAGCCCACCTTCTGGTAACAGCATCAGGAGTGTTTTGGGGGAAGCCAGAATTGCACCGTGCCCTATCTGTGTAGTCGTGAGGGAGCGAACCCCACCAACCCCCGGGGCGACTGGCTCAAGCCAGGTCAAGGACAGCTTCGTCTGCAACTTGGTTGGAACTACTGAGCAAGAGGTAGTCTCTGTTCACTGCGGTTACTGAGCTGGTAGAATGTTGGTCTTATGCTGCTATGGGCCATTTCTGCCACCACAAATGAAAGAAAACCTGAGTTCCGTGGACATTGCTTGAGGCCCTGGATCCAGCCATGCCTGAAGCCAAGGTACCCCTGCACATTTTCGTTATAAAAGCCAGTGAATTCACTTTTCTGCTTGAGTCAGCTTGAGCTGGGTTTCTGTTACGTATCACTGAAAGCAAATTGATTTGATGGCTAATTATGGGGCACATCGAATGTGCTGTGCTAGAACGTAGGGACAGAGACACAGTCAGCATCCTTGCACTTTAGGAGCTGAAGTCCAGTTGGGGAGAGAGACAAGTAAAGAGGTGATAAAGCATCTAGTGATACATGCTGCAGGAGGGGGCAAGTGCAGGGGGCGAAGGGAATACACAGGAGGGACGCCTAACTCAGGGCAGTCAAGGAAAGCTTCCTGGAGCTGGAGACATTCAGGGTAAGACCTGAAGGCTGAGTGAGCATTAGCTGGGCAAATGGGTGGCAAGTGAGAAGAGCATTCCTGGAAGAGGGAACAGCATGGACAAAGGACTGGAGTTTCTTGGTGCAATGGCCAGGCTGTAGCCTAAAACATACACTTGGGAGTCTCAGAGCTGAGCCAGGAGAGGATGGAAGGGGGTAGGTCTAGACGGGTCTGGAAGCCAGCCCAGAGGGCTTCGACTTCATTCTGGGTGTTTTTGGTTTGTTTTGTTTTTGAGAGAGAGGAACAGAGGATCCAAAGCGGGCTCTGCACTGACGGCAGTGAGCCCGACGCGGGGCTGGAATTCACGAGCCGCGAGATCATGACACTGAGTTGAAGTCAGACGTTTAACCGACTGAGCCACCCGGGCGCCCCCTGAAATCTCCCCATTTTAAATGCAGCAACTAATTTTAAAAATGCAACAAAAAATACGGCCGAGGGTCACTCCCCCCGCCGCCCGCATGATGTCCAGCATTGGGAGGGACTGGGTTGGATGAAGGTTTGAAAGTTGGCCCTAGAACTGGGGGCTTTTCGGACGGGTCGCTCCGGTCTGGTTCCTTCTCCGCTGCTTACTAGCTTGGGGGTCTGGGCGGTGTCCTGCGTAGAACGGGGACCACCCCATCTGCCTGCGTGGGTTTGTCTTGAGGACCAAGGGTCTGACTCGTGACCCAGTGCCAAGCCCATGGGGGGAGGGGTTTACAGCTTTTATCCCTAAAATTGAAGGCTTCTGGGTATGGGGTTATATGCTACAAACTGAAAGTCACCATAAAAGAAAACACCTTTTTTCCCCCTTTTTTAGCTCTTACACACATAAATTTGACAATGAGCGAAATGAGCCAATTCCTCGAAAACCACATGCTACCCTAACTCGCCCGGGATGAACTAGCAGCAAGCATTAAAGGGACTGAATTCACGGCTAAAAACCTCCCGAGAAACAAAATCCCCAGGCCCAGATGATTCCACCGGAGAATTCCACCGGAGAATTCCACCAAACATTTCAAGAAGCATCAGCACCAATTCTCCACACCCTGTTCCAGAAAACAGACAACGGACGACACACTCCCACCCACGCCCCTCTGCCCCCGACGCATCTCATGAGGCCTCTGTCACCCTGACCCCAAAAACCAACGAAGAGATGATTTTTTTTTTAAAAAAAAACCTCTACTTTTTTCAAGTTAGAAATGCTGACCTTTCCCCAGCTCTGGGCGGTCGCGTTCCCTCGAAAGTACCCATGGTGCCTTTCGGAAAATGTCACCTGATTCTCAGACTGGTCTGTTTGAGGTCAGCGGGGCAGGAATGGGACTCCAGTTTTACAGGTGAGCAAACGCCTCTCTAGTTCGTAACTATTTTCATCAGCTCAAAAGAAAACCCCATACCCATGAGGCCGTGGCTCCCTAGTCTCCACTCCCCCCAGGGACTGGGAAGCACCCACCTGCGTTCTGTCTGTGGCTTTACCGATTCCGGATGTTTCGTATAAAAGGAATCACACCATGCGTGTCCCGTGTCGGGCCTCTTTCACTCAGTGTAATGCTTTTAGGGTCTGCCCACGTGGAGGCATGATCAGGACTCTAGGCCTTCGCATGGCTGAAAAATACTCTACCATACGAACATCCTGGGACGTGTTTATCTGTTGATAGACATTTCCAAAGAGAGTCTCAAGCCTCCTATTTCTACTTTGAACTAGACCCTGTTGGGGGGACCTGGATCAGAGCTTTCCCCCTCTGCCATCAGAAGGACCTAACAAGTTCCTTAATTCACAGAGGAAGTGGGGAAAGTGGGTGTGGTGGCAGGAACCTCCTATTTCGTTGTCAAAGTCAACCCCCCATACAACCGAGCTGGCACCTTCCTGCCATTCACTGCGTGACACCCACCTCGCCGAAGGCCCACGGGAATTCCGGTGCTCTCCGGACAGCTGAAGAGCCCTATTGTTGGGGAATTAGTACCGTAAAAAGTGCAGGTGGGGCGGAGGGGGAGGCGGCTTGTCAGCCTGCTAGTTAAGTGCAAGGGAAAATTGGTCCCATTATTGAGGTTTGCAGGGTGCCTGGGTTTTTTTTTTCACCCCTTATCATTGTGAGCACCAACCCCTATATTTACAGAAGACAAAGAGTGTCTTGCTCGAACCCAACCGACAGTCTGTTGTAGTTTTTGCACAGGAGATTTAAATCCCTCTTATTATTATTACTTTTTTTTTTTTTCTCGGATCCCCTTTAGCATTCACTGAAGGGTAGAACTAAAGAAGCAGGGGGGGAAAAAGTTGGCAGAAGAAGTCTCGGGAAGCGGTTGGCGTTTGTTAAATCTGTGGGCGGAAAATCAGGGGTCTTAACCAGCTTGAAACCCCCCCACCTAAGTTGATTCTGCAAGGAAATGGTCTCTCTCCAAGCAGCAGAGAGCACAGGGCTTCAAAGACAGTCTCTGATAATGAGCACTTTTCTGACAACCCCAAACCATCTCTAAAATATATTTTCTGTTGGAAATAATCCTTTAATGCTCTAAAATACATAAGGCACTTGGCGCGGAGGCCCACTAGCTCAGGGAATCGCTATTACAGGGGATTAAATCTACAAAGGGTACCAGCCCCTGCCCACGGCCCCTCAACTGTCATTCACCTCGAGGACATCTTTCAAAGCCTTTCCAGCCTCTTCCTCACCCACCCCCGCCAGAATGACAACCACAGATGTTTGCTTCTTGCCCTTATGGATGGATGGGAGAGGCTAAGTCACCATCCCTCGTCCTGCAGAGAAAATAATCACGGCTCCAGAAGGCCAATCAAAGTCCTCATTTCTTTATTAGCCACAAAGACGAAATACCTTTCACTTACGCTGAAAAGAGAGCTGGAGGGGGAAAAACAAAGATTTAAATACAAGGTTTAACCCCCAGTGGGGGAAAGAAATCTCCGACTTCCTCAGAAAATCCTTTCCAAATTGTATTCATCTTGACTTAATCCACATCTACCGAGTGAATTAGGCAGTATTTATTTTGAAAATCCATTTTATAGAGTTCCAAGGACTCTGTTTTCCTTGGGCAGGGCTGACTCCATTCCAGAGCCGGAGGCCGCTGCGAGGGCCCCGCCAGGCCTTTAAACTCCCAAGGTGCTCTCCTCCCATGGCTAACACAGTGTAAATAAACACAGCTGAGCCCGGAGAAATTGGAAGGTTTTCTCATTAAAGAAATAAAATAAACAGATGTCCTTAAGCACTTTGGCTTGTGTTTGTCAAAGGATGGAAAGCTCTAGATGTCTGAGCGGCAGAGGTGAACTAGAGCTACATCTCAAGGTAGAAGGGGCAAAAAAGAAAGAAAGGGAAAGATTCTGTGGGCCTCTGAATTAACTAATAGTTCTCCGGGGAGGGCCCTTTTGATTTGAACCGTAGCAACTTCTACAAATAGCTTTTAACTGCTGGGTCATAAAACTGGGATTTTTTTATTTCTTCTCAGTTTGTAAAGCAGTAACGGACAGGCTGGGCCGTGTATCGCCGACTGGATCTGATTGAATCCTGATGCCACTGCGCTGGGTATTGGATTCCGGAATCCGGGCCGGAATCACGTAATAACACCCGCTGAGGGGTGGGGGAGGGCTGTGGCTGGTGGGAGGGGGCAGAGGAGGCACGGGAGGGTAGTGTAGAGAGCCAGGGTCTGGCCAGGCCCGCTCTCCCCAGCCTCTTCCAGACACACAGAGAGGCTGGAGGGCTGGCTGCATCCACCGCAAAAGTCGTCACCAAGTTCATGGCTTACATCTTGCTTCACAGACTAATGTGTGAAGGAATCACTTGGGAGTCAAGTTTAAAAGTCCATTCTGGTTCCTCTAAGGACCCGAGACTCTGCATTTTTATAAAAATTTTTTTAGTGTTTATTTTTGAGAGACAGAAAGATAGAGCATGAGCAGGGGAGGGGCAGAGAGAGAAGGAGACACAGAATCCGAAGCAGGCTCCAGGCTCCGAGCTGTCAGCACAGAGCCCCACGCGGGGCTTGAACTCACGAACCGTGAGATTGTGACCTGAGTCGAAGCCGGAAGCTTAACCGACTGAGCCACCCAGGCGCCCCAAAAGACTCTGCATTTCTAACAGCCCCCTGGTGATGCCAGTCCCCGGACCCCACTTCAAGTCTCCAGGAGGGCTTACGGTGGCTCCAACAGCGTTCCGGCAGTGAGGAGCTGCCGTTTCTGTAAGAACCAATCGTAAGCGAGTCTGAAAATGAAGACCCCCCTCAGGGTCTCAGTTTGGGTGTCCTCCGAAGCAGACCCTGAGTCTAGGATTCAGGTGCGAGCAGTTTATCTGGGAGGAGCCCCCGCAAGGTCCGGTGGCCCAGGAGGGAAGTGGGGGCGGGGGACGGAAGTCGATGAGGGTGGGTCGGTGAGCTGTGCGTGACTGGGGACATCTGGGAGGCTGTGGAGATGTGTCACAGGTACTCGCGGAGGGAGGCCATCATGCCCACAGGAATGGGAAGGGCTGGGGGGGGACAGGGGTGGGGCGTGAACAGCACTGCTATACTGAAAACTCCATCCTTGACACTTGCTCCTGATGATGGGATGTGATCCCATCACCAAGCAATCCCAGCGACGAATGAACCACTTTGGTGGCCCTATGGCCAGCCCGTGGTGCTATGAGCCATCGAGGGATGCTCTCGAGATGCTCCAGCGGGATGCTGGAGCGAGACCCAGCGCATGCTGGGTGCGGAGCACCGCTTCCCTTCCAGCTGCTGGAAGAGGGGGAAGGGGTGCTGGGGGGAGGGGGTGAAACCACACAGAGTGCATGCAGCTCCCAGCCCCGGGAGATTCCTTAGACAGACGGTCACGGGGAAGGGGACGGCCTGTGTCCTTGAGACAGGATACCAAAGGCACAGTTTAGGACCACCTGACGAAGTTGGAGGTGGCCGGAGGGAACCAGGGGCCAGCCGTCTCTGTCCCCACATGTCCCACACACCCTGGGCACAACCTGGCATGGGGGGGGGTCACAAATGTAAATGCCTCTGGGGACAGGGGAAGAGAGAGCTCCACAGCCTGCGGCCCAGGCGGCACGTGGAAGGCCCTGTCCAGGGAGGAAGGGGGCTGAGGTGCCCAGGTCCTGGCAAAGGGTCTCCACTCTTTGAAAACTCAGGTCTGGTGTTGCCAGGACTCCCCGGTTTTCAAGAGAAGTGAGAAGGGAGACATCTAGATTTTTTAAAATCCTTTTTTCTTTAATGTTTGTTTATTTTTGAGAGAGAGAGAGCGTGCACGCACAGGCAGGGGAGGGGCTGAGAGGAGGGTGGAGGACAGAGGATCCGACGCGGGCTCCATGCCGATAGCAGAGAGCCCGACGCAGGACTTGAACTCATGAACCGTGAGATCATGACCTGAGCTGAAGCTGGAGGCTTAACTGACTGAGCCCCCAAGCGCCCCTCACATCCAGATTTTCATGTAAACGATCCAGATTTAAAAATACTGGCAATGAATTAAGAACGTAAAGAAATGCCAGGGGGCCAGACTAAACCTATCTTTGGGCCACATTTGGCCCTGCGTTGCCCATTTGAAACCTCGATTCTCTTCAGACTGAGCAGGGCACGGCCCTTTAAGGGGATGGGGTGGAAGGAACCCCTGGAGGGGATTCTGCTCAGGCAGCAGGCATCAAGGGCCACCTGGTCCCATCCCAGGTCCCCCACCTGCCAAAATGTCCCTGGCCCCGAGCCTGTCCCAGAGGGGCCACTTGCTCCATCCTCCGCGGGCTTCGCTGAGCCAAGCTCCGGGTGAGGCCAGGCCAGGCTGGCACCCATCACCTTGGCTCTGGAGAGATGCTGATCAACCCCTGTCTCGTCACGTGCACGGCTCTCTGTTCCCTTACAGGCAGGCACCCTGCAGTCTCATTTCTGCAGCGACTGCAGTCACACGCACTTAGAACTCCCTGCCCTCAGGTTAGTTATTTATTTGTTTATTCCACAAATATTTGCCAAGCCGGTGTGCCAGGCATGGCCGGGTGCTGGGGGATGAAGCTATGAGCACATCAGACCCAGTCCAGGCGCTCCTGGAGTTCACAGTCAAGCGGAAGAGTTCGCTCCAGTGGCCCGAGGACCTTCACATGGAGCCCTGGGGACGCAGCATAGGTGCGTGGCTGAGAGCAGTGGGCCACATCCTGGCTTTCGTCCCTTCCGAGCTGGGTGACTGCAGCTCGGGACTGAGGGCCCTTCCTCAAAGCATCAGGTTCTCCAGAAATGGGTGTGCCAGGAGCAACCGTGCCATACAGGCTTGTGGTGGGGATTCAGACGGAGAGAACATGTGAAGCTCCAGGAGTCCCTAAAGGGTGCTCGTCACAGCGCTGTCTGTGCAGGTGGGGGGCTGGGGGCCTGGCTGTCCTCCTCGTGGGGAGGGGGAGGGGTGAACATGGGAGTCAGGGCATCCGTTAGTCCGCAGCACCACGGACATTTGGGGTCAGACAAGTCCCTGTCGTGGGGGCATCCTGGGGACCGCGGGAGGTTAGGTGCCAGCAGCAAAAATGGTTATGGCACCGCCAAATGTCCCCTGGGGGCCAAGTCACCTCCAGCTGAGAACCACGGAGTCAGAACCCTAGGATTGAACGTACGGCGACGTGGAAGGATTGAGAAACCACGGCGCAGAGGGAGACGGGTGAGAATCACGGGGTGTTTAAATATTTCCGTTTACATACAAACAAACGGTACGGATTTTACAGGAAAACAACCGACAACATTAAACTATGGGGAGGGGGAGGAGGAAGATCCCCACGGTTCTGAACGGAAACACACATCGGACCCCCACGAAACCAGAGGGGGGCCCTGTGTGCCCAAAGAATAAGAGTAGCCCAACATCTGCACATGAGGCCCAGCTTCTAAAACAACAGTGCTCACAGCAGAGCCCTTCTGCATAGCAAACTGTGCAAAAGACTAGGAGAATTTGTTCAAGAGGAGTTTGCTAGGGGGCGACAGGGGGCGAACAGGTCAGGGACAGAAGAGGGGAGGACACCTCCGGAGCCCAGCGTCGGAGAATGAGGAGCGTGTTGCATTCTTTGTTCACGGCTGGTTCTGCCTCTGAAATATATCCAGACTCACCTCACTCCACCCCCTGCCACTCCGGTCCAAACGCCCAGCATCTTTCAGCTGGACTCTTGCAGTAGCCTGCTCCTGGGTCTCCCCACTTCCTCTGTTGCTCCCCTGTGGTCTCCTGTCCGCAGGGGGGCAGCCAGAGGGATTCTTTAGAAATATAACCCAGACCCTGTCCTCCCCCTGGTCCAAACCTCTGTGGCTCCCACTTCAGAGTAAAAGCCCGGTGAGTTATTACCCTCCTCCTTGCTTGCTCTGCTCCAAACACGTTAGCTTCCTTGTTGTCCCTAAAATCCACCAGGCACACTTCTGCCTCAGGGCCTTTGCACTTGCTGTTCCCGCTGCTCTTCTACCACATTATCTGTTCCTCTACTTCCTTTAAGTCTTTATTCAACGTTCAGTTTCTCCATGAGGTCTCCCTCTCTGGCTGTCTTTTCTCAAATTTAATTACAATCCCTCTCCCCTCAAATACTTCATATACCTCAAAGAACACTATCAATCAAGGGAAAAGACAACCCACCAAGTGGGAAAAAATATTTGCAACTCACATATCTGCCATTGCAAAATACTGCAAATCACATATGTACCCAGAATATATAAAGAACCCTTAGAAATCAGCAATAAAAGGTCACATCAACCAATGAAGAAATGGGCAAAGGATCTGAACAGGTATTTTTCTAAAGAGGATATCACCGATGGCCCATAAGTACATGAAAACATCCTTAGTCATTAGTCAACATGTCATTGTTGACATGTAATGACATCCTTAGTCATTAGTCAACATGTTGACATGTAATTAGGGACAGGCCAACCAAAACCACCATAAGATCCCACTTCACACCCACTGGGAGAACTATATAACCAAAAAGACACTAGTGAGTGTTGGAGAGGAGGTGGAGAGACTGGAAAGCTAACACACTGCTGAGGGGAACGTAAGATGGCGCAACCACTCTGGAGAACACGCTGGTAGATCACCAAGATGGAGTTACCGTATGACCTGGTAATTCCACTCCCTGGTACGCACCTAAGAGAACTGAACACATATGTTCGTGCGACAGCCCCCCCTCAAATGTTCACAGAAGCTTTATTCAGACCAGCCCCAAACTCGGCTGTCCGTCAGCTCACGAACGGACAAAGTGTGGCACCTTCCGCACCATGGAGAATCACACGGCAATGAAAAGGAATGGAGAACTGGTTCACGCAGCAACCTGGATGGATCTAGAAAACATGATGCTAAGTGAAAGAAGCCAGCTACAAAAGACCACACACTGTCTGATTTTTTTTTTTCCCCTAAGAAACATCTAGAAGGGACAAATCTATGGAGACCAACGGTAGATTGGTGGTTGCCAAGGACTGGGGGAAATCGGGAGTGCCTGGTAAGGAGCGCGGCTCTCTCCTTACCAGGTGATGAAAATGCCCTACAATTACATGCGGGTGATAGTTGCACAACTCCGAGGTACTAAAAAACACCGAATTGTACCGACGGAAACATACAGGTATAGCACGTGGATTATATCTCAAGAAAGCTGTTACTAAAAGACACACAACAGGTCCCAGAGCTGAGTTTCCCATTGGTGCTGAGCGGTCTGGAAGGCAAGGCGCAAAACGAGGAGCTGGGGCGACCTACTGTGATTAATCCCCCGTAAGAGTCCCTTCCCGGCAAGAAAGGCTCCTGACCAGCCTAATCCAGGCTGAAAAAACAAAAGTTCGGGGCCTGCTCTGGCGGGAGGAGGAGAGGTTAGGGAAGAGGCAGCAGTTGCTGGCTTGTGCCAGCTCTCCAGGGAATTCCTCACGGATCCACAAGAAGAGGGGAGGCACAGCCACCAAAGGGACGCTCTGGCGCTGCGCGCTGGGTAGGAAAGAGATGGAAAGAAGTGGAGAGATGACAGCCTCGAGCAGCACATGCCTCTGGTTGGGAACAGGAAGAGAGCCCAGTTTCTGTTTGAAAATTCCAACACTCTGTTTTGAATCAGGCCTTAATCATCTGAGCTCTGTTGGTCTTATTTCCCCAAGTAAACAGCAAGTTGCCCCTTGGGCTGGGACCACAATTGGCATGACTTCTGCTTCCTGTACGGTGCTCAGTGTCATGGCCACAAGCAGAGAGCTGCTGGTCCTTGGCACGGACATACAGGGTGTCTTGGCCTGTACCTGTCCTCGCCCTCTTCTGGAAAGAGCACTTCGGTTTCCCTTTGGGAAACGTCCCTTCCCCATTCCGTCCATTCGGCTGGGATGGAGCTGACCCGCTCCTCTGCTCTCTCTGGGCGTGGGCTCTTCATCTGGGCTGGCTAATCAGAGCCCCAGAGGTTGGTCCGAAGAGAGTCAAGCTTGAGAGTCGTGCTGGAATTTGGGAAGTAGGTCTCCTTTTTCATACGGGATTGCCGACGGGGAGTCGCTATATGGAGAAAGTCGGCTGAGGGATGCAGAAAGACCAAGCCCTGAGAATGCTGCTTGTGCTCCTGGATCCAGCCCAACCTGAATTCCAAGTATCTCTGAGTTTTTCAAGTATTGTGAACCAGTAAATTCCCTCTGTAGCTTAAACACTCTACAAAGTGTTCAAATTGAGTGCTGCTTGCTACTAGCTATTAATGACGAGCTCCACCTAACTGGTTTCTGGAAAAGCACCGAGAGAAAGAGTTGTGGGCCAAAAGTCAAGGCTGGGTATTTTGTTTCTATTATGAATACCTTGACTACATAACCTCCCTGTGCCTCAGTTACTCTGTCTGCAAAGCGGGGTTCATACTTCCGTTCCTCTAGGGTCCTCCACACTTCTCTCACTTGCAAGTTTATTGCCATAGCCCAGATCTCTCTTTGGAGCTACAGCTCTACAAATACAATTGCCCTCTAGGTTCTTTTTCCTCAACATTTTTCTCTTTCGTTGTTCTTCCTCTTATTACACGGTACTCTGTGCTAGGAAACGCTAGCTGTCCTCCAGTCTCCCTTGTCCCTTTCTCCCTCTCAGAATAACAGAATCCCTGAACTTTAATGGTGCATGTGGCCACGACTACATTTCCCAGATTCCCTTGCAGCTACATGTGGCCACGTGATCAAGTTCCAGCCAATAGAATGTGAAGAGAAAGGATGTGGACACATTCTGAGTCTGGCCCTTAACAGAGAGGGGGAAAAATAAAATAAAGAGGGGTAAATTCTCCTTTTCCTGTTCCCCCTTCCCACTGGCTGGAACGCACACAGGGGGGCGAGCTATGTCTCATCTTACCAGTGAGGGCAACTTCTAGGGCAGGGAGAGAAGAGGGCCTTGGTGCCCGGTGTTGTATAGGAGCCTTACTGTCTCGAACTGCTTACACCCGGGCTGCTAGCTCGATGAAGTCAACTATCTTGTTTAAGGCATGGTTACTGTGAGTCTCTCTTGGAGCGGCTGGCTTTAACAACAATAGCAAAAATACTCCTCACCTCGGGAGAGCGGGCGGGGGTGGAGGGCTGGGGGGGATGGAGGGGGTGGGATGAATTCTAGATCAGGAGTGAACACAGCACAGGGGCCTTTGATGCTCCAAGAGCTCCTCATCTCAGTTTCCCCTGGACACCCTGGAGGCACATAGGCAGGGAAGTGAGCCTGAAATAAGACTCTTATTCTCTCCTGGGCGATCTTACTCTCTCTGGGCCTCAGTTTCTCCTTCTGTACTATGGAGACTAATTGGCCATGTTGGTCTCATAGGTCCCTCCAACTCCAACCTTCTGTGGCTCTGAAATTCTAGGACAGATGTTGAAATTCGGATGCCAGTGGGGCCAGGAGGGTCCCGTACGTGGGTTAAACAGGCCGAGTGGGGCCCGTGGGTTGGGCTGAACAGTGTACCCGCTCCCCCCCCACCCCCCCGCCCAAGAGGCCAGTCACTACTCAGCTCCTGATGATTGCTGCCACATGGGAATCCAGGATTGCCAGATTTTCTAATTTTTCAAGGAGAGTTGGAAATCTAGACTGTTTTGGTCAGTGCGATCTCCTGATTTTTAAATGTTGGCGACAAATTCACATTTTTTCAAACACTCTAGGGGCCAAACAAAAATGTCTGCAGGCTGAATTTGGTCAGTGGCCACCAGCTAGGCATTTTTTTTGTTTGGATACTATTTTCCTTCCTTCCTTCCTTCGACAAATATTTATTTGATGCCTTCTAAGTGGGGGGCACTGTTTTATGCACTGGGGATAAAGCAATGAAGCCAACAGGCAAAATTAAAAAAAAAAACAGTGCCTGTCATCGTGTAGCTTTTCTAGAGGATCGTCCTGACTTACTCATGCAACAGATATTTATTGAGCAATTCTGGCCCATGCGCTGTTTGGCTGAGCAGGTAAAACAATGTTCACGGGCCCTCCCCTCATGGTGCATATAGCCTAGACGGGAGACAGTGAGTGCATAATTATAGATGAAACACACAGTTATGGGGAGAGATGCGCTTTAGATAAAGGCGAGCCAAGTCCTCTTGAAGGAAGCTCCATTTAAAATGAGAACTGGGGGCGCCTGGGTGGCTCAGTCGGTTAAGCGTCCGACTTCGGCTCAGGTCATAATCTCACGGTCTGTGAGTTCGAGCCGCGTGTCAGGCTCTGTGCTGACAGCTGGGAGCCTGGAGCCTGCTTTGGATTCTGTCTCTCTCTCTCTCTGTCTCTCTCAAAAGTAAACACTAAAAAAAATAAAATAAAATGAGAACTGAAAGACTGGTGAGATTTAATCTGGTTAAAAAAGAATGCTAGAACATTCCAGCACATCCTTCCCCACATCTGCTCAGCTGTGGCCATTCCTGTATGTGCAGAGGCTTTCAGCTGTTAGTGTCGTGATTCCCTGCTGGAGGGCTTTCTCGGGGGGGGGGCAGGCCAGAAGTGCAGGGAGGTAATACCCTAAGGAAGCCCTCAACCTGTGATGGAAGGGAACTGGCAGATAAATGGCCCAGCACCCTCACTCTTGGTGGGTCAACTCGGAGGTGTGCTCTACAGGGTCCCCCAGGGGTCCCCAGTGGGACTGAGCCCCAGTCCCTGCAGCAGTGACTACTTAGGCCACCTGTACGGGCTGCTTCCTTTCCCATTCTGCACCTGACGCTTCCTGGGAGAAACCCAGCAGAGATGGGAGGGTGCGTGGCTGGCTTGAGGACAGAAAGCAAGTTAGGATGAGAGGCAGGAAACGGGGCTGCAGAGCGGGGCAGGAGCCGCTCATGAAGAGCCTTGGGAGGCTGGGGTCAGGGTTTGTCAATGGGGAAGCCACCGACCATTCTCCAGCGGGGAAGTGACACGAGCGGGTCTGTACTGTAGGATGGTCAAGACCGACGGCTGCGGATGAAGGTGGCTGGGCTTAGGTGGTAGGGCTGGAGAGAGGCAGCTGGCAATGAGGGCTGACGAGCCTCCGGTGGCATGGGCTCTGGGCTCTGTCCTGGTCTTGAGGATGCCCACAGTTTGGTCTCAGGAACGGTGGCGACACACGGACACAAAAACCATCCCCACGATTACAAAGGCCTACACGGTCCACAAGAACCCAACTGTTACCCGCAGCTGCAGAACTTGACAGTGGGCTATCTCTAAGGGCAAGAAGAGTGGAGGCATGCCTTTCAGGGGGCAGTGACTTTACTGGCTGTGGTCAGAAAAACCAGAAAACGCCCAGGCCCAGTGGGTAATGCACTGCGAGAGCCCCCTTTGGGACAGCTCCACTTTTTGCAATGACTGCCAGTCCACTCTGGGGTTTTCAGCAGTTCTCGACTCTGTCACCCTCTACCTAAGCTGTGCTTGGTCCAAGAACGCACGCCAGATTTCCCGCAGGCCCTGCTAGACATATTAACGGCATTCCTACGTGGCAAGAGATTTCTGCACCACCAACACCATTTTTATACTCTTTACAACATAACGGCAGATGATAAATCTATCTTGCTAATTACACATCCAGCTTGTTATAAACCCCGTAAAAAATGCGAGCAGCTGGAAAAGCCATGAGGTGATGTCAAATCATATTTCTGGCCTCTAAACAGAAACAGAAATATTTTCCAGGCGCTGGTGAGTCTCATGGTTCCTACCCAGGCGTGGAAGCAGCTGCCAGCCAGTCGCTCGCCGCCGACGAGAGGACAGGTCTCCTGCTCTCTAAATCCCTGCCCCCCCGCCCCCACTGCCTCCCTGAAGGGATGGCATCCACATCCCGGGTTTGCAGGGAAGCCCTCGGGACGGATGGGTGCGCAGCGGGGTTTGGGTCTTAGCAGCTGGGTTCATTTTTGCATTGCGAAGGTGGTTTCAGGGTTTCTTCCATTCACCACCGATCAGCCGATAGCATCTGCCCAGAGTTCTAAGTGGATGGTCCCCCGACATAATTTGTCAGCGAGACACTTGCAAAGCTGTCGCGAAGGTCCATGCTGGAGCTGACAAAATGCCTCCCCCTCGTCTCAGAAAAAAACAGAAGAAGGATGAAATTCATCTGCCGGAGACACTAAGATAAACAACAGGGAACAAGGAAAATGCTTTCCCTCGTTTTTTTTTTTTTTTTTTTTAGCTAAGATTACTGGTTTTTTGGCCGCGGTGTAGCCTCGCCCTCTTAGGAGGGATTCAGCTGAAGACTATGAGCTTATATCCGATCAAGGGGATGCTGAACGCTTCATGGGTTGGAAGAAAGGCATGGGGGACGGCAGAAGGGGAAGCTAATTAAATTTTCACATGTCAAGGGAAAATTCCATAGGAGCTCTCAGACCCAGACTGACCCAGAGGGGTAGCTTTTGTTGGAGAAGCTGCCTCATAAACTGCCCCCACAGTTCCCAGGACAAACCAGCCGGACAGACGGTCATGTGGGGGGAAAAAAAAGAGAGAGAGAGAAAGAAGACATAACATGGATTCTTACCTTCCCGTATCTGGATGCAAAAGTCCCGGTGAGTAAGGAGTGAAAAATAATTATCGTTTCATCCAAATCCCACACGAACACACGCTGTGATGAAAGAGAGGAAGAGAATGGAGACAAATGGACTTGCTTGCCTCTGACTTAACGTCTGCAGAGATTAATTCCCTGGGAGGAGAAAGAAATCTTGAAAAACATTATCTTTAAGTTATAAAACATGTGACTCACTGATGTGTCAAGCTCAGTCGTGTAAAGTGTATTCTGATGGCCAATTTTGGGCTCCTACCAAACCCTCGATGGCAGAACCAAGAAGCCTGTTCCTGCCTTCCACATAAAAGCTCAAAAATGGAGGCGCTCCGTCCAAAAACAACAATAAAAATCATATAACTCGTCTGAAAAAATGAAGAACTACCATTTTAGATTCACCCGCTCACCCTAAGCCCGACTGCTTCTAAACACTCCTGTTTTTAGCCGTTTGGGCGATTACCTCCATAACTCTACATAACACACTTATGCCTTTTTGCTTACCGATTGGCCAACTTTGGACAATAGCTCTTGACTCAGTCATGTGAGAGATGAGGTCCTGGCTCACGGCAATCTCTCTCATTTCTCCAGGACTGTACACTTGTCACATATGTGAGCCCCTTTACTTCCAAGACCATCCACTTTGGACACTCTCCCTGGCTGACACAGCAAATCCCACATGGAAGATTATGGCTGTTGTGTCCTCACCTTTCCCCCACCTTCTCCCCTCGCTACCGTTCGGCAGCGTTAGGCTTACTTTCGCACCTCCGGTGTGGATAAACCGAATCGTGCGTTTGGTTTTATAGCTGTACTTTAATCTTGTGTGCTCTGTCTCTGCATTGATTTTCAAAGTTGGTAACCAGTAAAGGGCATTCACATCTTGTGATCACTGTTCACTGGAAAGCCAAGGACCATGCTGGGATTCGGGATTCACTTCCTTCTTGGTGTGCCCAGAGCCACTTTCAGGAGACTGTTCCTACCATTAAGGTCACGTCCTTCCCAATTAAAAACCATGCTGTATCCCAGTTTGCTCTACACAGCAACTGTGCGTATCTGGAATAACTTTTTGTTTTTGCGGGAGTTTATGATTGCTTTAATTTTTTTTCTTGTTTCCAGTGATATGCTGTCATGAGAGTCTCAAATTTGGCCACATCCGCCGTATCAAAGATGTTCACCCTCAGTGACAGAATGCTCCAGTGGGGACCGGATCATCTTCAGGCTTGCTGCATAGCCAGCATCCTGACACTTCCTTGCACTGCATCTCCAGACCAGATGGACTGTTTCCTGGATCCCAAGTCTCTCTCTTGGTCTTCTTCCCTGTTTTGCTTGAGCAGATCCTGAAGCTGCTTCTTCTGAAAGGGTGTCTGGAAAGTAACCATGCAGATTTTCTACCTTTCTGATCTATCTTCCTTTTGCTCTATGGTACCTGTGGGTATGGAATTCCAATCGGAAAATCATGTCCCCCGGATGTTTGAAAGAATACCTCCATTATCTGGTGGTGTCCGGAGTGACTGATGGGGAGTGTCCTGTTTCATTATCTTTAGTCCTTTGTAGGTTTTGCTTTTTCTCTCTCGTGGATATTGTATTTTTATTTTATTTTTTTATTTTTATTTTTTTCCAGTCCATCTTTTATTTTATTTATTTATTTTAAATATCATTTATTGTCAAGTTGGCTAACATACAGTGTATACAGTGTGCTCTTGGTTTTGGGGGTAGATTCCCATGGTTCATCACTTACACACAACACCCAGTGCTCATCCCCACAAGTGCCCTCCTCAATGCCCTTCACCCATTTTCCCCTCTCCCCTCCCCCCATCAAACCTCATTTTGTTTTCTGTATTTAAGACTCTCTTATGGTTTGCCTCCCTCTCTGTTTGAAACTATATTTTCCCCTTCCCTTCCCCCATCATCCTCTGTTAAGTTTCTCAAATTCCACATATGAGTGAAAACATATGGTATCTGTCTTTCTGACTGGCTTATTTCACTCAGCATAATACCTTCCAGTTCCATCCATGTTGTTGCAAATGGCGGGATTTCATTCTTTCTCATTGCCAAGTAGTATTCCATTGTATATATAAACCACATCTTCCTTATCCATTCATCAGTTGATGGATATTTGGGCTCTTTCTCTTGGATATTTTAAGATCTTTTCTTTATACATGCTGTCCTCAAGTTCCATAAGGACAAACCTAGGTGTGGTCTCTCTTCATTCACACTGTTTAGCACCTAAGCATTTTCGATCTTATTTCTTTACATGATTTCCTCTCACCTTTTCCACTATGTTCTCTCTTGCTGGAATTCCCGACAGTCAAATTAGACCTTTTGGATTGATACTGCTTATATTCAAAAAAATTATTTCCTAGAATTCTGTCTTTTTGATCTGTGTTCTGGGAGGTTTCTTCAACGTTTTCTTCCAACCCTTCTATTAAACCTCTGATTCTGTCATTTAAAAATTTCCAGGGGCGCCTGGGTGGCTCAGTCAGTTGAGTGTCCGACTTTGGCTCAGGTCATGATCTCACAGTTCGTGGGTTCGAGCCCCGTGTCAGGTTCTGTGCTGACAACTAGCTCAGAGCCTGGAGCCTATCTTCAGATTCTGTGTCTCCCTCTCTCTCTGACCCTCCCCTGCTCATGCTCTCTCTCTCTCTCTCAAAAAATAGATAAAACATTAAAAAAAATTTCCAATGACTCTTTCTTTGTCTCTGAGTATTTCCTTCCCAACAGCCTCCAATGCTTATTTTATGGATGTAAGAGCTCCCTGAATCTTTATAAGAAAACTGCTAAGTTTTCCGAAGTTGTTTTCTATTTTTTAAATTACCTGTCGTGTCCTATTAACTTATCGTGGCCCTTAGTTTTCACACTGTTGCTTTTCCTCATTTTCCTGGTGATCACGGTCTTTACAGACATAGGGCCTGACTGTGTGTGTCGCTGGTGTCGCCACCTACTAGGTCTGACATCTTGAATGGGGCCCACCCTCAAAACCTCTCTGGAGATAAATGGCTGTATTTAACACTTGGGCATTCACCATGCCTTTAACAGAAAAGAGAAGGGTGGTCTCTAGGAGGAAAAGGTCAGTCAGTGCAGGGGTTTTCAAAACAATTGGCAGATCTGAGCATTATTTTGTGAGTTTTTTGGTCTCGTATTATCTATGTGTGTGTATGTGCTGGGTCACAGTATCAAGTATAGTTCTTACCATGGGTCATGGTAAAAAAAATAGGTTTTAAAACTATTGTTTTTAAGGAGGGCTTCTGGGTTTCAATTGCTAAGTCCTAATTTACCTGAACTCAGTTGGATCGGTGAGCCACAGTGGCTTAGTTGGTTAAATGTCTGACTCCAGCTCAGGTCATGATCTCATGGTTAGTGAGTTTGAGCCCCATGTCAGGCTCTGTGCTGACAGCTCAGAGCCTGGAGCCTGCTTCGAATTCTGTGTCTCCCTCTCTTTCTCTGCCTCTCCCTTGCTTATGCGAGCTCTTTCTCTCTCTCTCTCAAAAATAAATAAATAACCTTAAAAAAATGAACTTAGTTGGATCAGTTAAACTGAGAGATTTTGGTAAGGGAATTAAAAAAATCAGTGAGTATTTTCAAACGGAATGCAGACTCCATTCGTTTATCTGCTACATAGCCTTCGAAGAAGAAAGTCTGTCCCCTTCCCTACCACTCTATTCCCCTGCCCTAGATCCTTGGTGGGTAAGTTCCTGGTGGCCGTTTGGCCCTGACCCTCCTCCCTAACCCATCATGGTCTGGGCCAGGGAGAGCCCCAGTCCCAACCGGGTTAGAGGCCTTCCCTTGGAAACTTGAACTTAGAACCCAGAAAGGCATTCATCATCTTTGAGTGGCCATTGGCAGCCGCACGATGTGAAGGGCAGGGAGGACCAGTCTGTAGGAGGCATGGAAGAGAGGGATGAAAGATGGAAACCGCCCCACACTTTGCCAGGATCTGGTTTCATCAGAAACAGAGGGAGGCTGGAGGCGGGCAGAGCCCAGGCACCGGTGCCTGCAGGCACTGAAGAGACACCACGGTTGGGGATCCTGGCACCTGCACACTGTGGCGCGAGGGGAGAGAAGGCGCAAACGCACTTCCTGGCCCCGTCCACCTTCTGGTTCTTGCTGCCACTCTGCTCGTCCCCCCCCTGGGTTCTAAGAGAATCTCTGTGTCCCTAAAATAAATTCTGCTTTTCCACTTAAGCTAGCTCAAGTGGGCTTCTGGCTCCTGCAGTCGATGGATTTTAACTAATATACACAGAATTTCCCTCCTTTCCACTTCGCCGCATGACTTCTCTCTCGTGGGCTTCAGTCATTAGCAAAACTGCCAAAGACTTAGGAGGTGCGACCCGTGCAAAGCCTCCATGCTGACGTTAAGCACAGAAGTGAAACCCAGCTCACACCTTTTCAAGTGCTCTTGCCCAGGGGTACTTTCCTCTGGAATCGAGAAGCAGATGTTTCCAGAATCATGTCGCCCTCTAATCCTCGACTTCCATGCCACCCCCACTGCCTTCTTAGTTTAGTGGAAAACTTCTCTCCACTCCCACCAAGAGCGGAAGCCACGTTAAGTGACTGAATAATGAAAAAAGAAAAAAGACATTCGTGTGTGTGCCGCTCTCTGTGACTTCCACAGATCTGCGACTTGAAGCTGGAGGAAATCCTCAGGAAAATGGGAGGCAGAAACCTCCAGGACAAGCGGAGGCACACACATTTTCTTCCAGCCTTTGGCAAAGGCCTAAATCCTGCTGAGGGGATGGTGCGAGGTCTCCTCTGTTTCGGAAGGAGAGGCTCTAAGAATTAGAGGAAAAGCAGAACAAATCCCGTGGCCTCAGAGTGGTCCCATGAGCAGTGGCAACGCTTGCTCTGTGGGGCGTCCACAAGGGTCAAGTTCTCAGCCTGAGTGGCTGCTGGTATCCCTCGGGAGGCTGGCCAAGGGGAGAAGACAAGTGTGGTATTGAGAGTATGTAACACCTTCTAGGACAGCTGGACTGGCCATAAACAAGTGCCACAGCCCTCCCGGTGAACGCTGGCTGACTAGCACAGCTCTACTAGTGAATGCTGACTGACTAGCACAGCTCTACTAGGGATTGCTAACTAGTACAGCTCTACTAGTGAACGCTGGCTGACTAGCACGGCTCTACTAGGGATTGCTAACTAGTACAGCTCTACTAGTGAACGCTGGCTGACTAGCACGGCTCTACTAGTGAACGCTGGCTGACTAGCATAGCTCTACTAGTGAATGCTGACTAACTAGTACAGCTCTACTAGGGATTGCTAACTAGTACAGCTCTCCTAGTGAATGCTGGCTAAATCTCAAATACCCGGGTGGTGGGCATTTGTGTCTGGGCCCCCAGCATCTGTCCCTGTCTGATAAGAGCACCCTGGTTTTCTTTTCTGCTGTCTTGGTGGGACTGTCGATCAAGGGCAAGCCTAAGACCCAAGTCAGGCCAGTGGATGCTGTCTCCTTGGATTCAGACGTTGAGTGAGTGGCACTAGAACCTCACATGGCTTACTCTCCAGCGGGGACCGCTGCCCTGCAGGTTCCCTAGATTCCTTGTTCTTGGTTGGTTACTGTTGTTTCTAGCCTTGGTTCGAGGACTTCCTTCCATGGTGTTGTTCCCTCCCAGGAAATTCGTTTCTGCTTACGTAGCCAGATCGGATTTCTGTTGCTTGCAACCAAAGGATTGTATCTCATGCTCCAAGGTTCTCGTCCTCGGCGAGGATTTCGACGCCCAACGTACGGCACGGAACTCCCAGAGAACGGCTGGACTTTCACAGACAGGTGACAACGAGGAAGAGAGCAGCCACCGCCTCGAATCCTGGACGCTATAGGTTCTTATTCTGTTTTCTGAGACCACTTGAGCCCCGAGATTCTCATACAATTCCAGGTACCAGGGGCCCCAAAGGAGGTGGGAGTTTCTTACCACCCTGATGGGATGGGGACTCCGAGTCAAAATGACAATGACTTTAAGGAGATGATGAAAATGGTATTTCTCAGCATATCTGAGTTTGTGGGCTCAGCTTTGCAGCGACTGCATAAATTGTGAGATGGGATGATGGTGCATTTGACTTTCTTGGCCTGGACCCAGGCTTTGCCAGTACTGCCCATTTACCCACAGCACGCTCAAGCCAGCAGATCGGCCCTCCTGTTATTTTTGCGAAGCACGAACTCACGAACCTGCCCATTTTTTCCTCCCTAGATATCTATCAATTGCTTCTATCTGGTTTTTTTTTTTTTGGGGCATCTGTTTTGCCTCTGCCCCCACTAGTACGCTTCCCCTTCTCCCGTGTATGCTATTCTTTTTTGTTTGTTTGGGAAAGTGTCAGCGGGTGACCGATAATCCTATGCTTGGCTTTATTACAATCAAGACTGGCACACCCCTCAGGCCAGCCTGGGTGGCGCTCTGGAAATCACCTGGGAAGCTTTAAATACTGATGCCTGGTCAGGGAACTGGGTTTAATGCAAGCTGCTGGGGTGCAGCTTGAGAATGAAGGTTCTAAGAACCTTCTACGGAGCTCAGAATCATAGAAACGACGCAAGCTGAGGCAGCCTCCTGTCTCTTGATAGATAAATACCCAAACCGTATCAGAACCACGAGGGGGAACTTACAGAACTCCCTTGCAGTGTATATTTAATTAGTCTGGGATGGGGCCTGGGTACCTGAATTTTAAAAAGCATGCCAGCTGATAGTAATACGAGCAGGCTAAGAACCCTCAGACCCCGCTGGGAAGGCCCACTGCCCGCCGGCGCCTTCACCAGGGCCTTTCGAAACGTGCGCCCCAACCCCGCAACGACAGCATCGCCTGGGAACGCGCTGGAAATGCCAGTTCTCAGGCCCCCCCCCGATCTACTAACTGGGAAACTGTGGGCCGGGCCCCGCAATCTGGGTTTTCACAGGCCTTCAGGTGATTCTGCAGCCATCTACATTTGAGAACCGAGTTCTTTACTGTTCCCAGAGTGACTTTTCGTAGCCTGGACAGTCAACGGTGCTTCCTGACGGCCCACGCAATTCTCTCCTTTCCCCTCGAGTGTTCTGTTCTGTTACGAGTTTGTGAACTCAGAGACCCCCGGTGTGCGTGGACACGACTCCGCCCCTCGGCCCCCGGTCCCGGCCACAGCTGGAGGTCACACTAAGACACACAGGCAGCCTGGGTTACCTCGATCTCACCGTCCCCCGCTGGGGAGGGGTCGCTGCTACGCTTGGACCGGCTGCGGAGCTTCCCATCAGGGGCCCGGGGTGGCCTGTCGCTGTCTCCGTCCTTTGCCGGCGTGGAAGGTCCATTGTGCGTGTTGTATTCACCTGGTGTCAGAAAGGGAAGGGTGGACATGTCAGAGCTCTGCTGAGTGTCCCCGCCCAGGAAATACCACACCAGAACCAACTCC
>CM053576.1:13024706-13043707 GCA_028646485.1 Cryptoprocta ferox
GGAGGTACTGGTCTCACAGTACTCAGCTTCTAGGGAGGTACTGGATCTCATAGCACTCAGCTTCTAGGAAGTACTGGTTCTGACAGCACTCAGCTTCTAGGGAGGTACTGGTCTCACAGTACTCAGCTTCTAGAGAGGTACTGGTCTCACAATATTTAGCTTCTAGAGAGGTACTGATTCTCACAGTACTCAGCTTCTAGGAGGTACTGGTTCTCACAGTACTCAGCTTCTAGAGAGGTACTGGTATCACAGTACTCAGCTTCTAGGAGGTACTGGTCTCATAGCACTCAGCTTCTAGAGAGGTACTGGTTCTCACAGCACTCAGCTTCTAGGAGGTACTGGTCTCACAGTACTCAGCTTCTAAAGAGGTACTGGTTCTCACAGCACTCAGCTTCTAGGAGGTACTGGTTCTCACAGTACTCTGCTTCTAGAGAGATACTGGTCTCACAATATTTAGCTTCTAGAGAGGTACTGGTTCTCACAGCACTCAGCTTCTAGGAGGTACTGGTTCTCACAGTACTCAGCTTCGAGAGAGGTACTGGTTCTCACAGCACTCAGCTTCTAGGAGGTACTGGATCTCATAGCACTCAGCATTTAGGAGGTACTGGTTCTAATAGTACTCTGCTTCTAAAAGGTACTGGTTTTCACAGTACTCTGCTTCTAGGGAGGTACTGGTTCTCACAGTATTCAGCTTCTAGAGAGGTACTGGTCTCACAGTATTTAGCTTCTAGAGAGGTACTGGTTCTCACAGTAGTCAGCTTCTAGAGAGGTACTGATTCTCACAGCACTCAGCTTCTAGGAGGTACTGGTTCTAGCAGTACTCAGCTTCTAGGAGGTACTGGTTCTAATAGTACTCTGCTTCTAGGAGGTACTGGTGTCACAGTATTCAGCTTCTAGAAAGGTACTGGTCTCACAGTACTCAGCTTCTAGGAGGTACTGGTCTCACAGTAGTCAGCTTCTAGGAGGTACTGGTCTCACAGTACTCAGCTTCTAGGAGGTACTGGTCTCACAGTACTCAGCTTCTAGAGAGGTACTGGTCTCACAGTACTCAGCTTCTAGGGACAAGAGAGGCGCCTTAGACAGACAAGCGAGTATGTAACATGGCAGGTGGGGCCGTGTGTTACTGAGAATTAGCAAATGGGCTGGGGACGGGGAGTGCCAGGAGGTCACTAATGGGTACGGGGCTAGTCAGGGAGGGCCTTGCGGATAAGGGGACACCCGAGCAGAATCGAGGGAAGTGAGGGCGGGCCGTTGGGGGAGCTATATTGACAGTGCTTGCAACTCTGTCCATCCCGAAGCCTGAGACTCCCCAGACGGACAGAAGGAAGAAAGTCAGTATCTGCCTGGAGCAGGGCAGCAAACTCTTCTATCTTGAAGAGCACACCCCGCCTTGGGGTGAAAGGGAGGCGTGGGGGAGCGTTCTCTATGCTACTCTCCCTCTGTGGCCTGCTCCAACCTCCACTAAAAGCAAGCCCTTGGGGCGCCTGGGGGGCTCAGCTGGTGAAGCTTCCGCCTTCGGCGCAGGGCATGATCTCACGGTTCATGAGTTCGAGCCTCACATCGGGCTCTGTGGGGACAGCTCGGAGCCTGGAGCCTGCTTCAGATCCTGTGTCTCCTTTGCTCTCTGCCCCTCCCCCACTCCCGCTGTTTTTCTCTCTCAAAAATAAATAAAAACATATAAAAAATTAAAAAAAGAAGCAAGCCCTTTAAAGTTTCACGTGTCAAGACGTTTGTCAATTTGAGACTTAAGGGAGATTCCATCCATGAAAGCACCCGACACACTGGGCTGGCACTCAGGGCAATCAGGAAATGATCTGAACTGAGTTCTGGCTTGATCCACACACACTCGGGGGTCAGCGAGAAGGTGCAGGGCGGGAGGCAGTCACCTGCTGCTTCCATTCAGGTGGTGCTTCTGCGCAGAGAG
Source organism: Cryptoprocta ferox (assembly GCA_028646485.1). Taxonomy (NCBI): domain Eukaryota; kingdom Metazoa; phylum Chordata; class Mammalia; order Carnivora; family Eupleridae; genus Cryptoprocta; species Cryptoprocta ferox. The sequence goes on from CM053576.1 coordinate 13,026,631, forward strand.
GCTGCCGCACTCCTGCCCTCAGGCCACTGTCCGCTAGCCCTGCATGAGTGAGCAGCACACCCTCCTGGGACCCAGGTCCCAAAGCCAGCATCCAGGGTGTGTGTTAAGCACAGAAGTTTGAGATATGTGGCTTTTTATGAAAGCACATTGACTTTACTTCACTCACAAAGTGGGATGATGTCAGTCTGTGTCACCCTGCAAACCGGCGGTAAAGGCAGAACCAAGATGTGGGCCAGCCCTCGTCGCGAGAGTGACAGAAGCACGAATCAGCGTGGAACCTTCCAGGACGCCCCATCCCACTCTCATTTTACAGCTGCTTGTTTGAGTTCCCAGATGCATCCCGTGGACTCCATCTCTCCTTCCCTAATCGCCAGGGCTTGGATCATTAGGAGGAAAATGCTTTTGTTTAAAAAGGCTCGGCAATGGACTGACGTGTTCGTTTTTTGTTTCTCTACCCTGGAAGGACTATTTCCCTCCAAGACCCGAGGGACTGAACTTGGTTTATTTAATGTTTATAAAACTTCTTAGCAGACTCGGGACATAATCAGCAAAGGTTTGGTTTTGAGTTGTCAGGAGTACAGGGACAGCTCCGGTTCCCCCACACTTTCAGGACCACAGCATTAGAGATTCCCAAACATGGAGCTGGCAAAGACTTTCTCCTGGAGGATGGGGAACAGGCAGTAGATAAATTCACAGGTGCTTAAAAGTCATAAATAAGGTTTATCCTGATTCACGTGCAGGGTCTAAGGCTATGGGGGCTTCGAAAACATTTGTTGACGCCATCGAAATCCAGGCAGATATTATTAAAAAGGGGGGGGGAATGCGAGGTATCTAAGAAATGTCTAAATAAGGTATGGGGGAAGCCACTGCACTAGGAGTACCCCCTTCCCCGATCCCCAAGAAGCAGCCCCTTTCCCAATGAATGAAGGGTCAAGGTTCAAGGTCACAGTCAGAAGTACACAAGCTAGAGCAATTTTTGTAAACCTCCCTGGGAGTCATTTCACTTTTTTCCTCTCTCCCTTCTTACTCTTTTAAAGAACCTCCAAGATTTTCCTTATAAACCTCTTCCTCCTACTCCACTCCCCAGGCATCCACTGATACCCTTTCTCTTGCGAGGAATTAGTTTGCTTTTTCTAGAGTTTTTAAACAAATGGAATCACACAGTATATATTCTTTTTTGCCGGGCTTCTTTCAGCCAGCATAATCGTTTTGCGATTCAGTCCACGTTGTTATGTGTACTGATGGTTCATTCCTTTGTGTTGCTGAGTACTATTCTATTGCACACATAAATCATGCTTTTACTTTGGTCACTCGTGGATGGGCATCTGCGTTGATTCTAGTTTGGGGACGGAACAGAGCTGCTATGAACATTCACACATCAATCTTCGTAGGGATGTAAGCTTTCTTCTTACGGCGTGATGACGAGGTTGTATGGTGAGCCTGTGTTTGACTTTTTAAGAAACTGCTAAATTGTTTTCCAAAGCGGTTGTGCCAGTTCACATTCCCACCAGCAGGTAAGAGAGTTCTAGTTACTCCACATCCTTGCCCCGCTTTAGTATGGTCAGTCTTGGTGATTACCCCGCTTTGGTATGGTCAGTTTTGGTGATTACAGCCACTCCAAGGGGTACGCAGTGGTCCCTCATTGTGGATTGAATTTGCACCTCTCTCATGACTAATGATCAGCCTCTTAATGATGTACTGTTTTTTGTTTTTGTTTTTTGGGGTTTTTTTTGCCATCCCTGTATCTTCTTTGGTAAAGCGTCTGCTCAAATATTTTGTCCATTTCATTATTGAGTTGTTTGTTCTCTTAGTCTTGGGTTTTGAGAATTCCTTATATATTCTGCATCCATATATGTGATGGTTAATTTTGTGTGTCAAGCTGATGGGCTAAGTGATGCCCGGAGAGCTGGTAGGACATTATTTTTGGGTGAGTCGGTGAGGGTGTGTCCGGAAGAGACTAGCATTTGAATCAGTAGACTGAGTACAGATCTGCTCTCATCGATGTGGGGGAAGGGCGGTCACCCCTTGCACTGAGGGCCCAAACAGAACAAAACGGCAGAAGAAGGGTGAATTCTCTCTCTTCTTGAGCTGGGATGTCCATCTTTTCCTGCCGCAGGCACTAGAGCTCCTGGTTTTCAGGACTTCTGACCCAGACTGAACTGCACTATTGGCTTTCCTGGTCCTCCGGCTGGCAGAAGGCAAGCCATGGGACTTGCTGATCTGAGCTATTTCTTATAACAGCTTTCTTCTTATTTCTCTCTCCTACTGGTTCTGTTTCTTTGGAGAACTCTAATACAACTTGCTTTATCAGATACATGCTTTGCAATTATTTTTTCCCAAAAAAATAATGTGGCTTGTCTTTTCATTCTCCTGACAGTGTTTTTTAAAATTAATTAATTAATTAATTAATTTTTTTTTTTTTTTTGTGGGGGAGAGCGCAAGTCGGATAGGGGCAGAGAGAGGGGTACAGAGGATCTGAAGCAAGCTCTATGATGACAGGCTGACAGCAGTGAGCCTGATGTGGGGCACGAACTCACGAACTGAGATCATGACTTGAGCTGAAGTTGGGCGCTCAACCGACTGAGCCACCCAGGTGTCCCCTGACAGTGTTTCTTAAAGAGCAAAAGTTTTAAATTTTTGTGAAGCCCAACTTATATATACATAGAGATATAAAAATATATAAAAATGTATGTATACATAAATATATAAATATGTATATATATTTTTCTTTTTTTCTTTTTGGATGTTTTTGGTGTCATAAATGAGAACTCTGCCTCACCCAAGTCACAGAGATTTTCTCCTGTTTTCTATAGAAGTTTCATGGTTTTATACTTAGGTCTATGATCTACTCTTTTAATTTTTATTTTGAGAGAGAGAGCATGAGTTGGGGAGAGGGGCAGAGGGAGAGAGAGAGAGAATCCCAAGCAGGCTCCATGCTGGGCAATGCGGGGCTTGATCCTACGACTGTGGGATCATGACCTGAGCCGAAATCAAGAGCCAGACGCTCAACTGACTGAGTCACCTAGTGACCCTGGTCTATGATCTATTCTATGTTAACTTATTTTTATGTCATGTGAGGTATGGATTGAAGTACAGGTTTTCTGAACATAGATATCCAGTGTTCGAGAATCTTTTTTGAGAAGATTATCCTTTCTCCACTGAGTTGTCTTTGAAACTTTGTCAAAAAAATCACTTGTCCATATACATGTGGGTTATTTCTGCAAGCTCTATTCTCATTCATTGACCTACTTGTCTGTCTTTATGTCAGTACCATATGCCGTGATTACCGTGCCTCTGTAATAAGTCTTAAAATCAGGTGGTGTCAGCCTTCCAGCTTTGTTCTGTATCAGAGCTACTGAGGCCATTCTAGGTCTTTTGTATTTCCATATGAAGTTCAGAATCAGCTCGCCAATCGCTGTAGAAATGAGTGGGATGTTGACAGAGATTGTGTTAAATATATAGATCAATTTGTGGAGGGCTGATATCTTCATAATATTAAGTCTTCTGAGTTGTGAACGGGTGTATCTTTCCACTAACTACAGCCTTAACTTCTCTCAGTAGAGCTTTGTAATTTTAAGTGTACAACTCTTGCACATCTTTTGTCAGATCTATCCCCAAGAATTCCATATTTTTTTGATAATACTGTATGTAAATAGCGTTTAAAATTATTCTATTTCCTGCTGTTTGCTGTCACTGTATAGAAATAGAATCGATTTTCATACATTCACTTAGTAGTCTGAAACATTGCTAAATTGCTTTTTATTTTTAAAAAATATTTTATGATTTTGTTACTTTAATTTTATTTTTATTTATTTTGAGAGAGAGGGAAAGAGAGATTGAGTTGGGGAGAAGCAGAGCAAGAGGTAGAGAAAACTGTCAGTGCAGAGCCTGATGTGGGGCTCAAACCCACAAACTGTGAGATTATGACCTGACCTGAAGTTGGACACTTAACTGACTGAGCCACCCAGGTACTCCACTAAACTCGCTTTTTAGTTCTAGCTTTTTAATAACTTCTATCTAATTTTCTACTTAGGTGATCATGTCATTTTACTTCCTTTCCCTTTATAAAGTTTTGCTTCTTTTCCAATATGGAGATTTTAATTTATTTTTCTTGCCTTATTGCACTGGCTGGAATCTCTAGTACAATGCTGAATAGAATTGGTAAGAGTGGACACCTTTGTCTTGTTTCTGATCTTGGGGGTAGTGGTAGGTTTTTTGCAGCTATCTTATTTTAGTCAGCTTGGGCCTCTATGACAAAAATGTCACAGACTGGGTGGCTTAAACAGCAAAAGGTTATATCTCACATTTCTGGAGGCTGGGAAGTCCAAGATCAAGGCACTGGTCAATTTTGTTCCTAGTCAGAGCTTCTTTCTGGTTCTCAGATGGACATCTTCTTGCTGTATCCACATTTGGTGGAGACAGAGAGAGATTATCTCTCTTGTGTCTTTTTTTTTTTTTTAAGTTTTAACATTTATTTACTTTTGAGAGAAAGAGAGACAGACACTGAGCAGGGGAGGGGCAGAGAGAGAGGGAGACACAGAATCTGAAGCAGGCTCCAGTCTCTGAGCTGTCAGCACAGAGCCCGACGTGGGGCTCAAGCCCCCAAACGGTGAGCTCATGACCTGAGCCGAAGTCAGACACTTAACTGACTGAGCCACCCAGGTGCCCCGTGTGTCTCTTCTTATAATAGCACTAACCTCATTCATGAGGGCTCCACCCTCATGACCTAATTACCTTCCAAAGACCCCCCCCTCCAAATACCATTACATTGAAGAACAGGACTTCAACATATGAATCTGGAGGGGGACGCAAACATTCAGTCCACAGCATGTCTTTTTCTAATAAAGAAAATTCCCTTGTACTCCTAATTTGGAATTTTACCAAGAACAGAGGATAACTTTTGTCAAATGCTTTCTCTGCATCTATTGAGATGATCTCTTTTCTTTTTCTTTCCAGTTAGTTAATTATATTGATTTTCAAATTATATTGATTTTCAAATTTTAAACCAACTGTGTGTCCTTGGGATAAATCCCACTTGGGATGTATTATCCTTCTTTCATGTATTGCTGGACTTGATTTGCTAACATTTTGTTTAGAAATTTCAGTATGAGGGATACTGGTCTATAGTTTCCTTTTATTATAATGTCTTTGTCTAGTTTTGCCATTGGGGTAATGCTGGTCTCATAGAATAAGTTGGGAAGTATTCTTTCCTCTTCAATTTTCTTAAAAACTTAATGTATAATTAATTGATGTTTCTTACTTAAATGTTTGGTAGATTTAATCAGTAAAGCCATCAGGGCTTGGTGATTTCTTTGTGGGAAGGTTTCTAATAAAAAATTCAGTTTATTTAATAGATATAGGCCTATTAAAAATATGGTCTGTTTAGGTCATTTATTTCTTCTTTAGAGGGTTTTGGAAGCTTTTGTCCTGTAAGGAATTTGTCCATTTCATCTAAGTTGTTGAATTTATTGGCATGATGTTTACAAAATTGCATTATTATCCTTTTAATATCTATAGGGTCTGTAGAGATGTCGCTGCTCTCATTTTATTGGTAATTTATGTCTTCTTTCTTTTCTTCTGTATCAGCCTATCTAAAGTTTCATCAATTTTATTTGTCTTCTTAAAGAATCAGCTTTTGGTTTCACTGATTTTCTCTCTTGTTTTTCTGTTTTTGAATTTCATAGATTTCCATTCCGGTCTTTACTGTTTTTTTTCTTCTTTTTACTTTGAGGATAATTTGCTCTTCTTTTTTTAGTTTCTTAAGGTGGAAGATGAGGTGTTTGGCTTGAAATGTTTCTTCTTTCCTAACACAAGCATCTGTGCTATAAATTTCCTTTACATACTGCTTTAGTGACATGCTATGAATTTTGACATGTTGTGTTTTCATTTTCATTAGGTTCAAAATACTTTTAAGTTTTCCTTTTTTTTTCTTTGACCCATGGTGTATTAGTAAGTGTTCTCCTGTGTGTGTGTGTGTGTGTGTGTGTATGAGATTTATTATACTAATTGGTTCATGCAGTTACAGAGGTCATGAAGTCCCACAATCTGTTGTTTGCAAGCTGGAAAACCAGGAAAGTCAGCGTATAATTCAGTCTGAGGCTGAAGGCCTGAGAACTGGAGGTAGGTGGAGTCTGGAGGGGTGGAGCCCCACTGGTGTTAAGCCCTAGAGTCCAAAGGCCTGTGAACCAGGAGCTCCAATGTCTGTCCAGTTATCTTTTTAGATAATCTGCATCATACTTAAAAGTTTGAAAAGAAAAAAGGCCTTAAGCAACCACTACTAATTTGTCATTTCTCTTGAGTAACATCATATGTAGATTTTGCCCTCAACATCAGCAAATTGCCCTGGAATCATCTTTAAATTGTTGGGACTTCCTATGACTCCTAATGCATGTCAGTGCAGACTGGGCTGGGGGCTGGGGGTGGGGAAGAACATCACGATACTGTATCTGGGCAACGCAGAGGAGCATGATCTCTCGGTTAAGATATAAACCTCCTGAGGCTCTGGAATTTGGAGCCAACCACTCAAGGAGATCCTGGATAGTTTCAAAAGTGGGGTTTTTATGGGAAATTTTAAGAGAGTGCATGTGTGTGTGTGTGTGTGTGTGTGTCTGTGTGTGTGTGCATGTGCACACATGCACGTTACATGCCCTTCCTTTATAACAGACACTGGGGAAAAGAGGCAAGAGACCTCAGTTATAGCTGACGATCATTGATGTCATTAGATTTTATGTGAGTTTGTTAGACACACAGTAAAAACCATCTCAAGCACTTACTGTTGAACCTTAGACCAAAGGATAAATGAAGAACAGGGGGAAACAATAAAGAAAAATTCAAAGAGACACAATGAACCTTTATGTTTGCTCTTGATGGAGAACAAAGATACCCTTCCCACATACCCCAAATTCTTGGGAAGTAAATCTTTGGAATCCAGTTCCAAATTATACATTGGTAGTGGCGTCTACTTGAGGATTTCCTGCTTATATTTCCTCTCGGAAGCCGGTTTGGAGGGGCCACATTCTTGGCCACCAAGAAAAGTTTGTTAAATTTCATACCCTTCAAAGAAAGCAATTTGGAAATTGTTAGGTAGGTACTACGTATTCATTAAATACTCTGTGATGAAATCACAATCAAAATCAAGGCTCAAACCCTAAACTTCCTTAAAAATTGCCTTAAAAATGCCTGGCCATGGGGCGCCTGGGTGGCTCAGTCGGTTAAACGTCCAGCTTCGGCTCAGATCATGATCTCACAGTTTGTGGGTTCGAGCCCTGCGTCGGGCTCTGTGCTGACAGCTTGGAGCCTGGAGCCTGCTTCCGATTCTGTGTCTCCCTCTCTCTCTGCCCCCTCCCCCACTTGTGCTCTGCCTCTCTCTGTCTCTCAAAAATAAATAAATGTAAAAAAAAAAAAAAAAAGCCTAGCCATGTTGTTTCCATTTGTCACCAAACCAAGGATAATTAACATGTCCCCAGTGATGGAAAATAGAAGGGCTAAAAACAACAGCTGTACCAAGAACCCCAGGAACAAAAGAGGTTGGGCTCCACTCTTGCTCTTTTTCTAAACTTCAACCAATAGTTATTGAATGGCTGTCCACATAGCTCAGGTTCTACAAGCCCGAAAACCAGTGGGTTCTGAAAAACCCACTGAAAAGAAAAGAGAACAAAATGCAAGGACATCTACTTTACATTTGGACGTTCGAATTCACTGCTGCCATGTCATTTAATGACAATAAGCCTAAACCACTGTATGAAAGAGGCGATATGTGCGCAGCCCATGAAAGGGATGAGCGCATCAACAGAATGGCGAGTTGGGCGCATGGGGAAGTATGTCACCGGGGTGGGGGGGGCCGCATACGGACTCGCCCACATCTTGCTCCTAATCTAGGTGGGTTCCGTAGGTAGTGGATACCTGTCACTTTGGCCCACCCAGTGTCTCTTCTGTCTTCCTCTGGGTAGTGTGGTCTGGGTGGGGATGAGCCAACTCTAGCTCCAGGTGTTGGCACAAGACCCAGGTCTGCCGCTCTTCCAGCATTCCCGCCACGGCTGCGGAGAGTGGTGTGTGGACAGGTATGTGACCTACGCTGGGCCAACGGAGGCATTACCAGGGACCTTGGTAGGAGCTGTCAGGAAGGAGGAACTCTCTCTGAGGGGTAGATAAGAAGGGAGGGCTGAATCCTGGAGCAGCTGGTGACCGTCTTTGCCACCATAATGGGAAAGCCTGCTTGAGAGTGAAATGAACCCAGGAAAATGCAGAGCCAGAGGATGAAAGAGACTGAGTCCCAACATTATCACCTGAACCCCTGGACCCAGCCCCGAATCCCTTTACATCTTGGTGACATACATCTAAAAATTCCATTTTTTTTTTTTTTTTGCTTAAATTAGTTTGAGTTGCATTTTCTATCTTTTGAAGCCAAAACGTCCTGACCAGTAAAAGGGATTCCTAATTAAACTGCTGTGCTATTGGAAAGGCATGCGTGTGAGGATTTTTAAAAAACATTCTAGAATTCTCGATGAGAGACAAAACCAAGGTTTGAAGGCCGCTGCCCTTCTGTTCTCAGATGGGTTTTAGAGAACATAATCTCAGCTATGAGTGGCTACTGAGTATCCAGGAGCACTGGTTACGGAGCCCAGCAGGCCTGGGTTCAAATCCCAACTCCACTAATTACTAGCAAGCTACTTATCACCCTGCTCCTCATTGTTCTTATCTGGGAAAGAGGAGGTGACTGAAAACTTATTTTTGTGAGGACTGCGAGGTTCCTTATCATAGTTTGTAATTATGTATTTATGTGATTATTTGATTCCTGTCTGCAAAAATCAGGAAGTCTACGTTGCACTTTATTTTACTTCCTAAACTAAAGAGCATCTGGAAAATAGCAGGTACTTTATAAATATTTGTTGAACCAGCATATAAATAAGTGAAGTGAGACCATGCAGGTATGTGCTTGGCACATCACGGACGGGCAACAAATACTAGTTTTCCCTTCTTTGAGGACTGGGGCTCACCAACTCCAGTGCCTCCAGGGGCCAGGCAGGTAATGAACTTGACATAAATTGGCCAGATGTGGAACCGTGCGTGCCCTGTCTGCTGGGGCAGACATTACTCAGCCTCAGCCAACTGTTGTCACTTAGGAATGTAGACCTAAGCCAACAGGTCCAGATCTGCTTTCAAGAGATTTTAGGGTAAAATTTTAAACATGGGTAGAATGAAACACATAACACACACACAGTCAACAAAATATATCTGAGAGCTCGATTTCGCTTTTGGGGGCCTGGTTCATTACAGCTGGGACCTATGTCCAGTCCATCCTTCCTACGCGAGCTCAGACCACAGCCACCGATGACCCGGAGACGGCGACTTCACTTACCGCCAAGCAGGTCAGAACCCTGGCTGGGGGCGCCGTGCGGTGTCTCCTGGAGAATGTACGTGGAGGTGGAGAGTGGGGAGGGGCAGACGCTGCTGGCCGGGACATATGGAGAGCCGTAGGACGAGCTGTAATACTGGGAATACTGGCCCTGAGGGAAGCCAGGGTAGGCGGGATAGTCCTAGAAAGGGAAACACATGAGGCTGTGAGTGAGGAGGCCAGTGGCGAGGGGCCTCGTGTGTGTACGTGTGTGTGTGTGTCTCTTGTGTCTGTCCCCGTCTCTCCCGCTAGAATAAGTCCTCTGAGGACAGATGCGGACCCCAAGACCCGGATGCAAGTGCAATTTTTTGGGAGGCGAAGGAGACACCAGTTGGGGGGGGGAGTGGGACGGCAAAGGGAAAAAGGAAAAGAATGCCAGTCTGGGGGCTTCTAGGTGGAGACTGGAGGGAGTTCTTCTGGGAAACCCTGGAGGGTGTAAAACACACCGTCAGAAGGCTCCCTCCAGGGGGCAGGGGAGCTGGGCTGCTCATGCGCCAACTCAGCCAGTCTTTGTCTGACAGCTGCTCCCAGGGCGCCTCCTTCCTTGGCATTTCCCTCCTGCCCTATTCCCTGGTTCTCGGGGACACCTTCGACCCCAGGGCTGCCGTGTGGGGTCAGCAGGGGGCACCCTGGGGGATGTGGGTGTGGCCCTGTCAGGGTCTGTCTTGATCACTGCTTGTGTCCCACACTGCGGGACACATAGGGGACTCAGTAAACACTAGATAAGTCAACGAACCAATGAATGAGGGACAACGACCCTAGACACACATCCAGGAGACCAGATGGCATGTTCACGAGGGGTACAAATACAGTAGCACCTATACAGCATCAGGGATCCAGAACCTTCTATGAGGATGTTGTGGAGATCAAATAAGAGAATGCCAACCCCCTTTTTATCAAGCTTTGCTTCAACCAACCGGACATTCCAGTGATCCCACGGTAGTCATTGTTCCAAATATTCTGCCCCACCATCCCTGTAAACCAATGTTTCTTGACCCTGCGGGGACTCATGGGAAGCTCAGCTCCCTGGGCGGCACCCCAGCCCTACAGAATCCGAATTTCTGAGGGGTGGCATTTAGAGAATCTCTGTTTTTGACAATCTCCTATTGGTAAAGAACCAACCTTTTTAAAAAGGACTTTTATTGGGGCGCCTGGGTGGCTCAGTCGGTTAGGCAGCCGACTTCGGCTCAGGTCATGGTCTCGCAGTTCGTGGGTTCGAGCCCCGCGTCGGGTTCTGTGCTGACAGCTCAGAGCCTGGAGCCTGCTTCGGATTCTGTGTCTCCCTCTCTCTGCCCCTCCCCCACTCATGCTCTGTCTCTCTCTGTCTCAAAATTAAATAAACTAAAAAAAAATTTTTAAAAAATAAATAAAAGGGGCCGATTTAAGGTCCCATGATCTAAAAAAAGGGGGGCTTTTATTTATAAGTATTTTATCCATGTAGATAGTACCCTGGAAATAATATAGAGATATGTGAAACAAATTTTCAAATCTTCCAAGGTTTAAACCATTTATTTTTTATTTTTTAAATGTTTTTTTATTATTTATTTTTGAGACAGAGAGAGGAAGCATGAGCAGGGGAGGGTCAGAGAGAGAGAGGGAGACACAGAATCTGAAGCAGCCTTGAGGCTCAAAGCTGTCAGCACAGAGCCTGACGCGAGGCTCGAACCCATGAACTGCGAGATCATGACCTAAGCCAAAGTCAGACGCCTAACTGACTGAGCCACCCAGGCGCCCCCAAGGTTTAAACCATTTAGATTCTTTAGCTCACTGAGGAAGAAACAGTGCGTTTCTCATATTTAAATATGTTAAATATTCCATACAGCCCATCTGCTCCGTGGTAGTTCTGTTTTAACGCTAGCCTGAAAGCACGTTCACCTCGGTTTTGAAATAATTTTAGATTTATAGAAGGGGCGTACAAACGGGACACAGAGTTCCCATACACCTTCAGCCGGTTAATTCTTTATTTACTCTCTAAGTGAAACCAAGACAACCAAAGTATGAGCCTGTGTTCATCTTTACAGGGTTGGCCTGGTGTGGTTTCACGAGCATTTATAAAGCTCCCACTGTGTGCCGGGCACTCGAAACCAGAATGCAGAACCGAAGACAAGTGGGTTCTCGTGCTCAAGAAGGTCACGTCCGGCAGGAGAGCAAGCACATGTATTTGCATTCACACGTTCTAGATTCAACAGGAAACAGGCGTCTCGGGCTCAGGTCAAGAGGGAGTATGTAATATCACCCGTGTCATCTTGGAAATCTGCTGATAATTCCAATTTCTCTGCCTCTAGCCTGTTATCTTTCCGATGGCCTTTTGCACAGTCTGACTCCTGTGGTCTCTAAACTCAGGGAATAAGAGACTGGCAGGGGTCGTGGGCAGGAGTGGGCTCTCGGGATGCCCTGATTCAAGGGGGCTATTTAAGAACAGGGTGGGGAGAGACATCTACCTGGTGCATGGTTCCGAATCCAGCCGCGTTGGTCAGGCCATTTGCTCCTTGGTAGATTCCCGCCGTGCCTGCAGCATGGAGAAATGGGTACAGATGAGGTTTCTTACAGTCGGAGAGGGACGGGGGAGGAGAAGGATCGGGCAGACGGTCGGCTCTCTGAGGGCGGACAGGCTGGGATGGAGCGGTGACCTTGGCGGTTTACCAGATCTCTCTGACGCTCTGTTCTGTCAATTAATGATACAATGAGTAACTCCTTCATCCAAGGATTGTGGTGCGGAATGAGTAAGATAACATACAATACAGATTCTAGTTCCCAACAATTGTGTTTAAAGACACTTATTAGAAAATTGTGGTAAACGTACAAACCTAAAACTTACCATTTCAACTATTTCTAAGCGTGCAGTTCACTGGCGTGAAGCACATTCACACTGTTGTGCGACCGTCCCCACCATCTGTCCCCAGGACGTTTTTCATCTTGCAAAACTTGCCCATTAAACGCTGACTGCCCGTTCCTCCCCTCCCTCAGCCCCTGGCACCCACCACTCCAGTCTCTCCATGAATGTGATTGTTCTGGAAACCTCATGTAAGTAGAAACACGGAGCATTTGTACATCTGTGACTAGTTTATTTCATGTCATATAATGTCTTCAAGGTTCGTCCATGTTGTGGCTTGGTGTCAGAATTTCCTTCCTTTTAAAAATTTTTTAAAAATATTTCTATATATTTTTGAGACAGAGAGAGAGCATGAGCAGGGGAGGGGCAGAGAGAGAGAGAGGGAGACACAGAATCCAAAGCAGGCTCCAGGCTCTGAGCTGTCAGCACAGAGCCTGATGCGAACTCGTCAACCGCGAGATCATGACCTGAGCTGAAGTCGGACGCTCAACCGACTAAGCCACTCAGGCGCCCCAGAATCTCCTTCCTTTTTAAAGCTGAAAAACACCCCATCATACAGATACACCACATTTTGTTTTTCCACATATCTGTCGGTGGACACCTGGATTGCTTCCACTTTTTGGCTATTGTGAACAATGCTACTAGGAACACAGGTGTACAAATGCCTCTTTTTGACCCTGCTTTCAGTTCTTTTGGTTACATGTCCAGAAGTGAAATTACTGGGAGCACCTGGATGGCTCAGTAGGTTAAGTGTCTGACTTTGGCTCAGGTCATGATCTCACGGTTCGTGAGTTCAAGCCCCGTGTCGGGCTCCGTGCTGTCGTCGTGGAGCCTGCTTGAGATTCTCTCTCTATCCCTCTCTCTCTGCCCCTCCCCCCTCATGCTCCCTCTCTCTCTCAAGATAAACGATAAAAAATTTTGAAAATAAATAAACGTTAAAAAAGTAGAATTACTGGATTATATGGTGATTTGATTTTTCATCTTTTGAGGAGCCTATTACTGTTTTCCACAGCGGTTCCTTCGGTTCACATTCCCACTAACAGTGCACAGCGTTCCAAATTCTCCACATCCTTGTTAACACTTCTTTTCTGGTTTTGTTTTGTTTTGATAGTAGCCATTGTAACGGTGCGAGGTGGTAAACAACTACACAATAAATAAATGAAATGACTGTGGCTCTTGGAGCATCAGCTGCCCCATCTATAAAATGGGACTAAAGCTGATATTACTAGAAAATGCTATTTAGTGAATGAATGAGTGAGTGGTGGGTGGGCGGTCATGTAAGACTGGTGGTCGGGCAAGCTCTCTGTGAGGGGACACTGGGGCTGAGGCGTGAAGGAGAGGAGAGGGTGTCAGCCACGGAAACAGCCTCGGGGAGGACTGTTGACGAACACTGAGCACACGCGTCCTAATGGAGGGATTTGCTTGGCAGGTGAGCGAAAGAGAAAAAAAGGCCAATGAGGCAGGAGCCCAGGGAGGGAAGCGGTGGCTACAGGAAGGACAGTGAACTTGTGTGTGTCAGGCGCCATTCTGAGCTCTTTCTGGGCAAAGTGAGGCACAGGAAAGTTAAGGGACGCGCACAAGGCAGCACAGAGAGTGGGCGACAGCTGCTGGGGCTGGAACTGGGCAGCCTGACCCACGTTTTCTTTTTTTAAAAAATTTTTAATGCTTATTTATTTTTGAGAGAAAGAGACAGAGCACAAGCAGGGGAGGGGCAGAGAGAGAGAGAGGGAGACACAGAATCGGAAGCAGGCTCCAGGCTCTGAGCCCAACGCGGGGCGCGAACTCATGAACCGTGAGATCGTGACCTGAGATGAAGTCGGCCGCTCAATCGACTGAGCCCCCCAGGCGCCCCTCGAACTGGAATGTTAAAAACACCAGCTTCGTGCCTCCCTCTGGCTAGTGGGGTGTCCACGGGAGGGCTGGGGGAGGGAAGGGAGAGATGAGGAAAACGGCTTGTCTTAAGGTGATGGTGGCAGGTCCCGCTAGGGGTCCCCCAATATCCATTCACCCCTTCTGTCCCTGCTTTTAAGCTGGGCACATGGCTGATGAGAATAAACACTGCCGTTCCCAGCTTCCCTTGTGGATGGTGTGGCCACGCGATGAGTCCTGGACAAGGGGAGGAGAATAAGTTCGCGTGTGCGATTTCCTGATTAGGCCCTTCAAGGGCAGGCTTGGGGCCTCCCTGTCCCTGCAAAGTAGGGTTTTCTTGGGTCGCACGGCTGAGCATGAAGATATAAGGAGCCTGGACCCCTGCCACGTGTGCAGACCAGAACCACCACGTAACATCAGCAGAACAATCTCAAGCGGACATTCACCTGTTTATTCAAAACACATTTCCCAGTGACAAACCACACAGCCCTGCGTCAGGCACTGTCGTGGATACGGCGGCAAGTGAGGGGCTGACGCTCACACTTGGGGAGGACACAGCACGCAGTCAAGTGGATACGTACACCAAGATAATTCCAGATCAAAATGCAGTGACGCATGAGCACAGCACTACTGAAACGTGGACCGCGGACCGGAGCCTGTCTGCACACTCTTCCCGATGACTACAGATGTCGGGAGACGGGGTACAGGAACTTCTACGGTCTGCTCCGTCTGATACTAAAAAAGCAGGACTTGTAATTTGTGCGTCTTTTAAAAAATTTCCTTGTTTCGCAATCGTTTTTTGTTTTTTTTTCATGACTGGCCCATCCTTTTTGAAATGTTTCCTCGACTGACCTCTTCTCCTATGAAATTTTAATATTGTAGACACACCGTGTATCTGTTTAGGGTACTTATGCAGGTTTCGGTCTAGCACAAAACGAGTAAGATGGTTTTGTCCCTGCTCTGAGAACACTGTTCCTTTTGGGTGACATTGCCCCCACTCATGCTTATTTTTACTGTGTTTCACACTAACTTAAGGAAAAGCCCCCGGCCTTTCACCACAGTGAACATGTGAAGTCCTGTGTGAACGGCACCCGGAGGTGGGCTCCGTGCCAAGTGAGGACGTGCCCAGCACCGCACGCCGTCCTGTATGGTGACTTCTTCAATGCTGCTGCCGATGCTCTTACGTAGATAGTGTCACTTAGTTTACAGAAACTCGGTGTTGGGAAAGTTCCGTGGCTGGTCCGGCAGCATCTGAGCTGGAAACTACGCTCTTAACATCTATTCAGTTGGCCATAAAAAGACAAAAAAAACCCAAAAAACCCTAAAAATGGAAAATAACAGGTGTTGGCGAGGATGCGGAGAAACTGGAAGTCTCACCCACTGTGGGTAGGAGCGTAATATACGCAGGTGCTGTGGAAGCAGTTTGCTGATGCCTCACAAAGGTACACACAGAATTACCATAGGACCCAGCAATTCCCCTCCTGGGTACGTTCCCCCAAGAGTTGAAAACAGACGTTCAAAAATACCCTGGACACAAATGTTCCTAGAAGCACTATTCACGGAGAGCCAGAAGGCAGAACGCGCCTCGTGTCCGCCGGCTGATGGACCGATGAACAGAATGTGGCGTATCCACACAATGGAGCATTAGTCAGCTGCAGAAAGGAACGAAGTCCTGACGCATTGCTACCACGTGGATGAATGTCGGGAACACTGTGAGTGAAAAAAAGCTAGACACCCAAGGCCACATACTGTCGGATTTCCATTGATATGAAATGTCCAGAATAGGCCAATCCATGGCGACAAAGTATATGAGCAGCTGCTGGGGGCAAGAGGCAGGGGAGAATCAGGAGTGGCAGCTTCATGGGTGATGGGGTGTCCCTCTGGGGTAATGAGAGTATCTTGGAACTAGACACAGGTGGTGGTCACGCAACACTGTGAGTGCACGAAGTGCCACGGAGCCACATACCCTAAAATGGTTAATGTTTGTGAATTTCATTTCCGTTAAAAATAAATCAGAGCTGGGGTTCCCACCGCCTCCCAGCACCGTCCCGCGGCCAGTGTCCCAGGCAACAGCAAAGGAAAGGGACCGGGAGGCCCGGGAAGTTCAGGACCCCTCCCTCTGCCACACTCCTGCACAGTCCACACCTTGAGCCCCGAGAGAAGAGAGGACATCTGCGTCTCCGGGATCCCCCGCACCCACCTCTTCCGCACCAACCTCACGTTCCCTTCCCACCCTCTTCTTTCCCTTTGTGGGAAGTATTATGGCTTCGTCTAACCAGGCTGCTGCTGCAGAAGGTTCTTCTGAATTCGTGGAAGAGATGCTGGGTCCGACGCCCCTTGCCAACACGGGCCACTTTCTCAGATGACGAAGCAGCACTCCTGCGCAGGGGCCACTTACAACGTGGGTGGCATTTGGGAGCTTTCGAATGCTGTCAGTGGGCAAAGGTCCGTCTCCTTTATCACCACTGTCAGGAGGGCCGGGGCCCCGGGGGACGCACTCCACGCAAACCGGGAAGCGAACATGCTTCCTGTCCTGATACCGCCCCACGACGGGAGGAAACTGCGTAAACGCGGCGGCGCTCGCCCTGATTCTGGAGAATTCCCTGCGAACTCGGCGCCAGATGTGCCAGCAGGTTTTCCACGGCAGATTAGACAACTGGGAGCCCTGTCGACACAGATACGTTTAATGGAGAGCACTTCGGGAAAATGCTGAGAGGCGTGCACCTTCTGGACGTTTCTCCTCGACTTCCCTGCGGAGAAAGCCCTCCCACGGTGGTCCGAGGTGGACGATCTGATTTCACTCTTCCTTCCTCCCCCGGCTACTCCTCACCACACAACCACAAGCGAGAGGCGGGAAGCCATCCTGGGATTAGCGAGTGAAGGCCAGCATGTCAGGGCAAGCGGGGCTTCTCCCAGTCACATTGGGGTCCTGGGTTCTGAGTCGGGGTGCCCAGGTGGGTGGAGGAAAGAGCAGAAATGAG
>CM053576.1:13053904-13107434 GCA_028646485.1 Cryptoprocta ferox
ACCACTGTTGTTTAACATAGTGCTGGAAGTCCTAGCATCAGCAATCAGACAACAAAAGGAAATAAAAGGCATCAGAATCGGCAAAGAAGTCAAACTTTCACTTTTCGCAGATGACATGATACGCTACATGGAAAACCCGATCGACTCCACCAGAAGCCTTCTAGAACTGATCCATGAATTCAGCAAAGTCGCAGAGTACAAAATCAATGTACAGAAATTGGTTGCATTTTTATACACCAATAATGAAGCAACAGAAAGAGAAATCAAGAAACTGATTCCATTCACAATCGCAGGAAAAACCATAAAACACCTAGGAGTAAACCTAACCAAAGATGTAAAAGACCTGTACAATGAAAACTATAGAAAACTTATGAAAGAAATTGAAGAAGACACAAAGAAATGGAAAAGCATTCCATGCTCATGGATCAGAAGAATAAACATGGTTAAAATGTCATTACTACCCAAAGCGATCTACACATTCCATGCAATCCCAATCAAACTTGCACCAGCATTCTTCTCAAAGCTAGAAAAAACAATCCTAAAATTTGTATGGAACCACAAAGACCCCGAATAGCCAAAGTAATATTGAAGAAGAAAACCAAGACGGGAGGCATCGCAATCCCAGACTTTAGACTCTACTACAAAGCTGTTATCACCAAAACAGTATGGTACTGGCATAAAAACAGACACATAGACCAATGGAATAGAGTAGAGAACCCAGAACTGGACCCACAAATGTACAGCCAATTAATCTTTGACAAAGCAGGAAAGAGTATCCAATGGAAAAAAGACAGCCTCTTTAACAGGTGGTGCTGGGAGAACTGGATGGCAACATGCAGAAGAATGAAACTAGACCACTCTCTAACACCATACACAAAAATAAACTCAAAATGGATGAAGGACCTGAATGTGAGACAGGAAACCTTCAAAACCCTAGAGGAGAAAGCAGGAAACAACCTCCTTGACCTCAACCGCAGCAATATCTTACTCGACACATCCCCAAAGGCAAGAGAATCAAGAGAAAAAATGAACTATTGGAACCTTATCAGGATTAAAAGCTTCTGCACAGCAAAGGAACAACTAATAGGCAACTGACGGAATGGGAAAAGATAGTTGCAAATGACATATCAGATAAAGGGCTAGTATCCAAAATCTACAAGGAACCCACCAAACTCCACACCCGAAAAACAAACAATCCAGTGACGAAATGGGCAGAAGACATGAAGAGACGCTTCTCCAAAGAGGACATCCAGATGGCCAACAAACACATGAAACAATGCTCAGCGTCACTCATCATCAGGGAAATACAAATCAAAACTACACTGAGATACCACCTCACGCCAGTCAGAGTGGCTAAAATGAACAAATCAAGACACTATAGAAGCTGGTGAGGATGTGGAGAAACGGACACCCTCCTACACTGTTGGTGGGAATGTAAACTGGTGCAGCCGCTCTGGAAAACAGTGTGGAGGTTCCTCAAAAACTATCAGTAAAACTCCCCTATGACCCAGCAATAGCACTGCTGGGGATTTACCCAAGGGATACAGGAGTGCTGATGCATAGGGGCACCTGTACCCCAATGTTCGTAGCGGCACTTTCAACAATAGCCAAATCATGGAAAGAGCCAAAATGTCCATTTTTATTTTTTTAAAATGTTTTATTTATTTTTGAGAGAAGAAGAGCACAAGTGAGGGAGGGGCGGGGGGGGGGGATAGGGGATCCCAAGCAGGCTCCGCGCTGCTGACAGCAGCAAGCCCGATGTGGGGCTGGAACTCAAAACTGAGATCGTGACCTGAGCCGAAGGCAGACGCTCAACCGACTGAGCCAACCAGGAGCCCCAAGATGTTATTTTTAAGTAATCTCTGCACCCAACGTGAGGCTTTAACTCACAACCCCTAGATCAAGAGTCACGTGCTCCACTGACTGAGTCAGCCAGGGGCCCCTGAAGAGTTCTAAAAAAAGAATGAGAACACTGATTCTGATGGACAGCGTTTAAGTCTGCTACTTACTGGCCGTGTGACCCCGTGCAAGTTACTTATAACCCCTTTGTGCCTTACTCTCTCCATCTGTAATGTGTGCATGAAAAATAGCACCTACTGCACAGGGTCACGGTGAGAATGACATGAATTGATACACATAATACGCTCAACGCATCGGGTCCTCAGCAATGCCGGAACCGATGCCATCCATTGATAGACTCATTATTCTTATTATTCTTATTACCGTCACTTTCACTATTTCTCTTTTGCTGGGACAGAATGAGGTGAGACACGTACAGTAATTCGGAATCCGCTCCCAGCATCCCAACTTGGTGCATTTCATAATATCTGCCAGGGAACTGCTGACTAATTTTTTTAAATTGATAAAATTTAACAATTTCACACAAGAATCCAGGTCTGGGGGCTTCTATCTGAACAAAAAAGCGAGGGAAGCTGTGGAAGATTGGGGTTACTTTCTCAGCTGCAATCATCCACTAGAAAGCAGTAGTGGCTGCCCCCTTTAGGGGCATCTGCTCTCCACTGGCCATACTCCCCGCCCCTCCCTGTTGTGTCCCCTACACAGAGGATATATCCATCATCCTCGGCCTGATATCTTTCTTACAGGTAAAAAAAAAAAAGGTTTCTGTCTGTCTGTGGTTGGCTGAATAATCGCCCCAGAGACGTCTAGATCTGAATCCCTAGAATCTATAGGTTACTTTACATGGAAAGGGGTTTTTTCAGAGATGATTAAGTTAAGGAGACGGGGAGACTGTCCTGGATTATCCAAGGGAGCCTAATGTGACCACAAGGGTCTTAATAAGGGGAAAACAGGTGGGTTGGCGTCAGAGAGGCCATGTGATCGTGGAAGAAGAAGTGGTGGCGATGAGCTCTGGGGATGGAGGAAGGGACCATGAGCCGTGGGACGTGAACAGCCTCTGCAAGGTGGAAAAGGCAAGGAGACAGATTCCTCCCCAGAGCCTCCAGAAGGAATGCAGGCCTGCCGACGCCTTGAGTTTGGAATTCTGACCTCCAATAAGGTAACGAACTCTGTTGTTAAAGCCACTGAGTCGGTGTGCTACCGTACCACAGGACACTGACATAGCACTCGTGTCTCTAACAAAAGTAAGACAGAGAAAAATACAGCAGGGGCCACCCACTTTTTCACTGGCTCAGCCCATGTTCCTCACTGTGTCACATGCCTTGTTCCTGTGGACGCTGGCATTTGCTGCCCCTTGACCAGGAGCCTCAAAGCATTCATTCATTCATTCATTCACTCACTCATTCATGGTTGCGTGCTTTATAATTAATTACTCACTGAGGACACAACGGGGAACAGGACACGGTCCCTGCCTTTTAGGATCTTACAGTCTAAGTGGGTATTCAAGGACATCAGCATTTAAGCTTAGAAAAGACAAAAAACATCTTCTTTGACAAATGACCCCATAAAATAAATTTTAGAAAATGAGCAGGCTGCCCCCATTTATTTTAGTTTTGTCTTCACAATAACCTGGGGGAGACAGACAGCATATCTAACCTGGCCTCTTAAAAGTAAGGAAACGGAAGCTCAGAGAAGTCAAGCAACACGTTTACGGTTGCAAAGCTAGGAACCGGCAAGCCAGCTCCGACGGGAGCCTGTGCTCGTTCCATTTCCCCAGGACGCAGCTCAGACCTGCTGGGACCTGCCCCACGAGCATCCCAAGCTGCTGAACTCTTGAACTTCACCTTCACAGTTGGCACTTAAGTGGTGGCACATTTTATAGGGACAAACCCGAGCCCAGAGCTGGCCCTGCGCCGGGCTGTTTGTGGTTGCAGCCACTTAACGACGCGTTCCGGGCAGGTGAAGGACTGCTCCAGGGAAGGCAGCTCGGCACGAACTCTGCACTTGGCCGGGAGGACTTGGATCCAATCCACCCCTAACACAAGCCCTCGGTCAAAGCCCACACACTGGACATTTGTACCCAGACAGGGCTGGCAATGCCAGTCCACAGCCCGCGGCCGACGAGATGACGAGAAACCTAGTCACTGTCAGCCTCGGGCGGATCTGCGTGCTAGTTTCTATTGACAGCCGAGGACAGCAGAGCCTGATGACCGCCCCCCCCCCACTGTTCATTCTTTCCTTCTCTCTCACGGTAACAATGCTTGCAAGTTTTAGCCGGGCCCACGGCCCTCCTGGATAAATACTCCAAGGCTACCCAACTTCCCTTGCAGCTAGCGTGGCCGAGGGTCTAAGATCTGGCTAATGTCGCATGAGTTATATATGTGGTCTGTGACATCTGAGCCGTTCCCTTCAAGGGAGGGCGTGGCTCTTGCCTTCCACCTCCTTCCCCTTCCCTCTGGCTGGTCTCCCCTTGGTGTGAGCCATCCTGGGTCATGTGGAGAAGGGCAGCAGCCTAGGCGCTGTGGGACAGCAGGAGGAAGAGGTCTGGGTCCCTCACTCTGCAGAGCAGCTTACATCCAGACTGTCCCGTAAGAGAGACCTGAACTGCAGTCCCTTCGAACCACTGTCAAGCTGCTGTGCACAGACGTGGAACACTATTCCCAAAGCCTCGTACACCACAGATGCCAAGTAAAACTCTCAAAGACGGGGCCCTGCCAATTTTTGGAGGAAAGTTCTTTTGGTTCAACAGCAATCCCACTGCTTGTGTGGATGTCTAGGAAAAGGAGTTAAGGGAAAGGACAGGGCAGTCCAGGCAAAAGTGCCTTCTGGTGACAAATCCTGGTGAGAACCCTGCCTTCCTTCCAGCTACTCTATGAACTTGCAAGAAGCGTTTAAGACAGAATGCAGTAGGCCGCCTTTAAATATGGCTGCCAAGAGTTCCTCTGAGCGCGTGTATGCAGACGCCATTCCTCCCATCTGGTGGTGGGGCCTCTTTCCCTTTTCCTTGAATGTGGCCTGGCCTTGTGACCTGCTGTGACCAATAAGAACACATGGCAGAAACGACGTTCTGGAACTTCCAAGCCCAGGCCTTAAGGGAGCCTGCAGTTTCCACCTTCACTTTCTTGCAGCCCAGCTGCCATGCTGTAAGGAAGCTGGCGGGACACTGGAGGAAGAGAGGCCGTGTGGAGGAGAATCGAGGCACCGCAGCCCACAGCGCCAAATGCCAGATGGGCGGGTCCACCCTTCTTGGACACCTCAGCTGAACCCAGCTGCACGAGGGACCCCAGGTCACCAGGATGGGCAGAAAAACCGCCCTGCTGAGCCCAGCCCGCCCAAGAAATTGTGAGAAGTAATACATCATGGCCGCTGGAAGCCACCACGTTTTGGGGTGATCTGTTACTCCGTTCATACTCCGTTGAGTATCATACTCCGCGATACTCCGTTCATACGCAGGAATGGTTTTCTTTTCCTTTGTGTTTCCCCGAGTCCAGTGATAGCTCCTCAAAGCCCCCTGTACACTTCCTTCATCACAATGGTCACAACCGCGATGCTCTGATCTGTTTAGTACATTTCAGGGGTAGGAAGTGTGTACTTGGGAGTTTCTCAGACCTGGCTCTTCCGCTCCCTGGTTGTGTGACCTCGGGCATGGCACCTTACCTCACTGGGACCCAGTCTGCTCATTTACAAAGCGGGAGAAAGATCAGCACTGACATCACAGGATTTTCATGAGATGAAACGAGAGACTGTGAGTTAAGCACTCAGCACGGTGTCTGGTATGCAGCAGTCCCTCAGCACATATTTGAGTGAAGCAATGAAAGAGCTGATGTAACAAAGGTCTTCGAAGACTCAAAGGGTGAATGGACCAACTTCTCGGCGTCACTCCCTGACACTGACCCTGAGCCTCGGGGCTCGGGGAGACCGGGCCCAACCACCCCAACGCAAAGGATCACTTGATTCCCATCGCCACACGCTGACCTTCGTGACCACTCTGTTCTTCATCTGTAGATAACACTCATCACCCTCCCATAGAATGTGCCTATTTATTCTATTACTTATCTTCGGCTTGTCTGTCTTTCCCCTCACAAAGATAGATTTTTGGGTCTATTTTGTTCCCTGATGTATCTTGAGCCCCTGGAACTGTGCTCAGCACACAGTAGGTGTCAAGAAACATTTGCTGAATGAATGAATGAATGAATATAAGAAGTGCTCCTGAGGGTCTGTGGCTCACAGAGCGTGGACGTGAGTGTACGGAAGGCGCCCCCCCGCCCCGAAGAAGGCCCTTCACGTCCTCACAACCCTTCATGTTCGTCCATGATGACATTGATGGGACAGGTGCTCCCCCAGAGTTGTAGAAGCCCAAAATCAGGGGTGCCTGCGTGGCTCAGTCGGTTGAGTGTCTGACTCTTGATTTCAACTCAGGTCATGATCTCACGGTTCATGGGATCGAGCCCTGCATCAGGCTCTGTGCTGACAGAGCCTTCTCTCTCGGCCCCTCCCCCACTCACATAGGTGAGCGCGTGCTCTCTCTCTCTCTCAGAATAACTAAACTTTAAAAAACAAACAGACAAAAACCTCCCAAAACCCCAAAGCAGAGCCCCTGTGGGAAGAGCTACGCTCATGCAGTCCCCAGCTCCCGTTCACGCCCACAAGCCCCGCGAGCACCATCCTCCCAAGGCTCTGTCTCCAAAAACACAGTTTGGTCTCAGGACAATTTCACTGGAATCCCCAAACCGCGTTAACACTGAATTACTCCTCCCTCCCATTGCAAAACTGAGACACACTCAAGAACTGTCCAACACTGATAGGAAAGGTGTCATCTTCTTCTTCTTTTCTTTTTCTTTTCTTTTTTTTTTTTTTTAACAGAGAGACAGAGAGAGAGAAAGAGAGAGAGAGAGAGTACAAGCAGGGCAGGGACAGAGAGAGGGAGACCCAGAATCTGAAGCAGATTCTGTGCAGCAAATCTGTGCTGTCCGCACAGAGCCCGACACAGGGCTCAAACTCATGAACTGTGAGATCATGACCTGAGCCGATGTCGGGCGCTTAACCGACTGAGCCACCCAGGCGCCCCGAAATGTGTCAACCTCTACTGACCCGCTCATGCAGGACAATAGTGACAGTCCTGATGAAACCATGATGTTAATTGTAAGCTTATTATGAGCCAGGAAAGTCTCCGTGAGCCTCACATACACATTAACTCTCTTAACTCCATGAAGTGGGTATCATCCTCAGCTCAGTAAACAGAGAACACCGTGGAACAGAGAGATTAAGAAGCTTAGCCAAGGCCACCCAGTTAGAAAGTGATGGGAACACGGCAAGTCGGGCCAGGTCATAAATGAAAGGAGAAACACTGCCTTGTGAGTGCCGCCTGGGAGGGAGGTTTATGGCAGGCCACATAAAAAAACGTGGTCCACGTTCACGGCCATGGGCAAGTGGGGAGAAATAACATTGGCTCCAAGGCCACTTCCTGTCCTTGGCTGCCGCTGGAAGGCACCTGACACGTTCATTCTTCCTGAGACTTCTATGTGGCCTTCCCAGGCCGAACATTTGCCTTCCCCTTTTTAGGCGTTCCCTCTCCGTGGGTTCCCTGCCTATGCCTCCCGTCGTGCTTAATCTACATCTGCACCGTGGTGAGCTTTTCATTCCCCTGGAGTAAGTTTGCCAGTAAAAACAAAAGCGGCCTCGACATGTAGGAGTTCACAGAAAAGCCCTTTCATGGAAAAATAGAATATTTGTGCTCTTGGGCACTGAGTTCTGTTAAGAAAGAGGAGAGCGAACCTTCTTTTATCACAGTCCCAAAGAGCTGGTGGGGGTCCCAGGGGTTAGCCCGCTCCTCCTTCCCTCTGTCCTTTCCTGCTTTGAGCATTTATAGTTGCCTGATGATCGCCTACCCAGTAGCCTCTCCTCCCCATTCTTGTTAAGAGAAGTCGCCTAGAAGAGCAATGCATCCAGGTAAAAATCATCACTTCTCTTGTCTTCCCTAGAGCCAAGGGTGGCCATTCGACAGAAACCCAGCCAAAAAAACAAAATTGGAAAACCTGAGCTTTCCGAATCACCGCGTTCCTTCTCGATTCTCCCTTCTACCGGCTGCCTGGAACGTGGAGGGAAGGGCTGGAGGTAAAGCAGCCACCCTGTGACTGTGAGGTGACAAGCATTGGGATAAAACCTAGAGAAGAGCTAGGACACCGGGTTCTCTGTTGCTTGTGGCTAATGAACTCTGATGGCGTGTGTCAGAGGCCATGGGTCCTGTGAAATATGGGATGGTTCCTGCCACCTAGAAGCTCAACTATGGCCCAGGTTCTGTACTTTACCGATGGGGAAATTGAGGATCAGAGACCGAATGACCAGGGTCATAGATGCATTTGTAACAGAGAGAGGGGTAGAATCCAGACTTGGGTCTTAAGTCTGGTTTTGCTTCTTCTGCTTGCTCAGGGGTCCCAGAGTGTGACAGAAACCCCAGTGGGGGCACAAAAGATAATTTTAGATGACCCTCTTTTTTCTTCTCTTTTAACGTACCTCACAGGTAGCCGAGATCAGAGGTTAAGAGCTTGGACTCTGAGCTAGGCTGCTTGGGTCCAAGTCCTGGTTTCATCCCAGGCAACTATAAATGCTCAACGCAGGAAAGGACAGAGGGAAGAAGGAGCGGGCTAACCCCTCGGACCCCCACCAGCTCACTACTCATTAGCTGAATGACCTTGAACTTCTTATTTGCCCTCTTTGCACCTCAGTTTCCTCCTTAGTAAAATAGGCAAAATTTCTATATTATACAGTGATTGTGAGCATTTAATGAAGTAGCACCTGAAACACCGTATTAAATAAATAAATTATTACTAGCCCAAGGAGAACAATCTCTAACATCACTCATCTCTCTATTTCAGCTAAGAGAGCACAGGCTTCAGGTCCAGAGCCTTGGCTAGAATTTAATAATATCGTTTTATTTTCAGTGACTTTATTTTTACAAACTCCTTCCATTTATGGCACACAATGGTGGCTTTCCACCGAAGGCAGTGCTATAAATTTGCCTTTTAAAATGAATTTATTTTAAGGCAAAAGAAGCCTGTAAATGTAAAAAAATCAAGTAACAGGACAGGTGGTATTTAGATGTGACAAAACCACAAATAAGGTATTTGTGTGCCAAACACTTTCTAATTTTGTTCTTTAACGTTTGTTCATTTTTGAGAGACAGAGCACAACTTGGGGAGGGGCAGAGAGAGAGGGAGACAGTGTGAGCAGTCGAAGGTCGGCGAGAGAGGGAGACACAGAATCTGAAGCAGACTCCAGGCTCTGAGCTGTCAGCACAGAGCCTGATGCGGGGCTCAAACCCATGAACTGCGAGATCATGACCTGAGCCGAAGTCCGACGCCTAACTGACTGAGCCCCCCAGGTGCCCCAAACAATGCATTTAATACAAAAGCATACAAATATTAATCAATAAGTCAATCTCCCTGGTAAAGTTGCTGATTTCCTTTCTTTAAATTTAAATAGTTTTAAATTATTTAAATAAATAATTTTATTTATTTAATTTAATGATTTAAATAATAATAAATAAATTTAAATAATTTAAATAATTTTTTAATTTTTAAATTTTACTTAAATCCAAGTTAGTTAAATATGGTTTAACTAACCATTAAATATGTAATACATATTTACATTTAAATACATATTAAATATGTAATAATGGTTTCAGGACTAGAACTTAGTGATTCCTCACTTACACACAACACCCAGTGCTCATCCCAGCAAGTGCCCTCCTTCATGCCCATCCCCCATCTAGCCCATCCCCCACCCCCACCCCTCCAGCAACCCTCAGTTTGTCCTCTGTAGTTAAGAGTCTCTTCTGGTTTGCCTCCCTCTCTGTTTCCATCTTATTTTTCCTTCCCTTCCCCTAGGTTCAACGGCTTTCTTTCTTAAATTCCACATGAGTGAAATCATAGGATATTTGTCTTTCTCTGACTTACTTCGCTTAGCATAACACCTTCTAGTTTCATCCATGTTGTTGCAAATGGCAAGATTTCATTTGTTTTGATCGCCGAGTAACATTCTATAGTGTAATATAGTGATATCCTACAATGCATATAGATACATCTTCTTTACCCATTCATCAGCTGATGGACATCTGGGCTCTCCATACGTTGTCCGTAGCGCTGCTTCGAACACTGGGGTGCGTGTGCTCCTTCGAATCAGCATTGCTGTATCCTTCGCATAAATACCGAGTGGCGCAATCACTAGGTCCTAGGGTAGCTCTATTTTCATTTTTTGAGGAGCCTCCATACGGTTTTTTCCAGAGTGGCCGCACCAGTTTGCGTTCTCTGCTTCGGCAGCCCCAGGCAAAGTCCGACAGAACCCAAGTGGGTGGGATCCTCTCCTTCCTCCTGCCTTTCCCTCCTCCCTGGAGCCAAGCCGCAGCCCCACAGTGGTCCTCCGGCTCTGGGTGCCCCGACCCCCCCCCCCCCCCACCATTAGCTAAATCGAATCTGTTTCGATGTACCAGTTCCCTCCCCTGCTCTTCTTTTCTGCATGAATCCATCACTGTCTGAAACATTATGAGTCTCACCTCACACACACACACACACACACACACACACACACACATACACACACACACGCAAAGAACCTTATTTGTTGTCTGTGTCCCCCTGGTAGGATATGAGTTCTGCAAGGGGGGAAGGTTTTGTCTCGTCTGTCACTGCTGGGACCCCGAACCTCGTGCAAGGTGAGTACTGAGAGTAAGTATTTGTTAATGAGGGAGGGAGGGAGTGTGGTGAGCAGAATCAGGTCTCTCCACTCCCCAAAGGCACCTGCCCCAGTCCCTGGAATCAGGAACGTTAGGTTGCGTGGCAAAGGGAATTACGGTTGCAGATGAAATGAAGGTTGCTAATCACCCAACCTTAAGATGGAGTGTTCTGGATTATTGGGGGGGGGGGGCTGCAATGTCACCACAGGGGAGGCAGGAGAGAGGGCCAGAGAGATAACCACAGGAGATCAGTGTGAAGCGAAATTAGTCAGAGAAAGACAAAGACTTCACTCATATGAGGATTTAAGATACAAAACAAACGCACACAAGGGAAGAGAAGCAAAAATAATATAAAAACGGAGAGGAGGACAAAAACGTAAAGAGACTCTTAAATATGGAGAACAAACAGAGGGTTACTGGGGGGGGGGCTGTGGGAAGGGGGATGGGCTAAGTGGGTGGGGGGGCATTAAGGAATCTACTCCTGAAATCATTGTTGCACTATATGTGCCAACTAACTTGGATGTAAATTAAAAAAAAATAAATTAAATAAAAATTAGAAAAATAATAGAAAGGGAGTTAACGAATAAAATGGCGGTCACTAGGGACGGTTAAGCGTCCGACTTCGGCTCAGGTCATGATCTCACAGTCTGTGGGTTCGAGCCCTGCGTCTGGCTCTGTGCGGACAGCTCAGAGCCTGGAGCCTGTTTCCATTCTGTGTCTCCCTCTCTCTGTGCTCCTCCCCTGCTCATGCTCTTTCTCTCTCTCTCTCGAAAATAAATAAACATTTTTAAAAAATGACGGTCACTAAATATTTGTCAGCAGGACCTGACCGCGTGGCTCCAAAGAGGGAGTGAGGGGCCACAGGCCCCGGACCACGGGCGCCCCCACCGGCTGGAAAAGGCAAGGACACAGACTCTCCCCCGGGGCCTCCAGAAGAAACCCAGCCCTGCGGACCCTTTGGGGTTAGCTCAGTGAGACCCAGGTCCGACTTCCGACCTCCAGGACTGTAAGAGAGCAAACGAGTGCTGTTTGAAGCCACTAATTTTGTGGCAGTTTGCTACAGCAGCCACCAAAAGTGGATATACCAATACTCCTGAGTAATAATACTGCTCATTCACGCAGGGTGCTGCTTCTGTTCCAGCTCTGCTCTTATACGTTCTGACTCACTTAATCCTTACGATCGTGCAACAGCACAACCCACGAGGCGGAGACTCCGAAACTGAGGCCCAGCAAGGCAAAGCCAAGGTGGCAGCACCGGGAGTTGAACCCAGGCGGTCTGGGTTCAGAGCCCACGTTCTGAACGTGCACGCTTGGTTATGAGGGTTACGTGAGATCGTGTGAGCAAAGGTGTAGAACCTACCGGAGGGAACAGTGAAAGACAAGGGCTTCTGATTGAGGCTGCCTGGAGGAGGAGCCTGGCAGTGCTGAGTGGGGGGCAGACGGAAAAACGCGCGTTCCTGTACGCATTTACTGAGATATACTCCCCATGTTGAACCAAGTGGAAAAAGTTATTAAGCACCCTGCAATCGAAGAGCATGACTACTTATAAAGCCCTGTGTTGCCCAGTCACAACCTTGTGACCTTGTGTGGTGGGCAACAACGTCTTCCCTCGCACGATAAGGCTACCTTCGAAAACAAACCCCCAAATCTGTCTTTATTTAATGTTTTGATGCTTCATTCATGAGGGCTATTTTTGCACCGACTTTGACTCTTTCCAATATCGCATTAGAATATCTATCTTGATGACCGAGCCTCTGAAACCCCCTGAAATTTTGCTTGCCTCACCTTCGTCCTAGTTATGTCCCTTTCCGGACTTGTGACTCCCCGCTCCTCAGAGCCTCAGTGTTCCCATCTGTCAGGTGGCAACGAACGAGCCCCAAGCGCTAAAGTCAGGACCAAGGGAGCAAATGCAGGCGCAGCGCTCAGCCTGGCGCCTAGTCCCCGGAAGCCCTCATCCAGGGGTGGCCTTTGATTCACGGGGACCGCAACGAGGCTGGAGGTCACTAAACATTTGTCAGACGAATGCTGGAGATGAGGACACACTGTTAGAGTCAGTGCCTTTGGGTTCCGAGCCACCAGAGGAGAGAACAGAGGCACACGGTGGAGGGACATCTATTATGATTTTTTTTTCCCCCTTGGGGAGGGGGTGGCGGGTGGTGGCGGACAGAAGGAGCCGGTTTTAAAACAATAAAGTCAATTTGGTATGGTCGGCTTCAGTGTTTGGAGATCTTTGAAAGAGATATTGTGTGGCTGGGGGTGGCGGTGGCCGGGAAGGGGGTTATATTTATACTGTAAAGAGTGAGCCCTTGACCTTTGCTGGCAGCAGCTTCTCCCTGTCGAACTCGCTGGGGTCTGGGCCGCCTCTGCCGCCACAGTCAGACTGAGACTAATGCAAGCCAGCTGAAAGCGGAGGCCTTGACCGACCTCTCTGGCTTGGGTGGTTTCAATTTTTGCAAAGCCCGGCCACTGCCGGGACAGAACACGGCTCTCGGCCCCAAGCCTTTGGCTGCTCAGGCGGGGACCCTGGGTGGGTGATGCTGTGGGATGAATTGTCCCCAGAAAGGATATGCTGGTGTCTGTGAATGTGACCCTATTTAGATAGGGTCTCTGCAAATGTCATCGAGTGAGGACCACGTCATATTGGAGGAGGGTGGGGCCCAATGCAATGGCTGGTGGACTTATCGCAAGAGGGGAGTTTGGGTGCAGACAGAGGGAGAGCGCCTTGGGAGGACCAAGGCAGAGACTGGAGCGCCAAGGGCCGCCAGCAGCCACCAGAAGCTAGGAAAGAGGCCAGGAACAGATTCTCCCTCAGAGCTTCCAGAAGGAACGAGCCTTGCCAACGTCTTCCTTTCAGACTCTTAGCCTCCGGAACCGTCAGACGACGAATTTCTGTTCTCTTAAGCCACCCAGTTGATGCTCCCTTTATGGCCGTCTCAGGAAACTAACGTAGTGGTTCCCCCTTATCTCTGAGGGGTACACTCTAAGACCCCCAGTGGATGCCTGAAACCGTGGATGTACTGAACCCAATGGACTACGTTTTTTCCTACACATACAAACATGCATACACGCCTACGATCAAGTTTTATTTATAAATGAGGTGCACGAGGAGATTAACAATGACTAATAATAAAAGAAAATCACTATAATGGTCCACGGTAATAAGTTAGGTGAACGTGGTCTCTCTCTCAAAATATCTTACTGCACTGCACTCGCCTTCCTTCTTGTGATGATGTGAGATGATGCAGTGCCCGCGTGGTGAGACACAGTGAGGCTACTGCTGACCTTCCAACCATATGTGGCGACGAGGTGGGGGGGGGGGTCCTCTGCAGACCGAGGCTGACTGTGGGTAATGGAAATCACGGAAAGCAAAACCACGGACGAGGGGTCTACAGTACAGGTGATCTCGCTGACCTGCCGGCATTCATCAGCTCTCCTTCCAACTCTGGCAGGGACAGGGCCCCGGGGATGAGGACAGTCGGGCCTGAGTTGCAAAATTCGGGGAAGCCTCCTGGTCCTGCCGCTGGGAAGCTGGGTCACCCCGGGCAGAGCATGTCCTGTCTCTGAGCCTCCACTTCCACATTTGTGCGAGGAGGATACTGAACCAGATGTGTGTATCCAGGCTTTACTCATCTCCCTACCTCTTGATTCTTTTTATGTCTTCAAACCACCCGTTTTCTTATTTTACTTAATATTTCCCTTAAATCAACTTCAGACTGACTGATGTTTTTGTAAAACAGCTTTTTTTTTAACATTTTAAAAAATTTTACTTTTGAGAGAGAGAGAGAGAGAGAGAGAGAGAGAGAGAGAGGTGTGGGGGAGGGGCAGAGGAAGAGGGAGACAAAGAATCCGAAAGAGGCTCCAGGCTCTAAGCTGTCACCCGACTCGAGGCTCAAACTCGTGAACCATGCAATCACGGCCTGAGCTGAAGTAGGACCCTTAACAGACGGAGCCGCCCAGGCGCCCCCTAAACTGAGCTTTTTTCTCTAAACCATAGTATCTATAAAATCACTCCTTGTTTTTATTTAAATAAACTTGGGAAGAGAAAACCAATGCTGTTTGCCACCGATAATGAAAACAGAAAAACAGAAAACACACAGAGAACAAGTGTTCTTAGTTCTAGCTAAATACACGGGCTGCCAATGGCTTTCTCTCGTTTTAAAGTGAAATAAATATTTGCAGGGATCAGAAGGCGTTAAGGACCTATTCACATGCACCAGATAGAGACGGGCTTACTTGCTTTACACTGAACCAGAGCGAGGCAAAGCGGAGAGCAAAGGGGAAGGCTCTGTCACCAGGTGAACTGATGGCTCCCACTGCCACCGCCACGTCCCACGTGAAATCCTCTCTACACCCACAGGTCAGTCCGGGGAGGTTATAGTGCGCCGTGGTAATAAACATCCCCAATATTTTAGCGGCTTAAAAACAATCAAAACTGATTTCTCTCTCATGCTCTTGGTCCACCGAAGGTCAGCCAGGGGCCCAGTTCACTGGAGTCACTCCGGGGCATCAGCTGAAGTGGTACCCCTCATCTCAGTTTGCACCCAGTCAGAGAGAAAAGAGCTCTCGAAGGGGCTTGTATCGGCTGCTGACCCAGATGATCCCCTCCTCCCTGCTAGAAGTACAGTTCTGAAATCCAGCATCACCTCTGGCAGTTTTTGACATTTGGTTTTGCTTGGCTTCTATTCCTTTGTCCTTGAGTGACCCCAAAATACTCTACGGACTTGGGTCTTCAACTAACATTATAAAGAACTCCTTAGAAAACAGTAACAGAATTAGTCAAACACAACGGCAAATGTTTATGAAGCACATTCGATGTCCAGGCACTGTTCTGTGTACTATCTATGAACATAGACACTCTGTTTATCTTCACAACAAGCCTATACGCATGGATTATTGTGGTCCTTCTGGCTGAAGGAACTGAGGCATAGAATGGCTGAGTAACTTGACCAAGGCCACACACCTTCTAAGGGGGCAGAGCTGGAATCTAGACCTTGGCAGCTGGGTACAAGAGACCACGCACTCCCTTGACCACTGGTTGGTTCTGCTTCTTGAGACCATAGTCAGTAGGATTCCTAGTCAATGCCGTTAAAAGTGAATAAAACATCTACCATGTCAATTAAATCTATATAAACGCTGAGAATCTTTCCTCAAAGCAAGTTCAGGTGTGAATCCTCTGCCTATGGTCAATTTTTCCACAGCCACTCTGCATACTGAGAGTGCTTTCCTGAGATTAAAGTAGCAAGACTTAACATTGAATAGCTCTTCTTATCTTAAAAAGCCATTTCCATTCATTGGCTCAGTGACAGACAGAAGGGACTAAACTTTGGCTACTTAGTGCTTTGGGTTGCCCACCATCTCTCCCTGTTTTCTTGGACCACAGGGATGGGCAGGTGACTCAGTCTGGGCCAATCACAATCCCCCACCACTGTGACTGATGTTAAGAACCAATCAGCGACCATCTCTGGGATTTTGAAACTGGAAGGGAAGCCTCTTTTCCTCTCTGGTGAGAAAACGGAGACGTGTTAAGCCCCAAGATACAGACAGTAGTGATTCCAACCCTGTGGAACCATCTGGAAGAAGGACACCGATGAGCGGAGAGGACCAGATGCAAGAGATTTGCGTCTCTGGTTCTGGGTCCCTGAGGCCAGCTGTACTCTTCCTGAAGGCCGTTTGCTTCCGAGAGCCAATGTGTTCCTTTCTAAATCCTACCCTAGTCTGAACTGGGTTTTAGTAACTTGCAGAAGAGCCTTGGGGGCAGCTGGCATGATGGTGGAGAACACACATACACACAATGATTTGTCTAAAGTCACACAGCAGTTAGTGGAAGACCAGGACCCACGCTCTCTCCAGAATCATAATTTGAACACGATTTCTACGAGATTCCATGCATTCTCCATGGCTAGGGTGTGTCTTGTGGACCCACGGCCACCCTGGATTATGCTGTTGCCCTGGCGTAGTTCTTAATGGTGTTCCCTTGCATATCAACAAAAATGTACAGGTCCAGACGATAAATTATATGGTCCCTCCAACCACAGCACTATTAAATAAAAAGAAATGTCTTTCTTCTTCATTTTAACCTAGTCATTTACATTTCATTCTGGGAACCAAAGCAAGCCAAACTTCAGGGTTTTGTCAAATTACATTTTGGTACATTTAATAATATGTGTCCTTAAGAAGGAAGAAATAGCCAAACATGGCACAACGTTGTGAATATAAATACATTCCTTGTGGCATCATCTATTAGACCAGAGACAGCAAACTTTTTCTGTGAAGGGATAGGGAGTATGTATCTTAGGCTTTTCAGGCCTTTTCTTTGTTGCAACTATTTAGCTTTGTCACGGTAGTGAGAAAGCAGCTGCAGATAATACAATCATGAATGGGTATGGTGGTGTTCCAATAAAACTTTATTTGTAAATACGGCTGGACAGTCAGCTATGGTTTGCTGGCCCCTGTTTGAGAAGGAAAAGGCTGGTAGCTCCTTAAATGCCTGTCCTTATAAGTTGGTAAATAAATTACAGCTCACTGATGCAGTGGACTACTAACTACAAAGCCACTTGAAAGCATGTTTGCAAAGAAAGCTCAGTGGGACGAGAAAACGCACACAAGGCTAAAAAAAAATCCACAAAATCTAAGTCTATGGATTCAACATCCTCTGAATTTGGTTACAACTGCACATACGCTAAATTAAAATCCTGGGGCGCCTGGCGGGCTCAGTCGGGGGAGAGTGTGACTCTTGATCTTGGCGTTGTGAGTTGGAGCCCCACATTGGGTGTAGAGATTACTTAAAAATAAAACCTTAAAAAACAGTGAAAGGAACCAGTGGAACCAAAGATAAAGTGGCTTAATCAAATGGTGGGAATAAAGATTATTAATCTAAATTTCTTTATTGTGCTTTTATAGTATTTTCCAATAGTTCTACAATGAACATATAAACTTCTATTTTATTAAAAATTTTTTAGTGCTTATTATTTTTGAGAAAGAAAGAGGACATAAGCAGGGGAGGGGCAGAGAGAGAGGCAGACACAGAATCCGAAGCAGGCTCTAGGCTCTGAGCTGTCAGCACAGAGCCTGACACGGGGCTCGAACCCACAAACCACGAGATCAATGACCTGAGCCAAAGTCGGACGCTCAACCGACTGAGCCACCCAGGCGCCCCGAACATATAATACTTTTAAAGTCAAGCAAGAAATTATTATTAAAAAAAAAAAGAAAAACAAACAACCTAGCCCTCTCGTCACCAAGCCATCATCATCAGGTGCTTTAGAGATCTCTTGTCCGGAGTCCCAAACCGTATGTCATGACCCACTGGTGGGAAGCAAAACCAATGGGTGTGTCCCGATCAGCAACATTTTAAATGAAATAGAAAAGGACGGCGTGGTTTTTTCTTTTTTTTTTTTTTTTTTCCAGTGAAGAAGAAACCATCAGAGGGTAAAGGAGAATAGAAAGAGGGCTGTTGTGTCTGAAAGCCTCTAACCAGTCACGTGCTGGGCCACGACGCAGAGCGTTGTTAGTATGGACTGTCCAAAACAGGTTGACAGCCACCGCTTTCTAGTTCAGTTCTCCCACTTTCCGGATGAGAAAGCGGAGTCCCAGAGAGAAGACTACTGTCCCGCGCTGGGCAAACACCAGAAGATGAGCACCCTCCCTTTTAATAACCGGCCTCCACCTTCCAGGCCAGCTGCTCCAATGAGCAATATCAAATGTCCACATGATTAATGACCCCAGGGCAGGTCACAAGGCAGGAGAGAAGTTAAAACCTCAGCACCGGCTCATTCTAAGAACCTGGGCCCCCCGAGGTCACAAATCCCACCCCCTCCCCCAAGGCGGGGTCCTCCTGTGCGGCTTTGCAGCCACCATCCCTATGTCGGTCCCAGGGGTCTGTAATGAGACCAGTCAGAGAAGCCTGGAGAATTTAAAGGTCAGGCAGCTGACTGGGGCTCAAATGCAGCAGCAGCTGGGATGGCCCCGGGCTGTGGTTTTGGGGGCTGCATGATTCCTTTTAGTAGCCAGTTCTTAGAGGCTGGATCAGCAGGGATGCGAGGTCTGGGAAGAGCCCGTGAGGCTCAGTGAAGAAGCTGGAGGGGGGACCTGGTTGCCACAAAAGGAGACAAAACACGCGCACGGAGAAGAGGATCCTGGTACAAAGTAGCAGGGACAGCAATGGCCCCAGGACCGAAGTTCAAGGGCAGCAACCAATACTCCAGGGTAGCAACTACGCCCAGGGACAGAAAGAGTACAGAGACTGAGAGCTTCAGAGGTGAGAATAGTGAGATGGTGGAAACAATCGAACTGCCCATCCAAAGGGGAAGGGCTAAGTACCACGGCATATCCGTAAGCGCAACGGCCAGCGCTAATGGAGTGCCCGGACTGTGTCCATCCCTCTCTCCTAAGCGCCGTGCATGAACCGCCTGGCATCCAGCTCCGAGGGCAGCCCCTGAGTCCGCTACTTCGACAGACCCCACTCCAAGATGAGAAAACCAAGTCTCAGAGACGTGGTTTGCCTAAAGTCCCACAGCTAGGGAGCGGTGGTGTCGGGGTTCAAACCCGGGTGCCCGGCTTTCTCTGCGGAGCACTAGGAAGCCAGAAAACAGAATAAAGTGGGTTTATTTGAACTGACTTTGAAACATCTCCAAAATGTCTATATTTAGTGAAAGATATAAAAGGCAAATTATAAAACAAGAGGTTCAGCAAGATATTATTTGTTAAAAAAAAAAAAAGGAGATGGATTCCCTGGTCGTGGGAGGAAACATACACACACACACACAGAAAGGTACACACTACTATTACTTAAGTGATTTAAAATAAATATATGAAAAATGAAAAAAGCAGTAAAAAGGGCAGGTGGATTAGGGTCTGGAGGACAAAGCCTGGTGCTTGAAGACAGGATTGAATGTGAAATATCGTGGAGAGAGAGAGAGAGACAGAGAGAGACAGAGTGCCCTGTGCTGAAAAAAGCAGAGAAATTCTCCGAAAGTTCCTGTGTTTTCCTTCACCTACTGAACTCTTTTTTGGAGTAGAAAAAGTTGGATTTGCTCTAAAGGTGCAAATTATGCATCCCACAGCTGACCGTGGCTTCTCTCTGAGTGAAGATGGATTTACAGAGTCGGTCTGTCTGTGTCTCCCGCCCTATCAATGGCTCCTTGCCTGAGCTGTATTTCTGCCCTCCCTTCTGAGGCTGTATTCCCCTCTCTCTTAGTTATCTTTTTATTTTATTATTATTTAAAAATTTCTTTAAGTGTTTATTTTTGAGAAAGACAGAGAGAGAGACAGAGAGAGAGAGAGAGAGAGAGAGAGAGAGAGAGAGAGAGAATGAGTGGGGGAGGGGCAGGGAGCGAGGAAGACAGAATCGGAAGCAGGCTCCAGGCTCTGAGCTGTCAGCACAGGGCCCGATGCGGGGCTCAAACTCACGGACCGTGAGTTCATGACCAGAGCCAAAGTTGGGCGCTCCACCGAGGCGCCCCCCCTGCTTTGTTATCTTTTTAAATTCCTGAGCAGAAGGTCCAAGAGCCCAGGGCTGGGAGCAGGACCCTTACCACTTCTGTCTCAGAAATGACCAAGGCGGGGCTGGTAGTTTGACTAGGACTCTATTTTTGTGTGTCTATAGGTTTTTGGTTCAGTGCTGTTTCCTTTTTCATTCTTCCCCTCCTCTCCCACCAAAATAATCAGACAGACTGATTCTGCTAATTCTGCCACATTTGCAACAACTTTTACCGACCCGGACCCTGGGGTGGGCTCAGTTCCTATTTCCTTGAAGCGTCAGAAGTAGGAATGAAAAACAAAGGACACCAGGGCAGCCACATCAAAGCCCCTCTGAGTCTTTGTTCCTTTGGGGGTCCAAGTGGTAAGTTGGGATGATTCTAGAATTTTCTGAACGGGTTGCCGGGACCTGGCAGGCATTGTTAGAGGCAACTGCTGTGAATGCCGGTCAGACCATGGTGTCTGACCTCGAGGACTGGAGGGAGGAAGGGCCGTGGCCGGTGGTCGCCGTCTTCAGGAGATACGTTCCTCGGGTCTCCTTGCTTCTTCCACGACCCCCTACGGCGCACTCAGCCCAGAGCAGCCAACTGGTCTTTCCAAGATGCAAACCAGACCAACCTCCTCTTCTAACCCCCAATGGCTGCCTGGTGCTCTCAAGACAAAATCCAAACGCCTTCACTCGGCCACAGGGCTCTGTGAGGTCCTGCCTCCCTCCCTCCCTTCTAGCCCCACCCTCCACCCCTCTTCCCTTCACACACCAGCCGCTGGCCTCCTGTCGACAGGAACACTCCTGACCCATGACTGCTTGCCTTGATTTACATGTGCCAGCTCTATGTCACCTCCTCAGAGACCCACCCCCCAAGGGGACCCTCCTTCCCCAGACCTTCTTCACCCCATCTCCCTGCTCATTCTCCTTGGAGTGTGCTCACCATCTGCTGTGGACTGAACTGTGTCCCCCTCCCCCCAATTCCTATGGTGAAGCCCCACCCCCAATGGAACTGTATTTGGAGATGGGGCCTCTAGGGAGGTAATTAACGTTAGAGAGGGGGAGACAGAGACTCACGGGCTCAGACCCACAAACCCCGAGACCGTGACCTGAACCAAAACCAAGAGTTGGACGCTCAACCAACTAAGCCACCCAGGTGCCCCCAGTGTGTTTTAAATTGGGAAAGATCTTATAAAAGTCTGATTTCTGGGTTTTTGTTTCTATTTGTTTGTTCACTTTGGAATGACTGTCCCCCTGTGTGGCATCACTCAGTCGTAGGGGCGCAGGGCCTCCTCTTTATGGAGGGCTAGGGATGGTCATTTCATCACAGGCCTCACCCAACCAGCCGCACACACTTGCCCTGTGGGCCGGGCTCCCGGGGCATGCTGGTTTGTGACCAGCACGAATGAAGGAACCAGGCCTGGAGCCAGACAGCCGCGGAGTCCTCCTGGGTCTCGCCCCTTAGCACTTTACAGGTGTTTTACCTACGTTGTGCCATCAGCTAATTACGGTCTGTCTTCCTGCCCTGGGCTCTGAGCTCCAGGGGGGCAGGGCCACGTCTGTCTCGTTCACATCTGAGCTCCCAGTGCCTGGCGCACGGAAAAGATGCTCCGTTGGGATCTGCTATGATTATGGCAATGTGAGGGCGTCAGCCTGGGTCCCCACAGGCTCTCAGCGCCACATGCAGACCCCGAGGGCTGCTGCTCAGGCCCTCAGTTCTGCAGCTTTGCCTTGAAAACCCCTCTTGCAGTGGGGGAAAGAAGAGAGGGAGGTGGAGCATCTCCAGAAGAGAAATGAAAAACATGTTGCAAGCTCTCCATGTCTCCACTTTTGCTTTTGTGCGTCTCAGAAAAACCGACGATCTCGGTCAGCTTGGGCTTTTGTAACAAACTAGCGTAAACTGGGGGGCTTAAGCAGCAGACAGGTATTTCTCCCAGTTCTGGAGGCGGGCAGAGTCCAGAATCAGGGTGCCGACTGACCTGGATGGCCGCCTTCTTGCCATGCCCTCACATGGCCTTTCCTTGGTGGGGGGGGTGCCCTCAAGGGAGGAGAGAGACAGATCTCTCTCTTCCTCTCGGAGGACACCAATCTAATCAGGAGGGCCCCATCCGCATGACCTCATCTAACCCTAACTGGACGTCAAAGGTGGCATCTCCAAATAAAGTTGCATTGGGGGTTGGA
The DNA here is from genome assembly GCA_028646485.1 of Cryptoprocta ferox. Lineage (NCBI taxonomy): Eukaryota > Metazoa > Chordata > Mammalia > Carnivora > Eupleridae > Cryptoprocta > Cryptoprocta ferox. Next base: position 13,076,137 of record CM053576.1, read on the forward strand.
GCTTCAACGGATGGATTTTAAGGGGACGCAAGCATTCATTCTGTAACACCTGCTAATTGCACCCCCCCCCCGGACCCTCTCATTCACCAGAATTGCCTTTTAATCATCTCTTACAGTTGTGCTGCCTGACATGGGGGCCACCCACCACGTTTACGGTTGCTATAACTAAGAGCAAACAATGGAAAAACTTGAGGGCTTCCAATGTTTTGGCCAGTGCTCAACAGCCACGTGTGGCTAGTGGCCACCATACTGGGCATCACAGATACAGAACTTTCCCATCATCGCAGGAAGCCTACAGGCCAGCGCTGCCTTCATAGTTTTTTTTTTTTAATCTTTAAAGCTTATTTATTTATTTTGAGAGGGACAGAGAGCGCAAAAGGGGGAGGGGCAGAGAGAGGGAGAGAGAGAATCCCAAGCAGGTTCCGTGCTGTCAGCACAGAGCCTGACAGAGCGGGGCTCAAACTCACAAACTGTGAGATCATGATCTGAGCCGAAACCAAGAGGCGGACGCTCACCCGACTGAGCCCCCCAGGCGAATTGCTGACGATGAAATTCCCTCCTGACCCCCAAACTGGCGCTCAATCACCCAATTCGTGTGTCATCTCCAGCGACTTTTGGAGATGGGGGTGACTAAATAAATCTTGTGCTGGGACCAGAGGAAAAGACTGCCCATTTAAACTCTGTATGTCCTCAATCTGGAAGACTCCGGCGCAAGCAGGAGGCAGCAAGCCTGCCAGCCCCTGTGAAGGCGACAAGAAGGTGACCGCCGGGGTGGAGGTGCCGCATGGCGCAAGAATGCGGACTCGGGTCGGGAAACCTCACCCACTTCGTCATGTGCAGAAAAGTTGCTGATTCACACCAGGAAACCTGACCGCCGGCCAAGAGCCCATGGGGTGCCAAGCCTGGCTCCTGTCTCGACTGACAGAGTGAGACCAGGCGGACTTGGCCTGCTAGAGACTGGCTGGGCCGGGACAGCCTAAAAGCAGCCCGCGACTGCCAAGAAGAAATGGGGAAATCACCCCACTTCACCAGGAGGCGGCCACTGGGCTCCGAGTCAGCTGTGGCCACGCCCATCACTTGAGTCCTCTGGGAAATGCGTCACTGATGAAACGGGCCAGAGGTGGGGGATGGAAGGAGGTGCGATCTTCCTGGGTCCCCAAGTCACCACGTGCCTGGGGAGTTTATCTGAACACCTGTGGTTCAATTACAAAAATATGGAACCAGATGGCAAGATGGAGTCATGAAGCCCAGCCTTATACATGTTAGCCTGCTTCACAAAGTATTTTATTTTTTATTTTTAATTTATTTTATTTTATTTTTTAATTATTTTTTAATGTTTTTATTTTTGAGAGAGAGAGAGAGAGAGACAGCGTGAGCAGGGGAGGGTCAGAGAGAGAGGGAAACACAGAATCCGAAGCAGGCTCCAGGCTCTGAGCTAGTTGTCAGAGCCCGATGCGGGGCTCGAACCTGCGAACTGCAAGATTCACAAAGTATTTTAAAGAGAGAGTTTAAATCAGTCTGCCTATAATTAAAAAGGAGATTTCACAGTAAAATCCAGCTACAGGGATTACCCTGAAAAATGAAAGATTTAGCCTCACCAGGGTACCATTCTAGTGTGGCAGAAATGGGCTAAAGCTGAGTAATACCTACACCAACCAGATGGGCACGTAGTTTTTCAGCTCACCCTTGGCCTTACCACTCACCACTCCCTGCAACATTATAACTAATTCACTTCTCGCTCTCATTTAGAAGAACCACCTATCAGAGGAGGCTCCATCCACAGAACTGTAGAATCATTTTGCAAAGAGTCACAACCTGTGTGTAGGTGATTTGAGATGTGAATGCTTTTCAGTTTGCCATTTGTTTTCTGTTTTGTTGTTTGTTTTTGTTTTGACTTTACTTCTGGTGGTCTCTGCCACATGCCCCCCTCCTCTGCAAACCAATCTGTAGTTAAACTTGCAGTCTTTTCGTTCATGGCTGGTTTCTGAGTCATGGTGAGGAAAGCCTTTTCTACTCCAGGGCTATACGAATTCTGCTTATTGTCATTCTAGTTCTTTTATGATTTGACTTTTGACATTTAAACTGTCGATCCAGGAGAGGAGTGGGTGGGGGATGGGCGAGATGGGGGATGGGCGTTACGGTGGGCACTTGTTGGGATGAGCACCACGTGTTGTGTGTAAGTGATGAATCACTAAATTCTACTCCTGAAACCATTATTACACTATATGTTAACTAACTAGAATTTAAATAAAGTTTTGAAGGAAAAAAATAGACTGTTATCCATTTGGATTTTTTTCTTGATATACAGTAAAAGGAATGGATCTTCCCCCACCAGATGGTTAATGAGTTGCTCCAACACCATTCATTGAATATTGCATCTTTCCCCACTGACATGCCATCTGCCCCACATACAAAATTCCTAGATAGGTTTTGTCTCTTTCTGGACGGCACGCTCTCCTCTGTTGGTCAATCCGTCTATACATACACCCAAAAGGAGCTGTTTTGGTTAGTAAAGTTTTATAATATGCTTAAATATCAGTACGCCTGGCACCACATCACTCTTCTTCTATATAACGTCTCAAATCTAATCTCCAAGTTCACAGAAAAGTAACCACGAACTGGCTCAAGATCTGAAAAGATGCTCAACCTCATACGACACACAAATGAGGGTTATGCCAAGAAACCGTTTTTCATGCATAAGATTGGAAAAAATGCCCAATAACTAGATGACACCGGGTGGGCCCGGTCGGCACTCTCAGACACTGTTGGTGGGAGTTCAAATTAGTAGAATCCCTATGGAGGATTCTATGAAGGGTATGGAGGGTAGCTTGGAAACATCTACCAAATTTGAAAAAGGACTTTCCTCCCAACCCAGAATTACACTTCTGCAAAACCTACCCTTGGGATGTACTTGCAGAAAAACAAAATGATGCACATTGAGAGTTATTCATAGCCATACTGGTGGTCCTCACAGTCGTCCAATACGGAACTGATCAAATCACCACAGCACGTCATTAGATAGAATGATAGGCACCTGGGAAAACAAAGAGGAAGCTCCTTCTATACACTGACGTACAAAGTTCTTCAGTGTGGGTTGCTAAATGAGGGGAGCAAAGTGCAGAAGACTGTGTGTGTATGTTACCTATGAAAATAAGAATATATACAAGCGTTACTGCCATAATGTGATAAGGCCTTCCTGAAAGGCTACGTGTTGTGCAAAACTGTGCACTATAGTAATGGGGCTTATGGGAAAAGGTAGGGTTAGGACAGACTTCTCAAAAGCAACACAACTTTGTAACCAGAGCACTGACAAAAGCAATACTACTACTAATCTCAATAAAAAAGAGTAATAGAGACGTGCTACATTAAATAGAGGACTTAGCCTTAAAAAAGAGGTGAAAGTATCTTTACAGAAGGTTAAGGTGGAAGGACACTGGAGATGTTGAATTATGGGAAACCAGGGGAAAATGCACCAAATATTGGGGAAATTGTAAGATAAATTCTTCAAAAACAGAGCATGTGGCCAGACTGACATCAGATGAAGAACAAAGGGGACCAGAGACAGAACTGTATTCCTATAAGGCTTGTTGTCTTTACTTTTTTATGTATTTTGCATTCAGCTGCTGTTACCATATGTGCTGGGAAAAAGTGCAAGAAACCAATACAGCTGTACTTGCACTTCTGGCCAAGACTGAGTCACGGGGACTGGATTTACCCTCCCACGTGAAATAGTTAAAAAACTAGATTCCCAAGACATCAGCCATCAGATAATGAAAGACAGCAATCTCTGAGAGGAAGGAAATGAGGAATGAGCCACGTGATTGCCCCATTGTGGCGAGTTTCCAGGAAGGGGTGCCCAGACAGTGCCCAGTGGTGTCTCTAAGCAGAACAGATGGAGCTCTGAGTCCAGGGAAGCCGAAGTGGGTAGGATTCACAAAGCAGGGTACCAGAAAAGAGAGCTGCACTGCGAGAGTGCACCAGAGATTTGTGGACATTTCCTCTAGGGTGTCCACCAAGGCTGGAGGGGAACCATTTGAAAAGATTAGAAGGAACTGTCCTCAGAGCTCATAAGAGAGTTGCAAATAGTTCTTATTCCTGGCAGCCAGAGTGGAAAACCTCCTAATTCATGGGGCGTTGGGTAGAATACTCAGAAAGGCTTCCTCGGTAGTGGGAAAATGTTGTTAGGTCAAGAGTGTCCTAGACCAACTGTTGCTCTGCTCTACCTAACAAAGCTGAAAGCAAGACTAGAGACGATCAAATTGTTTCCATGTAATTTAACTGCATCCCAGAACAGAGCTCTAGAATATTCACAGAAATATAAAAATGTCTAGCACCCAACAAGGTAAAATTCTCAATGTCAGGCATACAATCAAAACTTATGCATGCAGTGTAGCAGGAAATATGACCTGTAGCGAGGAGAAAAATCAATGAAAAATAACCCAGAAATGACAGAGATGACAGAACTAGTAGACAAGCACATTAAAATAGTTACTAAAACTGTGTTCTGTCTGTTCAAGGAGCTACCAGAAAGACTGGGCATGTGAAATAGAGGTACGGAAGATTAAAAAAAAATAGACCCCAGTCAAACATCTTGAAGATGAAAAAAATGCCCTGAATGTAATTAATTAACAGCACATCAGATACTATAGAAGAAAAGGTTAGCGAACTTGAAGACATGGTGGGGAGGAAATATTTGAAAAAGCACCTTTTCCAAATGTGATAAAAACTATAAACTCACAGATTAAGAAGCTCGATGAATCCAAAGCCCTAGAATCATGAAGAAAACGGTACCAAGGAATCAAAAATGAAATTGCTTAAAACCAGTGATGAGAAAATCTGAAAAGCAAATGAACCAATGCACCTTTAGAGTTATCATCTGAAAGCAGAGTTGACATCATTTCATTACTTATGAAACATGTATGAATTAATTCTTGTCACAGAAATATGAAGTAGAATGGACTGAGTTCCTGTTTGCTTATACTTGCAAAAAACCCAATTCTGGATGGGTTCACAGGAACCTAGTTTAAACACTTAACCACTGGGGCTTTGGAAACTGAGTGGATGTGGGACAAAGGTGGGAGAGAGATTTCTATAGATGTTTAAACTACATAAATGCATAAACTGCTCAAAAAATAATATAAGGGAAGAGTAACTTTAAATGTATCTTTTTTTTTCTTATCACAAAAGAAAGGGAGGGGAATAGGAAGTGATGGGCATGGGGATTCATTCTGGGGTTTTGATATAATGATTTACAAGAAAAGTTTATTTGATCATTCAGACGACCAAAATATAATTCTCAGATAATACTGCTCTTCATCCACAGTTCCTGAAAACACATTCACAGCCATTGATGTGAAATGGGTGTCTTATTATTAATGGAGGAGACTTTTGGACCCACCCAAGGGTGGGAGCTGGCTGCCAGGAGGACCAACCACATGATTAAAGAGTTGGAACTTTCAGTCCCACCCTTGACCTCTGGGGAGCGGCAGAGGGGGCTGGAGGTTGAATCAGCCAAGGGCCAATGACTTAGCCAATCATTACCATATAAGAAGCCTCCGTGAAAACCCAAGCCAGCAGCTTCTTGGTCTCTGTCAGAGAGCTTCCACGCCTGGGGATCTAGAATCCTCCCATGTGCCACTGAGCCAGGCCCCAAGCTCCATGAAGAAGCTCCTTTGTTCAGAAATTTGCTCTATGTATCTCTTCATTTGACTATGGATTCATATCCTTTAATAAGCTGGTAAACATTAAGTGTTTCCCTGAGTTCTGTGAGCCTCACCAGCAAATTAATCGAACCCAAGGAGGGGTCGTTGGATGCTCCAATCTGTAGCCAGTCGGTCAGAAGGACAGGTAACAGTCTGGGCTTGTGACTGGCATCTGAAGGGAGGGTGGGGCACTCTTGCAGGACCGAGCCCTTAACCTGTGGAATCTGATGCTGCTTCTATGTAGACAGTGTCAGAATTGATTTGAATTCTTGGACGCCATGTTGGTGTCCAAGAATTGCTTGGTGTTGTTGGGCGGGGGACTCCCCTGTTGGAACTGGGTCCAGGACCCCTAAAAAAGGTGTAATGAAAATGTGGAATTAGAGAGTGGGGACGGTTGCCCAACTTTGGGAATATAGTAAAAGCACTGCATTGTATACTTTAAAAGGATGAATTTTATGATATGTGAATTATATCTCAGTAAAAAAAAATTAAATACAGAAAAGAACACATGTATATTCATAATTTTTTTTTAAAATTGGAGAATCAGACAATTTTAACACAGAAAGGGTTCTAAGAACCAGCATACCCAGGACTTCTCACTGAGAACAGAGCAATCTTTTGTGGAGAAGGTCCCTTTCCAGATCTACCCAGAAAGACTGGCTACTGAATTCCATTCCTGAAGAGCCACAAGGTGCGCCAGGCAGCAAAGGGTCTGAAAAGTCCTGCAGCAAGGACATCTATTTACCTTTGTGCTGCACACCATTTACCAAACGTATTTGATGCACCTGACCATGAACTTCTCCAACCTCTCTATCTTTTCAGTGAGCATCTGTGAGCACCAGAGCTGTGAGATACAAATCTTCAACGGCTTGTCCAAAGTCACACAGCTTCCTGGTGCCAGAAGCCATGCTAGCTTTCACAAATCTGACGCAAACCAGGCGCTGAGGTCTCTGGCCGAGATCACCGGCTTCCAGACCCTTCTGCTAGGCTTTTCATTCTCCCCCACGTCCCCGAATCACATGCTTCCATATTCCTGAATGGCTCACGCTGGGTTCTGAGCTTCAGTATTAACATTCCCTGGTCTTTGGTAATTTAACAGAAGGAATTCCCATTGAAGAGACCTTACTATTTTCAAGTCCCCCTATAAGGCAGATTTTTACCAGAAGGGGAGTTTATGCTGATGTGGAAGACTCAACAGTCTCAAATTAGTATTCTTCTTTTCTTCTATCAGGACCCCTTAGTAAAACTGAGAGTTCAGGAAATACAAGTGAACTTGGGAAGAACACAGACATCAGACCTGAAGTTAAGATAGCAATTCAGTTGTCTCTTGAACCCGTGCAGTTGAAATTCCCTGTATAACTTTTTAAAAAAATTTTTTTTCACATTTATTTATTATTGAGAGACAGAGCACGAACGAGGAAGGGGCAGAGAGAGAAGGAGACACAGAATCCGAAGCAGGCTCTTGGCTCCGAGCTGCCAGCACAGAGCCCGACGCGGGGCCCGAACCCCCGAACTGCGAGCTCGTGACCTGAGCCGAAGTCGGACGCTCAACTGACCGAGCCCCCCAGGCGCCCCTTCCCTGTATAACTTTTGAACTTAACGACTACAAAGTACGCTTATCGTGATGAACAAAAATAAAATAAAATGATAAAAAGAGAACTTCACTGCTCATAGTCTAGGCTGCCTTACCAATACCAATGACAGTCAATTAACACATACTTTCATGTTATACATATTACATACTGTATTCTCACAACCAAGTAGGATAAAAAAAGAAAATGCTATTAAGAAAATCATAAGGAACTGGTAATACAGCCACAGGACCGTACTGTATATATTTTAAATAATCTGCACGTAAGGACTCGCACAGTTCAAATCCCTACTGTTCAAGGGGTCAACAGTAACAACTAACATTTGTAGAGCGTTTAGTTTGTGCCCGGTGCTGCTCTAAATACTTCCCACACATTAATCGACTCACTGAATTATCATAGCACTCCATGTGTTGGTACTATCAGTACCCTGTTTTAGAGGGGAAGGACCCTGGTTTGGTACCACACGCTGGGACGCTGCAGAACTTGGGAGTTCACTGAGCCTGACTTCAGGGTTACTGACTTTAACACGTATGTTATAAAAGAAACAACAGGAATAATAAAAAGAGCGCCCAGCCTTTATGGACCTCCTCTGATGTGCCCAGGAATCATTCCATGTAGTGCCCCCAAGATCCCCTTGAGGGCATCCCTCTTGCTAGGACGCCAGTTCACAGATGAGGAAACTGAGGCACAGGAAGTCTAGGGCCTCACTCAAATCACGGGGTGTGTGGGATGCAGCCGGGCCTGAACGCAGCCCGGGTCCGGGGCTCTCAGCCCCTCCACGGCACTAGCAAGTTCTTATAATACACTCTCAAGATGTCTTCTTCTTTTCTTTTTAATCTTTGGGGCCGTTTCTGTGAATAGCAGTGTTTCAGCAGGAGAAGCAAAAAGAAAGAACAACAACAAAAATCAAAGCCATAAGAAACACATTTCAGTTATAAAAACTCTTGGGTGAACTTACAAAAAGAAAATAAACAACCAAGCAAAGGCTGAATGAACGCTGTGAACTTTTCTCTCTTAGGTTTATTATACGTTCGGTGGAGGCGCAGTGTTATCCAAACAGATACAGATCTCAGACCGGAGCCTCGAGGGGTGATGACCCCGCTGAGGTTTCTGGAAGTTTATGAGAGTAGGTAAGGACCCAGGGGGAGGCATCCGGCTTATCTAAAGCTTGCTCTGTGACCCCACACAAGCCATTCTGTGGTAGTGCCTCAGTTTACTCATCTGTAAAATGACGGGGTGGTCCCTGCTTGGGTTCTTTTTGCTTCGACGGAATTATGATTTTAATTCCTAGAGAGGACAAAGCCTCATCCCAACTTCTCCACCCGGAGCAATTTCACCCTGTGTTTTCAGACCCCTTCTTCATTCCCTTCCTCGTCTGAAAAACTAAGCTCGACTGACATCTTCCATTCTGAAACGCACACGGAGTAGTTTCGGAGTTTATTTCTCCTCTGGAACAACTTGAAAAAAAAAAGTTAATAGGAAGCACATGGGCATGGTGTGTGAGCGTTCTGTGTGTTTGTGTTTGAAAAAAAATACTTACGGAGGAATATGTCAGGCTTGCAAAATGCCTGGGCTGTCTCAAGAGCAGTTTATGGCCATTAGCATGAGACTGAAGGCAGTTAATTGGGACAAAGTCCAGCTGCTGCCACAGCCCTTCTGGAATCTGGGCCACTAGGACGGTAAGAAAATAAGCTGGATTATTCCCATGGCCGGGCGGGAACAGAGCAGGAGATGTTTTTCGACTTGTGAAGGGCTGGTGGGGATCGAGGTGGGGAGGCAGGGTTTAGGCAAGAGCTCATCCATGGAGAATTGTCTTCTAGAAGGTTCTACCAGAGTAGGGAGGGCGGGATGGTATGGGGGTTGCACGCCCGGGCTCTGCAGTGAAACTGCCTGGCTTCAAATCCCGCCGCCATAGCCATGTGACTTTGTGCAAGTTACTTTACCAATTTGTGCCTCAGCTTCTCTGTCTGTAAGATGGGGATAATGATAGAAGATAGGTCACAGGACTATTGGGAGGATTAAGGGGAATGGCGTATGGTGTACACATAGCTTAGGATGCTCTTCGGAGTCCTGAAGGAGTCCAGGAAGTAGCACTTGGATAGGCTCCAGAATTCTAGAAACCCGAGTCTGAATGCCAGCTCTGAATACTTATTGGTTGTGTGATACTGGGTAAATCATTTCCCCTCTCTGAGCCTCGCTTTCACCATGTGTAAAGCTGAGGCGACCTTGCCCTCCTCATGGGGCTGCATAAGGACCAGAGAAGAAATAACATATTCTATATGCCCTGGTTTGGGTGGGGGGGGGGTTCCCGCTTCGCACTCCAATCTCATCCCCCTTGCTCCCCGCCCCCAGATTCATGATTCTCCTTTGGGAGAGCCTCCAGCTGCTCATGATGCCTTGTCATCACTCAGGTCTCTCTAACCACCTGGGTGATGTCAACCGCTACTCCCCTGGTCGCTGCCATCACATTGCCCGTTTCTGTCCTTCCCAATCGCTGTCAGAGTCTGTAATAATCTACTTGTTCACTGATTATTTTCTGTCGCTATGAGGGACTCACTGTTGATGCAAACTCAATAATACACAGGGGAAGGATGACGGATGGAGAGCCACTCCTAACATAACTGAATCCACTCATTACTCTGCGGGGGGCGGGGGGGGGGAGGATGTCAGAATGGGGGAGGGGGGCTGTGTTTACTCTTCAACCTCCACGGTCTTAGAGGTCACGAGGCAGTAAGTCTCATCTCTAACTGCAGAGGTAGTAAACACTGGCTTGAGTGACCCAAATGCAAGTTCAAGTTCAGTGTCTTCACAAGCCTTTATGATCAGGATTGGTGCCGTAATTTCACTTCTCACTTGGAGATGGGTCCCACGGCTTGCACCCGTCAGTGAGACTCAGAAAGGGCTACTGTGGGGGCCAGAAGTGACAGCGGAGGAAGAGAAGAGCAAGGGTTTGGGGTGAGGCCCCCGAAGAGATTCGACGCAGTCTGTTTCATTGCACTAGCAGTGAAATCTAAACTCCTTGCCTTGATGTTGGGCAAAACAGTCATTCCCTCCATGCCTCAATTTCCTCCCCCAGAAAATTGGAATGACACCAGCACCAACTCTTTGCCATGAAGATTGTATAAGATGAGCCACACGACGTCATGTGGCACATGGCAAGTGTGTGGTCAATGTTAGCTGATGGTGTCGCCAATGAGCTCTGATACAGACCTTTACATGGACGCTTTTCCAGGGGCCTGGGCATTAATGCTCATTAGCCCCTTTCTCTACACACACCCCTAAGACCATTTGCTATCCCATCACCATGTTTTTCTCTGAAAGGCTGCCCTTGATATCCATTTTTATTGTTTCCTTAATAAGAAATGTAAAAAGACAAAGTGACAATACTTGCGAATAGTTGTATTTTTTTTTTTTTTAAGAAAAGTATAATCACTCATTAACCCACGGACTTCTCACTACTCCTTTATCCCTGCATATTACTTTTCAGATCCTTGATGGGTCATTTTTACTAGATTTCATGAAAGAAAAAAACCTACCAGGATGCGGATACCCCGAATTACTGCCACCACTCCTCAACTCCAGGCATCAGCCCTAATACGCTCCCAAGGGACTCTAAGGACAGAAGGGGCCCTGGGATGGTTAAAGAGTGGGCACAGAAGAATCCAGTAATCCAGTTGCTTAGGGTAAGTGGGGTGGGAGTTATACACTGGAGTCTTCTTCCCTTTCTAAGGCCACCATAGGCTGATGTAGAGCCCTGAACCTCCCGCCTGGAACACTAGCTTCTTTACTTACCTTCCCCAAACTCCCACCACCTGGCATGTCTATGTCTACGATGGACTTGCCTGTCCACTGTAGATCACACTCATCAAAGCCAACTCCTACCCACCACCCTCAGGACCCTACATGATTTGGCTCTGTTCTCCCTCCAAGACTCTCTCCTCTACATCACCTGACCCTGCTCCAGCCTTGCTGGTCTCTGTTCCATGCCTCAAACATATCAAGACATTTCCCCACATCCAGGCTTTGCACTGGCTGTTCCCTCTACCTGGAATGCTCTTCCTCCAGGTCTGGACATGGGCTGACTCCTCCTAACTCTTTGGGTCTCCATCCAATGTCATCCCTTCAGAGTCTTTCCTGATGACTCCATCTACAGTTGCACGTCTCACCATTCCTGACCCTTAAACGCTCATCGCTTTCTACCCAAACCTGTGTTTATTTGCTTCGTGGCACTCAACCTCTTCCAAAATTAGCTGGTTTATTTGTTGCCTTGTTTACTGTCAATCTCTCCCTCCTACCATGTAATTCCCATAAGGGCAGATCTCATATCTATTCTCTTCTGTCCACCTCTCTAACTCCTGGAGATGTATGTTGGCACACAGTAGGTGCTCAATAAACTGGCAAGTAAATGAATGAATGACCGGACACCTAAGTCAGGCAGTGCCTTCGAGGTGGACAGGAAGGGGCTGCAGCGCCACACTGACCGTGCATCTGGTAGGCGTACGGGCTCTGTCCAGTGGGTGGGGTGCTGAAGCTGGAGCCGTAGCTGAGGAATCCACTCTGGTTGGGGGAATGGTTCAAGCTGTCTTCTGTCTTGATGCCTTGGAAGGAGGGAAAAGAAGCACCGGGGACACATGATTAGGATGCTTCCTGGTCACCTGCAGAAGAGCTTCTGAATCACGAGAGCACACAATTTTATCGGCTTCCAAGTCAGGAGCTGCAAACCCGTGGCTTGTGAGGCAAAGTTAGCCTACAGACATATTTTGCTTGACCTGCATGTTTTTAAGGAAAATCTGAAAGTAGTTGCTTTTGTTTAAAAACTAGGAGATTTCACCAAATACTCTGGACTTATGGCCTCATTTGAGCAACAAGATGGTCCAGCAACACCGTGTCCGCATTCCCATGTGATGACATAGACTGTCCCCATAAGTTCCCCAGGTCACTATAGATACCGCACTGTCTCTGAAACATAAATGCTGGTTTCAAGGTGCCATCTTTTCATTGCAGTTGTACTTTTTTTTTTTTTTTTTACATGCTAGGACACTATCAGGAGTAGGGAAGGGAAAGGCAGGTCAAGAGGGGCTCATATTTTATATATGCTTCCTGCTTCCTGCCTGGCTCTGGGGGGGGGCAGTCTGTTTTCAACCCCTACGCTACGGAGTACTGCCATGTGTGGTTAATGCCCATCAGGATTTGGGGTGAAGGTGTTAAATGAACCATCCTTCCTCTCTAAGGACGCTGCCCCTTAATCCGAAGACACACTCTCCACTCTTCTTGAGGGAAGAACCTGCTTTCCCAAAGGCCACAGTTATGAATGTGTCCTCTGCTGCAGCCGAAGTCTGACATGCTTCCCCAGAGCACAAGCACTGATTCTCTGAGCGACTGGCTGGAGCAGTGGCCGTGTCGAGCGAAGGGCCTGATCGAGCATCAGTAGCCCACATATTGTATTTTTATTGAAAATGTGATAAACTCTGCTTATCTTTGTCTACCTAACAGGTGTAAAACAGTACCTCCATACTGTTTGTATTTACATCTCTTTATTTTTTTTAAGTTTATTTATTTTTGAGAGACAGAGAGAAAGAGAGAGCATAAGCATAAGCAGGGGGAGGGGCAGAAAGGGAGGGAGAGAATCCCAAGCAGCCTCTGTGCTGTCAGTGCACAGCCGAACGTAGGGCTTGATCTCTTGAACCGTGAGACCATGACCTGCGCTGAAATCAAGAGTTGGACCCTTAACTGACTGAGCCACCCAGGCACCCCTTTTTATATCTTTTTAAAGGATATTTCTAGTTCTGGCTCCAGTTTTGTAACTGCAGTTCCTTCCTTTTCACCCATTCAGTCTCGTGAAAGAAGACAATGCTTCCAAACCATGGAGGAGCAGAGGGAAGGAGGAGCCGCCCTGCTTCCTTCCCCCAGAAGGCCCGGCCCAGCACTGAGGCTGGTCCACTGTTCTCTCTTGAGCAGCACACAGGATATCAAAGGATTCTGTACAATAGACACAGGAAGTCCATTATGTGCTCAGAGTATTGAGTTCTTTCTCCTGGTTCCTGAGTTTCCAACCCCACCCACCATCAGATGCCAACAGGTCCCCTTCCTGTTTGGGAAGACTTCTGCTTCTTTATTAAGAAATTCAGGGGCGCCTGGGTGGCTCAGTCGGTTAAGCATCCGACTTCAGCTCGGGTCATGATCTCGCAGTTCGTGGGTTCGAGCCCCGCGTCGGGCTCTGTGCTGACAGTTCAGAGCCTGGAGCCTGCCTTCGGATTCTGTGTCTCCCTCTCTCTCTGCCCCTCCCCTGCTCATGCTGTCTCTCTCTCGCTCTCAAAATAAATTAAAAAAAAACATTAAAAAAAAGAAATTCAGATATTCTCAGGTAGACCGAAAAACATGACCAGGTTCTCTTGTCAAGAGGCAGAGTCTATTTTCATACTTCTAGACTCTCCACTGGCCTTGTGACTTGTTCTGACTGGTAGAAGCGGCTGAGTGATGGGAGTCCTAGAGACTGGGTGCCAAGCGGCTTTGAAGCTCCTACCTCTGCCCTCCTCTTTTTTTGTTTTTTAAGTCCATTTGTGTATTTTGAGAGAGAGAGCATGCATGCGTGGAGGAGACACAGAGAGAAGAGAGAGAGGGAGAGAGAATCCCAAGCAGGTTCTGTGCTGTCAGCATGAGCCCCATGTGGGGCTTCATCTCCCGAACCCTGAGATCATGACCTGAGCCGAAATCAAGAGTGGGACGCTTAATCGATTGAGCCACTCAGGCGCCCCAACCTCTGGCCTCCTGGAAACCTGAGGCCAGCATGCTGTGAGCAGCCCAGGATTAAAGGCCAGGTGGAGAGAGAGGCTCCGCTATGCCAGCTGGCCTGCCAGCCAAATACAGCTGCGTGAGAGACACCTGGGAGACCAGGAGACAGTCTACCCGGTCAATCCACAGACGCACCAGGAATAATGGATCAGTGTTATTTTAAGTGACTAAGTTTTGGGTATAACAGGTAAATAAGGGACGCCTGGGTGGCTAAGCTGGGTAAGCGTCTGACTCGATTTTGGCTCAGGTCACGATCTCATGGTTGTGAGACCGAGCCCTGTATCAGGCTCCATGCTGGGTGTGGAGCCTGCTGAAGATTCTCTCTGTCTCTGTCTCGCTCCCTCTGCCCCTCCCCCCTCAAAAAATAATAAATAAATAAGCAAATAGTTAAAAAAATCGATGAGTGGTAGAATATTCCATATTCCAAATAATGCAATATGGAATATTAGACAGCAGTGAAAATGAATGAACTCTAGCCACATGCGTGAACAGGGATAAATTTCATATTCACAAGGGTGGGTAGAAAAAGCAAGTGTCAAAAGAATAGATACTAAAAGAGACAATGTACATAAAGTTGTAAAACAAGCAAAACAATACTCTACATAGGCCCATGGGCCAAGTGTGACCTGATGCCTGTGTTTTGTAAATAAAGTTTTATCGAAACACAGACACATCCATTCATTTACAGGGTAGGGCTTCCTCTGCATTATAATGGAAGAGTTGTGTGGTTGTGATAGACGCTGTGTGGCCTGCAAAGCTAAACGTATTTACTATCAGGCTCTTCACAGAAAAAGTTTGCTGCCCCTATTCTACCTAAAGAAATGCAGAGGACTGATAAACGTCACATCCAGGGCTGTGGGTATCTCTGGGAAGAAAGGGAGATGACCTTGTAGATTTTTCATTTCTTAAATTGGATTGCAGTTCATGGGTATTTGTAGTATTACCCTTCATGCTTTTACAGATGTCTTAAATGTTGCATAATAAATTGAGGAAAAACATACTCAATACCGCTAACCTCCTTCCCTCTAGTTTGCTCAAATGTGTTATTTCCTTGAAACTCTTTAAACAAAAGTAAATAATGCTGTTTGCCAAGGAGCAATGAAAAAGTTTCCTAACAAGATTCAACAAGGTTTGTCCAGACAATGAGCAAACACTGCTTGCTCAGGCACAGGCGTATGTGAAGGAAAATGGCTTTTCATCTCACCTGTCATTGTTCAGTGACACGAACGTTCCAGGTGTGTGTGAAAGCCTGGCCCTACTGCACTGATCGAGCATTTCCCTTGGGCCAGCCCCGTGAGCTGATCCCTTGGCAAATCATGGTCTGTGGGCCAAATCTGGCCTGCTTCCTATTTGTGTAAATAAAGCTTTATTGGAACACACACACACTCGCTGGTTTCCATAGTGTCTGGCTGCTTTCCCACGACGGTGGCGGAGTTGAATAGCTGCAACAGGGACTGTAGGGCCCACAGAGGCAGAAATACCGTCTGGACCTTTACAGGAAATGGGAGCCGACCTCTGACACAGGCAGCCCCATCAACCTTCACAGTGACTGTGAGGAGGCGAGTATCACCCCCACTGCACGGAGGAAACTGAGGAGGATCACCCGGTGTGTGAGGACCAGCATGTGGCCGGGGCGGGGGGCGGGGGTTGTGAGCCCAAGGACATATGCTCGTTCCACCTGCCACGTTTTGTCTGGAAACAGGGCTAGTTTTCTCTTCTACACTGGAAAGCAATATGGCTTCATTTTCCCTGGCTGTCGGCCAGGTGGGGTAACTTAGGCGTGATGATATCACAAGGCTTCTAGAACAGGAGGGGCAGGGGGTTGGAAATGATGCCCACACCTGTGGGCTGAGGTCTGGTACAGGTAATCCCCCAGAGGTATGGGCTACGGGCCCAGGCGCCGGAGCTCTGTGGTGAAGGTCCTGGGCTCCAGGGTCAGGCTGCTTGGGTCTAATGCCACCGACCAGCTGGGGGACCCTGAGCTAGTTCTTTACCCCCAAGGAGCACTGAGGACTGAGGCGGCAGCAGCTCGATGACTGACTATTCCCAACGCCTGGCCTGTTGGCCCAACAGGGCTCATCAGTCCTACCTCCAGAGTCGCCCTGGCATCTGTCTACTTCCGCCTATGCACTGCCCTGCCCCGGGGGGCCTCCACCATCACCCCGCACGCCTCCTCAGTCTCTGACCAGCCCGCCTGCCCCCTTCTGCCTTCCATCCTATCCAAGCTCCCCACGGGGGCCAAAGAGATCTTGAAAAAAAAACCCAGATTGTAGCGTACAGCCCTCTGCTTGTAAACCTGCAGAGTTCCCATTTCTTTCTTTTTTTTCTAATGTTTTATTTATTTTTGAGAGAGAGAGAGACAGCGTGAGCAGGGGAGGGGCAGAGAGAGAGGGAGACACAGAATCTCTGAAGCAGGCTCCAGGCTCTGAGCGGTCAGCACAGAGCCCGACGCAGGGCTCGAACCCACGAACCACGAGATCATGACCTGAGCCGAAGCCGGATGCTCAACTGACTGAGCCACCCAGGTGCCCCCCCGCTTTTTTTTCATTTTTTTTTCACTTGGAATAAAATCCCAAATCCTTCCCAGGCCTTGGGGGCTCTGCCCACTTCGCCTGCCTCACCCCTCACTGCTTTGGCTACTGGGCTTCTTGGACTCGCCCAATTCCTCCCCATGTCGGGGCCTTCCCACGGGCAGTCCCCCTAACTGCATGCGGTCTCAGTGCTTAGGATGCTGAATCAGCTCCTCATCTAAAAGGCCTCCCCGATGCTGGAGCCTGGATGATGTCCTCCGTCTTCTGTTCTTTCTCCTGACCTACTTCTCTTCCTCATAGCACACAGCACAGTTTGAAACACGTAAAGATTTTTAAATCTTTAAAATTTTTTTCTCCCTCGAGGCCGGGAGTCGCAAACTCAAATGTCTTTGGAGGACAGGCAGAGAATTCAAGTGAGTCACGTGGGCTGGGTGGGGCGCATGACAAATTTAGGCTGATGGGGACAGCCTTACTCAGAGCCACCTATTCCTGACACAAAAAATGTGGGCTCAGTGCTGCCCGATCATCTCTCTCTCTTTTGAAAGACATTAGAAATATAATTTTTTTTTTAATTTTAGAGGAAGAGTGTGGGGGGACAGAGGGGTAGAGGTAGAGAGAGTCTTTAAAAAAATTTTTTTTAATGTTTATTTTCGAAAGAGAGAGAGAGAGAAAAAGCGTGAGCAGGGGAGGGAGACACAGAATCCGAAGCAGGCTCCGGGCTGTGAGCTGTCAGCACAGAGTCCCATGCGGGGCTCGAACTCACGAAGCGTGAGATCATGACCTGAGCCGAAGTCGGATGCCTAACCGACTGAGCCAACCCAGGCGCCCTGAGAGAGCGAATCTTAAGCAGGCTCCATGCTCAGTAAGACTGAGCCACCCAGGCACCCCAGAAATATAAATTTTTTACATTAGCATTTCACATTTTAAAATGTATTTTTATTTTTTAAGATTCATTTATTTTTGAGAGAGAGAGCGCACACGTGTGTGTGAGTATGTGCATGTGCAGGGGGGAGGGACAGAGAGGGAGAGGGAGGGAGAGAATCCCAAGCAGCCTCCACTTGGCACGGAGCCAGACATGGGGCTCCATGTCACGACCCTGAGATCATGACCTGAGCTGAAATCAAGAGTCAGACACTTAACCAACTGAGCCACCTGGGTGCCCCTAAAGTTAGCAATTAATTTTTTAAATGTTAAGCATATTTTATAGGTTAAAAGAGATACACACATTACTCAGTGGCCTTCACTTTTCAGCCTCTGTTCCGGACAGTAAGCTCCACAGAGGGCCCATTCTGCTTTGCTGACCTCTGTGTGCCTAGCACATGACTCAATGCCGAATGAATGAATGAATGAATGAATGAATGAACGAAAGAACAGAACAGAGGTAGAGAGGGAGAAAAGGAAGGAAGGAAAAAAAAATTAAAAGATTCAGTCTCTGCACCCAAGCCAGACCATCTAGTTGGGAAGATGAGATGATACATTCATTTAACAGATGAGGAAACTGAGGCCTAGGAAAGTCAGAGGCAGCTGGGCCCAGAAGCCAGGTGTCCTGACTACCATTCTACATTCTTTCCACGTAGACGTCTGTGGTTTCTACCTGTCCCTTCCTCCTCCCGAGACTACCCCTTCCTCACAGGCAGTTTGGTTTTCTTGGATGAGCTGGACCTGACTCCTGGTTCCATGGGTGGACATGTGGCCAAATGGGGCCATCCAGAACATTCTATCTTCTCCGCCCCAGTGTCTGGGTCAGTGACAGCCACGGGAGGCCAGTCAGAGGAATCCCTGGGTGGCGCAGGAAGTCCTGGACGAGAGAACTCTCTTTTCGGGGGAGTTAGAGCTTGGAACTGCTAGCGCTGTCTTTGATACCATGGTGGGAAGGCCTGAGAACGAAGCCTAATCTTCCAAAGGGAAGCAGAGAGACGCGTTCCTCAGATCATCACTTCAGTACCTGGATTTAGCTCTCCCTGAAGCTAACAGCCTAAGATTGTTCAGCTCTGGTTGCAACAAACACCCTTATTTCCTTAAGCTAATTAGCACTGGATTTTTGTCATTTGCTCCCAAAAGAGATTTTGGTTGATACATCAGTTCAGACGGGAAGGACTAGTGTAAAACAACACGGGCAGTGTGATAGTTAATTTTACGTGTCACCCTCACTGGCCCACAAACCGCCCAGACATTTGGTCCAACATTATCCTGGGTGTGTCTGTGTGAGAGGGTCTCTGAATGAGATTAACATTTGAATCTGTAGACTGCATAAAGCAGATTGCCCTCCCTAATGTGGGTGGGCCTCACCTAATCAATTGAAGACCCGAATAGAACAAAAAGGCTAAGTAAGAGGTGACTCCTGTCTGAGTGTTTCATCTGGGACATCAGTCTTTTCCTGCCTTCAGACTGGAGCTGAAAAGTCAGCCCTTCTCGGGTCTTGGGCCTGCCCACTTGGGTCTCCAGCTTGCCAACTGCAGATCTTGTAACTTCCCGGCCTCCACTATTGGGTGAGTCAGTTTCTACGATCTCTCTCTCTCTCAATATAGATATAGATAAAGATATAGATATAGAGATAAAGATAGATAGAGATGGAGATATAGGTATCTCCACGGAGAGCCCTGACCCACACAGACAGGGGCAGGTGAGCAGTGGTGGGTGGGCCAGGTTCACGGACTCTCCGGTTCATCGCAACAAGGTTCTGACAGTCACGGTCTGTAGGTCTGTTGTTTTTGCCTTCGCGGCGTCCACTCTTTCCTTCGAGAGAACCATCTCTCCCTCAGATACAATCCACAGGCTTCAGCCTCCTTATTTCTCTCACCTTCACCTTCCTGACTCGCTTGAAGCATTGTCACGTGACCCAATATGGGCCAACGAGGGCCGCCGGGAGAGATGGGCTCTCCTTCCACGGGGTGCGCCGAGCGACGGGCACCATCTTTGCTGCCACATGGGAAGAACCCGTGTGGGATTAAAGCCAACTCAGAACTCTTAAATACGGGGAACCAACTGAGGGTGGATGGTGGGTCGGGGACAGCGGAAAGTGAGTAATGAGCATGGAGGAGGGCGCTTGTTGGGATGAGCACTGGGTGTTGTATGGAAGCCAATTTGACAATAAATTATATTTAAAAAAGCCAACTCAGAGGAAAACACCCGAATCTGGAGCAAGCTACGCTACACCTGACATCACCTGGGCACCTGGGTCCAGCCATGCTTGATGTTAGTCGTACCTCTAGATTTCTCAGTATGTGAATCGTTAAAATTCCATTTTTCTCAACCTAGCTTGGGTTAAGTTTCTCACTCTTGCAATCAATAGAGGCCTTGAGAGAGTCTGTCGAACTAGAACCATATTTAAATGTGTCTGTCCTTCCCCTCTATTCCCAATCCAAAATTAGGCCGGCTGCATTTATCGTTTTGTGTTTAACGGAGGCAACAGGACAGAAGAAAGACCACACTGTTGGGGACCCCAGGGGCAAAGCGAGGGCTTGGTCTGGCACTCACTGTAAGAAGGGACTCCATAGGCTTGCGCTGGAGGTGGGTAAGCAGCGTAAGGGGCCGCTTGCTGGATCCCCGCACTGTACTGCGTCTGGCCGTAGGCTGCCATGGCCGTGGGAGGCTGGCTGGGCAGGACACGTGGACAAGATCTGCATGGACAAAGAGGCGATTAAATCTCCGAACCCGGCCCAGCATCCCTTGCCCCTTACTTTGGTGTCAACACTACCATTTTCCTTTGCGTATTTAGTCTTTCCAGGGCAGAGACAACTTACCTGTTCCTCAAATCCCATTTCCCTTTCCCCTTCCTGGGCACCAGGAAGGTTTTATTTCCCGTCTGCCTTGCAGTCAGATTCAACCATGTGACTGGATTCTGCCCCATTGAATGTATGAGCCACGCCCGGTCTGGCCAATAAAACCGGCCCCTGCGACCCTCCTGCCCTCTCTCCTCTTTTGGTAGCAAGTGTCAGGACTGAGATGGCAGAACCGCAGTATGGGTGTCTCCTGGATCCTGAGTCAGCGTGTGGAGGAGAGCTGCCCGGGAGAGTTTCACCGAATCCACATTGAAACGCTGAGTAGGAAAAACAAGCCTTTGTTGCGTGAACTCACTGGGTCCACGCCACGGACGACTGCACCACGGCCTATCCGTCCTGTCCTGTCTATCTTAACGTGGACACCACCCCAGTTGATTGCAGCTGTGACAGGGCTGTCAATCAAGATGCCCTGCTCTTAGGGGCGCCTGGGTGGCTCAGTTGGTTAAATGTCTGACTTCGGCTCAGGTCATGATCTCACCTTCGCGGGTTCGAGCCCCACGTCGGGCTCTGTGCTGACAGCTCAGAGCTTGGAGCCTGCTTCGGATTCTGTGTCTCCCTGTCTCTCTGCCCCTCCCCCTCTCATGCTCTGTCTCTGTCTCAAAAATAAATAAAAAAACATTAAAAAAAAAAAAGATGCCCTGCTCTTAGCCAAGAGGCGGGCTCGTGAAAATCTATCCAATCAGATTCTGTCCTGGGAATTTAAATCTTGGGCTAAATAGTTCATTCCAGCAGCTACACTCTGAAGAGCCTGTCTTTTTATTCCTTCCTCTTGCTTGGATCCCACATCCTTTTCTTGATCTTTCTTAAAATTTTTTTAATGTTTATTTATTATTGAGACAGAGAGAAACAGAGCATGAGTGGGGGTGGGGCAGAGAGAGAGGGAGACACAGAATCCAAAGCAGGCTCCAGGCTCCGAGCTGACAGCACACAGCCCAAGGCGGGGCTCGAACTCACGAACCGTGAGATCATGACCTGAGCCGAAGTCGGAGGCTTAACCGACTGAGCCACCCAGGCACCCCTCTTGGTCTTTCTCAAGGCCTGATTATTCCACTTTCACGAACCCAGGGAGCTGCTCCAGATTTTCCAGAAAAGTCCTTTTGGGCTGACATCAGCTGGAGTCTATCTTCTGTTACATGCAACCCAAGAACACGAATGGATTCTGAGCCCCATGATGAATAACAAGTTCCCCAAAGGCCTGAGATTTAAAGGGCCACATACTAGGACGTCTGTAGTGTAACGAATGAGTGCTTCCAATCACTGTGTTCTTCCCACAGGCTCCAATTGTGTCCCGTGGGCCCCACAGGTGCACTCTCTCTCATCGGACGCCCACATCAACTCTCCGGGGTCGGGGTTCTTGTAGCTCCCGTTTCCGAGAAGAGGAAATCAAGGCCCCGAGACCTGAAGTCACAGCTAGAAAGTGGGGGATCCAGAGTTTAAACTCGGAATCTGACTCCAGAGTCCACAGTATGACCACAAAACTGTGCGGCTTCTCACTCAGAGACTGAGATGGGCCCAGCCCTGCAGGCAGCGGTAAGTCACGTCAAGGAGGGGGGTGTTATTCTAGCAGGAAGGGGACAAGATGGTAGCCTAGGGGCCATGCTCGGTCCCATGGATCCGAGTATAATTTCTTTGGCTAGTGCAGTTACTTATTTTTTTAATTTGAATTCATTGCCAATAGTTTCAAATCAAGAGGTTTCTCTCTTTCCGCCCCCTCCGCCCCCCCACCCCCACCCCTACAAAGCCTAGGTCTGCACTCCTGTGTGGCTTTATCAACTGATTTGAGTAGCGGCCCACGCCTTTAACTACCACACTCTGTTTACAACAGTTCCTACCGGCTCCACCTGTACACTGGCTCACTGAAGCCTCGTAACACCTTCATCAACCCCTGGAGGTAGTTACTATGTTTATCCCCATTTCACAGATAAGAAAACAGAGGCGGAGAGAGACTAACATACTGGGATTGCACAGCTGATGCAGATTTTGAATCGGGCTCCAGAGGCTGCACCCTTAGTCACTTCCTGGGCCACGCTCTCCCTCTAGCTCACACATGGGGACACTAGGGCCGTCTGCACCTGACATCCCATGTCTACCTGCTCTAACCAGCGTGCTTGCCAGTAGATATTAACGAGATCCTCAACCCTGGATCGGATTCCGTTTTGTTACCTCACTTTGTTTATTTTTAAAAATTTTTTCAAATATTATTTGAGAGAGAGAGAGAGAGCGAGAGAGAGCGAGTGAGAGAGCAAGGGGGGAAGGGGCAGAGAGACAAAGCCAAATCTGAAGCAGGCTCCAGGCTCTGAGCTGTGAGCTATCAGCACAGGGCCCGATGCAGGGCTCGAACTCATGAACTGTGAGATCATGTCCTGAACCGAAGCCAGAGTCTTAACTGACTTAGCCGCCCCGGCACCTCTAGCTACCTCACTTTAGTTAAAACGTCTTTGTTTCCCGAACTCCTTCTATGGAAGAAGCGTCACGGCAGGTGTGAGACGGGTATGAAAGTTTACAGAATTACAAAAAGACGTCCTCCTGCCCCTCTTTCCTTTTGACGTCTACACCGATAAACGGTCAGGGAACTTGTTCCGAAGTGCGTGAGGAACTCCTTTGACTTGGAGACGCCAGATCGAGTCCTGGAGGGCGTCTCATCTGCCAACATCCTCGCCCTCCGCGGCGCCTGAGACGAGTCCCGAGTCTCAGGACTTTGTGCTGAGCACAGAGCCTTATCTGAACCTGCTCCCAATTCACACCTGTCCTTGCAACTAGAGGGTGGAAATTCCAGGCGATCAACTCCGGCTTCCCATCAGAACCCCTTTCCCCCTTGCAGATTAATCTGGGGCTACAGTGAAAACCTAGAGAAAGGGGAGTGGACCTCTCCAACTCCGAGGCCTTAAGGTAAATTGAACAGATCTCTGTTGCTACTAACAACCCCCAAAACATCTGCAGGGAAAGGAAGGCTGAGGAAGTGTGGTCCTTCTAAATGGCTTCTCCAGTGTTGTCAAGGGAGGCGCGTGTCCGCACAGGGAGGAGCTGACCCTCTAGACCGAGGGCACCTTGACCACCGCGGGCTCTGGGGAAGCTGCGGCCAATCAGGGAGCTCGCTCTGCCCCTTGCACACCTCCGGTGCAGCCCTGATGCTGCCCGCCCACCTGAGGATGTCTCTCCTTTACTGGCCTGTCTCTTCCACTCAGTGGGCAGCAGCGGGGAGAAGGTAAGAGTGGGGCAGGGAGAGCAGGACAGGGAAGGACGGGGGACAGAGCGGAGGAGGGAGAGTGAAAAGGAGGAAGAAGAAAGGAAGGAGGAAGGGGAGGGAAAGGGAAGGAAAGACGGACAAAAAGAACAGAGAGAAGAAGGGAGGAAATAAGAGCCAACACGCAACACTCTGCTCCAGGCTTCATTCTGAGCCCTTTTAACATGTTTTAGCTCATTTCGAGGGGCGGGCGTTGTGATGGTTACCCCCCCCCCTTTTCCAGATGGGAAGACTGAGGCCTGGGAGGTGGAGTCGCGTGCTCCAGGTGGCTCAGCTGGTAAGTGCTGGTGCCGGGATTCCTCTCTGGGGACTGTGGCCCCAGAGCCTCGGCCCTGCAAGAAGGAGAAAGGTAGGGAGGCAGAAGGAGGCGGGGAAGGGTGCTCACCTTGAGAAGAGCTGAGACACGCTCGGAGGGGCTGCTGTGGTGGCGCCTGGAGGGAAGAGAAAAATTGGAAGGGCTTTAGCTGTCAGAGTGACGGTCCACAGAAGCTGTGACCTGAGACGCTCGCCTGAATGCGAAGAAACTTGGGGAACCGCTGCCAGGGACTTTCTCAACCACAAAAGCTCATCCGAGGCTCAGCATTTCAGCATTCCCTCCTCAAAAACCCTTTCTGGGTGAGTTTCATCTCCGGATACTCATTGAAGGACGACATGTAAAGAGTCTATAACATCTTGAGACATCAGGGTGGAACCCTCCCCCTTCCCCATTGCACGGATGGGGACACTGAGGCCAAAGGGACAGAAAGGACATGCTCGAGCTAGGTCCCATAACTAGACAGCAGCCCAACTGGGACCTGGACCAGCTTTCCTGACTCCCAGGCTGGTGCCATTTCCACTCCTGGATGGAGAACCACTCCCTTCCGTGCCCCCAAGGCCGCCCCGAGGACCCGAGAATGGCAGACACCAGTTGGTTTTGATTAGCTCACATCCATTTCCCTTCTGATGACATCATCTTGCTGTTCCTCCTCTCCCTCCCTGGTTTCAGTCCATGGGGTTCAGGTGGGGCTGGCCCTAGCACTTAGGCTCTGGCTAGGGGTGCGGCAGGAAGACAGAAGGGGCCTGAGCTCCTGATTCAACTGTATCCCTCCGCCCACAGCATCCAGCCATCAGTGGGAGACACTAAGGCAAGAGGTGACGCAAAGGTGATAGAATTAAAAAGCTGAGAGCGCTATTTTCGAGAAGCTAATTTACAAGCGGACAGCCCACTGGGGACTGTGTTATGTCATCTTTAACAGTGCAACTCGGCGTCCTCACCGTGAAGCCCAGCAAACACTAGATTACATGTGTATTGACTATACCAACCTACCAACTCACACCCCCTGGGGCGTAGGGCAGTGCCCACGTACTGGGGTACGCGTCTGGGGTATCCCTGTGCCTCCTGAGAAATGCTCTCTGGTCTCCAGAACTCTGAGCCTCTCTCAGCCCCGGACTGGAGGCTCAGAACACCAACCCGCAATTCCAACTCTTCCGCGCAGTATCAGTGAGACTTTGGGCAGCTTGCCCAGACTCTCCGGACCTCAGTGTTCCCCCTGGTGAAATGGCGGGGGGAAACTGATCTCCCAAGGAAGCATAAGGATTAAGACAGAAGACGATGACGATGTCGTCATTTACCCAGTGCTCATGACGTGTGTGCCAAGCTCTAAGTGCGAGGAGTGTTCTGTTCATGCCCCCATGTTACAGATGAAGAGCTGGGGGCTTAACTAACTCACTCAAGGCCACCGGGCTCATCAGGGGGGGATGTGGGATCTGAACTCAGGTCGTCTGGCTCCTGAGTTTTCCGTTGCAACCAGGGTGCTGCGGTCCACGGTGGCATCATCACCACACCAGCTGCTAGCACACACGTGGGAGGTCACTACGGGCCGGGTCCTGCGCTAACTGCTCACCTGCATGACCTCTCTTAGACCTCACAGCGGTGCTACAAGATGGGCAGAGTCACCGTCCCCACAGCACAGAGAAATTGGGGAAGGCCAAGGGCCTGACTCAAGCCGCACCGCCCGTGGGCACCGGAGCCAGGATTTGCCCCCAAGCGCCTTGTGAGCCCCAAGCCTGTTCCCTGAACTGCCTCCCCAGCTGAGTCAGATTCCACTGGAGTCCCAAACCCCTGGGTCAGGGGTCGGAGTCCCGAAGCCCATTCAGAGAGCGCCAGCTAAACAGTCAGACCGAATGGACAGTACCAGCGTGGATGGGCCATGGTGAGAAGGCGCTGATGAGATTTTGTTCCAGTTACACATGTGAGAATGTGCTGTGTGAGGGGTGTGTGCGTGTGTGAGGAGTGTAACAATGTATTTAAAAAAATTTTTTTTAATGTTTATTTATTTTGAAGGAGAGAGAGAGAGAACGTGAGCAGGGGAGGGGCAGAGACAGAGAGGGAGACACAGAATCTGAAGCAGGCTCCAGGCTCCGAGCTGTCAGCACAGCGCCTGACGAGGGGCTCGAACCCGTGAACCATGAGATCATGACCTGAGCCGAAGTCGGACACTCAACCGACTAAGCCACCCAGGCGTCCCTAAAAATGTATTTCTTACAATGTGTCAAGAACGGCTGTGGTTGAAAGGCAAGAAAAGCCCCTGGCACACAGCAGGTGCTCACGCAATGCTCCTTTCCCTGGTTGGGGTCCGCTGCCCCAAGCAGGACCTCCAGCAGCCCGTCCTTGCCCTCCCCCAGGACGAGAGGCTGAACGGTCTCATTCTGAAGCAGACACAGTTCTCGTTATGGGTAAAAGCCCGTGATTTGAGTGCGTTTAGTAACACATAAGTCACTGAATTAAACATTTTGAATATGTTTTCTTAAATAAGTATGTAAATATTCATAAAAATTGCACCTTATGGAAACATTCCTATGGGCTCGGATTAACTTGGCGTTCTGTAAATTCGAAGCATCTTTCTGCCCCAGCCTCCGCGCCGTGATTTGCATGTTTGCCTCACTCCAGCTTCCCCTGCTCTGAATTGCCGAGTAACCTGCCTTCCCCACGTCTCCCTCCCCTGCGATGCAAACCTACCAGCCTCTGCCTTTCCCGCCCCAGCCACCCCCGGGGAGACTGTGCGAGACACAGGCTTTCAGTACAAGAGACTCTCCTTCTACGGACTGCGGGACTTTTGAAAAACACAGGCTTTTATCTTTTCGGGCGGGGATCACATTTAACTTTTCATCCCAGGAAGACTTGGCGGAATGAACACTCAGAAAATGAGGATGTTACCTGTGGAATGATCTCCCTCCCTCTCTGCCTGCCCTTACCCTTCTGTCTCTTCTCCCAGGTGGGGATGGTGTTACACGTCATTGGGAATCTAGATGTACGTGACGAGGTGGGGCTCCTAAGCTCCTTCCTCTCTTCAGGGGGCCTGGGTGGGCCGGGGTCAAGGCTGGTGAACGTCAGCGCTCTGGACGCCGAGGTGGGGCCTGGCCAGGAGCAGAGAGCTTCTCTCTCCCTCCGGTGCTCCTGCTGTGGTCCAAGGCTGATGTCCTCAGAGGTCACAAGGACCAGGAGGCCTGTGTGTAGTTGTAGCTACATGTCACCTGCATGTTCATGCTGGAAGTGGGCCTGACAGGCTGGTCCTGCGGGCAATGCCAGCCCCCAGGTGGGAGACGGACTGAACATCACCATTCAAGTCACAGGGGACAGCTGGGTCCTCGGGGTAGCCCAGGACATCTTTCGGTGATCTCCTGGATGTTCGCGTTACCACTTTTTGAATGCCATTGTATTTGACCGCTTTCTCTGGATGCCGGTCAGAACAAGACAGACACACCAAGGGGAGATACGGAAGGCCGGGCCCCTGAGCTTTCCAGGCAGCCCAGGAACAACCGTGCCCGCAGCCCTGGCAGTGCCACTGCCGGCAGGCACGGCGCTCTGCCCAGCGGCACGACCGCGGTGCCACAGCTTGCCGGAGGGGGGGGGGCCTGTCCCGAGTCCCCGCATGATGGGGGAGTGTTCCAGAGCCCGGCGGACAGGGCAGCAGGAGTACACGCAAGCTGGCAATCTGGGAGGAGGTCCTACTGCCCACGGCCACACACAAACTCGGGGCCATCAGCACAAGGGGCAGGTGACCCTCGGACTTCACATCCCGTGCGCCCCCAGCATCTTCAGGGCGGTGGAAACACCGTATTCAGAAGCAGCAGCAGCCCATACGGAGCGGATCTGGAGCCCAGAAGATGGAGCTGGACCTCCACTGACCACAGCTTCGTGTTCTCGACCTTGTTCGTGCCACTGAACTTGCCATGATGATGAGGCTGAGGTCAATGGAGGACTCTCTGAGGGAGACTTCAGTCCACGCTGTCAGAGGCGAAAGTGAGCTATGATGACCTGACCTGACGTAGCCCATCTCCAAGCCCCATCACCCGTCTCAGAAGATGTGGCCGATGCATAAAATGGGACAGCTAGCTCGCAGGTGGGGAGCGACAGACAGCCTCCTCCACTTACTTCTGCATTTAAAACTCTAAGCCTCATCTTCCTCCCCAGGCTCCTATGGCTAGAGGGAGACGGATTAACTAAACAGACGGCCAAAGCCTCTGGAATGGGCTCACTCTCTCATTCATTCATTCATTCATTCACTCACTAATTCAGTGCCCAGCATGCACCAGGCATGAGCTAGGAGCTGGGGTCTAACAGTGAGCTGAAGCAGTGAGGGACGTTTCGTGGGGGAGGTGGAGGGCAAACAAAGAATTATCCCAATAGGTAATTAGTTGCAATTATTAACACGTTGCACAGGAAGAAAGTGGATGGTACAGGGCAGGGCGCCTGAGAGCCTAACCTGCACGGGGCTCGCCTGGGGGTCCTGTTAAAACACAGACTCCAGGGGCGCCTGGGCAGCTCAGTCGGTTAAGCGTCCGACTTCGGCTCAGGTCGTGATCTCGCAGTTCGTGGGTTCGAGCCCCGCGTCGGGCTCTGTGCTGACAGCTCAGAGCCTGGAGCCTGCTTCGGATTCTGTGCCTCCTTCTCTCTCTGCCCCTCCCCAACTCACATTCTGTCTCTCTCTCTCTATCAAAAATAAACATTAAAAAAATTTTTAATTACCAAAAAAAAACCCACGCAGACTCCAGGCC
Organism: Cryptoprocta ferox; assembly: GCA_028646485.1. NCBI lineage: Eukaryota > Metazoa > Chordata > Mammalia > Carnivora > Eupleridae > Cryptoprocta > Cryptoprocta ferox. The sequence goes on from CM053576.1 coordinate 13,104,817, forward strand.
TTGACACGCAGCCCAGGAAACCACACTTTTGAGCTGGAGAGTCTGTACTACCGACCAAGAAAGAACTGCAAATTATTAAAAAGTATCACAATTCCAGGTTCCTAATAGTAAATCTCCATCTTAGAAATCACAAACTCAAATGCATATGGGGCCCGGGGGATCATGTAAATGAGCAAGGCATAAGATGCAATCAAGGCAGCTAACGCTAGGTCTGTGTGTGTGAGTGCACACTTCCGTGTGAGTGTGCGTCCGTGTGACTGGGCAGGGACGGCCACACTTTGCTCATTCATTTGCGCATTTGTGCACCTCCTGTGGGCCAGATCTATACCCCAAATCTCTGAAATATGTCAACTTAATGTTCTCCCCCCCGCCCCATGAAGCACATGGGCTTAAGGGGTCAGAGACCCAAATACAAAACAAATCCTGCTGGTCCTGCAGGACCTGTGACCCCGTGCCTGTCACCGCCTCTCTCTCTGCCTCGGTTTTCACATCCACAAGATGGGCAGGATCTCATACCCGCCCGGCGGCTGCCAGGACTGCGTGAGGCAGGTACCTGCCAGGTGGGAACTGCTCCACGTGCAGGAGGTGTTCTTAGCTTTCCATTCTCGGGGGCCCTTGCTTGAGCCGCTTAAATCCGTGAGTCCAATGGGAACGTTCACACGTTTTTTTTTTTTTTTTTTTTTTTTTTTTTACCTCTCACTGGGAGGATTAAGAAGCTAATGATTCTGCGAGCAGCGGCTACTATTATGTTGCCTGATTGGACCCCAGGGGCCACTGCTAAGTGATCCCCATAAGACGAGATAATTTCTAGTGCACGATGTCTTGAGGGAGGTCTTTGCTACAAAAGGTGCAAGTCTCCAAATTGAATCGGCTCATCCCCCTTGTGTGGGTGCTTTTAAGTGCCTCCAGGCCAGGGGCAACCACAGCAGGACAGAGAACTCACTGTATGAGGAGTCCAGAAGTGCTCACCCCAATTTTGACTCTCACTGAGTGGCTATGGGACAGTGAAGAGGTCATTGGTCCCTCGTAGGGGTATTCCCGAGGACTGAACGAGACAAGGCCAGCAAATGCCAGAGTGTGAGGGTTTGAGGGGATATGTACACACATGCTCTTCTCTTTAAATCATCACCGACTTATTTTAATGCACATTAGAATCACAGCAAGACCATCAAAGGCATAGCTTTTCATTTCTGGAGCTGGTGTTAAGTCATCCTCTTAAAATGAATTTATTGAAAGGGAGCGGTTTTAAAGAAAAATCAGGAAGCAAGCGACAAGAGAGGTGTTACCCACATAGAGCAGAGAATGGCTGCAGAATGTGCAAAGTCCAGGAGACACCGCCAGAGGTGAGAGCCCTTTATCCAGGGAAGGCGTTCGATAATTAATAATCGTCGGTGCCCTTTTTCATAAGGACTGGCAGTTTCCTTCCACTATGCCAGTGCCCCCCCCCCCAGGGTGTGAGTTCTGTTCCATGCAGGTAGAGGTCGTTCTGGGTGCTAAGGCCCCCAGGAAGCCAGCAGGGAAAGGCTGAAGGGTGAGAGAGGTGAAGCTGATCTGCATCTCGCCAGGTGAGGACGCTGGCAAAGGTCTGGGCAGCTCAACCTGGCTGGGATGAGATGAATCAAAATCTGCCAGCTCAGGCTGGAACTCGTGAGATGGGAACTTAAAATCGGACCCTGTCATGCCCAGGACGGAAGAGATGCAGGAGGTCTGAGAGAAGACAGCCCAGCTGGTCCCCTGGGTGTGGTCTCACCCCTCAGAGGAAACGAGAATATATCCTTGGCTTCTGTAAAATCTGCATTTAAAATGAAAAAGTTTCTCTATTCGCTTTGCTTTCTTCACTCCGTAACAGTTTTTCTCTCCTTCCGGAAGACAGCAATTCAAATCCAGTTTTCCCCTGAACAGTAATGAATGATAGCTAATACTTCTCAAGTGGGTCCGATAAGCCAGGCACTGTGCTAAGGACTGCATGACAGTGTTAGTTATTGTCCATAACAACTCAAAGAAGAAGTTATTATCTGTATTTTACAGATACAGAAATAAGGTAGGGGGAAATTAAGGAGATTTTACTGAGGATTCAAAGCTAATATCAGCCTAAAGATATCTGTGATTCCTCAAGATCATCCTGTATTCATCCACCCATCCATCCACCCCATCCATCCATCCACCCCATCCATCCACCCCATCCATCCATCCATCCACACATCTATCCATCGACTCATCTATCCATCCTCCATCCATCCATCCATCCACAAATCCATCCTCCACCCATCCATCCATCCTCCTTGCATCCACACATCCATCTACCTATCCATCCATTCATCCATCCATCCCTACACACATCCATCCATCAGTATGTCCATCTTCCACCCATCCACACATCCAGCCTCCACCCATCCACATCCACCCTCCATCCACCCATGAATCCATCCATCCACCCATCCATCCATCGATCCTCCATCCATCCAACCATCCATGCATCCATCCATCCACACATCCATCCTCCACCCATCCATCCTCCATCCATCCATCTATACATCCATCCACACATCCATCCATCCATCCAACCATCCATGCATCCATCCATCCACATCCATCTATCCATCCACACATCCATCCAA
>CM053576.1:13107534-13448813 GCA_028646485.1 Cryptoprocta ferox
ATCCATGCATCCATCCATCCACATCCATCTATCCATCCACACATCCATCCAACCATCCATAGATCCATCCATCCACACATGCATCCTCCACCCATCTATCCATCCTCCAACTATCCATCCACACAATCCATCCTCCACCCATCTATCCATCCTCCATCCATCAATCTCTACATCCATCCACACATCCATCCATCCATCCAACCATCCATGCATCCATCTATCCACATCCATCTATCCATCCACACATCCATCCAACCATCCATGGATCCATCCATCCACACATGCATCCTCCATCCATCTATCCATCCATCCATCTATACATCCATCCACACAACCATCCATCCATCCAACCATCCATGCATCCATCCATCCACATCCATCTATCCATCCACACATCCATCCAACCATCCATGGATCCATCCATCCACACAATCCATCCTCCACCCATCTATCCATCCTCCAACCATCCATCTATACATCCATCCACACATCCATCCAACCATCCATGCATCCATCCATCCACATCCATCTATCCATCCACACATCCATCCAACCATCCATGGATCCATCCATCCACACATGCATCCTCCACCCATCTATCCATCCTCCAACTATCCATCCACACAATCAATCCTCCACCCATCCATCCATTCTCCACGCATCCACACATCCATCTACCTATCCATCTATTCATCCATCCATCCCTACACACACCCATCCATCCACACGTCCATCTTCCACACATCCATCCTCCACCCATCGACATCCATCCACTACCCATCCACATCCACCATCCATCCATCCATCCACTTACCCATCCATCCTCTACCTACCCACACATCCATCCTCTACCCAACCACCCATCTTCCATCCACTTATCCATCATCATCTATCCATCCATCCATCTTCTACCTTTCCACCCATTAATTTATCAACCTATCCATCCATAAATAATTTTTAAGGATCTACCATGAGTCACAGACTGAGATCTTTGCTAATTAGGAACGATAACTTAAATATGTACATAGGAATAAAAAACTGTCCTTGTCTTGGAGGACTTTGCCATCTGAAACGACTGTTCTCAACCCTGGGTGCACAATCAACTCATCTGGAGAGCTTTAGAAAATTCCCATTGCTTGGGTCACACTACTGACCAATTAAATCAGATTCGCTGGGGGTGGGATCTGGACATGAGCCTTAGACATTTTTTTTTAAACCTCCCAGGAGATTCCAGTGTGCAACCAGGCCAGTACAGAAGCCTGGTTCTCAAAGTGTGATCGCCGGGCCAGCAGCATCAGCATTACCTGGAACTTGTTGGAAACACAAATTCTTGGGCCCCAGACCCAACACTTACAGAACCAGCAATGCCAGCAGTGGGGCCCTGCAATCCGTGCGCAAACAAAACTTGCAAGATGATTCTGATGAACAAGAGGTCTTGAGAACCGCGGACCTCGCACCTTGCTACTCAGAGTGGCCGGTGGACCAGAAGCATCACCTGGGAGACTGTCAGAAATGCAGACTCTGAGGCTGGAGCAGAATCTGCAATTTAACAAAGTTCCCAGGTGAGTCTATTCACCTCAAAGAGGGAGAGACACACCCCTAACTTCCACTGAGTGTTTCCTAAGCATCGAGCACTCTGCAAGGCTTTAACAAAATCACGCCAAAGCTTTTCTAACCCCTGGACTGCATGCCGGTCCCTCTCTATCACATTCCTGTTTATTTCCTCATAGAAATTACCACCATCTGAAGTCCTGCATTTGTTTAAAAATCCAACACCTGCCTCTCCCGCCAGATCTCTGGGACGGGGCCTGTCTCCTTCACCAGGGGGGAGGTCCTGTCAGTATGCTCCTCTCCCGCTCCAAACGCTCTCATTGCTCCCACCTCACTCAGGGTAGGAGCTTCCATCCTGTCAGCGGCTCTCAAAGTCCGGCGACGCCTGCGCCTGGCCAGCTTTCTGACCCCATCCTCCCCACGGCGCCTTGCTCACTGGGCTCCAGCGCGCTAGCCTCCTTACTGCCCCTCAGGGGCTCTGGGAACACTGCTGCCTCAGAGCCTTTACACTTGCTATTTCCTCTTCTTCTGCATCGACATGAACACCGTCCCTCATCTCCTTCCCAGGCCTTTACTCAGGTGTCACCTTTCCAGGGACGCCCTCACATCCCTGCATTCCTTATCCTCCTTCCCTGCTTCTCCCCTCACAGCGCGTATCACTGTCCGACATGCCATGTACTTTGCTTATTTACTGTGCTGACTTTCTAGTGCTTAAAACAATGCTGGGTGGAATAAACACCTGTTGAATGAGGGAATGAACGGTTACATTTGATAGGAGAGACATCTGTGATAAGGACTGATGGCTGAGAGGATGGTCCTATAGACAGGGGGAGATGAAGCCAGGGGAAGAGCATGTGCAAAGGCCCTGAGGGCAGAATCACGCTCCTGAGTTATAGCAGAAGAAACAAGGCCAGGGCTCCATCCAAGGCCAGGACTCGGTTCCCTGAGCAAAGGGGATAGGGTGGAGGTGACTTTGAGAGGCTGGCAGGGACAGGCAAGGTGATCCTGGTGGCCAAGGGTAAGGCAGTTAGATCTTATTATATACTTTCTAAGAAACACTAAGTCCTCTCCATGTTTTAACTGTTTCATCTTCGTATCAACTCGGGGAGGTCAGTGGAATAATTACTCTCCTTTAACGGATGAGGCAAATAATCTCCACAGAGGCCGAGTGACGAGACCAGGGACCCACAGATGGTAAGAGGCAGGCCCATGGCTGCAGCGGGAGCCACTGGGAGGTTTCTTGGTTCCACCTTCGCTCCAGAATCCCCCTGAATGGAGGCCCCGTGGCCACCCCCGCACTCAGCCCCAAAGCCTTCGCCTTGGCCGCCAGCCTGCTCCATCCGGGGCAGTGCAAAGGGTGTGGACAGCTCCACGTCACAAAAGAAGGAGAGAGATGGGCTGTTTGTGGCGCTACCACTGTGGAGGGACGTTTATCAGAAGTATGAGGACTCTTCAGGGTTTGGCAGAAAGTGACTCTGAAGTTCAGAAGTGGAGACCCTGGAGCCAGAGCGCCTGAGTCTGATTCCTGCCCCTGCCACTCGCTGTGTGTCTCTAGGTTGCTTACTTTATATTTAACCCCCCTGTGCCTCAACTTCCACATCTGTAAGATGGGCTCATAGTCTAACAGGGATGTCATAATTCAGCGAGGAATGGCGTAGTGTACTGATGAGGAGAACAGGCTTCAGAGTCAGACGACGGAGGCTCAAATGTCGGCTGTCACTGAACTGCGTCATCTCAGTCAAGCTACTTGACCCCTCTGTGCCTCAGTTTCCTCATCTGTAGCACAAGGTTGATAACACCACCCCCTTCCTGGGGGTTGTGAGGCTTCAGTGAGTTTGTATATTCATGCCTAACACACAGCAAGTGCCAGGTATTTGCCCTGCCAGTGACGGAGGAGGAGAAGGAGGAGGGGTTTATTCTACGGTTATGTCGCTTTCCACAGTGCCTGGCACAAAGTATGTGCTCATAAAAACTAAGGACAGAAGAGAGTGGCCGGGACCCATCTAAGGGACGGCCGCCTCTCAGCTCCTACTAGGGGCGGGCAGGTGGGAATGTGGGCCCAGCACGTCTAAAGCATTCAGCATCTTCAGAGCAACTTAGAAATCCAGAGTTTTATGTGAAATGTCCTGATGTTTACAAGTTCATTTTTATTTTCAGGACAGCGTGAAACAAACGCAGCCATACCTGAAGGACAGGCTGGTCGTGGGCCGCCAGTCTGCAGCCATGGCTCTACACTCACTGTGGTTATCTGATTCAGACGAGAACGGCCGTGGGATAGTTAGTTAACCACCGCACCGCGCGCCCATGGCGGGCCAGGCAGCAACAAGCATCCTAGAAAGCGAGTCATGATTATGCCCCCGTTTGACAGGTAAGAAAACAGAGGCTCAGGACGGTTAAACAATCTGCCCGAGGCCACTTGTCTGGGAAGCGGTGGGGCCGGGGTTCAGCCTTGGATCTTCCTCCCCTGCCAGCCGCCTCCTCTTCCTCCTCCTCCTCCTCCTCCTCCCTTGCCTGGCTCTGAAATGAGGTCCTGGGTGGAACAGTGCCTCTACTCAGAAAGAAGAGAATGATGGTCTTTGAACGGGGCTTAAGAAATTGTCTCAAACTCTCAAAGAGCACAGGGTGGTTTATACGGATGCTCCAAAGGGCCAAAAAGAACGAGGGTATGTTTGATCGGGGATCCCAGACCCTCTTGGTGGTACTTTTAGTAGACTTGTCCCAGCTTCATCATCAGCACGCAAGGGAAATGTCATTGCCCTGGTGACAGTAAAAATTATCCCTGGAAGCCTGGAGTCGCTTAAAAGCAAATTCCTTGCGATGCTGTATTTGACTAGACACACGGCTCCGGTTTCCCACGACAGTGATGTAGGATCAATGCCCCTTGAGCGGCGTCAAACACAGACCGTGAAGGAGAGTCAGCCCGGGGTCCCAGGACACCAGTGGCACATCCCAAAGCGGGCCCACATAAAGGGTTAAGCCCAATGGTTAAACATAATAGCGTAATGCCTTTTGCTAACTCCCAGCTCTCCCAGGAAGGCTGACAGATCCCAAACAGAGCAAACAATAGCTGGAATTGTTCTAGCGAAAACTAGTTCGGCTGCACCGTTTGCCAATAATTTTTTAAACAGCTTAATTCTCCTCTGCTTCCTTGACTCCCACCCAACCTGAAAGCAAAAGGCAGACGAGTTCTGGTCCCAGCGTCAAACCTCGGTAAACAAGGCGTCTGCCTGGATGCTGATGGCTGGGCGGGCGGTGGGGAGGACGCTGAGGGACAGGCTCCTGAGCTGGAGCTGAGACCCTGCGGGACACACCCAGGGCCGGGGCCTGTAACACACCCGAAACTGACTAGGAGCGTCTGCGGAAGCGTCAGCGTTTCCCGGCACAGGAAGTTCAGAACGGGGACCAGCACAGTCACACCTCTAATGACTAGACGGGAACTGTCAGCGCATGCCAAAGTTCGGGTCCAGAGGCAACAATGCCAATGGCAGGAGGAGAAATTGTCATTGTGACGGTATTCTCGAAAGTCAGTCCCTTACTAAATTCCGCGGCGGGGCGGGCGGGACCGCCCCAGGCCCACCGAAACTCACGCCAGGAGGCCTACCTTCTACGTCACTCAGAGTCCAGACATCGGCTTCGGCGCGGCTAAGCTTCAGTTTGCCCGGACAATCACTGTTTACAGTGAGGCTGGGTGAGATCACCAGTTCTAGCATTTCCTTGTACCTGGAAGAAAACAAAGGGAAATATAATTTATTCATTAATTATGCACGCTTACTAATGATTCCTATTTCTTTCCCTAAGAGTATAAATATTAAAGCTGATTACCTAAACCCAGCCGTCTTATAAATTCTACATAATAAAAATTCACTAAACTTTTCATCAGAGGGAAATAAGGAATGAAAATGAAGTGTTTGCTCCCCTCCGGAGAATACACCCACTTGATTAAAACTTTCCCCTCCTTCATGCTGTATTTTGCCATTAGAAAAATTATATTCTGGTCTCTTTGAAATGTCATCTGAATGAGCTAGAGCGAGCTAGGGAGCCTTCCCAGCAGAGGAAGGGAGAGACAGGCGGGGAGGCAGCGTTTGGGTTTGGATTCCCCCAAGCAGAGGCCGGGGGAGAGAAGGAGGCTGGCTGCAGCCGGCTGTTTTCGAGAGAAAAACGGACACGGTGCTAGTTGTAGGGTAGAGAGAGGCGCGGAAGGCGTCCCTAATACTTAACAAGTTCCTCTCGCTGGCCAAATGCCACGGCCCATCACGTCGGTCCCCACCACGAAAGGAAACACCAGCTCCCGAATTACTCACGACTTTGATAAAAGGTCATGGTTGGGGGTGGGGGGGACAGGGAAAGCGTGGGACAAATCTCCTGGGTCTTTCTCATTTTTTTATTGAAAACCATTCAGTACCTGCACCGTGTCCATTCTTATTCCCCCTAAATGCCTACCCGCCGTGGTTAGGAAATGAGTTTCTTATTCATGTGTACAATCCTATACGTGGCTGTTTTCTAAGGGCTCAACTGCACCCAATAGATAGTGTGTGGCACTGACTCAAGGTGTCCTCAGAGAAAGGCTGAGTTTGTTGACAGCCCATCAGTATCTCGAGGTCATTGTTGGGGAGGACCTGTTATCATTACTTTAATAAAACGCAACACACTGACTGATGGCAAAGGGGTTATAAACTCAGACTCTGTCGCGAGAAGGTCATGGACTCAAATTTCAGTTTAGGCTCCTCACTATCTTGAGAAAGTTACCAAACTGCTCTAAGTCAAAAGCTTTCTCATCTGGACAATGGGATTATCAGAGTACCTCCCCGAAGAGGTCATGGTGAGGATGAAAAGGGATGGTATGTGTAAGGAAATGCCTAAGCAGGCACCAGTCTAAACGCCCATCCAGTCCCAGAGGAAGAAGAATGCAGAGGTAGTGCGCTCAAACAGCGGAGTGTGATACAGCAGTGACAATGACTAACCCGCGACTCCACAGACAGCATGACGGACGGACTGACAAAGCACTGAGCAAAGAGGCAGAAGAGTACCCAAAATACGATACTTCTATGAAAATCAACACTAGGGACACCTGAGTGGCTCAGTCGGTTAAATGTCCCACTTCGGCTCAGGTCATGATCTCTCGGTCTGTGAGTTTGAGCCCCGAATCAGGCTCTGTGCTGACAGCTCAGAGCCTGGAGCCTGCTTCCGATTCTGTGTCTCCCTCTCTCTCTCTGCCCCTCCCTCGATCACGCTGTATCTCTTTCTCTCTCTCAAAAATAAACAAACATTAAAAACATTTAAGAAATACAAATCACTACTATATACCGTTTAAAGATACACAAACATGCAATACACAGATAACGGTATGTATGGGATGAAAAACATTTCGGAGAATGGCTAACTCCGGGGATGGCAGGGGGATGCCATTTGGGACGTGGTGCCCTGAGGGCCTCCAGCGAGTTTGCAATATTTTGGTTCAGGGCTTGACACAGATTATCGCCCACCCAAATCCAGCCCATCTTTTCCTGGGGCCCAGGGGCTAAGAAGGGCTTTCACAGTTTTAAGTGGTTTGAAAACAAATCAAAAGCAGGATAACACTTCATGACCGGTGAAGACACTCTTCTTCACTGCGGAAGGATGGGAGGGGCAGAAACAGATGGAAGGGAGCGAGGGACTTGGAAGGAGAGAGACAGAGGGAATCTATAACTGAGTGATTAGTTTCTTCAAACAAATCACTCTTCTTGGAGCCCAGCCCTGCTCGCTCGCTGACTCTGTTGTCCAAGGCTACTTCCGCACTGCCTCTTCGGAGGACAGCAGGTGTGACAGAGACCCGCAACGCTGAAAATATTTCAGAACCGGCAGGAAAAGTCGGCCAATCCCGCTTGTAGTCTGTAAGCAGGGGGGTGGGCGTACCACTGCTATGTGGCTACTCTACATCCTCACGTGCCCGAAACACTTAATAATTATAACAAAATGAACAAAGAAATCACTTATCCCAGGACACGCACAGAGGAAGTACTTTATACACACTTTTTAATCTGATGAGAGGAATCCACACACATAAGCTTCTGGAGTTTATACTTTTATGTTCCCTGATCAACATTTGCCTGACGGGGAAAGAAACAGCACTGTGACTTCTGGCCTCAGTCACAGAGCTTATTTATTTTACTGAGCATTGCTGTCATTCCTCAGCAGCTCGGAGCAGGAGTGTGCTTGGGAGTTCTGACTCTGGGACAGAGGACTGCTAGGAACGCGTTTGGTGGGTTCACCTTGGACTTCTGCCTGACGTGGTCAAGGCAACACGGAAATCACCTTTATTTCCCCCATGGCACCTGTCACAGAATCCTGGGCATTCTGTCATCCTAGTCACATCTGCGGAAGGATGGGAGGGGCAGAAACAGATGGAAGGGAGCGAGGGACTTGGAAGGAGAGAGACAGAGGGAATCTATAACTGAGTGATTAGTTTCTTCAAACAAATTTATTTTATTTTATTTTATGTTTATTTGTTTATTTAGAGAGAGACAGAGACAGGGTGAGTCGGGGAGGGGCAGAGAGAGAGGGAGAAGAGAAATAATCCCAAGCAGGCTCCGCACGGTCAGCACAGAGCCCGACACGGGGCTCTAATTCACGACACCATGAGATCATGACCTGAGCCGAAACCAAGAGTAGGTGGCTCAAACGACTGCGCCACCCAGGCGCCCCCTTCAAAACAAAATTTTTAAAAATTTCCCATTTAGTCTCATTTTCCAACCCCACCCTAGACAATGACTCTAATGGATTAAATATGTAAATATGTCTCCTTATAAATGATGCTGTATTGTTTTCTGTGTGACCTGTGCTTTAAACTACATGGATAGTGCTGTGCATGAGGTCTCTTCTTATTTACTAGGCTTTTCCTCTCCAGTCTGCACTGATTTTATAATGGGTACATACTGCTGAATAGTCATCTAGCTTATAGCTGGAATTCCATACTGTGTTTTCACTCTACTGTATTTATGAGCTGCCCTGGTGGTAAACATCCAGAAGCACTCATCTCTCCGCTACGTGCAAATAATGCTGTAATGAACATCTTCGTTAAAAAATATATATATATATACTGGGGCGCCTGGGTGGCTCAGTCGGTTGAGCGTCTGGCTTTGGCTCAGGTCATGATCTCGCGGTTCGTGGGTTCAAGCCCCGAACTCTGTGCTGACAGCTCAGAGCCTGGAGCCTGTCTTCAGATTCTGTGTCTCCCTCTCTCTCTGACCCTCCCCTGCTCACGCTGTCTCTCTCTCTCTCTCAAAAATAAATAAAAAAACATTAAAAATATTAAAAGAATATATATATATATATACCTAGGGATGCATGGCTGGCTCAGTAGGAGGAGTGTGGGACTCCTGATCTTGGGGTTGTGAGTTTGAACCCCACGTGGGGTGGAGAGATCACGTAAATAGATAAAATTTTAAAAATATGTACCTAACATGTGTATCTCTATACATGTTTACACACATTCTTAAATGGATATGTATATATTCAAGGACGTATCTGTCACTGGGTGTCTGTGAGCAGAACTAGAACAAGTACCAGCAGACTGTTCTTCATAATTCCCATGCTCATCTAGATTCCCACCAAAAGGGCATCAGTGTTCTAGTTTCATAAATTCTTGCTAACATGTAGGCTTGCCCAACTTCTAATATTTGTCAAACTGATGGGTGGAAAGTGGTAGCACAGTTGTTTGAATTTGTATTTCTATGATTACTGGTGCATCCGAGCACATAGTCCCATAACTGTGGGCCATGTGAGTTCCTGGGACCTGTCTACTCATATGTTTTATCCTTGCTCACTTTTCTACTGGGTTTTCTTATTTTCCTTTGTAAAAAAAAAGTTTATGTATTTATTTTGAGAGAGAGACAGAGCATCAGCAGGAGAGGACACAGAGAGAGAATCCCAAGCAGGCTCCACACTCCTAGTGCAGAGCCCGATGTGAGGCTCGAACCCACAAACTGAAAGATCGTGACCTGAGCCGAGATCAAGAGGCAGATGTTAAACTAACAGAGCCACCCAGGCACCCCTATTGGGTTTTCTTTTTATCTTTTCTTGCTGATTTGCTGGAGTGCCCTGTAGAGTCTAGGTATTAGCCCACGGCTGGTGTTTGATGCTGTAAATTTCTTAACTTTTCATTTCTCTGTTTTCTTTATTTATGGTGTCTTGTAGAACAAAAAATGTATATATTTGCCCAATAATTTCTTGTTTTGTAGGTGTAAAAATTATTTCCCTAACCCTAGGATATGAAAATGTGTCTACATTTTAATTTGTCTGCATTTCTACACTCACTTTTTGAATTTGAAAGGATGCTTAAATCTTTAATTCATCCTCCTCCAAATATGGTTTAGAGTTGCATTTTTCTCCAATATTGGAGAAAATAAAAATAAGTCCTTTTTCCCAATATGTAGTAAACTCTCCAACTGAGTTCACCTCCCAGCTATGATAGGCTAGTTTGCATTTTTGGTTCAATCTCCTGATCACAATTCAAAATAAAAGCTACAAAACACTGTCGTAATGGGGCGCCTGGGTGGCTCAGTCAGTTGAGCGTCCGACTTCAGCTCAGGTCATGATCTCACCACTGGTGGGTTCAAGCCCCGCATCGGGCTCTGCACTGACAGCTCAGAGCCTGGAACCCGCTTCGGATTCTGTGTCTCCCTCTCTCTCTGCCCCTCCCCTGCTCATGCTCTGTCTCTCTGTTTCTCAGTAATAAATAAATGTTTAAAAAAATTTATAAAAACAAACATTGTCATAAGGTACCAGAGGGCAACCAAAGGAGGGCTTGAGGGTCCAAGATCCCAGAGAGATGAGACATGGAATGAATGAAGTCTGACTTCTACCACGTTACCCCTCAAAACATCTGCCAATTTATAAGCACAGGAAAAAAAAAAAAAAAGGAACAGCTTAGGGTTTTTCCATCTCATTGGGCTAGGGAGACAAAAACTAGAGTTCAAGGCTACTAAGGCAGCTGGAATCCAAGAGCTACGAGAACTGCAGAGAAGTGAGCCTGACATTGGTGATAATTATAACCTTTGAGGAATTTGCTGATACCTAACGAAGCTGGGTGGCGTGTCAGAGAAGCCAAGCAAGGGGGAGGGCGGGTAGCTAAGAAGACAGGAAATGAAGCAGAGCTTTTGGAAATCTCCCAGCACTAGGGAGGTGAAAATCAGAGTTCATGGCCCATCAAGGATGAGAATCCTTGGTAAATACACCAGATTTTTAGCTGAGATCCCAGAAAGGTTACTCCCTCGGAGGATGGGCAAACCAAACAGATACTGTCTTAAGTCATCCAATAATCCTTTATGGGACCAAAGTGATTCACCTCTAGGATCATCGGCTGGCAAAAGAAAAGTAACTTTTCTTTTGGGGAAGGTCTCGCCTTTTGGAGTTTCCACAATTTTTCATGTACAATGTTTAGCACATAATAAAAGTTATCAGGCATGTAAGGAGACAAGACCAAATGATCAAAAACCAAGACAAAAACCAAACCCACAAAAAGATTCAGATACAGGAGCTGTCAAACATGGACTCCTAAACTACCTTGATAATATGATCAAGAAAAAAGGTTTAAATGGAGAAGGCTACTAGAGAGTTAGAATGTTTTTAAAAATCCAAATGAAAATTTGAAAACTGAAAAATGCACTAATTGAAAGTCAGAGCTCAATAGAGCAGTTGAACAACAGATCTGATGTAGCAAAAGAAAAGATTAATGAACTGGAAGATAAGTCAACAGATAAATCTCAGAAAGGAAAACAGATTTTTAAAAAGCATGAAAGAAATATGGGACGTGGAGAAAAGGGCTAACATACATGTAATAGGGGCCACAGAAGGACACAAGAGAGGGAACAAATCAGAAACAATATTTAACAAGAAACTGACAGAAAATCTTCCAAGACTATAAAGACATCAAGCCAATGCAACCAAGAAGTTCTGCAAATCGGAAGTAGAATAAATACAGAGGCAAACATTCCAGGGCATATCACACTCAAACTGTATACATGTGAGATAATATTCTCTTACAAGCAGACAGAGAGTGAATAAAACACCAATTCTCTTTAAAGAAGGAATTCTAAGACTTCTCTGCAAGTAGGATGGAAACCAAAAAGCAACAGAGGTTCGTCTGCTAATGCAGAATTCTATGCCAGCAAGAAAGCCTTCAAAAATGAAGACAAAAATGAAACAAACCTAAAATAAGATTATTTGCCACTAGTAGATTTGCACTGCAAAGGAATGCTCTGGAAGCATAAAAATTCAGCAAAGGATGGAGAACATCATAAAAGGATAAATATGTAAGTTGGAGGGGGATATGTGATGTTTCTATGTTCTAAGGACATTGCATTTTTTCTACAAGTAGTACAAGTACTAATTTATAATAAACTTTAAGATTTATGAAAGATGCATGTTGCAATCTTTAGGGTAACTACTTAGAATGATAATAAAAAATATATACCAACAAGCTAATAGAAGAGAAAATGGAGGAATAAAAACACTTAATTAATCCAAAAGAAAGCAAGAAAGTAGAGAAAAAGAAACACAGAAGAGATGGAATAGAAAAAAATGAGATTGAAACTCCAGTTTATTACTAATTAAACATTTAATGTCCATTTAACTTACAGAATAAATACTCCCACTGAAGCACAAATATAAGATTTGGATTATAAAACTGACTACAGTTTTATACTTTATACTACTTTGGGGCACCTGGGTGGCTTAGTTGGTTAAACACCCGACTCTTGATTTCAACTCGGGTTATGATCTCATGGTTCATGGGATCAAGCCCTGTGTCAGGTTCTGTGCTGACAACACGGAGCCTGCTTGGGATTCTCTCTCTCCCTCTATTTCTGCCCTTCCCCCACTTGCGTGCACAGGCGTGCATGGGCTCTGTCTCTCTCAAAATAAATAAATAAACATTAAAAACATGAACTACAGGCTTATTCCAAGATACCCTTTTTAAATATAAAAACACACAAAGACTCAGAGCAAAGAACTGTAAAAATTCATACGCTGCAAACACCAGACAAAAGAAAGCTGACTTGAAAATAAAAACCATTAGTACAGATTTAGAGGAACATACTGTAACGATAAAAGAATGAAGATCTAACAATTAGGAAGTCTGCCTTTCCCAAAACGAATTTCCTTGGTATTGACTTCAAAAAAGGAATAAAGAGTCTATATCTTTTTTAGGTAATTCAAGACCGAAACTTCAAACATACCTATAGCAATTCAAACACGTCCTCCGTTGGAGGGAAACAAATAAATATCACCAACGAAGCCATAGCAATAGAAATACTGGTGCTCACAAAGAAAACAGAGCCCTGACTTAGGAACCTGACAATTACTCTTTCCCGCAGCCAGCTAGGGCTTATGGGTACCGCTATCTTCTAGAAGCAAATGATTAACCCCAAGTAGAGTAGTCTGAGCAGTACAGTGAAAAAAACTCTTCCCCAAATTCTAATCCTAGCTCCCATTTCCCAAGTTCCCATCCCATGGCAGGCAATCTTCCCCATCACTTTTCCATTACCTCCTTGAATTCTCTCAACCCTCCTGGGAGATAGAATTGTCCGCTCCCTATTTCCCAACAGGACAACTAAACATAGACGTAGGTCGGAGCACAGCATAAGCACCAAGGAAACATGGATCATTCTTGTTGGGTGAGCTTACCCTGTTCTGCCATTAGGATCTGAGAAGAAGCTTTTCAAATTTCAGCACATGGCGAGTTTTGGGTTTGGGTTTTATGGGTCATATTGTTTTCTCGTTGAATTACATGGGGACAGGGGTGCCTGGGTGGCTCAGTTGGTGGAGCGTCTGACTTTGGCTCAGATCATGATCTCACGGTTCGTGGGTTCGAGCCCCGCGTCGGGCTCTGTGCTGACAACTTGGAGCCTGGAGCCTGTGTCCCCCATTCTCTCTGCCATTCCTCCACTCATTCTATCAAAAACAAATTTTAAAAAATTAAAAAAAAATGAATTACAGGGGCACCTGGGTGGCTCAGTCGGTTGAGCGTCCGACTTTGGCTCGGGTCATGATCTCACGTCTGTGGGTTTGAGCCCCGCGTCAAGCTCTGTCCTGCTAGCTTGGGGCCTGGAGCCTGTCTTTGGATTCTGTATCTCCCTCTCTCTCTGACCCTCCCCTGCTCACGCTGTCTCTCTCTCAAAAATAAATAAAAACCATTAAAAAAAACGAATCACATGGGGACAGCAGAGGTGGGAGGCTGACCTATTATAGGTGTTTTGAGGCCCCTGAGGCTCTTGGCGTGGCCCTGATTATAGTGCTCATTTTCCAGGTAACAGAAATAAAAAGAATTAACACTTGGAAAGCATTTAGTCTGGGGCCAAGAGCTCTTGGCCTATATTGCCTCATTTAATCCTATGAGGTGGGCAGAGATGAAGAGACTGAGGTTCAGAGAGTGACCTGCTAGTTAGTGGCAGAACCAGGATTCACAACTGGGTGGGCTGGCTCTGAGGTCTGTGTATTTTATTTTAATTAATTCAATACTGAAGTACAATTGGCATACAGTGCCGTATTAGTTTCAGGTGCACATCCTAGTGATTTGACAATTCTATATACTACTCAGTGCTCACGAGGATAAGTGTAGTCACTGTCTGTCACCATACAATATCACAATATTATGGACTACATTTCCTACTCTTTACTTTGCATCTCCGTGACTTATTTCTTTTATAACTACAAGTTTGTACCTCTTAATCCCCTTTACCTATTTTTCCCATCCTCTCACCTACCTCCCCTCTGGCAGCCACAGTTGTTCTCTGTATTTAAAATCTGTTTGTTTTGTTTTTTAGATTTTACGTATATGTGAAATCAGACGTTATTTGTCTTTCTCTGTCCAAGTTATTTCACTTAACATAATACCCTCTAGGTCCATCCATGGGAAGAATGGCAATATTTCATTCTTTTTTATGGCTGAGTAATACTCTATTGCGTATATATTTCAGATCTTCTTTATCCATTCATCTATTATTGATGGATACTTGGATTGCCTCCATATACTGGCTATTGTTAATAATGCTGCAATAAATCCAGTAGTGCATATATCTTTTCAAATTAGTGTTTTCTTTGGGTAAATATCCACTAGTGCTATTAACGGATCACGCGGTATTACTATTTAATTTTTTGAAGAACGTCCCATACTATTTTCCACAGTGGTTGCACCAGTTTACATTCCCATCAACAGTACATGAGGGTTTCCTTATAGTTGTGCCCTTGTCAATACTTATTTCTTGTCTTTTTGATACTAGTCATTCTGACTGGTGTGAGGTGATATCTAATGGAATCTGAGGACTGCTTTGGGTAGTATGAACATTTTAACAATATTAATTCTTCCAGTCCATGAGTATGGTATATCTTTCCATTTGTGTCATCTTCAATTTCTTTCATCAGTGTCTTATAGTTTTCAGAGTAGAGCGCTTTCACCTTCTTTGTTAAATTTATTCCTAGGCATTTTATTCCGTTGGTGCGATTGTAAATGGGACTGTTTTTAAATGTTTTCTTTCTGCTACTTTGTTATTAGTGTATAGAAACATGGCAGGCTCCTGCATATTAATTTTGTATCCTACAACCTTACTGAACTCATTTACGAGTTCTAATAGTATTTTGGTGGACTCTTCATGGTTTTCTTCATGTACATTATCATGTCATCTGCAAAAGTGAACGCTTTACTTCTTTCTTCCAATTTGGATGCGTTTTATTTCTTTTTCTTGTCTGATTGCTATGGCTAGGATTTCCAGTACAAAGTTGAATCAAAGTGGTGACAGTGGACAGCCTTGTCTTGTTCCTGATCTTAGAGGAAAAGCTTTTGGCTTTTCATCATTGAATATGATGTTCGCTGTGGATTTTTCAATAAAAGCTGTGGCCTTTATTATGTTGAAGTATGTTGCCTCGAAACCTACTTTGCTAAGAGTTTTTATCATGAGCATATGTTGAATTTTGCCAAATGCTTTTCTTCTGCATCTACTGAGATGCTGAACCACACTGTGTCCCTAGATTAAATCCTACTTGATTGTGATGAATGATACTCTTAACGTATTCCTGAATTTGGTTTGTTAATATTTTGTTGAGGATTTCTGCGTCCATGTTCATTAGGGACACTAAAACTGCAAGCAAAACTGGGTCAAAACTTGAGCCCAAGGCCCACCCAGCTCCAATATCCACAGAGTCACCTGGTCAGAGCTCTGGTTCTGTCACCTACGTGGGTTCAAATTCCAGCTATGCACTGTATCAGCTGTATGACCCCGGGCAAGTTATTTAACGTTTCTGGGCCTCATCCATAAGGATGGAGAAAATAATGGCACCTTCCCTGGCAGGTTCTGTGCAGATTAAGTTAGAGAAGGCATTCACCCAGACAAAAGACACAATTAGCTTCATTCCAGGTAGATACGAGGAACCGTCAGGAGGATCATCGAGAAACCACCGGTTCCTATTGTAGTCTGACGGACAGAGTTGAATTCTCGAGGCTTCCCTCACATTCTCCCCCTTCTCCCCTGCTCACAATTATCTGAAATAGGAGACCAGCTTATTCTCCTTGCAGGGGAGGGAAGGGAGAAATCAGACAGTCTTAACACAGTCTGGGGGAGGAGAAAGACTTAGCTTCTCTTTCATGAAGGCAGGAAAGGGAAGCAAAGGCATGGGATTCATTTAACCACCCCCCCCCCCCGCCAAGTTGCGCTGTTGCAAAACCCCGATACCCCTGCTGCTTCGAAGCCGGGCCAAGAGGAGCAGGAAGAGAGAGGCATTCAAAAGCCCCCACCCTCTGGACTTCTCTTCAGCCTGCTGCTGCCAGCCGCTTGCACCATTTGTTACCCTTGTCACCACCCCTGTCCCCTGGGACTGAGAAGCACTGGGGGAGCACGGGGCTGCTGGAAGAGCCCAAGAGATGACAGCTGGAGGGTGGGGGGGCGTGGGGGCGACTTCAAAGGCTGTGAAGGATCAAAAGCAGATGGAGGGTCCCAGGCGGGTGGGTGGCTCACCTTTCTACACCCCCTGAGCGTCCTGGCTACCTTGGCTGAGAACAGTGGACCTGCCTGCTGGCTGCAGAGGACAGATGGCCAGTCGGCCAGGGGGGCTTCAGAGAGGGCCAATTTCCCAGCATCTTTCAAGGGCTTAGAAATCCAAACCTGCCGACAGCAATCACAGGCTTCTAGATAGACGACAGCTGTGGCCCAAACCTGGCTGTTTCTGGCTGCCTTCACCACCACTTGATTTCATTCAGAATACATCTGCTGATCGCAAACTCGGCTCTGCCCCAGCCTCCCCCATCTGGGCGGCGGGGGTGGGTGGGGGGTGGGGGGTGCGCTGCTCACACCAGAAGCCCAGGACTGTCCCCACTCCTCACTCTCCTGCAGCCCTCACATCCACTCCATCACTAGGAATTGTTAGGTTCACCTTGGCAAGGTCCACGGAACGCACTGACTTCCCTCCACCTCCACAGCATCGCCTGGCCCAAGCCAGCACCGTCTCCGCCCTGGAGAGACCACTCTGGCCTTTCTCCAGTTTGGTCTCTGGGCAGCGGCCTCAGGGGCTTCTGACAACACAAATCTGAACCTGCCTCCCTCACCGCATCCTTGCTTACAACTTCCGATTGTTCTAGAATGCGGCCGATTTCTGAACACGGCCTTGATCTGGCTTCCCCGAGAGGGAGGGAGGTCTCCCTCCAGCACACTGGCCTTCCTCTCCCTCCATGCTCTCTCCTGTCACGAGGCCTTTGCACATGCTGTTCTCTCTGCCTGGAACACAGTTCCCTCCTGCTCGCCCTTCAGAGGTCTCAGCCACCATGGTCCAGAGGACCCAGCCCTCTATGGCAGCCTCCACAGGCCCAAGTCCCTCCCTACACACCAGTCATCCAATTTTGGGGGGGGGTGCTTGGATGTTACTTAGTTTCCATCTGTCCTCCTTACCAGACTGCGTACGCCCTGACGGCAAGGATTTTGAAGGATTTTGCCTATTTTATCCACGTTACATTCCCCAAATCTCCTGCAGGTCCTGGCCTTTGACAGCTGTTTAATAAACATTCCTTGTATCGTGAACAAACTGCTGTCTGAATAGATGTGCTCATCCGACCAGTACTAACTGAGTGTCTGCTATTTGTGCCAAACGCTGCCGTCACTGCCACTGTCCCCACCCTAGACGCTGCACTGGTTTACATTACCTGCCGGGCCCCTCTCGGCACTGAATTTGAGTCCCTGGGTTTATTCTTCTTTCCAGCATTGGGCCTGCCCACAGTAGGACGTTGGATGGTACCGCCCCCCTAGTCCATCCCAGAAGGTCAGAAGTACACGGACGTTGGATGCTACCGCCCTCCTAGTCCATCCCAGAAGGGAGAAATGGCCCAAAAGCCCCTGTCCCAATGACACAAGGTGTTTGTGAACTACACTTATTATGCTATCAGGCTGTGCCTGGCTGTCATGCCCTTGGCGGTCCTGCTTGCCCCGCTCTTAGGTCCCCCTCCATGCGCCCCGGCTTCATTGAGCTACAACTAACATATTGTGTAAGTTTAAGGTATACAATGAGATGATCTGACACACGTATACACTGCAACATGATTCTGGTGGTCCTGCTTGGAGATTCAAAAGCAGGAGGAGAAAGTGGAAATGTCCAGAGCCACAGCATGGAAGAGGAGCTGGGGCAGGGCAGGAGCAGAGGGTGTCCTGGCATTTGACCCAGTGGGTCGTGTGGCAACAGCATGTTTTCTTTCTTTGGGGGAAGGGCCTGCCTCTCCCCGACTCTCCATGGGGCTTGTGTGGGGAGGACCCTACTAATAGGCCTTGAGTCTGGCAACTAGCATCTCCTACCCCTCAGTCTCCAGGGGTTGGCTCAGGGATGTTGGTCACATGAGCCGATGGGGCCAATGAGAGGCCCAAGATGGACTGCTGGAGAAGCGATGCTCTTTCCCACTGGACGTGAGCCTTGGGACGTGTCAACCTGGAGCGGGCGACCCCCGTTCGGGTACCTGCGCGTCGCATCCTCAGTGTTCAGTGTGAAAGTAGAACAGGAATGAACTGTACGTTTAGTCAGTGAAACCCGGGGCTGCTGTCACTGTGGCCAGCGTCAGCATCCGTGGGGGGAGACCCCATGTGCTACCTGGTGAGGTGACAAGCCCCGCCTCCTGTCCACACCTCCATCCCCCAGCCTGTCTCCCTCACAGTGGGGAAGGTGTCACTCAATAAAAGTTGTGGGGGCAAGGGTGACGGTACCTGGGGAACCTTCCCCCCCGGACAAACAAGGGACTGTCCGTCTCCTTTGCGAAGGCTGGAGAGAAGGCAGACGAAGTGGGGCCCAGTGTGTGCTAAATCCACTCACTAATTCTCTCACGGAGTCATGCTGTCAATCATTCAGGCTCAACAACTGACGATACTGCTTATCACAAAACCAAGGTGGTCATTGACTCATTCGGTCACTGACTTCCCTTTATTTATTTATTTTGGAAGGCCAGGAACTGTTCTCGGCACTGGGGATCCGGTGTTGAATCAGACACGTTCCCTGCTCTCATGGAGTTGGCCTTCTAGGGTGGGATTTGTATCCCGTCTGAGGTGGGCTCAACAATGGGCAGCCCCAGACGGCAGGCACATAGAGAGTTATGTCTCCTCCTGCTGAGAAAGTAACTGTATTACCTTCCCTTTCTTAAGATAAAAATTTAACTACCCAGGTAATAATCTCAAAGACATGTGTAAATACATTTAAAAATTTCAGACAAAATGGAAACTGCCTTTGGCCAAGAAATCCCACTAGCAGTAGTCATTATTACTTCCAGCGTGAACAGCTCGATGGGTCTTTTTCTAGTCATGTCATAAACACACACGAACACCCGCACCCACGTATATCCTTAAAAATACATAGTATTGTTTTATCAATGCCATGGATGTGTGCATCCTGTTCTGGGACTCACTCTACTCTAATAATAAAATAGCCTGATGGCCATTCAATGTCACATGCCGAAATCTAACCTATTCTTAACCGCTGCATAGGATTCCCAGCTATGTCTACACCACAGTTATTCTGGCCGGTCCCCAGGTGTCCTGAGTTTTGTTCCTGTAATTACATGTCATGCTGCCTGGGGCAGGCCTTCTTGGGGGGCACATGCCTGTTGTTCTCCGGGAGTGATACCCCAAAGTGAGATCGCTGGGTCTAACCTTTAAAATTGTAAAGGACACCTGAAAATTGCCCCTTGGAGTGGCTGATCCAATTCACATTCCCAATGGCCCTGTCTCATTTTCACACCTTGCGCTGTTTCTCCTCCCTAATCTAAAAGGTTTTTACCCAAAACTCTCTTGGGAAGGCATCAGCCATTTCACAAACTTGCCCCCACGGCACCTTTGCTGAGCAAAGCAGATTAAGTTCTAGGGACCCGTGTGTCAGAAAGGAAAACCGGCCCGGGTCTGGAATCTCAGTCCCAAGAAACGCTCTCTCACTCATGCTCTATCAAGTCTCAATCTTTTGAACGTGGCACAGAATGAAAACGGTTGATGGGATAGTTTTACGACGCTTCCTCATTCCCGACAGCGTGTGAAAACAAGGGGCCATTGTTTTGGTAATCCAGTTTTTCTATCCATGGGATTATTATTTTTTTTTACCTTTTTATTTTGAGATCATTATAGATTTACAAGAAGTTGCCAAAAATAGTACGGAGAGGTCCTGGGTACCCTTCACTCAGTTTTCCCCCAAGTGATTTACATCTTACGTAACTATAGCACAATATCAAATATAGGAAATTGACATTGGTGGCGAGTGTGTGTGTGTGTGTGTGTGTGCCCGCGCGCGTGCGCGTGCGCCTCGGTGTCACTTTATCACACGTGTAGATGCCTGTAACCGCCACAGCAATCAAGGCAGTGGACTATTCCATCTCTATCACCACAAAGATCTCAACTTGTGCCTTCGCAGGCACGCCCGCCCTCACCTCCCGGACCCCCAGACACCCCTACCCCGTGGCAATCACTAACCCATTTTCCAGCTCTGAAATATCATTTTGAGAATGTTATAAAGGGAAGCGTACATTGTACGACTCCTTGAGACTGGCCTTTTTGTGTGTGTGTTAACATGACTCCAGTTCAGATGACTGCATTTTATAACGCATTTTCCGATATTTACTAGGCCCCCAAGGGACAACCTTCAAAAAAGCACCCAATGTGCGGTGACAGACTGAGACAGGACCACACACGTTCTGCAGACTTGGGGTTGGGTTCAGCAGAGCCCTGGAGCAAAATGCAAAACTTTATAGAATATTTCTCATGCGGAGCCATAAAAAAAAAAAAAAAAGCCGCAACCCACAACCAACGGAACAAGGCACAAAGTAAAATACCACGACTCTCACTATAAGGGAAGGCCTGCCCTTGCCAGTGATGGCTGGAGAGTGTCGAGTCCCTGAGTCCCACTGGGAGCCCCAGGGCCCCCCACCAAGAGCAGGCAGCAGGCGAGGGGCAGAACTCTCTCGGCTGCAAAGACATTTTGCTTTGAGCATACAGGCCTCACCCTCATTAGTACCACATCGCTGCTCCTCTGCCTGTTTACCCAGTCACAGAACATCAACGGCCTAGACCCATTTTAGACCACGGAGAGATTCGATCTGACGCTACAGAGCAGGGCATTTTAATTTGAGTGAAGGGGATGGGGCGCCTGGTGGCTCAAGTCGCTTAAGCGTCCGACTTCGGCTCAGGTCATGATCTCATAGTTCGTGAGTTCAAGCCCCGCGTCGGGCTGTGTGCTGACAGCTCAGAGCCTGGAGCCTGCTTCGGATTCTGTGTCTCCTTCTCTCTCTGCCCCTCCCCTGCTCACACTCTATCTCTCTTTCTCTCTCAAAAATAAACATTAAAAACCGTTAATTTGAGTGAAAGGGAATGGGTGGGAGAGAAACACTGGAGAAAGGACAAGAGACACTGAATACCAAAAACTGAATGTTAGAATATCTCCATTCCCCCCCAATCCTTATTTGTGCCCCCAGGAAGCTGAACAATAGTAAGAGGTCACAGGCTTTCTAGAAGCCGGGCACTGTTTTGAGTGCTTTTCGTGTTTGAGCTCCCTCAATTTCCCCAATAACCGTCGTGAGGTAGGCTGAACAAAGATCCCATTTCATGGATGAGGAGAGCAAGAACAGGAAGGTGAAGTCACTTGCCTGAAACCAACCGTGAGAGGCCATGATAGACTTAAAGGGTTCGGGAAGTCTGACTCGAAACGTTCGGCCCTCCCGCCATCTGCCACGGACAGGAGCAGATGTCCTAACATTAATCTTTCTTAATGACTGATCTCTAATTACATCCTTACCCTGCAGTTGAACGGGCCGTGCGCTGATGTATACGTTTTTTAAAAATGTTTTTCTTCTGGCTTCGAGGTTGCCTCAATTTTATGCAAGGTTTCTTTTCTCCTTTTTTGGTAAGATGGTTTCATGGTCAGGGTGAGAAGGAGTTTTTTTTTTTTTTTTTTTTTTAAATGAGAAATCCCAAACATATGTAAAGGCAGACAGAATAGTAAAATAAATCACTGAGCACCTATCAGATTCAACAATTTTCAAGATTTTACCACATGTGTCTCTCCTAGAAGCTTTTGGATTTGTTTATTCTTCTCTTCGGTGACGTCTTTAAAGCAAATTTGGACTTGACGCCTCTTTTTGCTGCCATACTTCCTTAAAACATTTGGACACGCTCTCTTGTTGTCACATCTAACAAAATGCACAATAATTCTTTGTGCCCTTTTGAACATAGTCTGTACCCAATCTTCCCAACGGTCTCCAAATGCCCTTTTAAGGCTGGTTTATTAGATTTGCAATCTAGGGAGGCGAGAGGTGAAATAGGTAAAGGGGATTGGTTCCAAGTACAAACTTCGGTTATAACATGGATAAGTCACGGGGATGAAAAAGAAGCACAGCAAGGGGGACAGAGTCAATAATACTGTGATAAGACTGGTGCCAACAGAGGGTCACTACCCCTGGCATGGCGAACATTTCGTAAAGTACGTAACCGCTGCGTCCAGACGTTGCACACCTGAAAACTAATCTAATGGTCCGCCAACTGTGTTTCAACTATAAAAAAAACCCAAAAGATTCAAGATCTAACAAAGTCCACACGTCGTGCGTGTGTGTTTATGTCTCTTACACTTATTTAATCTAGAATAGCCCCCAGACTACCCCTGACACGGTGAAGAAACTAGGTTAGTTGTCTTGTAGAGTATCTCACGTTCTGGATTTTTCTGTTTGCTTCCTCCTGGTGTCAACTTATTTCTCTTTCGATCGCGTTTCCCGCAGCTTCTTTTTAACACAGGATTAGGGAGGCAGTAATGCCTGAGAGTGATGCTGAATTCTCTCGGCTGCGTCGCATCAAAGTGGCGTGATGTCCAGGGTCTCCTTCCTCCTAATACTAACAGGGGTCAGCAGGCCGACCTCGGTCGTCACAAAGTTCGCCATAAACCTCTGATCTAATGGTTTCATCCGGTAACGCTCATGGCCTGAATCAAGGATTTCATTAGAGATTTAGAAATGTTTAAAAATATATATTTTAAAGAAAAGAAAGAACATTATAATATATTAATAGATTTATTTAGCATCTATGTTCTTGCAAACTGCCATCACCAGTCTTTCTTCGCTGCACTCCCCCGACTAGCCCATGAGGTGGGTGAAGCCAGGGGGAACCCAGAACAGCAAAGTGACAAAGCAGGATTCCCTCCCCCCCCCCGTCCCGCCACCTTGGGTGTCCAGGTGCTTGGGTTCGAATCCCGGCTTCGCTGGTGGTATGGGATCCTGCTTGGCTTCCCTGCCTCAATTTTCTCGCCTGTCAAGTGGGGGTAAATTTGGTCCCTACTGCTTAGAGTGTTTTGAGGATGAACGACTTGCTACTTGTTAAGCTCTCAGAACAGGAGAGGAAACCGAGTCAACTCTGGTCTCCACTCTTACACATGAGGATGGGGACAACAAGTTAAATAAATGGCCTCAGGTCCCGCAGCTCATGACAGCCGCAAGGCATAAATCTCTTTCCGCCGCATTACACTGTCTCCGTGGGCTATTTTCCCACATTTTGAAAATAATTGCCAATAATCAGGAAAAGATCGTTCAGCCACAATGGCTCAGCATGATACCTACAACCCCTGATCCGAGGCCCCACGCCTTGTGGGCCCTTGAGACCCCTCCCAGCGCCCCTCCTGGACGTTCTGCCCTGACCCCCTCTCCTGCAGGGACGCTCCCCCTTTTGCTAATACTCTGACCTAGCGGGTTGGTTCCCACTTCATGGTTTTGCACATGCTGTTCCTTCGGCCACAAATGCTCTTCCCCACATTTCTTCCTGACTTGCTTTCTCACTTCATTTAGGCGTTTCCTCTCTCCAGTGTCGCCTCCTCAGACGGGCTCTCATCTGATCATATGATCAAACTGATTCCTCCGTCTTTCCACCCCCCACCCCCACCTTCTATCCCCGACCCTGCTGTATCTGTCTTTACAATTCTGATCACTATCTGAAGACACGCTGCGTCTGTGTTTGTCCACCTTCTCCGGGAGGGGACTCTTCTCCTTCGCTGCCGCATCCTTAGCACTTAGTACTTAGTACTTAGTACTTGAATACAGTAATCGCTGTGGGCGCTAAACGGTCAGCAATAGGGAGCAGTGAAATGAATCCTCGTCAGCACCCTCCAGCCTCACAGTGTCAGACACAAGGACCGAGCATGCACCGTTCAGCAACAGCATTTCTTACAATGAATCCTTTTCACAAAAGAAAAAGGAATATATGCTCTCGGTCAAAGAGCTGAACAGACGTATAATATAAAAAGACAGAGGGGCGCCTGGGTGGTTCAGTGGATGGAGCATCTGATTCTTGATTTCCACTGAGGTCATGATCCTAGGGTTGTGGGATCGAGCGCTGCGTCGGGCTCCGCGCTCAGCGCAGAGCCTGCTTAAAATTCTCTTTCTCTCTCCCTCTCCCCTGCTCCCACTCTCGCTCTCTCTCTGTCCCTCTCTAAAATAAAAAAAATAATAAGAAGAAAATAAAAAAAATACACCACAGACAATTTTCCAATCAGAACACATAAAGCCACCTAGTCCCTTTTAACATCTGCATAGTATTCCATGGAAATAACGTACCAAAGTTTAACCATTTCCCAAGTGACGGACCTTCAGGTTATTTACAGGTTTTGTTTCTGTTGTTGTTTTGTTTTGTTGCGACGTTAATCAATGATGCAATGAACATCTATCTCAGGATTTCTCAGCTTTGGCGTTCTTGAGATTGGGGGGCCGGGCGATTCTTTTCTGTGTGTGGGGGGCTGGGGATTGTAGGCTCGGTCACAGCATCCCTGGCCCCTCTCCTCACCAGAAAACAGTTAGCACCCCTCTCCCCCGCTGCAGCAAGTTAAAATGTCCCCAGACATTGTCCAATGTCCCCTGGGGTCAGAACCACCCTAGGCGAGGACCTCTCCTCTCAGGACTTACATAGGCACTGATTTCTACAGTGGGGGCCAGTGAAGAAACGGAAACCAAGGAGTTTTCAAACTGGTGGCCCTTGAGAAAAATATCAGGTTACACCGGCTCCAGAGTTTAGTAAGTGCCTTAGCTGAGCTCCGGGCAAGCTCACCGCGACCATCTGGGCACTGATTCTTCACAAACAACTGCAGTTAGTGCCTGCAGATTTGTCACGTCAACCCAAGACCCCTGGAGTGGGTGTGTTTTTGAACATTGCACCTTAAATCAGCAAAGCTGATGGAAGAACATGAGACACACGTTATAAAACTAGCTTAGAGATGGGAATGACATCCTAATTTTTATGGACCAACATTCAGTCAATTGTAGGGTTAAGTTTCAGGGAACATGCATGACTCTCCTTATCTCCTCCTCTCTCGCACTTAATAATAAATTGGATTATAATGGAGCTTGTACAAAAAAGGGGGAGGGACTTCCAACTTCTAGTTGAAGCCTAAACTCAACAGGCTTAAGCACACACCCTCTGCTGAGATCTACCCATGACCAGAATATCCAGCCAGAGCCTTCTGGGGAAAACAGTAAACCCCAAAACGGTGCATTGTGGGGCTAACAGACCGAGGGGATGACTGAAACAGGTTTGAGGCTCTGAGTTAGGCTGGCTCAGCTGACAGCAGCGCCAAGGAATCCTCGGGATCCGTAATTTCTGGTGTTTGTAAAAACACAGATACAGCACAAATAAAGTAAAAAAAAATAAAAAACAGTAGAAAATTTAAAAAAACAGTAAAAACAAATACACAGGAAGACAAGAAAGAATGAGGGAAATCTTAAGAGAGAACTAAAAAATTGTTTCACAGATATTTACAAGACTTATGCATTCAGTAAATACTACAGAGCACCTACTATGTGCCACATCTAATTCCTGGGAATCCAGTGAGGGGCAAGTCAGATGGTACCCCTGACTCCCAGAGCCAACATCCTAGGAGATCATGGAATTCACTCAAGCTGGTAAAAGCCAGTTAGCAGTTCCTGTTAGCTGAAGACAGACAAGACACAGGTATGTCTGAGCCAAGTCTCCACACTATGAAAGAGCTCACTGAGCACCAAGCACTATGTTAGGTGCCCTACATATATTGGTTCATCTAATCCTCAAAATAACCCTTGAGATAAGTAATATTGTGCCCTGCCACACCCATTTTGCAGAAGAGAAAACAGAGGACCTGAGATTAAGCAATGTGCACAGGTGGCTGGCGGTAACATCTTTTAGAGCAGAGGTTCTGGGGGCGGGGGTGATTTTGTCCTCCGGGGGGGGGGTCACCTGGCAATATCTGGAGACATTTTTGGTTGTCACAGCTGGGTAAAGTGCCACTGACATCTAGGGAGTAGAGGTCAGAGACGCTGCTAACCGTCCTACCGTGCACAGAACTGTCCCACAGCAAAGAATCATCTGACTCAAAATGTCCAAACTGCCAAGGTTGAGAACCCCTGTTGTAGATGTTCTGGGAGGGGGCGGGACCTTTCCAAAGCAGCACATAAAAAACGGAGGCAGTAGAGCTCGGGGGTTAAAAACAGCCAGAAGGCCTGGCTGTGAGTCCCCCTCACCTGAGCCAGGGAGGCCGAGAGAGGTGTGGAGAGGGAGACACAGCACTCTGGCACATTCTCCTTCCCGATGCACCGGACGGCCGGCGACAGGGCCTCGGAGCGCCAACAGTGTCAAGGGCTTACGTGAGCACCTCTGCACATCTCCTGGCCTCTCCCTTTGGCCACAGACGTCACAAGCCACAGCTCCAAGCAATATGACTTGACGTGACCCTATCCGAAGCAGGAAGGAGTGGAGCAGGGGCCACCCCTCACCCGCCCCCTTAATTTTGTCTTAGAGGAGCCTCGCCACCAGCTTCCTCCAGCGGACATTCCCTTCTGTCTCACTGGTGAGAAGTGGATCACGATAAAGGGGCTTAGTCTGATCATCCATCATCCTTTGGGCCCGAGCATGTCACCAACGAAATAAGAAGGGGCTCTGTGGGCCTGGAAGAGGGGCCATGGCTGCTGGCTGGGCCACCGGCGGGGGCTGTCCCAGAGGCACTGACTACAAGACTCGATTGGCCAAGCCAACCTTCTAGAAGTCTGAAATAGCTGCAAGCCACAGCTGCATCTCCAAGCGCTAGCTGTCGTTAGTGCGGCCTCCCCTTGCACCAGACCCCATGCTGGGGGCTTTGGTGACCCGGCCCCTGCCACTCTCTCCCACCGCATCCCTCCAGGGACACCTGCATTCTCCCTGCTGCCCCTCAACGGCAATAAGCTCCTTGTTACTTTGGGGTCTACACACCGTGGGGTCTGCTGACCCCTCTGCCCTTGGTGCTCACCCCCCCCCCCCGCCGCCCTTGCCACCTTTAGGATTTTGCACAAAAATGACAATGTCCCTGCCTCCAGGAAGCCTTCTCTGACCACCACCATGGCCGCCACTCTCCTTTCCTGGATTAGTCTTCACTGTCCATTCATGGCCCTCATTACCACTGCAATTAATAATCAGCAGATTATGTAGCTGTGCAATGCTTCGTCTGCAGTTAGGTGCTGTGGGCAGTAGCCGTGAGCCACTGCACCGTGGCTAGTCTACACTGAGATGTGACCAAGGAACACCCCGCCTCTCAAAGACTTCGTACAAAAAGAAATGTCCAGTAACGCATTAATAACCTCAAAAATATTGCGTATTGCAATGATAATATGTCTTAATATATTGGATAAAGTCTATCACCAACATTAATTGCTTGTTTCTTTTTATATTTTGTAAATGTGGCTACCAGAAAACTTAAGCTAAGGCATGTGGCTTGCATTATATTTGTACTGGAGAGTGTTACTTGAGAGCTTAATAGACTCCAGGAGGATAGAGATCATAACTAGGTTTTTCCTGCTCTATCCCTGGTGCTTAGAACAGAGCCCGGCATCGAATGTGTGCCGAGTAAATATTTGTTGAATGAACAGATAAACAAACTCTAAGAGACTGTGAGACCTCGCCTTGTTCGCATCCCGGTTGTCAAGAACGCTTTGTCTGCACTCTGCGTTTGGAAATTCTCCGAACAATCACCAGGAGTTCTATCCATAGAAGTCCGATCTTCTACCTGCCTCATCCCGGCCAGGATGAGCCCCAGCGAACACGGCCACACAGCCGGCGCCCTGCTCTCTCAGCGGACCCCACGCCCCGAGAGAGGGGACCAGGCTTGAGAGCCGTCCACAGCAGCCCGGCAGCCAGAAGGCTCTTAGAAAAGTCAACAGACAGCAGCTTGAGAAGTCTATCAACCCTGACAGGACAAACATGTTCCAGAAGGGCCACTCATACTTGCAGGGAGCGGCCCAGAGGACAGGAGCCAAGGCAGGCAAGGCTGCGCCAAAGCAGGGAAGTCAAGAGGCCAAGGCCAGGTGTTCGGGAGGTTGGACGAGCCTGGGCCTGAACGAACCGGGTGAGGTCACCTGTCTCCATCATACGCCAAAGAAAACAGTTCTCGGAGACAAGACGTGAAGCAGGTACGCCAGGGTCAGACTCAGGAGCCGTGCGGCACGGGGTGGCCGCGTCAGGGCCGTCACTGCAGCACCCCCCAGGCTCTGGAGAGCCAAGTGTGACTTCGATGGCCCCCGCTTGGCCTGAAGCCCTAACCTGTCCGCCGTCGGGGCTGAGGGGTGGGCAGAGGGGATTAAGGATTTGACAGGCCAGGAGAGAAATCACACTTAGTGCCTTGGTTCCTTCGAAAGAGATTTGGTGGCTCCAGAGCCAGCCGGCTGGGACCTTGAACCCCAGCCTTGGCGCGCGCACTCCTGTTTGACCTTGACCAGCAGGACCAGGAGCTCACACTCAGAAAGGGGTCACCACCGCAGGCCAGGCTCAGTGCTCGTCCCTGACCTCGAGTGCCCAAGAGTGGACACTGGTGCCGCACCTCAGGAACCCAGAGAGCAGGTGGCGGAGGCAGGACTCAAAGCCCAGTGCTTGGAGCTGCCATCCTGTTCACCGGCATGTGCGCCTGAACCCCAGCTCCACCACTTACCTCTTAGACCAAGCGGGGGGACCTCGCTGCAGCACCAATAACTCTCATTTACCGAGCATCTAGCAGTCCAGTGGGTCACTGCTCTAAGTGCAGTTAGTGTTCACTGAATGCACCGCTCATGGGCCCTCGGGAAAACACCCAACTATTATTACCCCTGAAATTCAAACTCGGGCAGTTCGACCCCCACATAACTGCTACAGATGCTGGAGAGCATAGACTCCGGGGTCCCAGTCCTGCAACTGGATGATAGTGGGGACGGGGACCTGAGGCAAGTACTTTATCCTCTCTGGGTCTCAGTTTCCGTATCTGTAAAATGGGGATAATAGCACCCACCACAAGGGTTGCTGTGAGGGTGTTAAATTAGTTACGACTTGAAAGCATTTTTAGCAGACTGTCTGGCAGAGGGGAGTGTTAAAAAAAAAAAAAAAGGCCAATGTCCACTGTGCCCGAAATACCTGGGCCACAGGAAAGGTGCCAAGTAGGGGCGAGGGCTCCCCAGGGAGGGGTGGGAGGCAGCCTTCCAACCCTCCAGTGCCTGTACCCCCTGGCACTGTTTGTGGGCGCACACCCCTTCAACAGCCACCTGCAGGCCTTCCGTGCACCGGAAGCTACCGTGGGTCTCATCCTCAGTCCCTGAGGACTGACTCCGTCCCCCCCGCCCCCCACCCAGGCCTCCACTGCCCACCCCCCTGGATGTGTTCTCCAAGCTCCTGGAGTGAGATTTTTAAACCTAAATCTGACCTGGTCATGCCCCCCACTAAAACCTCTTTAATGGCTCCCCACTGCCCTCAGGCTAAATTCCAAACGTTCACCGGGGTTAAAAACAGTGGCTTTCAAAATTTTTGACTGAGACTCACAGTAAAGAAACACAGTTTACAATGCAGTGCAGTGTACACCTTTATAAAACTTGAAATAAAAGTTTCAAGAAACCACACTGACCTCATGTGTGACACAGACAGGTATTTTCTATTCTATTCCTTTTTTTTCCCCTTTCCCCAGGGCTGGCTGTGGCCCCCCAAGCTGATTTCATGACCCACTAATGTGTTAAGACCTGAAGTCTGAACAACGCTGGCTTAAGAACTCTCTGACCCAGGCCTTGGCAGCCCTTCAGCCCCATCTCTCCCCACCCATTCTTGGCAGCTGAAGTTCTGGTCATGCCAAACCCCCTGCACCTCATTCTTTCTTGCCACAGGGCCTTTGCACATGCTGTTCCCTGTGCCTTCGGCTCTCTTCCCACTTGTCCATTTTGGCTTAGCCAGAGGGTACTTCCCCATCCACTGACCATTGCCTCACCATCACCTGTGATCCACCTTTGAACTGTCTCTACACATTAGAGCCACCTTGGGAGGTTTATTTTGTTTTGAAACCAATACCCAGTCCCCACTTCAGATCACCTGAATCAGGCAGTTTTCGGGGAGGGGGGGATCCCAAATGCTCAAAAATGAGCATCCGCATTTACAACAAAATTCCCCAGCCAGTATGAGAGCTAGAACCCTTAGGTCTAGCGTGTCCTCCTGTTTTATTTTCTCCGAATTTATTTTCTTTTTCTTTTTATATTTAAGACAACCTAATGTAGCTCATGCATTATTTGTTTGCTTGTCCAGGGTTAAATTAGCTGAGGGAAAGGAGTCTTCGATTTTTTTACGCCCCTCCCCCTTCCCCCAGGGCTGAGAAGGTGCCTCTGCTGGTGGGCTCCCGTGAAGCCAGATCTCCAGGAAACATAATGGAGATGAGAAGTCAGCCTGCCAAGGGCGCCCCCTCAGGATGCTAGTTTTCTTTCTAGTTGCTGCCAAAATGCTCACTTGTTTAAACTTCCAAAATACGCTTTAAATCCAGCAGGCTGGATGGCAGAATGGTGATCAGGGAAGGCTCTAGCACGGGCGGGGGGGGGGGGGGGGTTGCCAAATGTTTTCTGTGAAAGGGCCACAAAATATTTCTGTAAATATTTCAGCCGTGGTGGGTCACACTGTCTCTCTTGCAACTGCTCAACTCTGTGGCTGTGGTTTGAAAGTCGCTACATGTAAATGAACGGGCATAGCCACGTGTCAATAAAACTTTATTTACAAAATCGGGCAGTGGGCCGGATTCGATCCAGGAGATGTAGCTTGTCCAGTGTACTGTCGCTTAAGTTCTTTGTGCCTCAGTTCCCCCACTCATCAATGAGAATCATAAAGGATGTAGTTCACACGACAGTAGGAAGGATTAAATACATTAATTCACATAAAGCACTCTAGACAGTACCTGGCTTGGTAAACGTATCAGTAAAACTTAGTTACTTTTATTATTACTAACTGGAAGCAGACAGTCCTGAGATCAAATCCCAGCTGTTTCTCCTACCAGGTGTGTCTTTCGAAGAGGTGTCTCTCCCAGTCTCCATTTCATCAGCTGTAAAATGGGATCGTGATAACGGTACCCACCTCCAGGGTTGTTGACGGGTGAGATGAGCACATACATGGCAAATGCTCTGCTGGAGAGCATAGTAAGTGCTTCATTGCCAAAGTCAATATTATTTTTTCCCAGAATGATACTGACGGAAAAACAGATCAGAACAAAGCCTGGGTGTATTGCAGCCCCAGCCCTGAGCTCAGGCCCCCTCTCCTCTCCTGAATCTGCCAGGTGGGGCCAGAGGGGCTCTATTCAAAGTTGTTTTCTGGCAACCCCTTCCACACAACCCCTTCTTGAGATCTGAGGAGGCAAAGAAAAACCCCGGGCCAGCGGTTTCCAACATTCCCCCACACCATCCCTCTGCACACGGAGCTCCTGCTGATGCTGACGGGACTTCAACAGAGACTTCACAGAGAAGAGGTGTCCCTGACGGCAGCTGGGTACCAGGTTCGGGAAATGGACAGTGGGGGAGGAGAGAGGGTATGAGAGAAGCTTTATTCTCAGACACTTTGATGTGCTGTTAAAGGGACATGCGAATGTGTGTGGGTGTGTGTGTGTGTGTGTGTGCATGTGCCTGTGTGTACATGTGTGTGCATGCGTGTGCGTGTGTGCATGCGTGTGCGTGTGTATGTTGGGATACAAGCAGCAGAGAGCTGCAAGAGGAAGGAGAGAGCACTGGGGGTGAGGTGGGGAAAGGAATCAGTTCTGCAGAGGGACAGCACTCACTACAGTCAGCTAAAACGGGCCACTGTGTCCCCAGGGGACACTGGGCAATGCCCGGAGACATTTTTGGTGGTCAAGACTGGGGGAGTGTGGCATCCACAATGCACAGGCTAGCTCCACACAACCCAACATGACCTAGCCTAAAACTTGATAGTGCTGAGGTTCAGAAGCTCCGAGCGCAGGGGAAGGGCTTCCTCGTACACAGTGCAAGATGTGAAGTAATCACATCGTGACTCGGTCAGATCTGTTTCTCACCTATGCATTTATCCATTCGACACTTATTTCCTGAACACCTGATAGGTACTGGATGGTGAGGGATAAATGAGGGTCCCTCCCGGAACGTTCTCTCGTATCTCCACAGTGCTGCTGCCTTGACATCAACCATCAGTGGAAAATCATACATGGTCACGCTTTTCCCATAATTATAGAAAACACAGACTCAGATACATCAGAAATCATGAAGTCTTACTGCAGCCTGGCATGTTCTGTCTCCCCGCCCAGGCATTGCCATCGTGACCACCATGGTCTTTGCTCTGCCAGGTAACATTTGCAGGCTCTAATGATTAGGACCTGCTTATCTTTTAGGGCCATATTCAGTCTACCACCTTTGGAACGGACTAATTCTGATAGCAAAGTTCCAGCAAGTTTGCGGTATCAGCTTTCCAGCTGACAGATGACTAGAAACACCGGAGAAACGCGGCTCTCTGCAGGGCAAAGAGCCCACAGCCGGTCTTCGGAGCAGTCCAGTGTCCCAACCGTACAGCAATCCTGGTCCATAAACACAGTAGCACTGATGTGTGCTTTCTCCATTCCAGGCCAGGTTGAGAGTGCTTTATCTCAACCAAGTAACTCTTTTTAAAAAAAATTTTTTTAACATTTATTTTTGAGAGACATTTTGTGAGCGGGGGAAGGGCAGAGGGAGAAGGAGACACAGCATCTGAAGCCAGCTCCAGGCTCTGAGCTGTCCGCACAGAACCCGACGCAGGGCTCGAACTCATGGACCACGAGATCATGACCTGAGCCGAAGACAAGCACTTAACCGACTGAGCCCCCCAGGCGCCCCTCAGTCAAGTAATTCTTGAGGCAGAGATGCTTCTGTGTCCACAGAAATCCACCTTTTCTTCCTTCTGGACGCTAGACTGCTTCCCAGACCATTTCAAAGTCAGGTGTGGCCAATAGGTGAGTTCTGGGCGACAGACCACGAGCAGAAGGAATAGTCACAATGTGCAGGCCTGGCCTGCAAAGTCTCTGTTGCTTGATCATTCTCTCTCTTTGCTCATCCGCCTGCTGATCTGACTCACCTCTGAGGCACAGGGGGCAGCCAGCTACCCAATGGAAGGAGCCTGAGTCATTGGCGGGTGGCACTGGGACAACGGTCTACTGGGAACACTGCTCCTGGTCTTCATGTGAGTGAGAAGCCAGCTGTGACTGTATTAAGCCCTAAGATGACAGGGTTTGCTTGTCACAGCAGCTAGCATTCCATGAACCAATACTGACCATCTCTGCACATCACGGAATCTTGTGTAGCCGCCGGAAACAATAAGTAACAAACCAGTAAGTAGCCCAGTTGTCCTGGAGCCGATTCTACGAACGTCATCGAAAGGGAGAAAAAAAGATGCTAACCAAGTGTAATACGTTATGTTTTTTAAAAAAATCAGTGATTCTTCTTCCCTACCCCAAACCCTCCCACTCTCCAAAAAAAAAAAAAAAAACCCACCCTAAACTAACCCCAAAACCAGTTCAAACCAAACTAAAATCCATCTGTTTAGAAACACATGAATATGGAGAAAAACGTGGAAGACTAAAAGGTCACAGGTTGGCAAACTGTGGCCCAAAGTTCTGCCACCTGATTTGTAAATAAAGTTTTATTGAGACACAGTCATGCCCCTTGGTTTACATGCTGTCTATGGCTGTTTTCAGACCAGAGTTGAGTAGGTGCAATGGAGGCTGTCAGGATTTACTGTCTGTCTCTTCATAGAAAGAGTGAGCTGATCCTTGTACCAGGTGGCCCACATGGGAACAATAAGGGTTATGCTCTATCCACGAATGAGCGACCGGCAGAAGGGAGGCAGGTAAGATCTTTATGTGCTGACGGAGTCTGATCCCATTTTGTGAAAACTATGTGAGCGTGCAGGCTGATTTTCGAATATACTAAGACACACTTGCAAGACCACACATCCAACAATTATGGCGGCCGTGTTGGAAGAGGGAACTTTCTACAGTTCAGCGTCATCTTAATGTGTCCGGATGAGCATGTGGATTACTTTTGTAATTAAAAATAAAACAAACAGGGGCGCCTGGGTGGCTCAGTCGATTGAGCGCCCGACTTCGGCTCAGGTCATGATCTCACTCATGGGTTCAAGCCCCGCGTCGGGCTCAGTGCTGGCAGCTCAGAGCCTGGAGCCTGCTTCCGATTCTGTGTCTCCCTCTCTCTCTGCCCCTCCCCTGCTCACGCTCTCTCTCAAAATAAATAAACGATAAAAAAAATTTTAAAAAAAACAATAAGGAAAAAAAAGTGGCATGAAATTTGAATCCAAAAGAGCATAAATGTTGCTGGCGTGGAATTCTTACACCTCTTCAGAGTCTCTAAATGCCAGGAGGGGGTCTGGCTGGCAGAGAGTAGGTGCTCATTAAATACATGATGACCACATGAGCGGGCGTTGAAGAAAATGAATAATGCAACAAAGAACGACGAGAAGAGAAAATAAAAGGCAAAGCCCACCTCCCCCTGCTGCCCCGGCAAACACCAGAATGTCAATCCAGGCTGAGAAAATGCCCACAGGACATGCCCACATTCCAGCCTGACCTTTAGAATAACCAAAGGTACTGTTCTTGCTCCTCCCTCACCCCCAGATTGAGGCCAACAAACAAAAGAACGCACAAGAAGTCCTCGGCCAAAGATGTTCGGCCCACAGACCACAGACCGGCCTCCCCTTGGCACGGCGCAGGCCTCGTCCTAAGAACCGAGTGTCGTCAGGGCCTGTCGCCGGGTGCAATGGCTGAGGTCGACTCACAGCTCTGCTCAGGGCTGAGAACGAGACCACAAGGAGAATGAGGCGGCGTTTGGGGAACGACACCAAGAAACACAGGAGTGTCTTCAGTCGCTCACCAGCGCGGGGGAAGGGGCACCTGTTTATCTCACCGCCGTTGTGTGAACACAGGTCACTGCCCAGCGTGGCACTTCTGGAAAGCAGCAGCATAAACATCAGATGAACGCGTTCCCTCAAAGGGAGCTGGCTGCCCAGGGCCTGTTTGCTACACAAATCTTTTGTCTATAAACCACAAGTCAAAATAAGTTGGGATTCAGAGGGAAACACAGCTGTGTGCGACGCTCCTTTGCTGTAAGCGCCTAAATTTATGGATTTTATTTTTCTTAGTTGTTCTCGTTCCTCCCTCCCCCTGGCTCTCTCTCTCTCCTTCCACAGAATTTCTTGAAGTTTTACTATGTGCCAAGCATTATTTGAGGGTTGGGGCAGTAAACACACAAAGTCCCAACCTTCCTGGAGTTGACATTCCAGTGGGGGAGACAGATAATGAATGGAGGCGGCATACACATATTCTAGAGAGGATAGCCAGGGATGGCTTCCTGGAGGAGGTGACATTTGAGCAGGCACCTGATGTGGATTAATAAGAGATGTGAAGAGGAGAAAGGGAAGGGCAACCAAGCAGAGCAGTATGTGCAAAGGCCCCGAGGTGGAAATGAATCAGGTGTGTCTAAGGAATGGAAGAAATACTAGAACAGCTAGAGTGCGGTGAGTGAGGGCAAAAGGGACAGGAGAACATGTTTCAAGGATTTTACACACACTATCCTTGACAGTATCATATATCTTAGGGTCAGGTGTCATAACTGGACTGACAGTGTGGTGGCTACAGATATAGCTTCTGGGCCCCACCTACCAGCTGGGTTAGCTTAAGGGGGGGGTTACTGAGCCCCAGGACCTCAGGTTAATAGTAAACCTTTCTCAGAGGTTTTAATCAGGAAGATTAAATGAATTAAAACCCACAAAGCATCGGGGCACCTGGGTGGCTCAGTCGGTTGAACGTCCGACTTTGGCTCAGGTCACGATCTCATGGTTCACGGGTTTGAGCCCCGCGTCGGGCTCTGTGCTGACAGCTCGGAGCCTGGAGCCTGCTTCGGATTCTGTCTCCGTCTCTTTCTGCCCCTCTCCCGCTCGTGCTTTGCATGCATGTGTCTCTCTCTCAAAAATAAATAAATATTAAAAAAAAAAACAAACCACAGAGTTCCAGGACTTCAAACATTGGGTTTCTCAGGGTGGGATGATACTTGAACGAGGAATTATAGGAGTTGTGCAAAACTGAAACAGAATGAACCAGGAATACTGATGACGTCCCACTTTCTGTGCAGTGACACAGAGTGACTCCTTTACCCTCATTCCCCTGGGGACATGTCAGAAGTTCTGCATCTTAAAATAACCGGGAAGCCAACGTCTTGCGTGAAAGTCTTATGCTGCCCTGTTTCCTCCCTGGCGGGGCTGACAGATTGAGCGTGGGCACCGCCTGCCCCTGGGGGGTCCATGGTGGCTGGACACGCAGGGCTGGGCCCCACTCTGTGGGCTCGCCGCCCTTCAGAACAGGACCTCTGGGTGGGGGGGCAGCCTACGGTGGGATTGGGGCTTCACTCCTTGCGAACAGCTGCTCCGTGTGCCACCCTCATCTTCAAACAAACATGCCTCGATGGCTGTTTCCATCACCCAGCGCTCGCACGGTGCCAGGCACTGTGTTAAGCGCTTTGCGTCGAGAGTGGGGAAAAGCAGGGGCTTCAGAATCGGGACGGCTGGATGCACACCTCGACCCCAGCACTCAGCTTACACGAGCCACGCAGGCTCTCTGTCATGCTTTCCTCCCGTGTCATGTGACCACATACTGCGTAGGGTGGCTGTGCGGATTCGGTAAGTCACTACATGTAAATCTCGTAAGCACCACGCGTGGCTCTCGGTGACCCATCGGTGAATGGCAAATACGACTATGATCGCCTTTGAATGTCCTGGCAACTCCACGAGGTGGTTGCTATTCTTAGCTTCCATGGCGCAGATGCAGCACCGAGGCAAACAGAAGTGGCGACCCCTGTCCAGAGCCACGTGGCCAGGAAGAGGGACGGCCAGGGGCTGCAACCAAAGCCATGTGCTTCACACTGAACTTCTGTGCGGTGCACAGACAGGTGAACACAAGTCTTAAAACGGGTACCAACTTGACACTTGAAAGTATCGACTGTGTAAGCCAATCATAAGATATCCGTTCATTTAATAAATATTTGCTGACCACCGACTATGTGTCTGAGAGGATGTGGGGATGGACCTGCCCCCACCATCTAGCTCCATGTGCTGTCTGAAGATCGAGCCAAAA
This sequence comes from Cryptoprocta ferox, assembly GCA_028646485.1. Lineage (NCBI taxonomy): Eukaryota > Metazoa > Chordata > Mammalia > Carnivora > Eupleridae > Cryptoprocta > Cryptoprocta ferox. Next base: position 13,144,987 of record CM053576.1, read on the forward strand.
GAGTGGAGGAGAACAAAACCAAGTTGAGAGCTAGAAAGCAACTGGAAACCTGATTTCGTCACCTGAGCCCTGATCCAGCTATACCTGAACTCAGTCCTGGCCCTGGACTCTCATTTCCTTGAGCCCATACGTTCCCTTTACTTGCTAACCCAGTTTGAATTGGGTTCTCCGTCACCTGTTACTGAAAGTCCAAATTGTGCTGTTTGCCCTGGCTTAGTCCCATATTTAGCAGGACAGTTTCTTCAATTTTCTTTAATGTTTATTTTTGAGAGAGAGAGGGAGAGAGAGAGAGAGAGAGAGAGAGAGAGACAAAGAATCTGAAGTAACAGGTGATGGAGAACCCAATTCAAACTGGGTGAATTCAAGCCCTGTGTTGGGCTCCATGCTGGGCATGATGCCCACTTTAAAAAAAAAGTATTTGGAGGATAAGACAAGAGAACTTGGGAGAAAAGGCCTAAGGAGACGAATTTGGGGGGGCTAGTTTGAACACTCTTTGTGTATGCGGAAAAAAAGGGTGTTTTCCAGCCACTCTCCAACTCTCTAGGGCAAGGGTCAGCAAACATTTTCTGTGAAGGGCCAGACAGTAAATATTTTAGGCCTCGAGGGCCAAGAGGTCTCTGTCACAACTACTCAACTCTGCCAATGTAGGGGAAATAGCCACACACTGTACAGAAGTGAGTGGGTCTGGCTGTGTTCTAATAAAACTTTATTGACAAAAAATAGGCAGGTGATCAGATTTGCCCTGTGGGCCACAGTTGGCTCACCCCCGCTCTAGGGGCTCAAACAATGAGGTAGAATCAGGCTGAAATGTAAGAATGACTTATATTTTAGACCCACGGAAGAACTGAAGGTAAGTTCCTACTTGTTCTTCTAATCCCCTACACTAGGGTCAGTAAACTAAGGCCATGGGCCAAATTCCAGCTGCCATCTGTTTTCATAAATAAAGTTTTATTCATTTACTGGTTTTCTGTGGCTACTTTAATGCAATGACAGTGGAGTAGTTGCGACACAGACCGTTAAACTGCAAAGCCTAAAATATTTACTATCTGGTTCTCTACAGAAAATGTTTGCTCGTGCATGCCCAGGCTCACACTCAAACAATGGTGTTTAGGGGCTTAGGGCGGACCCAGGGCCACATCCAGGAAAGTCCTTAGAACAAAGGGAGACCCAAGCAGAATGATATTTTTAATAAAGTAAATAGAGCAAAAGCCAAAAACGAATCAAAGTAACCCCTCGCCCTGCACCCTGGAGAGATTTTGACCACAGTGACGCTCGAGAAATGAGTTCACAGCTAAGACGTGCTCCATAAATGTTAAAATAACAAGAACAATCAATAGTAATAAAACACAAAGCCATGCACCCCGTCTCCACAGGCAAGACCTCCCAGGGTTCTGAGCTGAGAAGTAAGGAGAGGGCAGCCCCCACCACTGACGGCCCGTCTTGGCAGAGGGTTTGATGGTCCTACTGGGAGCCAAGGGGCGCGGTCCAGAGGAGGAAGAAGTTCAAATACAAGCAGGCTCTAGAGACAAACAATCTTCGGGTTAGGAGACTAACTTGCACTGGGGAAAGGGACACAGACCCCAAGGTCAACACGTATTCTCGAGACCCTCAGGGCTCAGGGTTCTCGGTGCCCCGAGCCAGCCCCCGTCCCAGGCACACAAGACCCCAAGTGGCGACCCCAGAGCAGGTCGGCTCTGCCTCTCCCCGAAGTGAGACCTCGCCAGGCGCCCGGCTGGCAGCCGACGGCTTGCACGGCTTGTCTCAGCGCCTCTGCCCTCCGCGGTGAAGCCTGCAGAAGGTCGGAAAAACCAAACCAAAACACACAAGTGTCATAGCAGGAGCCGGTTACAACAGCTGACAAGGCAAATAGGAGAAATGATGCATCCCCTCCCTGCAACACACCCAGAAGGGCCCAGCAGGCCACAGAGGTGAAAGGCAAGCCCCGTCCAAAATCATCAAATGCCCTAACGATGACCGGAGTCGACTCATGAAAAGTCTACACAAATCCAAGCTTCCCACGTCCCCCAACAGCCCTGGAGAATGTGGGTTATGGTAACAGCACTTGTGACGGCCTGTTCTCCGGCAGGGCTCCCAGGCCTTGGAAAATGCCACGCGGCGCATCTGGGGGAGCCCGGTCGACGGCGGGCAGAATATTCTCCCTCTGCAGAACAGAAGCACCGAGGCGTAGGAGAGGCTGCTGAACTCTCTGAGGTCTGCGGAAGCTGGTTAAACACAGGGAGACTGAGGGCCGCCTGGGTGGCTCGGTCGGTTGAGCGTCTGACTTCAGCTCAGGTCATGATCTCACGGTTCGTGGGTTCGAGCCCTGCATCGGGCTCTGTGCTGACAGCTCAGAGCCTGGAGCCTGCTTCAGATTCTGTGTCTCCCTCTCTCTCTGCTCCTCCCCCGCTCACACTCTGTCGTTCTCTCTCAAAATAAAGACATAAAAAAAAATTAAAAAAAAAAAAAGAACCGAACTGCCAGGAGATGGTAAATCTTGAGCTTTTATGCTCCCCTCCCCGCCTCCCAGCTGACACCTCCTCTCCCTACAAAGCAGGCAGGGGTTTGGGAAGGTCTGAGACATGCTACAGTCGGAATGCCTGTGTCTCCCCAAAATCGGTATGTGGAAGCCTGCTCCCCAGCACAAGGACATCTACAGGTGGGGCCTTTGCGAGCTGATTCGCTCAGGAGGACGGAGCCCTCACACTTGGGATTAGCGCTCTGACCGGAGACCCCCTGAGACCCCCGCACTCCCGCTATATGAGGACATGGGGAGAACCAGCAAGCTGGCTCTCACCAGACACCGAGTCTGCCTGCGCCTTGATCTTGGCCTTGCCACCCTTCAGAACTGTGAGAAACAGACTTCTGGTGTTCGGGCCACCCAGACTGTGGCACTTTGTGAGAGCAGCCCAGACGGGACGACAAGGCACACACAGCACAACGTTTCTGAGCACTACGTCCGTGCCACGTCCCACCGGGACAGCCTTTAGCAAAGAGCCGGCTGCACCTTCCTGACGACGCCAGAGAGGAGATGCTGTTTTTCTCCCCGTCTTGGAGATGAAGATGCGAGGTTCAGAAAACGCCCCGAAGAAGCAGGGGCGCCCATGGCTGGCAAGCCCTGAGCCCTTGCTGTGCGTGCCAGGTGCCCGACACACACACTCGGTGTCCCTCAGCTCACAGGCTCTTCACCCCTACACTCAGAACGGTCCCTCACTCCCCCACGGCCCAGATGAGGTGACCCAGGCAGCAAGGGGCCCGAAGCTAGCACAGCCTCTATGAACCCACCACAGAATCAGAGATGCCCACCGCTGGAAGGGACCTTGGGGCATCTTGTCCCCGACCTCCGTCCTCAGGGCAGGGGTGAGCATCTCTGGCCACACACCCTCGCCTCCCTGTCGCAGCCTTCCTGAGGCTCCCTGTGGGCCAGCCAGAGACAACAGAACAGGGAGGAGGCATCGGATCAGAGATCTGCTCAGGGCCCAGCGTTCGGAGGCTCCACGCAAACCCAGGAGCTCTCAGCATCCACCCTGTTTGTTTTTGGCACAAGTCAACTTCTTGTACTTGAGAGAAAAAAGCATCTTTTTAATGAGCAAGAAGAGGGAGACGGAGGGAGGGGAAGAGACAGAGAGAAGACAAAGATAAAAATAAAAGCGCAGGGAGGGCTTCAAGCCACAGAGAGCTTCCGTTACAGAAAGGCGTCTGGATGACTCACGTGCACAGGAGGAAACGTGTGGATTAAGTTTCCCTTAAAATTCTTAGAGCTTCAGAAATTAGCGAGGAGGGGGAACACGCGCCACCAAAGTGACTCCAGCTTCCTTCCGCGCGCCGTGCTTTGGTTGTTTGGGTACATGTTACCCTTGAAACCCTTCAGGGAGAAAACAGCTTGAACTCGAAGAAATTCATGCCGAGCTCAGGCAAGCCGGCCTCCTGGGAGAGCCATCCTGCCCGAACCTCAGATCTGGACTCTCTGTGCCGGCCTGGCTAGAACATTCATTCCACAGTGGATGACAGTTGGCAGGTCCGGAGGGGGCCGTGCCTCCGGCCGGGCAGTGCAGGGGATTTTTCTCCTTGGATCTCATGACAAATCTGTGATATGTATGTATAGGGATGTGTGTGTGTGGTGTGTGTGTGTATACATGTACATATACATAAATACACATACTTTATACACAAATATATACGTGTGTATACACACACACACACACACACACACATATAGAAAGAGAGAGAGAGAAGCTGAGACTTAGACCAAGTTCATTCAGTCATTCAACAAACACAAGCCCCAACCATTTACCCGCGCTGTGCTAAGGCCCATATACTAGGTCAGGACTTCTGATGGCTCTGCTGACGTTGGGGCTAGATGGCTCCCTGCTGTGGGGTCATCCTGGGTACTGTGTCGTGTTCAGCAACATCCCTGGCCTTTACCCACCAGAAGCCAGAAGCATCCTCCCCGCTGGCTGTGACACACAAAAACATCTGCGGACACTGCTAAATGTCCCCTGTGGGAAGAAGCCACCCCTGATTGGAAACCACTGTTCTCTGTGGACTAACTCATGGAGTCCCCTCTGTGAAAGCGGTCTGTTGGCGTCTTCATCTCCCAGATGGGGGAGCCCAGCATGGGGAGGTTAAATAGCTTGTTTTTGACCAAAGTCACACAGCTAGTGTCAGAGAGGGGACAGGAATCCGGAGAGTCTCTCCCGGGAGCCCAGGAGTGTCATTCGTCACTCTTGCCCTACAAGATGTGCAGCTGGTTGTGGAGGCCTTTGAGATGATCCCCGTTTGGAGCCGGATGAACTCAAGTCTCACATTCTCTTGACTACACAAAAAATGCCCCCAAACGTTAGTGAGCCCTTTGCCCCAGTCCCCATCTTTTCTCTAAGAGGGTCTTTCTGTTATAAAAGGGCGCCTTTCCTCAGACTATTTGCTGCCGGCTCCTTGGGGAGGAATGTTCTAGAAAGAATGTTAATAATAACTCTAGGAACAATCACTTTGAGGTCGACACACACCTTCAAAACGTTAAGCGGAGATCTCTACCATGGCCCCACCACTAAGCTCCAAGTGCTTTTATAACATTGGATCTAATCCTTACTAATGACAAGCCTCTGATGCAGGGGCTAAGAGCATCCCCATATTACAAGTGAGGAAACCAAGGCACAGAGAGGGGAAGTAACTTGCTCCAGGCCGCACAGCTGGTAGGTGCCTGAGCCTTTCTCTCAACCACCATGCTAAACCGTCTCTCTTACTAAGCCCTTACCGAAGTGTTCTAGATGTTTTATGCATTTATTTTTCTCACCATAGCCCGGGGAGGTAGATATTATCACCCTACTTTAGGGATTGAGAAACTGAGCTCCAGAAAGATTAAAGAGGCTGCCCCGGCCACACAGCGAAGAAGGGACAGAGGCAGGGCCAGGATGTGGACCTTGGTTCTTGACCCTGGGGACAGCCTCTACCATCTCATTAAATCCTTCCAGGCACTCCTTGGAGTCTGTGCCCACCCCACCTCACAGAAGGCATATGTGATGCTGGGGAGGTCTCCCCGAAGGTAGGTGGCTCTTAGTGGCTGAGTCCAGATCCGAACCTGGTCCCAGCTCGTCCCACCGACCAGCCTTCTCCGCCAAATACACCTTGGCGGCCAGCAGGCTCCGGGCTTTTGAAAGATCAGGGTGCCTTACACATGTGGGTCCTCTGGTCCATTCTGAGGCTGTCTCCCCGCTTACAGCAGAGGGGACAAGCAGACCTGGCACTCCCAGGCGGTGAGACAGATGGCCAGTCAGGAGGCTGAGGAGCTGGCAGGCACATCGTTCACCTCGGGGTCACCGGCTCGCCCTGCAGCCCCGGGAGCCGCCAGGCGCCGTTCCTCTCCCGCAGCTGTTGGGGCCTCGCCCGCCTGGGGAGGCCTGGTCAGTGGGAGACAGCTGGCCACCGCCCTCCTCTCCCCCCAGGCCACCAGCTGCCTGTCGCCTTCCCCTCCCAGAGTCCCCTGCCTGGCCCCTACCATGATCACAGACCACAGAACAAAGCGTTTAACCCCTTGAGGGCCAGATCTGTGTGTCTGTTCATTTATATCCTTAGCACCTTTCGAGTTTTGTCCCTGTACCTGTGAGCTGTGTGACCTCAGTAACCGTTGTTCTCTGTTATTTCCATTTATGTTTTATTAGTAATAGTAGTATTAGCAGAATGGTTAGGAACGTGGGCTCTGGATGGAGATACCCCAGGGGGGATTCAACCCTGGGTCATCACTTCGGACCAATGTGATCTGGGGCAAATGATTTAACCTCTCTGTGTTTCTGCATCTTCACTCATGGTGGTGCTCACCTCAAGCGCTGAGGATTATCAGACGGGCGGAAAGCACTTCCACTACTCCTGGTACACAGCTGGTGTTCAATAAATGTTACCTATTCCACTGTATTGTTACATTGTTGATGGGCGTCTCTGCCCGTTCACTCCAGGAAGCCCTGTTTCTATTTATTTATGTTTTTAAATTTGGGTGCATCCTTGAAAGGCCAGATCAAGTCTCTTCTCCCTCGTGAAGATTTCTGAGATACTGCAGCAAGCACATCATTCTTCTCGCATGATCTTCTCCTAGGTCCTGGCACGACATTGGGCACATGGTAGGTCTTTCATTTAATAACAATTATGAATGGGTAAGTTTTATTGAACACTTGCTACATATACCAGTGCTGTCCCTATGCTTATCACACATTTTCTTATTTTATTCTCCCCTCAAACGTTGGGTCTTAATAATATACCCACGTCACAGATGAGGAAACAGACCTAGAGATGTTAAGTGACTTACCACAATAATAAGGGAACCTGGGGCATGAGCTTCCTGGGGACAGGCAAAGCCATTAGGGAAGGTATGAAACCGAGAGTCTTCCTTGCTCCTTCTTTTACAAATGCAGGGCAGAAAGCAAAGGACTCTGATTTCTAAGAATACCAGCCCTGCTTTCTCATAGCAAACTTCTGCTGCAAACAAGTTCGTTGCTGTGGGAAGGCTTCACGGTAAATCGTTCTCTTTCTCCGAAAGATTCACGTATTTCGGGGCAGAACCCTTTCCGTTGCAAATGACAGGAGATTTAGCTCAAATTGGTTTAAGCAAAAAGGGAAACTTTCCTGACTTGCATAAATGGACTTTAGGAGTAGCTAGCTTCAGACACAGCTTGATCAAGGGATTTAAAACATAATAAAGTCGTTACCTCTCTCTCTCTCATTTTTGCTTTCTTCCATGTTGACTTCATTCTCAGGCACTCTCCCACCCACCCCCCGCCCCCAACTTGTTGGCAGATAGTGTTTGGTGCGTTCAGTCTGCCACCCTGCTAACTTTTCAACCCCAGTGGTGAGACAGTCCAATACCCCCCCCTTTTCCACGGGGGGGGGGGGATCCATTCCAAGACCCTCAGAGGGTGCCTGAAGCAGTGGATCGTACTGAACCCTATATACGCTATGTTTTCTCGTAAACATACATACCTATGAAAAAGTTTAACTTAGAAATTAGACACAGAGATGAACAACTCATAATAAAACAGAACCATTCCGACAATACAGTGGAATAATAAAGTTAGGTGAGCGTGGTCTCTCTCTCAAACTATCTTACTGTCCTGTACTCACCCTTCCTCTTCCTGTAATGTTTTGCGATGATAAAATGCCTACCTGAAGAGTTAAAGTGCGGGGAATGACCTCAGGTGTTGTGATATGACCTTGGGCTGCTATTGACCTTCTGCCGCTATTCAGAGAGAGAATCATCTAATTTCCCACGGGTCGACGGCAAGTAGCTGAAACCCAGGAAAGTTAACCTATGGATTGAGGGCAGGGGTGTGGGGGGGGGGCGTCTCCTGTACTTTTTTCCCACTGGTACCATTTAAAATCCAGGAATTATTCTGATTGGCCCAGCCGGGGTCACGTGCCATCCCTGGACCAACCGCTATCACCAAGGTGATGCTGCGCACTCCTTGGCCAAATCGGAGTCACACGTCTGCCCCTGGAGGGGGGGGAGCCGGCCCCTCCTGAACGAGGTGGACCAACAGTGGGGAAGGGGTGTCTCTCAAAATGACAAAGCGCTTTCACGTCCAGAACGTGGAGTGGACCTGGACCGGCAGCTCACAGTCCAGAAGCGGGCAGGGGTGGGGACGGTGGGGGGAGTGGGGACGGTGGGGGGAGTGGGGGCGGGGACAGATGTGTAAGCTCATCACGCAGCTCTGGGGTAATGGATAAAGTAACGAAATCCAGCAACACCGTACTGCCCTACAAAATTCTGGATTTCCAAGTAACGAAGCAGCACAGGAGAATCAGAACAGAGGCGAAAGCATGCAGGCTGACAGTGGGTGAGGTGAGGGGCTCCTCAAAGGGACATCAAGGCAAGTTACCGAAGGTGTCAGCGGACCCCAAACCCCAGTCTTTCAGGGCCTGGCCTGGAGTGGTAGGTCTACAAGAACCCAACGAACTGGCTTCTCTTCCCAACAACCCTACGAGGTAGGTACTGGCAGTGTCCTTCTTAGGGATGGAGAAATCGATGCTTCAAACAACCCGCCCAGCTGAGCAGCACTGGAACTTAAACCCAGGCACTGGGCTGCGGGGTCTTACCCGCTCTGCTGATGACCCCTCCTCCGAGAGGCAGAATCTGAACCGAGTGATTGACTTGCCCAGGAAGGAGCGGTTCCCTTCCTGGTGCTGCCTGAAACACCAAAAGCTGACGTAAGGAATTCCAGACCACAGCCCCCACCTCCATAACCCCACTTCTTCAAGACACTCTGATCTCCTGGCGCTCCTGGGTTCCTAAATCTGATCGCTGGCCCTCCCCTGGCTCCCCTTCACTCCTCCCATCAGAGGGGAGCTCCATCTTCGGGATTTCTCTTCCGTCCGTCGTTCCTCTCCATCCCAAGACCAATACCTAGTTTAGGACACACTCCACGTATTGCTGGGATGACCCACAGCCTACGGCTGTCCTTCTGTCTCTCTTCTGTCCCCTCCAAAAGTCTGACTGCTGCACACTCTACGTTGAATCCTTCCGAGGTGCCCTGGGGTTCACAGATGATGTTCACACTCTTCACTACATCCAGCGGACAGCTCTCCCCTCTGCAGGCTGGCACCCCCCTTTGAACACCTCTCCCCTTTGGGGGAGTTCTGACATTATAGGCCCCAGCTCTGGACGCCGGGAATTTGCTTTCTCAGCCTCCCTTGCGACTAGGATGCAGACATGGGAACTGGCATCCACCAATCCCATTCCTCCTCCTGCATCTTAGATTGCAAGCCGATGACTCAAAGGAAGTGATGTGCCACGCAGAATCCATCCCAGTGGTGGCAAAGGCAGAAGCTTCCAGAAGCAGCAAAAGGGCAGACATTCCGGCAGCCACACATCCTTGCCAGGGACAGGGAGGGGTCCTTAGAGTTTGGGCCCTGAGGTGGCAGTCACTGTCCAGTGGAGCAGCCCCCAGGTGTGGTCCCAGTGTCACGAGGCCACCACGCCTTCTCCTTGGCCCTCCCCCCACTTCTGTTTAAAGTAGCTGAATTGGATTCTGTTATCCGCAGCTAAGATCATACCTGATCCACGTGACTTCAGGTCCCTTCCCAGCCACACCCCCCAATGACATCTCTGTGCCTCTGTCCCCTGTACTCTCAGAACTTCCTTCAGTTCTGCCAGTTGGCTGGGCTTCATCTCTGGGCTGTCACACATGCTGTCCTCCCCCACCCCCCCCAGAACACTTTCCCCTCTTTTTTTTTTCTGGGCCATACCCACTCATCTACTCACCGGTGCCCTGCCCAATGAGTGGCCTTCCCAAACCTTGAAAGTCTTCCCGAGCCCTGCCCCCAACCAACCTTGGTTAGATGCCGTGTGGCCTATAAGGTCAGATGTCCCTACGGGCGCCCTATGGTACATGTCCCCTAGCTTTGTGCATCCCCCATCACACTGAACAGTTATTCCTTCTAGGACCGGCTTCCTCACTGGGTGGGACAGGGCGGGATGGCTAGGGGAAGTTTCTACAGTGCCACCCACGCACGCAATATTCCCGACAAAAAATGTTGAACCTGAATAATCACTAGGAAACCTCAAATAAGTCCAAACTGAGAACGTTCTGCAAAGTAACTGGCCTGGGTTCTTAAAACAAAACAAAACAAAACAAAAAAATGCCAGTGGTTTGAAAGACGAGGCAAAACATGCAAACAAATAAATAACTGAGGAGCCGCCCCAGATGAAAGGAAACTACAGGGACAGGACTAGTAAGTGCAGAGCAGGGTCCTGGACTGAATAAAAGATCGGATCAAAAGGACAGCGTGGAGCAGCCGGAGAGCCGACCGCGGAGTAAGTCAGCTAGTCCTACAGTGTCAGTAACAAACGTCCTGAGTGTGATCGGAGTACCGGGGTTGCGCAGGACAGACCCCGTGTGCCCAACCAGCATCCAGGAGGCCCCGCCCATCCGTTTCCTGGTCTTCACGCCCCTGGGAGGCCTCCTCCCACGTGGTGCAAGGGTGGTCCTTGGGACCAGGAGATACAGCGCTTCTGAGTTTAGGTCATCAAAGACTGTGGTTTCCACCTGGCCCTTTCGGCACCTCGTCCCCCCTCCCTTTCCCTCTCTCTCTCTTTTTCTCTCGCTTGCTTTGGGGGAAGCCAGCCAGGTATCACGAGCAGCCCTGTGAAGAGGCCCATGGGGCAAGCAGCCGAGGCCTCCCACCCACAGGCCCGCAAGTGAGTAAATGATGTCTAGCATGAAAGCAGTCCCAGCCGACACCTTGATTCCAGCCTCGCGACAGGCCCTGAAGCAGAGGACCCCGCCAGGCTACCTCCAGATTCCTGACCCACAGCCCGGTGGTCGAAGAAAATATTTGTTTATTTACGCCATTAAATGTTGGGGTCATTTGTTCCGCGGCAATAGATAAATCACTATCTCCACTGAGATATTTAGGGGTGAAGAATCAGGCTATCGGCAAGCAAAGGGCTCAACAAAAACTTATAGAGAAAGAGCTAAAGCCAACGTGGCAAACTCTGGCAAACTTAACAGCTCATGTGACGGGGTTATGGGGCCTGGTGTACCCTACTGAGTAATTTACCGGAGGTGGGACATTTTCCCAAATTCAAAAGCTGCAGGGAAAAAGAGAGGAGTCCGGGCGCGGGAGCCCGTCTGCCCGGGTCTGAATCTGGACTCTGTTTACCAGCTCTGTGCCCTTCGGGGTTACCTTACCCTCTCTGTGCCTCCGTTTCTTCATCTGTAAAATGGGATGAACGCTGTATCAATCTCACAGGATTGTGATGCTGATGGTGTTATGAACGGCTTCTGAACCGGGGCCTGGTTCCCCCAAAGAGCCAGCTTTATGACGTCATGCTCCCTTTGTCCCTCAGGCTGCCACAGAGACCTGGCCAACGGTAAGCCCACAAGGAATATTTGCGGAATGAATGAATGAATGAGTCGATTTTCCAACCAGTGGTTTGCAGGCTTCTCTCGGTTTCGAAGAGTTCCTCTGTGAGCTGATGTGGCCAGAAAAATCTCTGGAATTCAAGAATTCCAAAATGCCTCGCTGGAAGCATGTCCTCAAAGGTTGGATTAAAAAAAGAAAAAAAAAAAAAGCAAGTCCTGATGAAATGCGGGCATTGGACTACCCGCTAAAACACCAAGGAGAAACAGGCAATTACAGGTTTCTGTCGCAAACCACAAGGCCATTCTCCACACTTTCCTGTACGCCAGGCAGAAAAATTAGCACCCACCCCCAAACAAAAGTGTGTATAAGGTAAAAGTAACGCACCCTTACCAAGTGTGTCCACCGTTCCGGGCACTGTTCGAGCTGCCTTCCATGTAGCCATCCATTTAATTCTTAGAACAATCCTACAAACTAGTACTAGTATTCTTTCTGTTGTACGGCTGAGCCACAGAGAAGGAAAGTAACTTGCTCAAAGTCACACAGCTTTGGAAGTTGGGACGTCAGGCAGTCCCGGATCAAATCACTGCAAACTAAACGGGTGTCATGGTTATAAAATCCTTATTCTCCATGAAGTTCTTCCTATAGGTTCCTGTACACGAGTTCGCCCCAATACCCCGACCGCCAGAGGGGTTTGCCCCCTAAAAACACGAGCTGGGTGCGTCTGTACCTTTCATATACACAAAGGGATTTATTACTTTGCCATCAGACTGCTCCGAAGCAGTGTTGTCGTTTTCTTCACAAGGGCAAGACCGTCATAAATTAAAAGGGCTCCCCGTACAGCCCGACGCTAAGCTGGGCCACTTAAAATCACTGTGGACTTTGCCCTCGACTGACCTTTTCAAACTGCCTTCCAGACATCACCGCTTCCGGGACCCGATTGGGGTCGATCACAAGAGCTGTACTCTCGTAAATGGAGCCACAAATTATTCCAGGCACGACAGGAAACCGAAAGGCAGCTAGACCTGCATTCGGAGAGCGACTGTCCGGGGCCCGGGCACGCCCCTGCGGTTATCCTGGGAGAAATGGGTCAGTGGGAGGGACCAGCCTCGTTCTCCGGTCCTGCTTGAACGGACTTGGGAGCAGTTTTCCCCAACTGATGCCTTTCCGCCCCACCCAGGGAGCAATATTTAATATCCATGTGTTCTGGGAGAAAGGCATCCGCCTTTGTGGGAGGAAATGATGTCCCTTTTGTTCCCCCAAACTAAATGCTATCATTTCCCCTCAAAGTATCCGATGGGAAAACGATGATACCAACAATAGCCACCACTTAATAAGCCTTTATTATGACATAACCTTATTTAATTACCACTTCCATTCCTACTCAGTCCAAATATACTACTACTCCTACTATTGACTTATCTGACAGATACTGAGACCGTCCTATGGGCCAGGAACACTGAGCCTAATTCATTTAATTCATATAGCAGCCCGGTAAGCAGGTGTTAATACCAGCTCTATTTTTTTCAGATGAGGAATCTGAGGCACCAAGAGGGGACACCGTTCCCCTAAGGTCACAGGGTGACTAAGGTACCTGATATCATGGTCCCCGCTTTCCAAAAAAGGACGATGATTATCAGCAGGCCATCTGCCTTGAAGACAGGTGTGGTCATACTAAGAATTAATAACACCGCCATTTATTGGGCATTTCCTATGTGCCGAGCACTTTGCTAGCATGGCCCCACGAGGTATCGCGACGCCATCTAATAGAGGAGACTGGGGCCCAGAGAGGTAAAGCACATCACACAGCCAGGAGTACGCGGAGCACCGAGGGCTCACATCGCAGCGAATTCTGTGGGTGGCAGCTTATGCGCAAACAGATGCTACAAAATCGTTCCCCTCAGGATGCCCTGGAGGCACGTCAAACAAGAGCTTGAAAATCTGCCTCAAGCACCCACTCTACTTGACACAGATTTGGCTTTGGCTTTGAGCAGAGATGCTGTGGGGGAGATGTGTTCCATCCCCCAGGTTAAGTCTTATCCTCTCCTGCCTGGGCTGGTGCAACAGCCTCCCCACTGGCCTCCCCGACCTCAGGCTCAGCGTTTCCACTCTGGTCTCCCCTCGCTGCCCTCGGTGTCCTTAGATCACGACCAGGGACTTTTGTTTATTCTCCTAGTAGGTGCTCAGTACCTATGTGTTGGATGCATGAATGAGTTTTATACACAAATTGAACCGTAGCCTTTTCCTCTTTGAACCGCTTCACATCCAAGGTCCTTGCTCAATTCTCCACCCTTGTCCACTTACCCATCGTCCAGTCCGACGCCCCTGTGCTCCACTCACGTGAGCTCCCTCGTGTTTCCTAAACACGTCGTTTCATGCCTCTGGGCCTTTGCTCCGGCCGTTCCCTCTGTCTGAGATTCCCTTCCCCTCACACCAGTCCCTCCATCCTACCTGACGAACTCTCTTATTCAGTCTACACAGTCAGCTTCAAACGACCCATCTTCTTTGAGGGTCCGGTGGACACCTGTTGTCTGTAACTGCCCAGCACCCATCTGGTCTTCTCTAATGGCATCCTGACTTTCCCGTGGAGAACCACTCTGACCTCACTCTGCGTCCGCATCGTTTGGATGGAGCAGACCGCTCCCAGGTCCCACAGTGTCCTTTACGAAGGGGTGGGCACATGGCTCACATGGCTCTGGCCAATCAGAGCCTCGTCCTGTCCCCGGCCATCATGATTGGTTCCAGGACAAGCTCATGACGCAAACTGGACCAGTGCGAGTCCATCCTGTGACTTTAAAGGAGCTTTTGGGAAGGAGGAGATTTGCGGGACTAGGGATGCAGGAGCTGACACCAAGCTGATCTTGCCAAGGTCACTGCCTAAACCCATGCGGGTGCTTTATCTCCTTAGCAGCCCAATTCCCGGAGGTGCGACCAGCCAACTGGTGGCTGCCTGGGGACTGCCTGGGCACTCCCCGCGCCCTCCGCCTCTTGGGATGCTCTCCTGCTGCTCCCAGCTAGCTGGTGCGGTCTCTTCCAGGACCCACGGCGAGCTAACACACACTTAGCGCGGTGCCAAGCCCCAGCCTGCCTCGTCCCATCCAGAGGATCCTATGCCGGAGGTGCCCATCAGCCCTCCCATTCTACTGGGCCAGAAACTGAGGTTGATGGAGAGTAAGCCCCTTGCCTGTCTTTAGCAGAGCTGAGGCTTCAACTCCGGTCCAGATCCCGCGCCCTCTGAAACCATGCAGGACCTGCTAGTGGGAGGCAGAAGTGGTGGCACCAGCCTTGAAAACGGTATTTAGCCCGTGTGGAGACTGGGAGGCGGTCACGGGGATAAGAAGCGGGTGTATTTACCGAGTCCGGGAAGTAGGCGGACAAAGGCCTGGAGCTGGGAATTCAGGGAGCCATGCAATGATTCCATTTGGCGGACGTGTGGGAGGGCAGAGCAGGCTCTGGTGCGTGTGGAGGGGTGAAATTAGAAACAGTCAGGCCACTGAGTCTCCTCCCGCCCCCGACCGTCCCTGAGAGGTCCCCCGGCTAAGCGTGCTGGGCACTTAAGGCAGCCCTGTGGCTCTTCTGCCTGCCAAGCTGGTACCCTGAGTGAATTTCAGGGGATAGGAGATCACGGCGCTAGGACACAGCGTTCGAGCTATTTGTGGCCACACGAATTAATCTCTTCCATGTGCAAAGACGTTTCCATAATTCTCCGGAGACTCCTATTGGTGGGGAAGGCAAATGCTTGATCAGCGTGGACGGCTCCTCCTCAGGACACTCGAGCCAAACCTGGCTACTCCTGCAGCCCGGAGATGATTGCTCAGTGGTCAGCGAAAAATCGACCCAAATTGCAAACCCCAGGGCTCAACTGCAAAGAGGCAGAGTCAGCCACTTCAGAAGCGGAGCCCTGGAACACGCCGCTGGGGCCCGAGCTCCAGATCCGAGTACGTGACACAGATCTAAAAGCCTGCAAGTGGTACGGATATGAGCTCCTGTTTACTGACGCTGAACCAGCTACCTGCCGGGCCCTGCGTTACTCGCACTATCTCGTTTAGTCCCCGCAGCATCCCTACGAAGAGTTATTACCACGAGCCCCATTTTATGGAGGAAAAAACTGAGGCCCGGAGACGTGAAGCCACGCACCGGCGTTTCTGAGCTGGGAAGTGGACCGAATAAAGGCGTTTGGCTCAGATGCCATGCTTTCGGCCCCCACGCCACCAGCCTATTTAATGTTTTCAGAGAAGTTTTAGGTGCACAGCAAAATTGAGAGGAAGGTGCAGAGATTCCCCATACACCCCCTGCCCCGACACAGGCATAGCCTCCCCCATGATCAACACCTCCCACCAGAGGGGCGCATTTTTTACAATTAATGAACCTGCACTGACACACTGTCATCACCCTAAGTCTAGAGGGGACGTTAGGGCTCCCTCTCGGTGCTGCCCATCTCATGGGTTTGGACAAACGTAGAATGACATGTACCCACCACTCCAGCATCACACAGAGTCGTGTCATTGCCCTGAGATCCCCCCTGCGCTCTGCCCATTCAGCCCTCCCTCTTCCCTGACCCCCGGCAACCAAATGTCTTCTTACCGTCTCCACAGTTCTGCCTTTGCCACAACGTCACGTAGCCGGAATCACACACTATGTGATCGGCTTCTTTCCCCTGGGAATATGCACTTAAGGTTCCTCCATGTCTTTTCACGGCTTGATAGCTCCTTTCTCATTAGTGCAAACAATACTCTTGATATCATTCATCCATTCACCTACTCAAGGCCACCTTGGATGCACGAAGCTTTGGCAATTATGAATGAAGCTGCTATAAACATCCAGGGGTGGGTTCTATGTGGACCGAAGTTTGCACCTCCTCTGGGTAAGTAGCAGGGAGCACGCGTGTTGGGGTCGTAGGGTAGGAGTAGGTTTAGTTTTACAGAGAGCAGCAATGAACGAGAGTTCTCGACGCTCCACGCCCTCACCTGCACTTGGTGCTGCTCGGCCTACTTTTAAAAACGAAACGAAACACCATTCCCTCCTCTAAGATGTCCACTGGCATTAAGATCCAATTCACGGGGCGCCTGGGGGGCTCAGTCGGTTAAGCGTCTGACTTCGGCTCAGGTCATGAGCCCCGCGTGGGGCTCTGTGCTGACAGCTCAGCACAGACCCACTCTCTCTGGGTCTCAAAAATGGAATAAACATTAAAAAAAATTTTTTTTAAGATCCAATTTGCATTTTTAGTTCCAGCTTGGGGGAAACTTGGGGTCAAGTCCAGCCCCAGATTTTCATCAGCTGGTTTTCTTTCTTTCTTTTTTTTATTATTAAAAAAATTTTTTTTAATGTTTATTTTTGAGAGAGAGAGACAGAGACAGAGACAGAGTGTGAGCAGGGGAGGGGCAGAGAGAGAGGGAGACACAGAATCTAAAGCAGGCTCCAGGCTCCGAGCTGTCAGTACAGAGCCCGACGCGGGGCTTGAACTCACAAACTGCGAGATCATGACCTGAGCCAAAGTTGGATGCTCAACTGACTGAGCCACGCAGGTGCCCCCATGAGCTGGTTTTCTAAGGTCAGTGTTCAAAAGATGGCTCAACTCTCAGCTCTGCGACTAAGAACTATGTGACCCTGGGCAAATCTCTCCTCTGCCCTCAGCCTCAGTTCTTTCATCTATAAAATGGACAAATCATGATGGCTGGTTGGCGAGCCATCCATGTGACATGATTAAAGACATCCATGATTAAAGACAATACATGTGACATGCCCAGTCATGGAGGCCAGTGGTCTTGCCTCCTTGGAGACACTGGACAACGTCTGGAAACATCTTCGGCTATCAGAACTTGGGGAGGGCGAGGGGTATCCAGTGAACAGAGGCCAGGGACGCTGCTAAACATCCCACGCTGCTCAGCCCCCGCCCCCTACCCGACCCCCAACATCAGCAGTGCAAGGCTGAGAAACCCCATGGTAACCTCTACAGTGAATACTATTATTTCTCAAGGTCGTGGGGAGGACGACAAGGCGTGAGAGTTACATAAGGCACCTGGCACAGTGCCTGGCACAGAACAGACTCTTGAAGACAGTTTGCTTTCTCTCAACTCTGCTTTTCTCCCATCAAGGCCCAAGTGAGAAGAGAAGAGGCCAAAAGTGTTCCGTGCAGCTGTTGGTTAGCTCCTCATTAACATGCACCCGAGCCTTCTCTGCAGAATTTCTCCAAACGGACCACCCAGAAACCCACCACAGCCTCCTTCTTGGTCATCATCTCTCTCCCAGGTGACTTCCGGTCCTTTCTGAAGCATCACCCACCTCCCCATCCTCTCCCTCTCCCCGATGCCTCCCCTGGGGAGGGGGGCGACATGCGGGCATCGTGTGTAGAAGTCTGACCTGGGTTCTCAAGTCAAAAAACCTGACAGTCACTCTCGCTGGGGAGCAAACAAGTCGCCTCCCCTCTCCGAGCCTGTTTTCTCCTCTCGAGGATGGGATTCATGAAGCACAAAAATCTGAAAAAGCTCTTAGCACAGAACCCAATCAATGGCCGCTAATACCCACTTGTCTTTTATTTGTAAGGCGTTTTATTTTTATCTAAGATCATATAACACATGCACGTAGCTTTAAAATTCATATAATAATACAGAATGGATGTTTAAGAGAAAAATGTCACCTCTGTCCCCCTTCTCCAGGGACAACCACCATCAACTTTTTTTAGCTGTGTTTTCTGGTAATGATCCCCACGTCTCTGAATAATATGCTGACATGGCCATTTCTGGATGTGTCAGCTTTCGGCTTGATTTTACACTCGTTGCCCTATCCTGTTTCATCCAAATCAGAAGCATATTTTCTTAGAATCACAGAATCTCAGCAGTGGAAAAGACTCGCATATTATCTAATCCTGGTATTTCCCGACGTTCACATTCCACGAACTGGTAATTTTATAAAGGACACTGGAACACCCAAATATAGGGAATGCGCAGTCTCAAAGGACAGTCCTTTGGATAAACATCAAGGGCACTTTCTGAATTAAAACCTCACCACTCAGTGCTCTTGGGCCTGACGCTTGAAGCAGCGCCTGTGAACCTCGGCTCAAGTCCTGCGTCCGAGCTCAGAGGTGGCATCCCTGTAACATCACCCAGGGTCTGCCTGCATGCTCCTAGGGACAGTCCACTCACTACCAAGCTAAGCAACCTCCTTACGACACCAGAAGCTCTAACTAGTTAGAACTGTCCCTTTGCCCTTTCATCATGTGGGTCTGGATCATTCCTTAGAACACTCTAACCTCCTCAAAAAAGGGTCTCTTCTCCATTACGCTCTCAACCCACGGACTTACTCTCCTGCTACCTTTCACTAATGATCACCCCACCAACCTCACTGGGCTCCTCCCAGCCTCCAAAGGCGATTTTCTTCTCCAAACCTCTTCTGGCTCCTTCCCACGAGGGTCCGCAGGACTATGGGATCCTGCCCCTCCGAGCGTTCATTTGGCCAGCCCTCCCTTCCTTCCAACTTTTTTTCAAAAATTTTTATAGCTTACTTATTTTTGAGACAGAGAGAGACAGAGACGAGTGGGGGAGGGGCAGAGAGAGAGAGAGGGAGGAATCTGAAGCAGGCTCCGGGCTCTGAGCTGTCAGCACAGCTTGCGTTCGGGGCTCGAACCCAGGAACCGCGAGATCATGACCTGAGCCGAAAACGGACGCTTAACCAACTGAGCCACCCAGGCGTCCCTCTTCCTTCCAACTTTAAGGAGAGACTTTAAGTGACTTTATTATTATTATTATTATTATTTACATTTTTGGTACGACTGATGTGTGATGGCAGAGCACGTCTCCAGGCCTCTCCTACCCCACAGGTCCCCGAGCCCGCCTCCAAACAAATGCAACAATGCCCCCATTTTGCTATTTTCTCCCATGTTTCTCTCATGATAGTCTGCCCTTGCTAAACATAGCTGTTGGCAGCAGGATCCGCATTTAAAGTAGCCTGGGTGGGAGAGCAGGGCCAGAACACAATGTGCTCTTGTTGGAGGGAAGAATTTGCTTGTAGTGCAGAGGTGGGGCCCCTGCCGTCAGCTCGGTGCCACTTCCGGGCCACACAGCCTCCTGGACCCCTTTCCACGAAACAGTCCCTGAAAGCCCCGACCCCCCCGGTCCCCGTCCCATCCGCATCCTGACCCTGCAGAGGAGGCAAGGGAGACCCCGACACGACCGAGGCCAATTTCCCATGGGCAAATGTAACATCTCCACTCCAAGCACTAGGAGTTTACGTGCCCAGCGGTGCAGCAGACAGCCTCCAAGAAAGAGCCCCCGTCCTGGAAAAGACCCCTCCCCGAGGGCCCGGCCCAGGGCGTGGTGACAGATCCTGACTCTGGGATCGACGAGACATGGCTTCCAATCCTGTCCGTGCCCCTCACTGGCTGCCTAAGATTCTAAAGCTCTCTGAACCTCAGTCTTCTCATCTACAAAATGGGGACAACCATTCTTACCGCACGGGGCTCGACCGGGGGTAAAATGAGATGTGTAAGGCACTCTTCGCTGCGTCTGGCACCGAGCAGGTACTTGATAAACGGCGGATGTTTACTACTGTCATCCTAACAGAGCTCGTGAAGTTTCAGAGTGGCCAAAGCGCTCTCGGGAACGATCAGAGACTTATGCCCTCAGCGGACTTTCGCTGAGGGTTTGGGGCTCCCCTCTTTCCATTCATTCAAACTCCTGTCCCTGAACTCGCTCCAGAGAACCATGAAGCCGAGACGAGGGATCTCTGAGCTGGACCACCTGGGTTCAAATCCCACCACCTCCAATACAGAGCTGTGCAATCTCAGGCAAGACATGTAACCTCTATACCTCAGTTTACTCCTCTGTCAAGGGAGGGTAATTAAAGTATTCACTTTCAAGAGTCACAGGAGGGAGTAACGATATGTGAACAGCCGGGTGCCCACCGCATCGTGGGCGTGACATAAGTATCACCTGTTAAGATTATTTGTAGTGATTGTAAGTGTTGTCTCGCTTAAAATCTTACCGTGTGCCATGCACTTCACTGCTTTACCTCATTTGATCTAGCAGAGAGGCACTATCAATGTACCCATTTTACAGATGACAAAACCTAGCGCTTAAAGAGGTAAGTGACTTGCCCAAGGTCATGTGTCCAGTTAGAGGCCGAGCAAGCCGTGAATTCAGCTCTGAAGGTACAGCACCACGCCGCCTCCCCCCACCACCCGGCTGCAGCGGGAAATCCCAGGAGGGCTCCTGTGTCCCGCTCTTCACTGAGCACCTGTCCTTGTGCAAAACCCTCGGCACACCAGCATCTGGGGGGGTTTTCCTGCCGGAGGCAGGAGGCTTTGGCCAGTTCCAACCCAAGCACGTGGCACCGGCCCTGTTCCCACACTTCGCTGAATTTCAGATCATCGTGTGTGCTGGCAGGCTCGACCTCGGACAGCCAGGCTGGGTAAGAGGCTACCTCTCTGAGGCACTTCTTGGCTATAATAAAGGACAATGGCTTCGGTTGAAGGTAGCCCATTTCCTTGCCCAAGACACCGCGGTCCCCATGCCCTGCAAATCTATCCACCGGGGCCACAAGATGACCTGCACTTATTTACTGGTCTGTAGGTAGCCTATGGCGCACGCCCTCTCCCAGAATAAAAATAAAGGTACCAGGACATACAGAACAACTGTGTACAGCAAGCCACGGTAAGCTTTCCCCTGCCAAGGTCTTGCAATTTTTAAAAAAAATAAGCTTCATGCCCAGCGTGGAGCCCAATGTGGGGCTTAAACTCGTGACCCTGAGATCAAGACCTGAGCCGAGACCAAGAGTTGGATGCTTAGCCGACGGAGCCACCCAGGTGCCCCTATTTTTAATTTTAAAAATAGGTTCTACCTTTGCATGATGCAAAAATGAAAATTATAAAGGAATGTAGTGAAAAGTCTCTTTCCCATCCCACTAGCCCCCACAGCCACTTTCATTCGTTTCCTTTCCAAATTTATGTAAATAGAAGCAAATATGAATGTATATTCTTATTCACCCCACTCCTATTTTTTTTTCCAACAAAAAGCAGCAGGCTATATTACTTCATTTGTAGTATTTTCCTGAAGGGTTTTTTTTTTTTTTTAACCAAATTAGTGTCTAGAAAGTATCGGCGTTCTGTTTGACAACTGCAGAGTATTCCCTTCCGCGGATAAGCCATACTCTGTGGAACCAGGTCTCGAGCCTCCGGAATGTTCCCAAATGTCTGCTGTTGCAAATAATGCCATGTGACAGACCTGCACGTGCCACTTTGCACACGGACGGTTGTGGCGGATTCCTAGAAGTGGGATCACTAAGTTAAAGGGTGGCTGCGTTTGTAGTCTGGATCGACCCTGCCAAGCTGGCCTCTGGAAGGAGCTCCAGAAGGGCCATTCGGATACACACTCCGACCAGCAACGGCTCAGAGCGTTCGCTTCCCCGCAGTCTCGCCAGCAGAGCACGTTAGCAAAAACTTGGGAACCGTCGCCAGCCTTCTGGGTGTGGTTTTAACGACGTATCTCTCATTTTAAGTGAGACTGAACATCTTTCACGTATTGAAGAGTCCCTTGCATTTCTTTTCCTGTGAGTTGCCCGTTCACACCTTTTATCTATTCTTTTCTAAGAGATTCTCATTACTGTCTCCTGGTTAATCTCTAGGAAGTCTATTTTACATTTCTTTTCCGCGAGATGCACTGCAAATATGCTTCCTAGTTTGTCATTTACCTTCTGATTTCACGGACGGTATTTTTGCCACACTGACGGGCTTATGCAGGGCCAGCCAGCCATCTTTCTGTCCTACTGCTTGAGTTTTTGAATAAGCCTCTGATACGGATTGAATTATGTCCCTCAGAAAGATCCCTGGAAGTCCTAACCCCGGTACTTCAGAACGTGACCTTATTTGGAAATAGAGTCTTTGCAGTTAAGAGGAGGTCACAGTGGAGGAGGCTGGGCCCTCAATGACTAGTGTCCTTTTAAGAAGACGGGCATGTGAAGACACACAGGGAGGAGGCCACGCGGCGACAGAGGCAGAGGCTGCAGTGTTGTGGCTACAAGCCAAGAACGCCAAGGGCTGGCAGAGACCTCCAGAAGCTGGGAAGAGGCAAAGCCTTGGAGGGAGCGTGGCCTTGCTAACACCTTGCTTTTGAGCTTCTCGCCTCCAGCGAGAATAAGTTTCTGTTGTTTTAAGCCACTAAGGTTATGATACTTTGTCAAAGAAGCCCTAGATACCTGATCCCACTTATCTCTGCATTTCTCACCTGTACTACAATGCCTCGTTCCTCCAGGTTCTAGAAACTAGGGACATGAAACATCACGGGAACATCATATATCGGCGAGAGAGGGGAGACTCAGTTATTTCCGTGACAACCTTGAAGGAAGGGACAGAGGAACGGCATAAAAGAGCCAGTTTGTGCCTTCCTAAATGACAGTGTTAAGAAACTAGGGGCCACCGATGGGAAGGTGTCACCCTGATCGAAACATCATGAGGAAGGCGTCACCCTGATCGAAACGTCATGAGGAAGGTGTCACCCTGATGCAAACATCATGAACCGGAGAGGACTTCCCAGCTGCAGCCGCTCAAACCTTTGTCTTTCCCAAACTCTGCCATAGTCATGTCCCCAACAGGGTGCCCCTGTCACTTCCTATTTTCTCTTAATTGACTTGGTTTTTAAAACCTAAATTAATACACCTACAAAGGAGAATCTGGAAATCACAAATATAAATTGTGGCCAAAATATAGAAGGTAATTAGAAGAATAAATATGACGAACCCACAAGCAAGATGTGGTATTTTGGCCCTTCGGAGCCTGCTGCCCGTCTAGCAATGGTCATTTCTTCTCAGTGGGAATCAGCAAGGGTTTGGTGTTTACAAGCATCTAGCACCAACTCGAGACTGTCTTCTGGATTGGAAAGAATTGAAAGGGAATGCAAATGAGATTTTAAAAAATATCACTAAGTGATTTAATGCTACCCAATGCTCTACTGGCGTTAACAGTGAAAAGTCGTCACTCAGACGGGGCTCTGTGCTCTGGGACAGACCGCTTGAGTGGAGCAGACAGGGTTCTGGAGAGGGACTGACGACACCGCTTTCCCTACACAACTGCTGTGGGCTTGGGGACACCTTCCCCGCTCTGAGCTTCTGTTTCCCCTTCTGTGAAGACGAGCATGTTAACTTAGATGCCAGATGTCAGGGGTCTCTGAGGAGTAAATGACATAATGTGCCTGTCGAACTATTCAGTAAATGCCAGGTACCACTCTTATTATGAGATCCATAGATGAATAGACAGACAGATAGATGAATAGAGAGATACAGATTGTTTTTGCTGGTATTAATTAATCAATTAAATTAATACTTAAATTTTTTTTACTTGAAAATAATTTCAAACTTACTAGTACAAAGAACATGTGTGTATATCTTTTACCCAGGTGCACCTGCTGTTGGCATCACGTCTCATATGATGAGTCTGCGGCATTCTTTCTCCCAACCACACACACACACTCACTCATCAGTTTTTTTCTGAACCATTTAAGAGTACGTTACATACATCAGGGCCCTTTACTTTGAAATACTCCCATGTCTACGCCCTAGAAAAGGACATTCTGTTATGTGATCACAGGACCATCACCAACATCGGCAAGTTCAACACCAATACAGAATCTTACCTGATGCTCTGTCAGTATTACAGTCTGTCAACGGGCTCCTAACGTCCCGGAGAGCACGTTTTCCTCCCGTCTGGGACTGTGTCTAGAACGAGGCACCGTACTTAGCTGTCATACCTCTTCAGGCACTTTTAACCCGGAATACATCCTCGGCCCCTCTCTGCCTTTTACAACACTGGCATTTTGAAGAATAAGGTGCTTTTTTGGAAACAGGACCGTCTGCATTCTGGGGTGCTTCCGCTGTTTCCTCCTGATTAGATTCGGGCTATCCATTCTTGGCCGGAAAGTTACACAGGTGATGGGGTGTACCTACTGAACTATGTTCCCCCTTGAAATAATAAGCCGTCCATGGGGAGATTCCTGAAGAGCACGCAAACACCCTCCTCTTCGTCCACATCACTCAGCCCAGGTTTAATATCCACGGGCGATTCCCGACCAGACCGGTCTTTACCATGATGGCTGTGCCATGACGCGGGTCTCACCCAGACCCCCCTCTGCCTTTCCTGTCCCCAGTCATTCCACTGCGGACCAGAGACACCCCCCTCTCCTGTTAATTTGCTTACCTATTCGTTAGGACTCTACACCCACGGATTCCCATCTCCCTGTTTGTGGTTTGTAATTCACCATCCGATGCTCTGACTTTCCCAGATGAAAGCCGGCTACTGTTCTATTGCAGGATCTGCTGTTAATTTGAATATAAAACAATCCTCGCCCCTCGTAAGTGTGCAGAATGGACAGCAGAGCGAGTGGAGTGAAGAAACAAAAGTCGCCCTCCTTCCCCATTCCGCTCCCCGTGGGTGACTGCAGCTAACTCTCTCTTCTCCTACCTTCCAGAGATGTTCTAGGCATCTAAAGTCACCACCACTATTACCCTTACTGTGGCTCTGATGCAGTCAGGGGCCTCCCTGACCTGGCTCGGGTCGTGAGCCAAGTCCCTTTGCACCCGGCACTGCCCTGGTTATTGAAAGCTGTTCTTCCCCAAACTGAAGGGTGGTGGCGGTGCCCCCAGGGGAAAAAGAGCCAAGCTGCCTCCCTTCCCTTCTGTGCCTCACATCCCTTATCGACAAAATGAGGCCAACGCCGTCTCCTAGAAATGAGTCCCACTGCCACGGAAAGGCTTTCAAGATGTCTTTAAAAATGAAATGGACTTTTATTATAATTGGAGGAAGCAGGTCAACTCAGCAAATGGAAGCAGCTGAATTCGTCTGCGGCACGCGGGAGCAAAGTCCATTCAAACTTTCTGAAGCAAATGAGAAATAATCGACTAGCCCGTGGCGTGCGTGGCATTCTGCAAGCCGGCTTCAGGAAGGGCTGGCTCCAGATGCTCAAGGGACGGCATCAGGATTTCCCACTCAGCTCGCACTGGTGTCTGAACCATTCCTGGAGGGCAGAGGGACGGGACGCCGTGACTGTCCACCTCCACACCCGGCCACGGGTCTACACGGGGACCTGGGGAGCAAGGGGATGGCCTGAAAGCGCCGCGGGAACCAGAAAGGAAGGGAAAGAAAGGACGACCAGGGGACGGAAGGGCTGCCAGGCACCACGCACGGCAGGGGACTCGACGTGCAAACGGGAGAGAATAGGTTACGGCAGCCTTTTGTACACTGTAAAGTGTGGTGCGCGCATCAGTGGTGGTTCTCCAGCCCTCGGCACAGAGCCCAGAGCGCAGTCCTGATGAAACATCTGGGCCTGGCCTGTCTCGCCCGCTGGTCTCCAAGCTCTTTGAGGGGAGGGCCGGGGTGTTTCTGTCCCCAGCTGCTGTCACAGCCGCCCCACCCCGGGGCAGTTCCCTAGGTAAAAGCCAGCCAAGGTTTGGCCATGGCCGGGTGTCCTGGCAGGAGGGCGTGGGGGGAGCTGGCCAGCTTCACGCTGCCAAGAAGTGACTGGGGTCCACAGACTTTCACCCCTTGCTCAGTAGGCAGTTAGGATTCACCTTTAGAGAAGGAAAGGGTCACCTTTCCTGATCTAGAAAAGGAAATCTGCGCTGTGCTGGAGCCAAATAGGCGAGCAGAGCCCGCGAAGACATGCCGGCCAACCACAGGCATCCCGGGGGTCCTGTCTCCCCCAGAGGGATGGCGGTCGGGCCTCTCTGCACAGCCCGCAAGCACAGGCCCCGGCCCGGTCATTTGCGGACGTCTGAGGAGGAGTCCTGAGACACTGCCGTGGCTTCTGTGTTTGTGTCACCGGGGCCGGGAGTAAGGGAGATACACCTGCCTCCACCCTCCCACCCCCAGAAGGGGAGAAGGATGCGGGGGAAGGGGGCCAGGATTTCATGACGGACCTGTTTCTATCTCAAGAGGAGCCTGGACTCGAGGGTTCTCAGACTCCAGGATTCCACCCTCTAGAAAATCTCAAACACAAGGAAAACCTGGGGGACCCCCCAGAAGGGGGCTGCTATTTTGATTTGTCAAGTGTTTAAAAACAAGAAATGAGAAATTTTACAGTCAAAACAGAAAACACGTCAGCACCCTCAATGGAAAGAGAATGAAAAGAACAGGCATTCTTAAAAAAAATTTTTTTTTTATGTTTTATTTATTTTTGAGAGAGAGACAGCGTGATCAGGGGAGGGTCAGAGAGAGAGGGAGGTACAGAATCCGAAGACAGGCTCCAGGCTCTGAGCTGTCAGCACAGAGTCCGATGCGGGGCTCGAACCCACGAACCGCGAGATCATGACCTGAGCCGAAGTCAGACGCTTAACCGACTGAGCCGCCCAGGCGCCCCAGAACAGGCATTCTTTAAACCGAACCGGCCTCGCTCCACGAACTGCTCTGCCCCCACCTCATTCCCTCGCTCTGCGACGGCCCAGCGGTCGTGCCCTGACCTGAGTCCTGTGTGCTGCTGTTGGACAAAAAGTTCACAGGCTTTGCGCAGCCTGAGAGTCGTGAGTTCAAATCTTGACCCTGCCCTATCCTGGTTTCGTTTGGTACCTTAAGCGTTCGATACACTTAGTCCCTCTGAAGCTCAACTTCCTCATTTACAAAATGGGAACAGCAAGGTGTGTGTCCTGTTATTGCTTGAGCACCTGCTGCGTGCCCACCACTCTGCTGGGTGCCGGGAACGCAACGGTGAAATGGCAGATAGAATTGTGCAAGCGATTACACAATTAAGTGTTTGATGACAAGTTTAAGGGCTTTGAGGAAGTACAAGGCGTGCGGAGGGTTTACAAACATAGGGGTGGGCGGGCCACCTGACCTTTCCTGAGTGCTGTGAGGATTACACCAAATCAATCATTCATGATCTGTCACATCCACACGCCATTTACATATTTTTCTTTAAATGGATTCTTTTGTCCCCTTAGAGAAATCAAGACTCATTCTAGGAAATACTGTTCTTTATGGAGTTTATAGGTTATCTCTCTGTGTTCTGACCTAACATGCACAAAAATTAACACATCAGTATTAAAAAAAAAAAGTTCCAGGGGCGCCTGGGTGGCTCGGTCGATTGAGCGTCCGACTTTGGCTCAGGTCATGATCTCGTGGTCCGTGAGTTCAAGCCCCGTGTTGGGCTCCGTGCGGTCGGCTCCGCGCTGTCGGCTCGGAGCCTGGAGCCTGCTTCGGATTCTGTGTCTCCCTCTCTCTCTGCCCCTCCCCTGCTCCCACTCTGTCTCTCTCTCTCTCAAAATAAATAAATGTTAAAAATATGTAAAATAAAATAATTTTTAAAAAGTCCCAAAGCTCACTTTGGAAAGGAGAAAGACAATCTTCACATGAATGCCCAGCATACACGGCATTCTGGAAGATTCGGCCCCTCTTCTCTTGGTCAACTGTCCTAAGAAGAATGTGATGATCATTTTGAAAATTTGGGATCCCCAATCGTTCTCTCCATGACCCCCCTCAATATGCCCACTAAAGAGGGAAAGTCCATTTAAATCCAACCTTAGCCCCCTCACTGATACCCCCATTCAAACCAGTTGGCTTCACACCCTGACTTAAATTTACAGCAAAGTCCAGAAATGCCAGCCCCAGAGCCAGGGAGAAAAACACTTTCATCCAACTCCGGGGAAATCCCATAAATCAACATATCACATACGTGCACGGCGCACGCACACGTGCAAGCACATGCATAACTCACACACACACACGCCTTTCTTGAGCAATTAAGGATTATTTTAAGTTTTTAAAATTTCTTTATTTGGTTTAATAGCATTTCAAGTTTCAGAGAAGAGGGGCAGATGTAGGTCAGAGAAGTTTAATTCTGCCTTAAAAAATAAGTGGGAACTATGGCCCTGGCCTGTGGGGGTCACGAACGTAATACTGGCAGAGAAGGGAAAGGCAATATTAGTGAGTGGAGGGGGCTGGCCATTTTCAACACTGATGTGTTCTGCTTGCGTATTAAATTCATGGGAATTTTCTTCCCTGCTGCAAAAAGCATAATAATAATAATGCTCTGTACCATTAGCTTTTAAACAAGTACTTCAGCTGAACTTTGTTTCTTTGTTTCTGATACACAAGTTCAAGAGGTATTTTACTCCCCACTTAATTCCACTGAAAAGACACCCAGGAGTGGAAGGGCCATAATGGCAAGTGACATTCAGCGCCAGGGTCCGGGGATGCTAGAGGGCGGGGTGGGGACTGTGGCAAACTGAGACCCTCAATTGTCACCAGGGAGGAATGCAGATCTCCTAACGGTCCAAGAGAAGCCGGAAATCTGGGCTTTTATATGGACTCTCCTGATTTTTAAGTGCTGGCAACTCATTTAAATCAAAACACACTTAGGCCAAAGAAAGCACATCGGGGGGGGGTAGGGGTAGCCACAGGCTGCCCGTTTGTGACCTGATGAAGGAGGAAGGAAACCGGCCAGGAATCCAGAGCTCTGGGACTGGCCAAGGCTCCGAGACCAACTCCGGGCATCGTGCCCCGCCTCAGCCTCTCAGGGCCTCAGTTTTCCCATCTGTATAATGCCAAGGCAGCCCTACCTTCTAGCCACGCTCTGCCATCTAACAGCCTTCCCCGCAAAAGCAGTAAGTGGAAAGAGTGGCGTATCTAGGCCACGAAAGTGGGGCATAATTTGACACCATTTCAAAAAGCAGTAATTCAGCAAGAAATGTTTCTCTTCCCCGGCTGAGGTTTTTGGAGGCAGTGGGCGTGTTTTTAAAAAAACACAACACACCAAGTCAGGAATTTCATCAGGAAAAACGTGGCAGCGCCGAATGGGCTCACATCTGGGGATTTGCTTGTTGAGAGAACAGGCTGTTCCGCTTTCGACAAATGACAAGGCAAGGCAAGAGACCGTGGGGCTGAGGCCGGCTCCTCTGGGAGCCCAGAGAGCAAGTAAATGGCCCAGGACCAGCCGCTGGGTAAGCAGGGCCGAGGCACAGATTAGAGGCCTCCTATCTCCGTGACCTACTCCCCCTCCACCAGAGGGAAGGGAAGGGAAGGGAGGGGAGGGGAGGGGAGGGAAAGGAAAGGAGAAAGGAAAGGAAACGAAAAAGGAAAGGAAAAAGGAAAGGAAAGGAAAGGAAAAAGGAAAGGAAAGGAAAGGAAAAAGGAAAGGAAAGGAAAAGAGGGGAAGGGAAAGGAAAGGAAAAAGGAAAGGAAAAAGGAAAGGCCAAACCACAAAGCTCTTAGGCATGATAAGCTTCATAGCCCCCGTGCCCACCCCGGCTCTGAAGGTGAAAATATCAGCCTTCATCTAGAATTAAACTTGACTTTCTAATTTCCTCTCTCAAAGGTCCTGAGATTCCCCCCATTTGCTAAGTGTAGACTCTGGGCCAAGCACAATGCCAAGTGCTTTAACGGCAATATCGCATTTATTCCCAGAGGAACTCTCAATACACCCATTCCACAGATGAAAAACCGAGGCGCAGCCAGCTAAACTATTAAGTGGTAGAGGCTGGATTGAAGTCGAAGTCTGCACAAAACCAAGGCCTTCTAAGCTATTGACAACTGATTTTTTTTTTAGTGTGAGTTCCCTAGATTCCACAGAAAAGAGAGATCGTATGGTATTTGTCTTTCTCTGTCTGATTTATTTCACTTAGCATAATGCCCTTGATGTCCATCCACGTTCTTACACATGGCAAGATTTCATTTTTTTTAATGTTTATCTATTTATTTTTGAGAGAGAGATCGAGTGCGAGCAGGGGAGGGGCAGAGAGAGAAGGAGACACAGGATCTGAAGCAGGCTCCAGGCTCTGAGCTGTCAGCACAGAGCCTGACACGGGGCTTGAACCCACAAACCCTGAGATCATGACCTGAGCCAAAGCTGGATGCTTAACTGACTGAGCCACCCGGGCGCCCCAAGATTTCATTCTTTTTTATGGCTGAGTAATATTCTGCTGGAAATATATATCCCACAATTTCTTAACCCATTTATCTATCAGTGGACGCAGGTTGTTTCTAAATCTTGGCTATTAAAAATAATGCTGCAACACACATGGGGCATGCATCGTGTGTGTGTGTGTGTGTGTGTGTGTGTGTTTAGTTTAAATAAATGGAATAAAAATACTTTAAGCCTGTGGGTTCTGCTGTAAAATACTAATCTTCTTGGGGTGCATGCAGCAAATTTGTCATGGAAAGAGGCCAGCGAAGGATCCACTGAACAGAGCCAGCCTGTGCCTGGAGAAACCACTGGAAAGAGCTCCTCCCAAACAAGGGAGAGGGACTCAGCTCGTTGGCCTTCCTCTGCCAGGTTCTCTGCCTCCTCTCCTCAAAACAAAGAGGAGACATGGGAGCACCAGGAAAACATGGTGGGACCCAGAGGGTGGAGGGGCCGGACTTCTGGCCTGGCTGTGTCCCAGTGGGGCCATTTTCAGCGCGCTGTTTAACCTCCTCAAGTGGCTGTCACACCTTCTCGAAGATGCAATAATAAAAGACACCCCCCCCCACCCCGCCATGTGAGGATGGAAGGAGATGGTGTGCATTTAAGCACCCGCTCAAGGCCAGGTTCACAGAAGGTGCTCCCAACCTTCCCTCCCATCCCCCCTCCCCGCCTAGGGAAATAGTGGCTCCTTCCCTCCCAGATGCTCAGGCCCAGAACCCTGGAGTCACCGTGGACTCTTGTCCCTTCCCAGATCCATTCTGCCAGAAAATCCCATTGGCTCCACCTTGAAAATACATCCCGAGTCCAACGACCCACCAGGCCTGCGGCCTGGTCCCCCTCTCCTGGCCCTTCCCTGACCCTGTCCTCAACCAAGCCTCCAGGACGTCTTGTCTCAATGGTCTCCCAGTGCCTTTGGAGCCTGTTCTCACGGCAGCCAGAGGAGTGCTGTGAGGCGTCGGGTCCCGTGGAGCCCTCTGGGTGCTCCCACCTCACCCTCACTCCGAACAGAACCACCCACGCGACCGTGGCCTTAAATGCCCCCATCTCCGGAATGCCCCCCCCCCATGCCCCCACTCTGCTCCGGGCACAGTGGACTCCTGGCTACTCCTGAGCGCACCTCCCACCGGGTTCTGGGGGTGCCCTTCTGCCTTCCCTCCACCGTGTGCAGGAGCCACGAGCACCAGCCTGCAAAGAATGACTGCTGGCTTCGCAGGGACTGTGCGAACGGCTCAAGCCACCCATAGCTTGGAAGAGGCCGCAGTGGAAGAGTCTGTGCCCCATGGGAAGCGGCAAAGCCTACAAATCAGTGCCTTTTATTTCCAGAGAGCCAGAGGACTGCAGTGACCGGTCCATTTTAAATGAAAATTAGATGAAGGGGCACCTGGGGGACTCCGTCGGTTAAGTGGCCGACTTCGGCTCAGGTCATGATCTCACGGTTTGTGAGTTTGAGCCCCGCGTTGGGCTCTGTGCTGACAGCTTGGAGCCTGGAGCCTGCTTTGGATTCTGTGCCTCTCTCTCTGCCCCTCCCCTGCTCACACTCTGACTCTCTCTCTCAAAAATAAATAAATATTAAAACATTTTTTAAAAATGAGATGAAAACCACTACCCCTCCCTGCTGCTCCCCACCACTCTCCATCTCCTCTCCCTTCCCCCGCCTTAATTCCCCATAGCGCTTGTCTGTCACACCGTGTGTGTGTCTGTGTGTCCTGTGCTTGCACACTTGTGCACTTGCTGACTGTCCATTGCCTTCCCTGAAAACTACAAACTCCGTGAGGCCAAGGACTTGCTGGTTTTGCTCTCAGCTGCCTGCCAAGGGCCTGAACAGTGGCTGCTCACGGTGGCGGTCCCACAGACGTGTGTTGGGTGGACGAATGGCACCCATTATTGTCATTACAGAAAACCTAAGCGGGGACACGGCTTCAGACCCCTGACAGGATTTGAGGCACGGCCAGAAGGCCCAGAAGAAAACACCACATCGTACACAGTACTAACGCAGGGGGCTGACCTCCCTCTCTGGATAGTCAGGCCCCCTTGGGTTTCCACCCCAGACCGCCGGACAGGCTGCCAAGATGCAGGAGGCCAACGCACTAGACCAGTCCTGGGGCAACGCGCTCTCTGAACCGCAGCTCGGGACTGGAGCCAGAGGACACATCCGAGGTCCCCTGGTCCCCCCTTCCCACCCCCCACTCTTCAACAAGGCCCGACTCCGTACTGTTTGCAAAAATACCGGAAGTGGCATCCACCATGGCCTCTCAGCTAAAAGTTAAGAGATTCTCCCCAAAGACTCTTTAAAAAGGGTTCAGCCTTTCATCCAATATTGAATTCCTTCTAGAACATCTTAGGCAGGCAGTCATACACGGCCTCAATGGTTGGCAAGTCTACCTATGATTAAACCCAAATCAGCCAGCCCATACCTTTTACTGCCAAAGCCAGGCCTGCCGGGACACAATTCAGAGCAAGACCTGTGTGTTTCTCACGTACGGTAAGTCTTTGTACCAAACTGGTAGTGGGTGCCTGGCGCCCGGGGACCTCTTTCCTTCCAAAAGGGCGAACAGTCCGTATGCGGACGTGTGAAATGTCACCCCAGGGTGCTCAGGACTGACCTCTGCAACGAAGAACCGTCCAACCCCACGTGTTAATGGTGCCGAGGCTGAGACGCCTTGACTTACCCAAAGGCACATGCTCTCTCTCATTTTGCTCCTAATAGCGACCGACTTGGTTTACATTCCATTTCCATAGTTTTGATGGAGACCCGAACACAGGAGAGATTTCCTCTCTCCCTTAAATTGACTATAAGACAGCCCACAGGGCCATCCCAACGGCCAACGGCAACTCACCCTGGGCCCCAGCACTGGGGAGACACTAGGGCGGGGTGGGGACTGTGGTGAGGTCAGACCCATCCACCTACAAGCGGCTTCCCAAGTCCGGCCAACTGAAGTGATGTGGAAAAGTGGGCACGGCGTTGACAGATCTTCTGAGTTCTTAATGGAAGCCAGAAATCTGCCTCTTTGTGTGACACGGCCAGGTTTTCAAATGTTGGATGCTCTGCAGACCAAACAAAACGCATCCTGGCTGCCGGCTTGCAATCACTTGCCGCCATCAGACATCACAGCTCCGCCGCTGGATGGAACAGGAGGCCGAGTGGGGGCCGTGACACAGGTCAGAGCTCAGACGAGGAAAAATAACACAGGCTGATCACCCGACGCCCAGGAAGAGAACCAGAGCACGGTCGGGATCACCCCTCCCGCCTCAAGAGTTACTGAGTCAGTTCTGATTGTTCCTCCAAAGTCCGCGCCATCTGCCATGCTTCTGGAGTTTCTCAAGTATTGAGCGCTAAATTTGTACAAGACCTACGAGAAAAGACGACCCTCCCCGGGACACCCTTACTTGAAATAAAGGGGAATCCTCTCAGCCCGTGGCAAAGGGCCGATGGGAGGCAGAGGCGTAGCATGTCTTGAAAGTATGAACCTTACAGAAGTGATACACAGAAACGGTGTTAGCGCAGTGCCTGGAAAACCTACAAATGTCACAAACGGCACTGCGGTCCAATAGGCAAGGAGGGGACAAGGCATATCCAGAGGTGCATTACGATGCAGTGTGGGGGTCCACAAGGGACCAGTCCACCATGCACTTCCAGCAAATGTTGCTGACATCAGTTTGGGAACCTACCCGTCTCCCACTCCATCCCTACACCTCCAGAGGCGGCACACGACAGAGTACAGAATCCTCCCGAACAGGGCCGTTCATTAAGACAGAGATGGGCGCAGCACCTACATTTGAACTCCTGATCCAGCCACACCTGAAACCGGCACTCCCCAGAACTTTTCATTTCCCCAAGTCAGTAAATTTTCTTTTACTTAAGCCAACTCGGAACTTTTCTGTCACTTACATCCACAACAATCTCAACAGCTATGGGGCTCCTTGGCTGAGTTTTTGCCTCACTCCAGCTTTGGGGTCAAGAAGGGAGACTGTGAATTCCGTGCTGTCAGCCTGGGCACGTCAGGTCTTTAAAGCTCTGAGAGCTTTCCTCACCCCAGCACCCTTGCCGCCCCAGCCTACTGACTCACCTTCCAATCTCCTGATGTGGTCGCCTTCGGGGCTACTCCCCTGTCCCCCTTTCATGTCTGTAGCCGTTGGAAATGATCCCCCCCGCCCCGTCCCTTGCAATGTGCGCAATACGAGAAGTTCTTTGCCATTCTAAACAGTGGCTGACAACCATTGTGCAACCTGCAAGCATTTCACCACTCCTAAATCAACCCCAGATGACAAAATAATAATCATCAGGAAACGAACGAAAACCCAAAGGAGGACAGATTTGGACCACGTTGTCATTACCCACGACGAGGGATGATCAAGAAAACGTCCTGAGAAAGACCTAAACATGAAGCAAGCTGATGGCTCTTTGGAAGAAGTCTCAGTCCCCGTTCCCATGGGATTCGAGTCCTACTTTTTCCTGGAAACAATTTTTAGCATCTCTTGGCATCCTTCTGGTCAGGAATTGGTAAAAAGAAAAGAGACAGCAAGACAAAGGTTTAAAACCTTTTCACTGAAAAGCGAGCCCCAAGGTCTACGGTGGTGTTTGGGACAAGCGTCACACACAGACTGGCAGCCTGAGCGTGTCTTCTGGTGGGTTCCTCGTGGGGACTTAAAAATTGGGGCGTTTCTCATAAAATCCAGATTTCACGGTCTTTTGAAAGACGCAGAATACTTGGCAATAGAGAGCCCACATTCCTCCTAGCTAATTACCCTGCCCACTTCATTAACTTTGGGCATCTGAGTTTGCAATTAGTGGTTTCAGATTTAGGTCCCGTGTATTAAAAAATCATTTAAAAATGACACTGATTATGATTCTGGACTAGCCTGACTGACACAGAGTGGCCACTGGATTCTAAGCAAGGTCCTACCCGACTGGGTCCCTCCACCGTGACCTCATCTGCCCCCACGCCTGGCTCGCCGGCCCCGGCCGCACTGGCTTCCAGGCAGCTCTCATCTCAAGGCCTTGCATTTGCTGTTTCTTCTTTCTAGAATGTTCTTCCACAGAGAGCAGGGCTCCCTCACTTCTTCAGTGCTGTGCTCAGAGGCCACCTGCTGGGAGGCCTCCCCACCCCAGGCACTTTCTATCCACCTTCTCTTGATTTTCCCCCACAGAATTGTCACCGTGTGGCAATCGGTGCACTTTACGTATGTACGTGTTTATGTCTGGTCTTTCTCCACGTAACTGCAGCGCCGTGTGACAAAGTAGATTTGGTCATTGTCGTCCTCTAGTGCATTCTTTGCGCCCAGAGTGGTTCCTGGCACGCAGCTGGTGCTCTTTACGTATTTTGGAATGAATGAATGAATTAATGAATGAATGAAGAAATTCAGTTTTCCTATTCAAGAGTAAAGGGAGGCAGGGGTGTCGGGGAGAAGGGGGAGGAGGAAAGCGAAAGGAGGCAAAGCCCAGAAAGTCACCGAAGGTCAGGCGGACGCTTCTGAAGAAAAAGGCATTTTCCACCAGCGAAGAGACAGGACAAGAGGAAAAATGAACGTCCTGAAATTAGGGCCTCTGTTGGTCCTGGAGTTTGCACAGATGGGGGTCTCTGCTCGGCCACGGGCTGGCCATGTGGCTGTGGCAAAGCCCCTCCCCAGGGGCCTCAGTTTCCTCTTCTGTGCAGATTCTAATCCCAGGCGCCTCTGACTTCCCGGCTGCCTGCTGCCCGTCCTGCTCACACGGGGACGAGGAACGCCAGTGTCCCTGCTGCCCGTCCTGCTCACACGGGGACGAGGAACGCCAGTGTCCCTGCTGCCCGTCCTGCTCACACGGAGACGAGGAACGCCAGTGTCCCTGCTGCCCATCCTGCTCACACGGGGACGAGGAACACTGTGTCTCTGACTCCATCCAAGTCATCTGGAAAAACCTGGGCCATTTTCCAGCGTGAGCCTCACGTCCCCTTCTCTCTCACTCCAGACTGTACCAAAGTGCTCACGTCCCACGGGGACACACGATTTCTAGAGTTACTTTCTCCTCAACAGGTACTAAACAGCATGCAACAACCACACCTGCTGTGTTGTCAGGTGTGTCTCCGCAGGTCAGGCTGTTAACTCTTACCACGCGGATTCACGTCGTGAACACGGAAACTGAGACCTGGAAGAACTTACGTAAAGCCAAGATCACGAGGCTAGGAAGTAGTAGGCTCTGGACTCGAACCTCGACAGTGCAGCTCCGGTGCCTTGTGCTGAACCTGAAGCTATAGAGTACATGACTACATCCTTGTAAAAAAAAAAAAAAAAAAAAGAAAAATGACAGCTAAGGCTAACATGCCCTCTGTCTCCCTCTCATGCCTGTCTGTCTGTAATTAATTCATCGGCTCATTAAGTGATGAGCCGATGAATTAAAAGGTCAAAAGAAGATAAGTTTGATTCTTTCTACTGCAGTTAAAGAGGCAGAGAATGAAGGAGTTATAAAGACAACCTCTAGAACCATACTCCTGCATACAAAGCCTGGCTCTGCTTCTTAGTTGCTTTGTGACCTTGAACAAGTCACTTAACCTCTCTGTGCCTTACTTTCCTCATCTAAAATGGAAATAATTATAGCTCTTCCTTTATAGAATTGTTCTAAGGAATAAAGAAGCTAATGCCTATACTCACTCAAAACGGATCCCAGCATCGAGTAAGCACTCAGGGGTCATTTTTATCAACATTATATTCATTCGAAGGTGAGTCCTTCTTTGGAAGATCTATGACCGACTAAATGTGCCCAGACACTCAGGTGCCCTGAGAGGCTTTAACGACATCCTTGGGAGACCTCGTTTTGTTCCACCCGGTTCCCCCTGAGAACTGAGTGCAGAACCGCTCTTCTGGCTATAATGGAAGGTTCTTTAATTTGGGGACATTTCACATCTTCAGGCTGGTGTTTCTTAACCTTCACCTGTGAATTCTGCCGTACCTTTGTGCCAAATTTGCTATTAATTACCTGATGGACTTGATTTTTAAACCTTTTCTATCTCGGGCAGTCAAACCTTGTGAAACCATTTGTTGCAGACACTTGTTACATCTTTTCCGAATGCATAAGAAAATCAAGACAGAACGCGGAAGACAAAAAAAAAAGTAAAAATAAAAAAGCTCGTGCACGTTTTAAGTGAATGTGGAAAGGGTACGCCCTTTTGGAGACTTGTAGATTCTTCCCGAATGTGTGAAATCCCAAGACTACAGCTACCTGAAGGACGGTCAGGAACATTCCCCGGGGTAAGTTCCCTTCACTTTTGCTCCTTTTCTGGGTACTTCGGAGGGGAGGAGGGCAGGGCTATACTATCTAAGCACACTGTTCTCAGCACCGCAGAACGTGTGACACAGCGGACCGAAGCCGTGTGACACATCCGGTTCAGCCAGCACCTGCCCCACACGGCAGGGGGGTGGTGGAGTGGGGGGTCCACCCCAAGCCCCTTTAGCAGCCGTCAACCCTCTGAAAGCGCTGCGTCTTGGCCCCACATCATAGCCAAGGGCCCGGCCGGGTCTGAGGATGAGGTCACGTCCCCCCCCCCCCCCGCCCCGGCTGGCAAGAAACTGCACAAGGTCTCAAACAATGTCCCCTAGAGAAGAATATCACGGCCCACTGCCACTGTGTTTTCCATTTGGCTCAGCCGGTTAGGAGTCGGACTCTTGATTTCGGCTTGGGTCGTGATCTCACAGTTTGTGAGTTCGAGCCCCTAGGGGGGCTCTGTGCCGGCAGTGTGGAGGCTCCTTAGAATTCTCTCTTTCTCTCTCTTAAAATAAACTTAGAATAAAAAAGTTGTTTTTCAAGAACAAGTCCATTCATTCTCAATGGCAAGGTGAGCAAAAAGCCACAAAGACTCAGGCTTGGTGAGGATGACAGATGTAACGGAAACGTAGGGACAGAACACAAATCGCCGGTCAGTCAGGAAGAAGTCTCTGGATTGTCCGTGTGCTCGTTCCGGAGGCTGCAGGCCACGCGGCGGGCAGGCCCGTGCTTCGGGATGGAATCTCACTGAGCGGCCACTGGAGTTGCCCAAGCCTCAGTTTCCCCATTTCTTACATAGACACATGTATGTCATGGGATTTTTTTTTTTTTTTGAGAGGATTCTAGAAGCTTTGTGCAAGTGTCCGGCACATCAAAACTCCCACGGGGGATTTTTAAATCCACGTTTCCCTTCCCTCATTCCCGTCCGTGGATACTGAGATCATTTTCACTCGAAACTCTCAGATTAAGGCAAAACCGTAGTCTCGAACTCTTTAAGGTCCCAAAAGTCTGGGGCGGTCTCATTCACCACGTGACAGCACAAGGCTAAACATGAGCAGGGATACCTGAGTCATATGCACGGTCACCACAGCCCGACGCAGCAGCTGTTTACCTCCGCTCGGGAAACAGGAGAGCCGAGTGGGGCACAGCAAGGAATCACAGAGCTGGATTTGAACCCTGGCAGGAGCCAGGGTCAGGGACACACCACCGTCTGCAAAATCTGGTGGAGACCACAACTGAGACCAGCTCAACTCCTAGGGCATATCAGATCTGGAACATTCTAAGCCGGTTCCATTCAAAGCCGGGGTTAGGAGGGGGCCATGCGTCTTTGGCAGGGTGAAGTAGCAGAAGAAGAAATGAAAAATCTTTTGTTTTTCTTTGTCGATTCATTAAGGTTTGTTGGGGTGAGCACGGACCTCATTTTTTTTTCTTCCCATGACTTCCCTTTTATTTTAACGGGGAAACATACATTTCAAAGACCGCTCAATAGCAGCGTTGAAGTCTCAAGTTCAATCACAATGTCCCCATTGTGGCTGGGGGACTCCTTGGCCTTCAAGCTTGGGTTATAAAAATTTGGTCTGAGCCCAGAGTCTGGCTTTAATAGAATATTTTAATTTTGTTTAATGAATATTATTTTAAATCTGTTTGGCAGTTTTAAAATGTGTTCTTTTATTTTCAAATTAAAATTTACTGATGTTCGGTACTTTCCTGGCCGTGTAGGTGCAGCAAGGAGCGGGAATGATAATAACACAAGCTACCATTTATTGAGTGCTTACTATGTGCCAACACCCTGCTCCGTGCTTTATGGGTGCGACTTCTTCTAACCTTCAAACCACCCAGGGAAAGGCGACCACTGCCTCCAGTGTCCGGGAGGCTGGGAGAGGCAGCCCCTCATCGGAGACGGCAGAGTGAGTGAGTGGTGGTGGCCGTGAGGCTCAGACCAGGTCTGTCTGAGTTCGAGGTCTGCTCTATTAACCACGGCCCTGCAGTCTCTCAATTGAAACAGGACCCAACTGACCAATAGTGTAAAGGGATATCGATGCCAGTATGCGATTCCCTATAACCTGAAGGGCAGGAATCGCTGGGCTGAGCGTCCTCGGTGGAGGCAGGCACTTAGCAAAGCGAAGTGTTCCGCGTGTACTGCCTCGTTTAAATTCTCACAAATCCCCTCCGAAGCAGCTATTACTGTTGTCATTATGTCATGTCCATTTTATCGAGAGGCGGCTGAAACCCTGTTTCATGCAGCTTGTAAGTAACAGCAATAACACTAAATTATAGGGGCGCCTGGGGGGCTCAGCCGGTTGAGCATCCGACTTCGGCTCAGGTCATGATCTCACGGTTCGTGGGTTCGAGCCTCGCGTCAGGCTCTGTGCTGACAGCTCAGAGCCTGGTGCCTGTTTCAATTCTGTGTGTCCCTCTCTCTCTGCCCCTCCCCTGCTGATGATCTGTCTCTCTCTGTCTCTCAAAAATAAATAAATGTTAAAAAATATTTTTAAAATAATACTAAATTATAATGACAATAAACACAGCCACCAACTCTGCTGTAACTCATACTGTTTGCCACGCACTATCGCCACCACGTTGTATTTGTTAACTCCACCTCCACAACTCTTTGAGGAAGCCACGCAGTTAGCCTGTTTTGCCGATGAAGAGACCGACGCGCAGAAACGTTTGGCAGCTTGCCCAAAGTTAAACGGTTTGGTTGATGCAGAGCAGGGATTTGAACCCAAGCAGCCCAGCTCCCAGGTTCATGCTCCTTCCTAATCTCTAGGCTGTAAGTCAGAGTCAAGACTTAAATTCAGGAAACCTGACTCCCTCTCCCCCAGCCCCGCACCTGTTCCCCACCACCTCGTAACAGAAGCAGAAGGAAGATTATTGTCTGTCTCAGGCAGAGAGTGGGCCCCGGGTATTGCCCGACACACCACAAGGGATAGAAGCCAGTGTTCTGCTCTTTTGGTTTGTTAATGTTTATTTTTGAGAGACAGTGTGCACGGGCCAGCAGGGGTGCAGAGAGAGAGAGGGAGGCAGAGGATCCGAAGCAGGCGCTGCGCTGAAGGCGGCCAGCCTGATGTGGGGCTTGAACCGTTGGCTCGACTCACGAACTGTGAGATCATGACCTGAGCCGAAGTCAGACGCCCAACTGCTGGGCCACCCAGGCGCCCCCGGTGTTCTGCTCTTACTGAACGAGGCAGGGCTTCTCTGGGCAAGGGGGCTGTCTGCGAAGTTGGGTCTTTTTCTCCAACCTGCTGCTTGAATATTCAAGAAGTCATATCACTGCACTCGGCATCCTCCTGGGCAAAGCAGAGGCAGTGTGAGATTGGTGGAAATACATGGGAATTCTGCTATCAGAGGCGCCAGATTGGGTCCTTTTTGCCTCTGGATCCCTAGTACTCAGCCCAGCACCCAGAACACAGCTCAGTAAATACCACTGAATAAATGAATGGAAGAATGACTGCAACTTTCCCCCACCACCGTGTGCAATGTGTCAGGCACACGGGAGGCACTCAGCAAATCACAAATCGGTGACACGGTACATGTAATGTCCCAAGAGCATGTTCTTCCTTGTCAGCAAAATTTGTCTTGTCCTATTGCAGTCGCTCAGAGGTCGGGAAACTTATTCTGGCAAGGGCCATGCAGTCTCCATAGTAACTACTCAACTCTGCTATTTTAGCACAGAAGCAGTCGTAGGCAAAGGCTCAGACCCGCTAACGGCACAGATGTGGCCTCCATTTCAACAAATACAACACTAAACCTTCTTTGATATTTACAAGGACAGGCTCAAGATTCCATGAGAATCAGCAGAGGTTCCTTAGTTCTGAGCCCGACTTTACCTGACCACCACGTAACATCCCCCAACCAAAACAAGTGGAGACTAAATCTAGCTCTCCAGGCCAGACTTGGAGAG
Source organism: Cryptoprocta ferox (assembly GCA_028646485.1). Lineage (NCBI taxonomy): Eukaryota > Metazoa > Chordata > Mammalia > Carnivora > Eupleridae > Cryptoprocta > Cryptoprocta ferox. The sequence goes on from CM053576.1 coordinate 13,186,346, forward strand.
GAGAGGTAGTTCCTATTACATCAGGGGGACAGCCTGGTCATCCCAGGGGTGAGGAGTCAAAACCGGGTTCAATCCTGGCTCTGACATGAGCCATACGACCTTGGACAAGTTACTTCGCCTCCCTGAGATTCAATTGTTTGCATCTGTAAAATAGACATCATCATCATCATCAACGGCACATTCCATCTCAGGCTATTTGGAGACAGAAATGTGTCTGATAAGTTAGCACAGTGCCTGGCACACAGTAGGTGTTCAATAAATACGGACCACTTGTTAATCCCAAAAAAGGTTTATATTTTCTTAAAAACAAACAAACGAATTCGCTAAAAATAAGCACAAAGAAAGGCCAGCCAAGATGCAGGAAAGGAGATTTCCAAAATCAGGCTCCTAAAGATATTCCAGCAAGGCCTTCCAGGGGTCCCGAGGTATCAGAAAATTCTCCACTCTAGATCAGACTGCTGTCGAGCCCTCCCATTTCTCTGCTCCCTTCCCCAAAAGCCTGCTTCTGTGTCCTTTCAACACTCTGCCTTTCTCGTGGGCACCAGAGCCACGCAGAAGACATTCGGGGCATTTCAGACATTTGCCGAGTTTAAGGCATTTTTCTCCCCACCTTCCCTGCACATCCCAGCACTGCAGTTTCCAAGGAGCGCGGTCTCTATAGCAAGAGGGCAGCACCAGGAGTGAATAATCTTTCTCGGCCCCATTCTCTCCCATGGCTGGATGGAGCCAAAACTCTGTGTACAACACGAGCGTCAAGTCACCGCTTGGCACGTCGCACGACACCGTCCCACCCGCCCCGGCCGCGCATTACCACCTCCCTCCACGGTACCTGTCACACAAAAGGCCAAGGGTGCGGGAATCGGCCTCCTGTGCTCCTTCGCATCCGCCACTTTCCCAACCAAGAAGGGCATTTCATACCTTTGCTGGAGAGACTAACGTTTCTAGAACACCCCGAAACAAAAGTCCCCTGTACATGCAAATGAGACACACCGGGAAAAGAAAACAACCTCTTTGCACTGACACCCTCCCTGTCTCTTCTGAAAGGAGGCTTTCTCCCTACGTGGGATGTCCATCCGCACTGAGGTTGGCACCAAACTCGGGGACACAGCAGGCACTCTCTGGGTCTCTGTGTATTTCCGGGAGCAGCCCATCAGCAAAGACCTGAAGGTGCGTATTTACACAGCGCACCCCACATGCTAAAAAAAAAACACACACATACGTGTTTGTAGGAACAAACAAACAAAAATTTGTTTTGGAAACAATGAATACCTTAACCAGGGGGTTACTCGAGGAAGGGGATGGGAGATGAAGAAACTGACCAAAGGAACAAAGATGTTTTGGGCCCTGATTTCCACATATCCGAGTAACCCCGGGATGAAATCCGCTTCGGAATAAGGGGCGGCCCGGGAACCTGCTTTTTCTGCCAGAGCAGAGGGAGGGAGGGGTCCCAAGGGGATGGGAATCCCAGCCCTCACGCCTCACTTTACCCCAAGAATGTCTTCAGTCATCCTCAGAACCCGAATCAAATTGAGATCCTTCAACCGTGGGCTCTGAAGCCCCCTTTCCGTGTCCACGTGAACCAAACACATCTACCAGCAGGAATGGAGAGGTGGCCGAGGTAAAGAGAGCTGGTATTTTTCGCTCTGTTTTGGTGACCTTCATGGGGCTCATTTATGCACCTCAAGCTCATGACCTAATGCGTGTTGGTTTGGCTTCTCTTCTCAAAATAGCAGCCTGTAAAAAGCTTTTGAGAATTCCCCATGTTTTCTTATTTTGGGTCAAGAAAATAAAATCGATATCTAAGTAACCTTAAAAAAAAAAACGGCCTGCACAGTCTGAAAATCTGGACTGTTTCCACCAGGGCTAAGGATATCTCTTAAAGCCTCAAAGAGCATCAAAGCGAAGCCCAACCACTGCCAGTGTTAAGGTAAGCGATTCGGTAACAGTGTGTGTGAGAATTAGCTAAGAGGGGCTTTTTGACACAAGTCAAACAATGACATTTAAAACCCACGTTAAGGCAATCACCGTGCGGAATTTTCCCGTGTTTTTCCCATTTCTTAAACAGAAGTGTATATGTTTTCGACATAGTTTCTTGCTGTAATTTTCTTTCTTGGCAAATCCACATCTTACCGTGAAACCCAAAGTATGCACGTTAGAGAAACAATAATGGCTGAAACAGACTCGGCTGTGTCTCTGGCATGGTTTTTCTTCGCGAAATTAAAATGTCTTTTGGCTAATACTATGCTGCACATTTCAGTTATGAAAGGGCTTTCTTGGGAGACGAACAGAAAAGAAAGGGGAACTGACAGATTCAGCTGATGCGAGACAAAAGTAAGTTGCTATATTCATACAGTAGTCAGACCCTCCAGTTCCTCATTCTTTGGGGACAAAAATGTCGATTTTATCATTTTTCCTCTAGTTACATTCACAGGGAGTTGACAGTTCTCCTCGGAACGGCCGTGAGTAGGTATGTACGGATACGTTACATCGGGGAGCACGCAGATTTTTAAAAATCTAACCCTGCTAGATACTCAAAAGGGAAAGAGGGGAAAAGAAATCCAATGCCATGGAAATCACACACGATTTCATGCTCCTGACATAACACGACTGATACCAAATGGCAAAACGATTTCCAACTATGTTTAAATATTCTGTTCATTTTGGAGTCTGTCTGAATTAGCATTCTCGGGCAAAGAAAGGTGACCGTGTGCACGTTCTCAACACTGGTGAGATGTAAACCTGTCTCCCCTGGCTATCTGCTCATCTGAGCTCCTGTTTTCAATTTCTGCACGTTTCTGAACACAGAGGGAGATGTGCGAAAAAGCAAGAGCAGGCACATCTGTGCCCTAAACCAGGATCGTCAAAGGGTAATGACAACAGCAAAGAGACCCCGCTTTCTGGAGACCCCAGACTGTGTGCCGGGACCCTCTCATCCGTCCTGCCAGGCTCTGTCCCAAAGTGACAGGCTTAGCCCCCACTGACCCTCTGTCTGTTCCAGATTCCGGCAACTGACGGCCTCCCTCAACCTTCAAAGTGGCAAAGATAAATCGCCCCAGTTACCTGACTCTTGGGGCCACCTGTTCCAAATTATTCTTCGCTCTCCAAATGTTTATAACCTCACCCCCCAAACAACAACCCACCCAAGAGCCATCCGGCACCTTCCAGTAAACTCGATCTGGACGGCCTACCGGAATATTTTAGGGCCTCACCACTGCCCGTAAACGTATTGACTCTTTTTAGGAACTGAAATGCGTCGCATTATAGTATCGAAGGAACAAATCAAATTAGCCCTTGTAAATAAACAGGGTCCTGTCAAGAACCATACCCAACCTGCTGAATATCAAGACTCAGGAAGGTGCATATCTGTGTTTTCTAAATACTCGATATGATTTTTCTTCCGTTTAAAACAACAACAGAGCGTCAGGGCAGAGTCAGAAACTAATTGGGCTCGATGCATTTCAGACCATCCCAATTTGGCATCTCTGTCCAAGGAAAAGGAGAGCAGAAATGTCCCCTCGGCCAAGGTTTGCACAGCACGTGGGAAAGGCACAGTCCGCAGAGGTCTGAAGGCCTCGATCCTGGTCTCATTCATTCTGCAGCCTCTCATGGGCCGTTGCACTTGAGACTCAGCTCTCTCGTTGACAAAGCTGGGATATGATAACAATTAATAATAATAATGATGATAATAATACCACCACCTAACTCAAAGAGTTGTTATGAGAACCTCATCCTAAAAATACATGTCAAGAATTGAATTCAGGCCTGGCATCCAACCTATTTCATCATTGTTATTAAACACAAGGATATAATTTGCAAGTGGAGAGAAATGGCAGAGACACCAATATGATCGAGTGAGGGGAAGAAAAAAAAGGAGAAAAAGCAGCAAAAATAAGTGTAAAAGCCTCATGGCTTCCTTGGTCCCCTCTCCCCTGAATGCACATGGCAGGTGCTTTCATATCTTGAAATTGATTTTCAGTCACCTGCAATGAAGAACACGTCCTTGCCCCTCCATTCATTTACAGAGACACATGGGTCTGACCCAGTCACTTCAAGTATTTGCCACCTGATGGAGGGGTTTATCCTCGGATTAGAAGAGGTGTTAGTTAGTCAAACACCATTAGGCCAGTTAAGATCTTCAAAGAGCGAAAATGAAGCATTGTCTCCAGCCAATTCTCTGCTAATTGTTTCCCTACTAGAATCTTCTTTTCGTTCTGTGTGTGTGTGTGTGGATCTGTTTGAACTGCCACCAAACAAGAAGGGGTGTGGGGAGTGGGCCATTCGGGAAGCTGTCATGATTTGGGGGGTGAGGCGCCGGGGGGCGGGTGGGGAGCGACCGGGGTGCTGTGGGGAGGGTGCATGAGGATGTGTGTGTTTTCTGTCAACAGGCTGTGTTTTCTCAACTCGGGGGTTAATTCTCTGTAGAGATTCCTTCAGAACAGAGTTCACCAACTGCTTCTGAAAGCAGCTAGCTAGGGAAAAAAAAAAAAAAGGTCCTTCCACCAACAAAACCCAGTCCTGGCAAGAGCCAGAGGGTTCGGCCTTTGGAGGTAACTGAATACCCAGCCACTCCACGTCCACAAACCCCACAGATCCAGAGAACACATCTTTAGGTGAATTTCCCCCTTTAGGGAACATCTATGGGGGTGTTCCTGTCCCCCCTAGGAATGGCCATCAGGCCAGACAGCCTGGCATTTCATCCGTGCCGAGGTGAGAAGCAGGGAAGTTTTCACCCTGCCACTGGGATTGAAAGCCTTCTCACCCAGTTCCCCTGAGCCCAGACCCCAGACCTGTGGCCACCGCCTCACACTTGTGCTTTTACTTCTTCCAGAGGCATTTTTACGGTAAGGAGGCCTGCCCAGCAAAGACAAAACCCTCGCTGGGTGCAACCTCCACCCATGCCTTGCAGAAGGCAACGTGCAGTGCGAGGTGTGCGAGGACATTTCAGGACGGGCAAATGTCTAAACGAGATGTGTCCGCTCCCTTCACTTAGTCCTGACAGCCAAGGGCTCTCTCTCTCTCTCTCTCTCTCTCTGCGGAGAGAGGCATCTGTCATGAGCTGCTGGGAACCCCACTTAGGCACCATAACGGCCTGCGATTTTATTATACAAGGAGTTTATTGCTGGCCTAATTAGTTTCAAACTGGGCATTCCAGCTGAGGACACCTAAAAAACATCTGGTGGAAGGAGATGGAGAGTGAGACCTGGTTCTGGGCCGGTTACGGTTGGATTTCTGCATAACTCTGGTCTCCCCCGCGCCCCAGACACAAGTTATCTTTGGAAAAGTAACCGAAAAAATAAGGCAATGTTTTTTCTTTGTGGGAAAGGAGTCATCTTGTCATGGGGGAACCCGAAACGTCTTAAAGTGGACGTGCTTGGACCGCGGATACCTTTTCACAAACTGCCGGGGTCCCGATATCCGGCTTCACCCAATTCAAAAGGCACTTAGCTACACCACAGAGCGCTTCTGCTGGGGACTTTTTCCCCTTGTTCCACAGCAGCTAGCATTTTATCAATTTATCCATCTGGAACAGGCTTTGCAATCGCGTACTTGCAATTTAAGGCAGAAGTAAGACCACATATTTGAAACAGCCTGTCTTGGGTGTTTTTGCCAAATAGTAATCCTCTAACAAGTCAACAAATCATAGCTCTTTATGATGTGTTTAATACGACACAAAAGGCATGAAAAGAAGACTTTAGAACTTAAGCGATGAAAGCATCTGGCGTTCAAAAATCCCAAAGAACCGGGATGACATCTCTTGATTTTATTTTCTTTCCTTTAGCTATTGGACGTTAGGAAAGGAGACTGATCTGTTTATAGAGTATTCTCATACACGCAGCCACCCCAGAGGTGAGCTGTTTTCAAGGCAGAGGGAAAACGCCAACTCCTTCAGGATAAAGTAGTTAATGATATTGCGAAGCTATAGTTACAACGGAAGAATGGTCTAACTACCAACTCCGCGTGGGACATAGGAACGGCTTACAAAAACTCAGGCCCTTTCGGATCCAGCCGTATTGGCCCAAAGCGCCAAACGTAGAGTTTCCTCCAAAGGCAACGAGATTGTTCATACAAAACACGATTTTATGCTTAGTCAAAAGCAAGATTCCAACCACCGTGATTTATGACATGCATCTTTTACTCACTTTCCTTAGGCTGAGGATGTCCAAATGCAAGGAAGTATAACGTTTAAGGGAAGTTTAAAGATGGGGAGAGAGAAGTGGAAAACACGCACATTTCTTGGGGAAAGCTGCCTGAAAGATTTTTTCGTGAAGATTGTTTTTAAATGGGGGTCTCCCGGCCCTGCCACCGCCCCTCCCCAAATGGCCCACAGGCTGCAAAGGCAGTTACTGGTTCAGTACTCATAGGCTGGTAGTAGAAAATTGGACTCGAGCACGAAAGGGCTCATGAAACAAACAGATTGGGTTGGAAATACAGCAATTGTCCGCTGGTTACAATTTCCTTTGGAAGGGAGCTCTGTAACTCAAACATAATTCAGCACTCACATCCTTCCTTGATGTTTGTAAATCATCCTACCTCCCCTCCGCTCTTGCTAACAACCAGGCTCCGCTGTTCGCTCATTTCGCAGCTCCTCGGCATGAAAAGGTACCTCCGCCAAGGGTGATTTATATCTCAACGTTATAAAAAAAAAAAAAGTAATTAAAGATTACGTAGCATTTCGGGAAAAGAGGGGAGAAAAGAAAACGGCATCCATAAAGATGCAGCATCAGCCTTGCCTTTTAAAAATAATTCCGGCCGGAGCCGCAGGCTCGCTAAGCGCGTTTGGGAGGAGCGGGATCACCCCCGCCAAAGCGCTTCGCTTTCAAGCCCCGAGAAAGGCGCGCGGAGGATTTTGCGATGCGAATATTTTTACCAGTCAAGCCTTTCTAGGATTCCTGGAGCTTAGAGACTATTTATTTGGGGGCAGGAAATCTAGTTAAGGAGCTGCGGCCAGCACTGCCGCTTCACGTCCAGACTGCATGGCTAAAAAAACCATTCCTTTCTCCACTTTCTCCCGTTACAGCAAAACCCTAGCCGCCTTCTAAACGGTCTTGGGATGAATGCAAAGTTTTCTCAGTTTCCGACTCCGGCTTCGGCCCGGCATCCGGACGCCCGCTCGGGGACAAGGCGCAGGCCGGGCGCAGCCGGACTTCGGAACCGAAACGCGGCGGGAAGGCGGCGCGGCGGCCGTTCCCGGCCCTTCCCGGGGGCTCCGCAGACAGCGCGCGTTGCGCCCCCGGCGCCTCTTCCACTCGGACTGCGCGGAGGTGGGGGCCGCAGCCGACCAGCCGGGCCCCGAAACGGGCCAAACGCAGCCCACCGCGTCTACACCGCGCGCGCGCCATGCACTTGTCCCGCGCGCGGGAGTGCAAACTTGAGTCGCTGTTCCCCCACCCCCCACAAGCGCAAAAGGAAACTGAGGCCCGGAGCCGGGCTTTTCCCAGACGGAGTCGGCCCGCCGCCCCCCGCCGCCCTTGCGCCTGCGGCGCCCTGGGGGGCCCCGTGCGCACCCCCAGCGCCCCGACAGCTGCGGAGGCCCCCAGGCCCGGCGGGTGCGCGAGCGAGGCGCGAGGAGCCGGGTCGGCGTCCGCCCGGGGGTACGCGGCGGAGCCCGGCGGGCGGCCCGGGGTGGGCGCCGCGGGAGGTACTCACCGCGCGCGGTGGAGAGGGCGCCCCGGCGCGGGCGGGCGCGGGTCCGGCGCGGGCGGGCTGACTGCGCCGGGCACGGTGCTGCTGCTCGGCCGCCGCCGCCGCCGCCTCCGCCTCCTGGGCTGCCGCGGCCGCTGCCTGCGCGGGGAGGACCGGCCCCTTCCCCTCCCCGGCCCGGGCCCTCCCTCTGCCCCCGCCCGGTCCCCGCGCCGCTGCGTGGGCGCGTGGGGGCGCCGAGGCGCGGCGCTGGGCTCGGCGGGCGCACACCCCCGGCGGCTGGACGCGCGGCGCGGGCTCCGGCCCTGCCGCCACCGCCGCGCTGCTCTCCGCGCCTGCAGCCCCGCCGAGCGCGCCCGCTCCCGCCGGCCCCGGACGCGGCGAGGGCGCGGCCCCCTCCCCACCCACCGCCCCCCGACACCCCGCACCTCCTCCCTCCGCAACCCGGGCGCGGCCCCTGAGAAAGGCACCTCTGCCGTCACGCCGACATTCATTCATTCTTGCTCCTAGTCATTCATTCAGCCTGCACTGAGCTTCCACTGCGCCAGGTTCAGCTCCTGGGGGATGCAGCTAGAAGGAGACGGATTCGTTTTCTGTCCTCCGGAACTTACATTCGCGTGGGGAGATAGACCAGAAACAAGTAGAGAAGCAAGGTAATTTCAGAAAGTTAGAATTGTTACGGAGGGGGGAAGGTATGTGCTGGGGGCGCAGGGGCGGTAATCTTAGAAGAGTCAGAGGACGTCTCGGAGGAGGAGGTGACAACTGAATTATGAGAAAGGCCGCTGCTGGTGATATCTGGGGGAGGGGAGTTCAGGGATCATCCTCCTACTTTTCACCCACTTTACAGATAGGGAAACTGAGGTCCCAAAAACGTAAGCAGCTCACCCGAAGTCACGGGCACCACCCCGTCCACACACCCCCTCTAATTGAGGTACCCCGCTTACTTCACCCTCTCCTGCTCGCCTCTGTCAACGCTGTCAGGAACCAGTCTCGGCTTTTTCCTCCCTCATAACCGCTTCATTGTGGCACATCGAGGATGCTTCAGTCCAAAAACAATACCAGCAGCTGCCATTTGTTAAGCTCACTTAAAAACCGGGTGCCCAGATAAAGTTGAGTTTTAGAAAATCAGGAAATAAAATAAGTTTTAGTATAAATCTGTCTTACGCAACAGGTGGTGATACTTACTCAAAACGTATTCATTGTTTCTCTGAAATTCCAATTTAACTGGATGCCCTATATTTTCTTTGCTAAATCTGGCAACCTGAGCTCCTCCACCCCACCCGGCCTTATCTCATTTAACCCCCCCAAAGAGACCCAAAGGTAGATAGATGCTGTGAGCATGCCCAATTTACAAATGATCAAGTCCAAGTTGAAGGAAGGCAGGAAGTGGCTGAGCCAGGGCTGAAATTCAGGTCCAGCTGAACCCAAAGCCCTTGATGTTGAGATATAATACTGAGATTTCAACTCCAGTGGCGGGGGTTGTAGGAAAGCTGATAAAACTTAAGCTCCTAGGCCCCTCACCGACCGGGTCCGTTTCTAAGGTTCTGCCATTTTGTACATTTGTCATGGACCTTGTGAACACATTTCTAGGTCCCTGTCAGCATACTGACATTTAGTTGCAATCAGTAAAGACCACTGTCTCTTTCCATTCTGGTTCCCCACTGTAGTACTGGATCTTGAGTAGCTGGTGTGGGAGTGGCAGCTGGCATTTTGGGGATCCAGTTAGGGAAAAGTTGGGAATTTTGTGACGTTTGTGGTATTTTTCAGCTTCTTAAAATCTGAATTGGTTATGATTTATTTTCTTAAATTCAAAGGCATATTCACTTTTGGACCTAATTTTGGACTTGTATTATTTTTTTTATATAATTTTCTTAAGTTTATTTATTTAGTATTGAGAGAGAGGGAGAGAGAGAGAGAGCACAAGCTGGGGAGAGACAGAGAGAGAGGGAGACACAGAATCCGAAGCAGGCTCCAGGCTCTGAGCTGTCAGCACAGAGCCCGACGTTGGGCTTGAACCCACAGACCGTGAGATCGTGACCTGAGCTAAGTCGGACACTTAACTGACTGAGCCACCCAGGCGCCCCTGGACTTGTAATTTTTCTGAAATAGGGCCCTCGAGTTGAGTGGGCAGCAGGCCCCACTGCACCTGCATCCCACCTCTGGTCTGGGCTCATTCGCCCCTTTCGACTCCCAGAACGGAGGATCAAAGCACGCGCGTTCAGTAAGCATGGCTGTTCTTCCGTGAGACAGGTGAGCACCAGACCTGTGGCTCCTAGGTGAAGATGACTGTCCTCTTCCTGGAAGCAGAACATACACATGTACTTGGCCTTGCTTTCCTCGTCTCTAATATGGAGATAGCAGGACCCGTATTATACTATTTCATGATAATTCACGGAGATCATGCTTGTAAAACACTTTCTACCACGACTGTAGCTGGGACTCGCGCTGCTCCGCAAACATTATTACTGTACACACAACTTCACATCCCACAGTGTCTTGCAAAAAGCTCCAAGTCATTATAAATTGAGGGTCTTAATGCTCTCCAGAGGTGTTTAATGTATCTTGGCCCACGAGCCTTAGTATAATGTTATTTAAACAGTAGTAGTAAGCAGAATTATTTTTTTCGAAAGGAATAGAATGGGATAGACTGGCATAGGAAATACCAAGTGAGCTGCATTCAATAAGAGTAAGTGTGTGTGCACGAGCGCGCGTCCTGGGTCAGGATGGGTTTCTTGCAGATCGTTGCGGAAATGCCAACAAACACATTAACTCAGGGCACTCTATGGAGTACAAAGGGTTAATCTGTTTCCTTCAAACCGCTTTATTCCTTCCCCAGAATCTGGCCCATTATCTCATAACTCGCAGCCCCACCCCACAGCACCTTGAGAGATAAACAAGAGGCAGGTGCTTATTAATTTTATTTTTTCCTTTTCTTAGGGCAGTGGCTCTCAACCGGGGCTGCACATTAGATTCTCCAAGGGAGCTTTTAAAAATCCGCATGCTGAGGCCCCACCCCAGACCAATTAAACCGGACCCTCTGGGGGAGGGACTGAGGCATCAGTATTTTTTTAAAGCTCCCGGGGTGATTCTAATGTTCAGCAGAGGGTGAGAGTCTCCATCTTTGGAAGTGTAAGGACCTGACCACAGATTCACAGCGGACGAGGTAGACGTCCGGATAGGAGTTAAGCCTCCCAATTCTTATCCAAGACCACCTAAAATGCAGCCGCCTTGCTACGTAGCAGCGCCCCCTTTCCGTCCCTTCCCTTCCTTTGATTTTTTTTTCTTGCTAAGTATTTGCCCTCATTTTGTAATGACCAGCAAAATAATCCCAGATGAAATCTGAAAATGCTAAACCATAAAGCAGATTCTTTGGAGTGTAGACCACAGGTATGCCTCCCCTGGAGTAAATCACTTTTTCCCCCCAGAGTCTTCCAAGGAAATGTTCTCTGAAGCCAGAAGACCAGCTTAACTTGGAAAACTACAAACTTCGCAAAGTATCCAGCATGTATATACATATCCTACAAACACACGTGTGTATTCTCCATGCCAAATCATGCCTTATTTCTATACACAGTCCTCTCCCACCTGCAAAGAAAAAGTACTCCGTTTTTTTTTTTTTATGCATTCATTTAAACCTTGGTTCTTTCCAAAAAGGATTTGAGGCAGCAGGCAAAAACATAAATATACGAGAACAGAATGACACAGGAAAAGCAGGGGAAGGGGAAACATGGGGAGGAAAAGAAAAGAAAGTCAAGGGTGAGGTTTGCATGCCAAATGCAGGCTAGGAGGAGTTGAGCATTTACCAAACCCTAGGCTGAGAATTCGATGCTGAACTTCCTGGCAGTCAAGGCAAAGAAGAAAATGTGATCAATTACATCAGCGGCTTTCAAATTTTCTTTTGTTCAAAAGCAAGCATGCACAGGAGCTCAGTATGAAAAAAAGGAAGTGAGGGATCCCAGCCGCAATCTCATACCTTTCTCCCGTGGGTACTTGTAAAGGGTCTTAAAAGAACCCACAAAGTCCTGCGGAGTCAAGATTGAAAACCATAAATTTCAGAGTGCTTCCCTGCGTTCATGCTTATGAGGTAGAAACAAACAGAACTCCCTGAAGCCATCAGAAGTTTGATTCCTGATATTGGTACAGAAGAGAAAGATTCCCGTGAGTCCTTATAGAAGAGGCAATATGGGATGTGGGTGGGGGTGAGGTAGGGGACCTTTTGCACACATGGGAAATATAAAATACCCCTTCAGCAAAAAGATAAAATCTTACATTCTCCATAACCCGAGGGCACAAAACGGGCACAACTTAAATGTTTATTTATTTTTGAGAGACAGAGCGTGAGCAGGGGAGGGGCAGAGAGAGAAGGAGACACAGAATCTGAAGCAGGCTCCAGGCTCTGAGCTGTCAGCACAGAGCCCGACGTGGGGCCCGAACTCACAAACTGCGAGATCATGACCTGAGCCGAAGTCGGACGCTTAACCGACTGAGCCCCCCAGGCGCCCCAAAACAGGTACACTTTGAACATCTCCCTGGTGAGTAGTTTCCCAGTAGCCTGCCTCTTTGTATTGAATACCTAAACTTCATAGAAGGTATGACTCTCAAAATGACAAGACCAGGATTTATAGAGAAAAACTCTTATTTGTACCCTCAAAACTCTATGTAACATTTCCATTGGCATAACATGTAGGACACGTAGTAAAAAAACGTTTCAATTACTATTGAAACAACATCTGAATCACATTTTGAAAAGTGCAAAGAAGGGGACGTGCCATCAGACAGGGCCGTGTCACCACGTACACATCAACTATTTGTGGCAAACTTAAGTAATTGCTTGGTGGTCAACCTTTCAGCATTTTACCACCTGAACAAGCTCGTTTGATAACTTGGTCAGCATTTCAAGTGTTTGGTTCCATTTAGGAAATTGACTGGAGGCTCTGGTTGGCAAGTCATGCGTTATAGTTCTTCCCATTTAAAATACTGGGAAATCAACTCTTGCGTGCAATTTCAGGCAGAGCACCAGCATTTCAGGACCCCCGATGCTCCGTGGGAGACGCTCATTCCCACGTGGGGAGACACATTGAGACACCCATTCCGGCTGTTCCCTTGGCCTACACTACCCTTCCCTGACACAGTCCAGTGGTCTCACTCCATTCCCTTCAGATCTCTGCCAAATGTCCCCACCCCAGAGATCAGATCCCTGGTCCCCCTGCCCAAAATAGCATCCTCATCACTCTGCCCTCCCCGTTCTCACTCAGCATATTCATCGCACCGCTAACCCTACATTACATATTTACCTGCTGATCAATCATGGCTGCCTCTCCCAGTAGAATGTCACCTCCATGTAAGCAGGGACTTGCTGTTTTATTCATGGCTATATCCTCAGTGCCTACAACAGTGCCTGGTGTACGAGTAGGCTCCCAGGAAAAAGTTGATGAATGAATGACAGACACCAGTGATAGGGCCTGGGTGTGATGCTATGCACGCAAAATGACCAGAGTCATGCTGCCCTTTCTCATTTGCTTTACCGCCCACCCTGAAATAAACAGACAGGAAGGAAGGCGTTCAAGAAGGCCATGCTTCTGAGGAACCAGAGCAGAGCTCAAGATAGGCAAGGTTTTCTTCTCCTTGCTCTCTCTTTCAGTTTGCTCTTTGGAGAAGACCTTGAGGAGTCACAGTGGACTGAGAGCAGCCTGGTTGGCTGAGGTCCGTGTTTCCCTTTGGGGACTAGTTAGGAGACCACAGGGAAGGTGCCAGGTGAGAGGAGACAGAGCCGGAGCCCCTGCCCCTTGATTGTAAAATCCAACAATGGAGCAAATGCCTTGATGATTTCCCAGATCTTTTGTCATGATCAGCTTTCAAATCGATTCTGGCGTGAAGACCACCCAAAAATCTCCAAGCATGGTCCCCAGCCAGCCCACTTCCTTATGCTTTCCTTCAAAACCCTGCCACTCTTTCCTTTCCTTTCCCCCTAGAGAGCGAAAGCAAATAGAATGGCAAGATTTCTGGCCTTTTAATACATTTGGCTTCTCTTTTCTCCTTGCTTTTGGCCACCTGTGCTATCTTTGATGGTGAACAGAGCCGATCGGTCTTTGGTAAGTAACAGGGCAATGATCTTAGAAGCACTCACAGGGAGACATCAGAGATCTCCACAATCCAACCAGAGATTGTTGTACATTTGTAAGGAATGTGTGGTCCTGAACACAGAGGGACTATCTGAAGAGACTATAGGAGGTCCTCAAGTTCAAAGGTCCAGAGACCTTCTGAGAGTGGAATGCTCTTGAGCATGAATGTCCTGGGCAAACTGGGACAGTTGACTACTGTGCCTGAGCATGATGACTTCGAGATGTGCTGAGGACCAAACACATGTGAAATTTAATCCATTATCACATGGGAGGCTGTTGCAAGAGCAGACCATGAGCGGTGAGCAACCCTTCTTGAAGTTATGAAATCATTGACATAACAATACACGGTACACTTCAGGGCATCCCATCCATCTCTCTGATGACACTCCACTCAGTGCTCTGGCCCAAATCTCTAGCTGCTCATGCAACCATATCATGCTGGGCAATGGGGTCCTCACACCGCGTGGGCTGATACAATGGACTCCTGCGTGGAAGAATACCAGGAGCCCCTTCCCTGGGTGTCAGCCCTTCCTTATCTCTTCCTCTGCCAGAATCCTTAGACCACGTGCCAGGGACCTCCCTGGCCATCTGGCGAAGTCTCAAGACCTTCTCCAAAAAAAAAAAAAAAAATGCTTCTAACTACAGAAAAATGTGATGCCCACACACTGCTGGAAAAGTGAACGTCGACAACAAAATGTAATTACCTAGACCCTTTCCTCATGTGACACAGAAAAATTAACCCCACACCTAAAACCATAAACCTTCTAAAAGACGACGTTGGATGAAAGTCACCGCAGCCTCGGGGTAGGCAAAACTTCTTCTGAACACAAAAGGTACAAACTATGAAAGGACACCTCTGATGAATCGGACTTCATCAAAATGTAAAACTTTTGTTTTTCAAAGGGCAAAACTGAGAAAAGAAAAGGGAAGTTACACGGTGGGAGAAATACAACACATCCATCAGAGAACATGGAAATCATATAAGAATGTATAAAAATGTAGAAAGATTTTTACAACTCCAGAGTGAGAAGATAAGTGACTCAGTTTTTAAAAGGGCAAACAATTCTGAACCAACACTTCGAAAGGGAAGATACACAGGGGGCTGACAGACACACAAACAGATACTCAACACCATTAGTTATGGGGACAATGTAAAGTAAACTGCAACAAAATACCATCACATAGCCATTAGATTGGCGAAAGTTAAAAAGACTGACCGTACCAAGTGTTGGCAAGGATGAGGAGCAACTAGACTCTCATAGCCTACTGGTGGGAATGTAAAACGTACAGCCACCTTGGAAAACAGTTTGGCAGTTTCTCGAAAAGTCAAATATCCCCCTGCTAAATGACCCAGCCACTTGACACCCAAGAGAAAGGGAAACACAAATCCACACAAAGACTTGTATATAAATGTTAAAAGCAAGTTTCGGTTTTTAAAAAAAAATTTTTAACATTTATTTATTTTTGAAAAAGAGAGAGAGACAGAGAACAAACAGGGAAGAGGCAGGAGAGAGAGGGAGACACAGAATCCGAAGCAGGCTCCAGGCTCTGAGATGTCAGCATAGAGCCCGACACGGGGCTTGAACCCACGAACCGTGAGATCATGACCTGAGCCGAAGCCAGACACTCAATCAACTGAGCCACGCAGGTGCCCCTTGTAGCAAGTTTATTTGTAACAGCTAAAAGCTGGAAACAGCTTCGCTGTCCTTTGGCAGATAAATAAATGAACAGATTGTGGTATATCCATACAGTAGATTACTCAGCAATAAAAAGGAATAAAAGAAATGTATGATACACACACAATGTGGATAAATTTCAAAATCGTTACACTGAGTGAAAAGCCAAACCCCTTTCCCCCAGAAAGATGCATAATGCATGATTCCATTTATGTAAAGTTCTTAAAAGTGGAAACTAGTGTACAGAGACAGAAAGCAAACCCATGGGTGCCTGTGGATGGCGGGGAAGGAAGGATGGATTACAGAGGGGCTCAAAGAAACTGTTGGAGGTGATGGAAAAGTTCAGTGTCTTGATTGTGGTGCTGGTTTCATGGGGTGCCTATATGTCAAAAATGATAACATTGAACACCTTAAATACATCCAGCTCATTATACTTCATTTGTACCTTGATAAAAAGATTCATGTTGTGCTATCATATGAGTTTCTTTATTAAGACATTTACTAATAAGATCTAGCAGCAGGCCCAAAACTTCCATAACTTTGCAGTGGTGCGGAGTAGAAAAGGTATTTCAAAATATTTACAACAACCATGAAAAGACCTGCGATGTCTGTTGGTAGCAGAGTCACAGGTCCTGCTAATGCTCTTGTGGTTTGTTGCCACATTCATGTTTGAAGGGAACCCTAAATTTCAGTTAGTGGCTGGTGAAAATAAAGGTACTTGTTTTCTATCCTAGTTAGAGAACCCCTGAGTTATATAAAGACCCCAGGTTAAGAAGTCTAGTTGGAAGCAACCCCAGCTACCTTATTACTGGGTTCTTACCTTATTACCATTAATAATCCCTTTGAAAGGTAAGCACCTTTAAACCCCGGGAATATTAATTACAGAGATGTCCTCTAAATGGGAAAGAAATTTTATTGGAAAGCATATTTTAACTGAGATACAAGTCGGATATAAATGTGAACATTTTTGAGAAGATCAAATCATCAGATCGATGGTTTTTTGTTAAGAAGGAATCTCTTCATATTTACTCATTTACATAATTTAAGAGACTTCTAAGAGACTTAGACTATTAGAGGAACAGGTTGGTCAGACTTGTTGATTACAATAAAAATGTAGTTTAATCATCCCTTAAATGTGCAATTTTTTTTCAAGTCTTGCTAAGTTTATATGCAATCATTGGAACACTTAAGGTCCTTCAAGCTTTGATGTATAAAGGTCATCTATTCAATTTATAAGAATTGATTAAGTACCAATGTTGAACAGTTGAAGTGCTTGCAAAGAAAACCCAAAATATCAAATTTAGAAATGCAGTTTAAAATGTTAAAGGCTTTTAATTAGCTAAGCTCATATGGGTGTGGGTATTAAGCAATGACTTACTTGAAAACAATGGCTGGTTTTTGTTATTCTATTCTCAGAAATAAAACAGTAGATTTGAAAAGGAAACTTACAAGCTCGAGGGGAAAAACTAGGTTTGGTAAATTCGTAATTTTGGTAATTCAAAATTATTTCCTAGCATTTGGGAATCGTGTTAGCATGTAAAAAACCACCCAAACTCAGATGGAGAAGTATGGACGGTTGAAAACGGAATAAGCCACAGGAAATCCAGGACCCTTCTCTCTCCATGTGTTTATTTTTGACCTAAGCATCCCTCCTGGCCCCCATCTGGGCCTCTGCCATTGAGGAATTAGCCACAAACACAAGAAAATTCTTTTCAGTAACCTAAGGAGAAGAGAGGTCATTTGTTACACTGGGCTTAGGAACAAATTGAAAATACTGAACCACTTAATTTTTCAAAACAGTGAAATCTGAACAAATGCTAAACTGGTGAACAAATGTATATTCATTGCCAAAACTCCAGTTGGTTTGGACGCATTTTTTCCCCGGCTCCTTCAGCAGAATTTGGTCCCTTGGCCAGCCTTCCCCAACAGTGTAAGAAAATCCTGAGGGGAGTACGAGAGTTGTACACTAAGCATTTTTAACAATCTACAACATTAATGGCAGCTAAATACCAATACACAAACTTTCCTCCTCACTGAATGATTGGGGGGATCAGATTGTTTTTTGATCTCCCCAATTTGAAAGGATTGCTTTCTTTACCAGATAATTCTCTTCTGGCGTTCAGTGACTGTATTATTTAGGATATCAGTTGGGCTACTATGACAGAAAGACATCCCCCCAAAGTGGTTTTTATTTAATACGTTTTTTTTTTTTTTTCTCACTTAAAAGTCTGGGTAGTCAGTCGATGGCTGGTTTGGAGGCTCCACAGTCATCTGGGACCCAGGATCCTTGTTTTGGTCCTCTGCCATCATCAATAAGTGGCTTCCATTTATAATCCAAAATGGCTGCCCTAACTGTAGCTATGACGTCTGCATTCTAGCCAGCAGGAAGGAGGAAAGAGCCGGAGGGCTCATTTCTTTCTTGTAAGGGAACACATCACCTTCATTCACACCCTGTTGGCCAGAACTTAATGATATGACCATGCCTAGTTGCATGGGAGTTTGGGAAATGTAGACTTTTTCTCTGCAGACAGTGACAAGTTAAATATTCTATTACCATGGTGCCAAGGGAGAACAGATACTGAGTGACAGCTCTCAGTCTCTGCCACATCCAACATTACACTTTAGGTTATTGAGTTTTGTGTGCATTGTGATTTCTCTTGTGAAATACTACTTGTAAGCTGCTTAGGAGAGGAATTTGAAAATACCTCTTAAAATAGAAAGTGTGACCCAGGAATTCTGTTACCCATCTCTTTTCTACAGACTCACATAAAGTAGTCTACAGAGACCATGTGCAAGATGTTCATTGAGCGTTGGTTATAAGGCTAAAAAGATAAGGAGAAGCTAACTGGCACTCAAAAAGAAATGGCTGACCTGGTGTGTCTATGTTTTTGAGTACTTAAGGAGGTGAATCTGTATGTATGGGAAATGTAATTTGTAGAATGTCCTCAATAGCATGTTTACACGTTTTAACGAGAATATATTTGTATACACACATGCTTGTATGTATTTAGAGAACCGTCAGGAAGAATTTATATATTAAAGTGATCTGGAAACGGGGCACCTGGGTGGCTTAGTCGGTTGAGGATGGGACTCTTGATTTTGGTTCAGGTCATGATCTTAGGGTCACGGGAGCCCCATGTCAGGTTCCACGCGTGCTCTCTCTCTCTCTCTCTCTCGTTCTCGCTCTCTCTCTCTCCCCCACCCCCAGTGCCACTTTCTCCCTCTTGCGTGCTCTCTCTCTCTAAAATAAATAAATAAATAAAAAATAAATAAGTAAATAAATCTGGAAAGATTTCTATTTAAAAATACATACATATAAAATATATTTTTATTTTACTATAATATAGTATCATATATTACATAACATATGATATATTATCAAATATATATAATATATATTATATATCAAAGTATGATCTATTTCCAGAATGTCCCTCCCTTAGATTAATCTGATGTCTTCTCATGATGAGATTCAGCTTCTCTTTGGTGAGAATATCGTAGATGCACTGATGTGTTCTTTACAGCACATGTTTTCAATTTGTCCCATTAACGGTGATATTAAACTCCAATACTTAATTAAGGTGGTGTCTGCCAAGCCTCTCCACTATCACGTTACTCCTTTTTCTTTTATAATTAATGAGTATTTTTGTGGGGCTATACTTTGAGACTATGTACACAACCTGTTCCGCATCAAACTTTCAATTTATTAACTTACTTATTCATACTCTTTTATTCAATGGGCTTAGTCTGTTACTATCGTATTTATTTTCACATCCAGACTGTCCCAGATACAGTCCGTGTGAGCCTCTCCCCTGTGGTTTCTATACATATTTGACACGGCCTTCTAGTTCTTTGAACACTTCCTTCCTTTCTGGTTCAATAGAATTGTTCAGGTTCATCTTCTACCTGTCTTGACTCAGTCCTGGAGTTAGCCATTTCTCCAAATATCTGTAGTCCTTTAGTGGAAAATAATTTCTAGAAACCAAGAGCTGGGTGCTAAGTGTGTACACTATTGCTACTGTTCCATCTCTGCCCTCAGGCCCCCTCAGTGGACAGAGCCGTGCACACAGCACATGCAGACACTCATACACACACACATCTCCACACAGAAGCATATACATACGTGCAGACATGTATACACATGAATATATGTGTATGTACATCCAGATGCATGTATACACACAGATATATATAAACGTGCAGGCGCTTACGTCACTCATTTTTGAATGTGCTAAGCTGACTCTAGAATTCATATAAAAGAGAAAATGTCTGACCAGCACATCTTGAAAATGAATACAAATTGACTTGCCAGATATCAAAACAAATACTGGAGCCATAATAGTTAAAATTGAGAAGTGTTGGTGTAAAGAGACAAGTGGATCATTGTAATAAAATACGGAGCCGGGAAATAAACAAGTAGTTATGCAAATTTGTGTCACTCGGTGGGGACCGACGCTGTCGGAACAGCTGGTTGACCATCGGGAAAGGTTAACGCGCTCACCTCTCTTCAGTCATTAAAACAAATTCCATGTGTAATGGAAGGTACACATTAAAAGAAAAAAGAAAGCATAAAGCTGCTAGAAAAAAACATGGGACTATTTCTATAGAATCAGGGCAGGGCAGAATCTGTCAGCAAAATCAAACAATAATAATCAGAACAAAACAAACAAAATAAAGAAGCGAACAAAAAGACAAAGTCTGTAATGAAGAAATTGATGAATTTGACTGCGAAAGGCTTAAAACTGCCCACCAAAGGGTACCAGAAGCCAAATTAATAGACAAAGACCAGCTTAGAAGAAACATCTGCTGAATATAAAGAAGATACAGTATAATAGTCCAGAATACACTTACCAAGAGTTCCTACAAGTTAGTTAGAAGAAGACAACCCGGGAATAGTGAATAAAGAGTACGAATATGCAGTTAATAAACCACAAACCAGTGGGGCACCTGGGTGGCTCAGTCGGTTGAGCGTCTGACTTCGGCTCAAGTAATGATCTCATGGTTCGTGGGTTCAAGCCCTCATAGGGCTCACTGCTGTCAGTGCAGAGCCCGCTTTGGATCCTCTGTCCCCATCTCTGTCTGCCCCACCCCCACTAACTCAGGCGCGCTCTCTCTCTCTCTCTGTCTCAAAAATAAATAAACCTTTTAAAAAACCCACAAAGTAGAAGTGTCCAATAAACATTAAAAATGATGTTGAACCTGCTTAAAAATCAGGAATATCCAAAATAAAACACACTGAAATATCCTTTTATACCTGCAGACTGGGAAACATAAAAAAAATCAATAATAACCAGTTTGGGTGAAGTTGTAAGGAAATGGATATGCTCACGAAGTATTGGGAGATACAGAAATTGTTCAACTTTCTTGGGATATTTTTATATATATTATTACATTTTAAATTGATGTATATTTATATTCTTTTATGTTTTAAGTTTTTATGTATTATAAATTTAAAACATGTATACCTCAGTTCAGAAATTCAAATTTTATTATCTATCTTAGAAAAAGAATCATGTAGAGGCACAGGGAAACACATGTAAGCGCCTTCATCAAAGTATTATAATAGCAAAAAATTGGAAACCAATTGAATGAATGGGGAGTTGGTTAAATAAGTTAGGATACAAAATTCTATGCAGCACTTAAAAAGAATAAAATAGAGGTGTATGTCCATAAAAACTTCCCAAGACATACCATTAAATGAACAAGAATTATAAAACAAACATGTAAATTTTGGTCTCATTTGTGTAAAAAAAAAATCCCACAAAATACAATACTCTCTTCCCCTCCTCCCTTTGTCCCCCCCCCCTCATACTCGGGGAACAATTGTACACATAAAACTAATATCACTGGTTCCTTAAAGGGAAAGGAATTGGTTTTGGAGGGAAAGAGAAAGAAAAATCAAGGGAAACTTCATTTTATTTGTATTCTTTGATTTTTTTAATGGCTGATAATGTATTAAAAATAAAAATAAGTTGCTAAACCATTCATTTTAAAAAGAGAAAGGGTTTGGGGCACCTGGGAGGCTCAGTCAGTTAAGCGTCCGACTTCGGCTCAGGTCATGATCTGGAGGTCTGTGGGTTCGAGTCCCGTGACCGGCTCTGTGCTGACAGCTGGGAGCCTGGAGCCTGCTTCGGATTCTGTGTCTCCCTCTCTCTCTCTGCACCTCCCCCGCTCTGTCTCTGTCTCTCTCAAAAAATAAACATAAAAGAATTTAAAAAGAGAAATGACTTTTGGTTGGAAGAGATCGTTTATGCAAGTTGCATAGCACAGACCTGCCACATAATGAAATCCCAGCTCTGTTATTCTGTTCTCAGGCATGTGATTTTTGATCAAATCCATTCTCTAGGAGGCAGGATTCCAGATTCCTGGCTTTGTCACCAACTTGCTGTGTGACTAAAGTCTCTCTCAGCATTAAAATTCTGTGATTGGACCATTTTGCAAAAACACTCACAAATGGATTTCATATTAGCTTTCTATGGCTGTGTAACAAATTACCACAAACTAAGTGGCTTAAAACAAGACACATTTGCTGACTCACAGTTTGTGTGGGTCAGGAGTCCAGGCATGGCTTCAGTGGGTCCTCTGCACAATGTCTCACCAGGCCACAGTCAAGGTGGGGCCAGCCTGCGCTGACCTGGAGGCTTAACAACTAGGGAAGGACCCCCGCCCAGGCTCATTTGGGTTGTTGGCACAATTTATTCCCCTGTGGCTGTATGATTGAGGGCCCAACTCCTTAAAGGCCATTGGCTGGAGGTTGCCCTCAGTTCCCAGAGGTAGCCTGCTGGTTCTTGCCATGTGGTCCTAACCATATCACCATTGGGAGCTCACACTCACCATAGGCAGTTCGCACTCACCATTGGGAGCTCACACTCACCACATGCAGTTTACACTCACCGTAGGCAGTTCACACTCACCGTAGGCAGTTCACACTCATCACTGAGAGCTCACACTATCATAGGCAGTTTACACATGGATATTTGCTTCTTCAAGGTCATAATCTCTTACTCTAGTGCATGCTAGCCACACAGTTTCAAACGCACACACACACACACACACACAATCACAGGAATGACGTTGATCACCTTTGCCACAGAATGTAATTATTAAGGGAGTGAAATCACATCACTTTTACCAAGTTCTGTTGGTTAGAAGCAAGTCATAAGTGCCCCCCTCCAAACTAGTGGGGGAGGGGATTCTCCAGGCATCAACATCAGAGAGTGGAGATCATGGGGACCATCTTAAAATTCTGCCTGCCACAGCATCTCTAGGATGCAATCATTAAAAAACAATCCTCTGTCTTTCCATTGATAAAATTATTTAAACAGTAGAGTTTAGGTGGGCGGGGGGGGGGAGGGAGAAAGAAGATTTATCAGGAAGTTAGAATTCCATTTTCAAATTGGAATTTTGCAGCAAAGATGACAAAAGCCTAACTGTTGGAGTTTTTGTTTATGATTCAGAGCTTTACTATAATTTTAAATTGTCCCTTCAAGCCATAGAGCACTGACAAATACATATTTAAAGAGCGTGTGAAATTGAATCACCTCTAGACAATTATTTTGAAAAATTAATTCCTGCTTGATTATTAAAAAAAAAAAAAGCAAGTCCATCATTTGGATTCCATTTTTTTCCCATAACTTTTTTTTGTAAAATTATATTAAACATTGAGGCTCTGGGTACCTCTGGCATTCTTGGAAGGCAAAGTTAAGATTGAAGGATCAAATAAAAAAGATTCCCCTTTGAAATGTGCATTCAGGCATCAATCATTTGCATGAAATCGAGGGAAGCAAGAAGGATAGGAATTAACCTGATATCCTTTCAAAAACATGGCAAAGCAGACACAGATGATAAAGATGGATGGGGGAACCAGGAGGCGGGGGTGGGGGGAGAGCTGGTCTTCATATGGGCATCGCCCGTTAGGACTGAGCGGAACTTTCTCTGTGATTACCAGGGTCTCGCCATCAGGTGCTGGATCTGCAGTTCTGGGATGTAAACTTGCGCCCCATCTGGACAGGCAGGCGTCTTCTGATCCGAGATGACTGTGGGCCCATTAACAGAAACAAACAAATCTGCAAGCGCTTTCATAAACTGGCCTTGCGCAATGTTTATTGGGGGAGAAGGTTTGGCTGCTCTTCTTTACCCCCCGGCAAATGGATGATTTGCCACAACGGTTAAAACAAATGTTTCTGTCCGAGAGCCACTTCCCAGGCGAATAAACATCTTCGGCACATGTAAACACGAAGGGTGCTGGGGCAGCGAAATAACGTACTTTCCAGCTAAGGGTGCCAGTGGAGTTGAAATGTAGTTTGGTGTGAAAGTGTTCTAAAGCGACTGACTTCATGAGGGATTTTGCTTGTCCCCCACGATGTTTTTTTTAATTTAATTTATTTAATTTTTTAATTTTTAAAAAATATTTATTTTGAGAGAGAGAGGCAAAGGGAAAGAGAAAGAGAGAGAGAGAGAATCCCAGGCAGGCTCTGTGCTGTCAGTGCAGAGCCCAATGCGGGGCTCAAACTCATTAACTGTGAGCCGAAATCAAGAGTCAGACGCTTAACCAACTGAGCCACCCAGGACCCCATTTCCCCATAGCATTTAAAAAAAAAGAGTTTTTCTTTTAAATTAAACGCTATCATAATAATAAGAACATTTCACTTAACATCTGGATTCCTGGCATCTCCTAAAAAAAAAAAGAACTTCTGTCCACATGAGGCTCACTTTCCTGCCGAAATGGCATCAGCTGATGGAGCTGGGTAGTGGTTATTCTCTCCAGTTAAACCACAGTCTCCACCGCTTCCCCGGTGTCTCACACCTGGCCTTCTTCATTCATTTATCTCAACCCCCTGATCTGTAAGAATTTGAATTTGCAACTCTTAATTTGATGCATATCTTGGAGAACATCGAGTCTGACCCTCTGATTTTACAAGTGGGAAAGGCGAGGCATTCACACAGTGAGGTAGAGGCTGAACTGAATTAGATCCCAGTCTCCTGACTTACTCTTCACCCAGATTTATTGGGGTGCAATGGACATATACCATTGTACAAGCTTAAGGTGTACAATGTATTGATTTGATGATCATATATCACAACATGCTTGCCGCGCAAGCCTTTGCTAGCACCCATCACGTCACGTGATCACCATTTCTCCTCGTAGTGAGAACATTTGAGATCTACTCTCTTAGCAACTTTCACATATACGGTCCAGTATTGTTAACTATAATCCCAATGCTGTGCATTAGATCCTCAGAACAGACTTCTTCTTAACTGGAGGCTTGCGCTCTTTGACTCCTTAGCAATTTCTCTTTCTGCTGTGACCCTGCCTCTGCTTCTCCAAATTCATCACTAGGAATTGAAATAAGACAACATAAGACCTATTTCTAAAGTGTCATTTTTTTGTTTTGTTTTGTTTTGTTTTTTAACATTTATTCAATTTTGAGAGTGAGAGAGACAGAGTGTGAGCAGGGGAGGGGCAGAGAGAGAGGGAGACACAGAATCGGAAGCAGGCTCCAGGCTCTGAGCTGTCAGCACAGAGGCCGATGCGGGGCTCGAATTCATGAACCGCGAGATCATGACCCGAGCTGAAGTCGCTTAACCAACTGAGCCACCCAGGCGCCCCTCTAAAGTCTCGTTTTAATCTAAAATAATAAGAAAGAAATTCCATTTTGCTAACACTTAATATTCCAGTTGGCAGTGGTGCCCCCTCTGACTGTGTGAGAGAATAGCCTTGGGTTTCTTAGGGTGTTGGAGATGTCCAGAAGGAAGACCTGGCATTTTCCAATGCCGAGGGCTTAAAAGCAGCCCGCTTTCACCCACTCATTTACCTGTGTGATGCATGAAGGTAAATCGATTACATTGTGCCACTTAGAAATTAACAAATGCTACTTAGAAATTATTTGGGCGCTCTCTCCATTCTCGCACAACTTTCCACTCCCTACCCCTCACCAATATTTTTTGGACTATCCTTCATGTTGGCCACGGAAGTCAGTAGAGCAGGCTTTGAGATGGGTTTTTAGGTTTTGGGAATTGCTGAGAACTTTTCTCTTTCTCAGTTCCCCAAAGGGAATCGTCTCATACTGGCGCGTCTGGACTCTGAGATCTATGCCAGTCCACTTTTCCCTAAGTCGGTGGGCACCGTGGTCTCTAACTGGGAGAGCCTAGACCCTGTGCACTGTCTTGTCACAGGTCAGCAGCTGTCTAGGAATCTCTTACACTATGAGCTCCGGTGAGAATTTGCCTGACGCTCGTATGGGACTAAGGAAGCCTCATCAAATGGCCTTCTGAGCAGCTTTGCCCCCATTGACGGCCCCTATCAGTTTGTGGGACCCAGGACAATTGTACAAAGGAGCCCACTTGCGATATGTCTAAACATCAAAATTTTAACTACAATGTGTTCGAGACTCATACTTTTACAAATACACT
Organism: Cryptoprocta ferox; assembly: GCA_028646485.1. Taxonomy (NCBI): domain Eukaryota; kingdom Metazoa; phylum Chordata; class Mammalia; order Carnivora; family Eupleridae; genus Cryptoprocta; species Cryptoprocta ferox. Next base: position 13,212,198 of record CM053576.1, read on the forward strand.
CTAATGGTGACCTGGAGTGCCAGGTTCAGGGTTTCGGGTTTAGCATTCTTGGAATTCTCCGTGTTCTGGTTGGAATGTCATCTGTCCCATGGCCCACCTCCCTTTCCTTTCTTCCTTTAGCTCCATCCAACCACGAAGGGCTCTGTGCACATGTATTTACACCTGTGTTTGCTCACCAGTAGGCCCAAGCTCCTCCCACCCCCTTGGCCTCCCCCGGGGCGGCAGAGTATGCACGTAGGTGATGGTCTGGGAGGACAGCTCTGGGGAAGGAGCTCACGCAGCCCTAGGGTGCACGGTCTGGGAGACAGAGTATGGATCTGGTGTACACATCCCCTTAGCCTCCCTGTCTGCTCCCCCATGGAAGGAGGACCTGATGGGGGCTTTGTGGCCGCTGTAGTTTTCATTGAACCGGCCCTTCCCAAATGGCAATGGACAAGTGGCCGAAGAGATTCCTTGGGGAAGCAGATAATAGGAATAAGGCAAGCACAGGAAGAGAGCAGAGTGCACAGACCTCCCCCACAAGGAGCTGATCAGCCACATACTTACTCGAGGCCTTCAAGGTAAAGGTGGCAGTTAAAAAAATGAAAGAAGAAAAGGATTGCTTTTAAAAGAAAATCGGACTATGGAGAGAACATTTTGAAAACAAATGTTTGAACATATTCTTCTTAAGGGATTATTGTTGACATAGTTACATTTTTCAAAATTATGTAAATCCCTTATAAAAGCTCAAAACTGCACACACTTCAAAGACCTGGAAACAGAATTTCCTAACGTAATTAAAATCCACCCCAAACTAACATTTCGGTGGACTTTTAACTTCTGTATTAAAAGTGTAAAAATTCAGTATTTTTCAATTAGTTTTCAAGAGCAATAACTTAACCTCAGGAAAGATAGAAGTAACGAGACAAATTTCATCAAAAGCCTTTCAAAATTGGTGTATGAAATTGAAAGGCATTTTTTGAAAATAACTACGGGGCTCCTGGGTGGCTCAGTCGGTTAAGCGTCCGACTTCGGCTCAGGTCGTGATCTCACGGTTTGTGGGTTTGAGTCCCACACTGGGCCCTGTGCTGACAGCTCAGAGCCTGGAGTCTGCTTCGGATTCTGTGTCTCCCTCTCTCTCTGCCCCTCCCTCACTCTCACTCTGTCTTTCTCTCAAAAATAAACATTAAAAAATTTAAATAAATAAATAAAAATAACTATTAGTGATTCCCTTTTTCCAGTGGGAAGACATCTTTATGAGGCTACTTTTTCATTTTGGACAGCGATTAAATTCAAGTATTGATATACACTCCACCCTATAATTATAAGCCACGAATTTGAAAATAATGAAGGCTGTCGAATCACATTGTTTTCAATTTCAGAGAGTAACAATTTGTTGCTGAATCGTCATTGAATAATTTTTTTTCAAAATAATTATTTTTCATCACTTCTCCTTTACATTTTTCATATGCCTTACCGTTCACAGAATGTGCTAATACAGCAGTATGTGTATATAATTCATAAATAAAAAAAATAACTATGGGGGGGGCTGTTTCAAAATATTTTGCCTGATCAGAAGTTTAGATTTAGGGTAGAATATGATCCGGGATAAAACCAAATGTGGCCTCTCTGTCGTCGGCACTTTGGCAGGTCAATCCGAAAGGGGATGCTTTCTTCTTTCTCCTCCTAGACCTTTGCAAATAAATTATGCCATCTGCTTCTGCGGGGAGTGGGGCCGGGGCTGTTAGACGAGTGAGTTCAGTGCTCAGGAGCCTCTGGTTTCTATTTCGTAATTGGAGTGATGCAGGCAGCCAGAAGGCACATTCCACCTTTGTTTAAACTCTTGGTTTTTAGGACCGATGTGAGGAATCCTGTTTACTCAATCCCAGGGAAGTCACTGCTGAGTGCAGGAGATAGCAAAAGCCACCATGTCACGATGGGCCCTTTGGTGCTATGTGAGCCAGGGCTTGGGAGCAGATGTAAAGGAGCCAGAAGTGATCACCGCTCTTGTGTACAGAATGCTGATCTGGCACTGCACTGCTGACTTCATGTGCGTTCAGTCTGCATACCATCTCTATATAGTAAGAACTAGTATTCACTCCAGGATTACATTTTGCGTTTTGAAGTAATATGGGACTTCTGGAAAAATTGCAGAAATACTACAGAGAGTTCCCGTGTACTCTTCAACCAGCTTTTTAACAACTGACATACAATCTAGTACAATATCAATCTCCGAGCTCAGGAAATTAACAGCAGTACGATGCTATGAACTAAACTACAGCCCTTATTAAAACTTCACCAGGGTCCCCACTCAGGTCCTTTTTCGGTCCCAAAATACAATCTGGGTAGGCACGTTGCATTTAGATGCTTTGTCTCTTAATCTCCTCCAATCTGAGACGATTTCTCCAACGTTTTTGTTTTTCATGGCTTTGCCGCGTGTGGCAAATAGCGGTCAGTTATGTCTTTAAACTTGGGTTAGTCTGATGTTTTCTCGTGATTAGGTCGAAGTTGTGAAGTTTTGGCAAGAACACTGCGGAAGCGATTTGCAGCCTCATGGCATCTTATCAGAGACTACGTGATGTCGACGTATCTTATGACTGGTGATGTTAACCTTTATCTTGTTACTGGCGATGTTAACCTTGATCATTGGTCAAGGTAGTGTCTTCTGGGTTTCTCCACCATGAAGTTACTAGTTTTCCCTTTGTAAGTAACAAAGAGCTTGGGGGTATACTTGAAAGCTTTGTAAGTATCTTGTTTCTCTGCAAACATTCACCTACTGATTTGAGCACTCATGGGTGGATCTTGCCTGCAATAATTATTACTCTGGTGTTTGCCTAATGGAATTCACCTTCACTTCATACATGAAGCAAATGAGGCGCATAGCACTGACTTCCCAAGGCTACGAAAACCATGACGCCCCCTCTGCTCAGAATCTCGCCACAGCCTCCAATCTCAAGGGAAAAGCCAAAGTCCTGACAAGAGTCCCTCGGACCCCCTCAATCTGGCCCCCATGGAGGCCCTGACTGTATTCACACCCCGCTCTCCCTCCCTCTCTTTCCCTGGACCACAGTGGCTTCCTTGCTGTTTATTAAAAACGCTCCCAATTCTGCACGTTTGCCCCCGCCGTTCCTGCAGCCTGGAAAGCCCCCAACCCCATTCTTCATTACGTATGCATGTATGCAAATAGATGTTATCAATTCCTTGTCACCCCTCCCAGCGGTCATCTCCACGAGGACAGGGTGTCTGTGTGTTTTGATTACTGCTATGTCCTCAGTGTCTATGATAGTACCGAGACATAGTAGGCACTCAATGAACAGTTGTTGAATGAATGGATAAGCTTTGGAACATGAATGAAGAACCTAGGTATATATTCCGTCTGCGGGCAACAGAAAAACGCAATTCCGACGGAATTCTCAGTGCAGGGAGATGAGAAGCGTTCCCAACAGCAAGACTGCAGGCGAGGCAGACTGCAGAGAGATGCTTTAGGGGCTCCGGCCCCGTTTCTCTGATGCCCTCAGTTGTCTGGATCTGCAGCATGTTGGCTCATTCCTGGACCGCTGCCCCGAGAATCCCTAGAATCCCCTCTTTCCCTCTTCAGCTTGATTTTGCCTACCGGAGGCTTCACTCTCAGGCGGGTCCCCCCGGTGTGATGGCCCCTGGCCCCCACAGGCTTCTGCCCTCCTCACAGCTAGCGCTTCCCGTGGCAAGAGAGGTCTTCTCTGCCTCAAGATTTCTGATAAAATTCTGGGACTGAGTCTCGCTGGCTCACATGTCCATCTTTGAAGCAATGACTGTGGACCGAGGGACCAAATTCTCTGTTTGACGAGGCCTATGTCACGTGCTCCCTCTTGGTAGGAGGTTCGTCCCCACAGCTGCATGGACCAATCTTGGTGAAGGGGGCTTAGAAGGAAGCTGCCGCTTCTAGAAGAAAGGGGAATGTGGACTGGCTGGGAAAAGCTCTTACCAGTCTGTACATCGAATCGTGTACACGGTCTCTGGCCACGCCCACTGGGATTCTGCTTCTTTCGGTCTGGGGAGGGGCCCAGGCATCTATAGTTTTAGGAAGCACGCCAAGGGGATTTTGATTTACAGCCAAGGTTGAGAGTGACTGGTTTATGGAATTTGCTCTAACCTCCCTGGTGGAAGGAGGAGCCCATCCTACAAATGTGATTCTAAAGTTTCTCAGTTGAAAGGCATTGACAGGAGTTCATATCCATTATGTTGAAAACTGTGGAAGGAGACATCTGTCACCTCGTGTGCTCAGCATCCTTTCCTTCCCCCCACATAGGGGCCATCAAGTTCATGGTCCTGCCTCTTCTACCTCAGGGCTGACCACGTGACTCAGGAGGCCAGTCAGAGTCATCCATCTCTCTGGCTGCGGCACTCGGTTCAAGAATGGGCACACGAATCAAGCCAGGCCAATAAGAGTCTTTTCCGGGACTTTGGAGCTTTTGGGGAAACGAGGCTCCATTTAGCGACAAAAGAATGAGGACCATGTGACCCCAGAACTGTTGACAACAGTGTTTATCTCGAAGTGGGAAGAGACCTGCGTGTAAAATAAACAAACAAACAAAAAAACAACCCAAAGGAAAAAAGAGGTAAGAGCCAGAGGGAAAAGGTACCAGTGATGTGTTTTTAGTGCCCTGGATTTGGCCGTGACTAAAGCTGACGCAAACACTGGGCTTTTCAGTCACGTGGCCAAACAACTTTCCTTTGTTCTGGTTAAGCCAGTTGGGGTTGTGTTTCTGTAACCAGGAACCTGAGTCCTAATGAATCTGGTATGAACCGGAACCACCTCAACTTTAAGACCTGCTGAAGAGGTAAAGACTGGCATTAAGAAATGCCTTTTGAATTATGAAGAATAAATCCCGTATATTACCACGAACATTACATGCAAGTGAACGTGTATATTGGATACCATCGATGTACAAGGTGCATCACGTCAGGACAAGGGAACAAGTCAGGAGCATCTGAGAGATGAGCAAAGACATGATCCTGCCCTTGAAGGTTGTAAAATGCTGTGCGGTCATTCTCAAACTCCCTCGTGCATAAAAATCCCATGAGGGGACTTGTCTCCAGTTTTCTGGGTCTCAGTCCCAGAGATTAATTTAAGGTCTGGGGCAGGATCCAAGAATCCGCATTTCTGACAAGGCTTGCCTACCCCTCTCCCTGCAGTTGATTCAAACCCCCTTTGAAATTGATCTCATGGGACACATCCGGAGAGCCAGAATGAGGCGGGGAGAAAATTTGAAGAGATTGACTGACTATGTCTCCAATTTGATGAAAGACACAAATTCACAGATTCAGGGTGTTCACTGAACACCAAGACAAATAAAGATGATAAAAGCCAGACTGAAGTCAAGCTGAAGAGCAGATCAGGAAAGCAGCAAGAGAAAAAGAGCATGTTACCTACAGGGGCAATGACTTGACTCATGTTTGACACCTCATGAGAAACTACAGAGCACAGAGGGAGTAGAATAACATCTTTAAAATGATGAAAGAGGGCGCCTGGGGGGCTCAGTCAATTGAGTGTCCGACTTCAGCTCAGGTCATGATCTCGCAGTCTGTGAGTTCGAGCCCCACGCTTGGCCCTGGGCTGACAGGTTGGAGCCTGGATCCTGATTTGGATTCTGTGTCTCCCTCTCTCTCTGCCCTTCCCCTGCTCATGCTCTGTCTCTCAAAAATAAATAAATGTTAAAAAAAATTGTTTTTTAATGATGAAAGAAAGGGGGAAAAACTTTGTCAGCTTAGAATTCTATATCTGGTGAAAATATCCTTCAAGAATGGAAACAAAGGAATTCAAGGACTTTGTTTTGCCCCCAAGCCTTCATAAGAAAGGCTGATGGGGGGCGCCCGGGTGGCTCAGTTGGTTAGCCGTCCAACTCGGCTCAGGTCATGATCTCCCAGCTTGTGGGTTTGAGCCCTGCCTCAGGCTCTGTGCTGACAGCTCAGAGCCTGGAGCCTGCTTCAGATTCTGTGTTTCCTTCTCTCTCTGCCCCTCCCCTGCTCATGCTCTGTCTCTCTCATCTCAAAAATAAATAAATATTTAAAAAATTTTTTAAAAATATCATATAGTAGGAAACAGCTGAACTGTCTGCTTCTGGAGCCCGTGCTCCTAACCAGAACACCATCTCAGATCATAATTTTTATTAACGAGTATTTTACTTATGAGTATTCATAAACACTTATGAGTATTACTGATGAGTCTTATTTACTTATAGGTATTCCTGTTTTTGTAATTGTACTACTTACATATGCATCTAAACAATGTATAGCATTATATCACATGTTTAATTTTTTTAATGTTTTATTTATTTTTAAGCAAGAGAGACACAGAGCGTGAGCAGAGGAGGGGCAGAGAGAGAAAGGGAGACACAGACTCCAAAGCAGGCTCCAGGCGCTGAGCTGTCAGCACAGAGCCTGACGTGGGGCTCGAACTCACAGAGTACGAGATCATGACCTGAACTGAAGTGAAACGCCTAACCAACTGAGCCCCCCAGGCGCCCCATGTTGTGTGTCTTAAAAAAGTTTTTATAAACGGCATCATTCAATATGTACTTTCTGAAATTTGCTTTTTATACTTAACACAATTATTTTGAGATGCATCTATTGATACATGATCCTTCCACTCTGCCATGTAATATTCGCTTGTAAATAGCAGTATATCGTTTCCATTCTGCTGGACACTCGGGGTCCTCCCCTGCCTGCATTAATATCTCACCCTGCCGCGGACCTCCTCACACAAGTGACCTGGGGCATGCATAGCACACACAACCAGGAATGGTGCTGCACGCAGGGCACCAGATTATGATCGGTTTCTCACCAGCAGCTTGTGACAAAAACTGTTGCTCCGCATACTTGTGAACCCTTGATCTTGTTAAATTATTTTTATTTTATTGGATACCTTTAGAGTTAAAAAGGTAATCTTGTGGGGCGCCTGGGTGGCTCAGTCGGTTGAGCGTCCGACTTGTGAGCGTCCCCAGCTTGTGAGTGATCTGGAAGCCTGGCTCCAGGATCCCTGCTCTTAACCACTGGACTTTATGGCTCTGGTTGAAAGGTAGGGGTTTTTATTGCCTTTCCTTGAATATCACGAGCACGCCGTGTTGCAAGGAAGTCCCTGTAAGCCAAATGAGACCTTTATCCGGTAACGTAGGTGAAAGCCCCCTTAGGACCCCAGAAGCCTGTTTGCTGAAGATCGCAGTCCTGGTGAAAGAAAACTCTCCTCCCCCAGGGAGGTCATGTGAAAACGCTGCCCCCAAAACACACGCTCCCCACGAACTGCTTGCCACAGTCCCAATTCCCCGACATGACACAGTGAGCTCTGAACTCAGTAACTTCCGCCTCCACTTTATAGTATCCCTAGTGGGGAAACCGGGGACAGATTCAGTTGTGCTTTCTGTGCAATTAAACTACGCGCAGAAACAGACTTGCAGACACTGTCTTAGGGGCCAAACTGAGGCTTTTGCCCCACAGGGTTCCTGCCAACGCGGGGCCTGTCCTCTGTGGCCTGCCTGCTGCAAGGTTAGCTCTGCCCATTTTATAGAAACGTTTGGGCTTCTGGTCATATGCGCTACAAGAAGCACATTTTAAAAATAATCGCAGGCACGCGGGGGGGAGCTGGCCCTTAGTAGGAGTAACCCTTTCTTTCAACTGAGGAATGAAGTCACTCGAATGAATCCTAGCAAAGAACTTGGTGACTAGAGGGTCATCTTGTCCCAGAAAAGCATCTCTGGGTGTTTGTACCACGCAGAGGAGCGCATATCATCTGAACGGGTTTCACTGGAAAATGCGATGGCCAAATTTCATGGTTTGCTGTAACGCGGCTGTGTTCAAGATCTGACTTTGAAAAGCCAGGCTTTCCCCCACTCTCCCCACTGCCCACAAGGCTATAAACTCATCAAAGATGAAGGCAATGCAGACTCTTCACTCCCCCCCCCCTTTTTTTTTTTTCAAACGCTGCAGTGTTTTCCTACTGTCCTTGCGGTTTAGGGTACACCCCGGGACCTGCCTTTGGGACCTGGCTTCTGCTCGCCTGGCCTCCCAGACTCATCTCTCACACTGCAAGGTCAGAGCCTCTCCCAGTTCCTCCAAAGCATCACAGATTCTCTTTGGTCTTCAGGGCCTCCGCCTAGAATGTTCCCGTCCTTCCTTGCTTCCTGCAGAGATCAGTTGTGTTTTGCTGGCCCAGCATAATTCCCTCATCTCCTGGTAAAAGCATGTCAGGGTCCTTGGGTCTTCACCCTCCCCAGACTGTCCACATGATCTGATCAACCCCCAGGGGTGAAAACAGGATCTGCGTCTGGCCAAACTAGAGTCAACTTCAGGACCTGCCGGTGCTGTCGCAAGATGCCTTTCTCTTGGGCTTTTGAGCAGACAGGACGTCAGCCTGGAGCTGCTCATGGATATCTTTGCCACAGTGAGAAGGGACCTTGTTTGAAAATGAAGGCACACAGAGGAATGCAGATTCCAGAAACAGAGACAGCTTCCTGACATCCTGTGAGCACCTGGATCCAGCCATTCCTGAAGATGACTACTTAGGGACTTTCCATTGACATGGACCAAATATATTTCGGTTACATGCGCCAATGTATTTCCCTGTTTGCTTAAGGCAACAGGAGCTAAGTTTCTGTTCGTTGCAACTAAAAAGTTCCTCCAGAATAACTTTCCCTTTTACTTGATTAGCTCTTGTTCATTGTTCATGTGTAGCTTAAAGGCTTCCCTGATTCTCAGGTCTGGGTTGGGTCTCTCCTCTGTACTTCCCCAGAGCTCTGTGTCTTCCGCATGTTAAACGCTCACACCCCTGCATGGTAGTTTCCCATTGGCTTCTTTGATTTTTTCCCTAGACCCTGAGTGGTGAGCCCAAGTCTCCCAGTGATATTCACGGTTGTGTCCAGCTGTGAGCCTGGCATATATTAGGCTGTTAGTAACTTTTGTTGATCAGATGAATTACTTAGTCGATTAAAATCACTAAGCCTCTATCTAGGTGGCAATGGCTATCAATTTTGAGAAATTAAGAGTCCATGTACTGTGTTGAGGATTCTGAGACTAAATCCATATTCCCCAGGGCGGAAAAAAAAAGGCTGTGATTGATTAGCAATGCCTGTCGTGGGTCTGGAAATGAGGAGCTGTGATCCATATTATCAATGAATTGCTTTCCTTTGGTCTGTACTCGTTTCACGAATGTATATTCTTGTCTCTTCAATCAGATTGTAACCTCCTTGAAGGTGTGGTTCACTTCCGTGGGGCCATTCCTGGGTGCAGAAGAAGCCAGAGAGAGAGAGTCCCTTTCCAGAGCCTTCTGGGCATTGAGGTGAGAGCTTCTCTTTTCTTTTCTTTTTTAAAATTTTTATGTTTTTATTTATTTTTGAGAGCGAGAGAGCACTAGTTGGGGAGGGGCAGAGAGAGAGGGAGACACAGAACCCAAAGCAGGCTCCGGGGTCTGAGCTGTCAGCACAGAGCCCGACGCGGGGCTCAAACTCGTGAACCATAAGATCATGACCTGGGCCAAAGTCGGGTGCTCAACCGACCGAGCCAGCCAGCCAGGAGCCCCTGAGAGCTTCCCTTTCTTCAGTCTTCCCCACACCTGTCTGACTCGAGCCCCCCCCTCTCCTGGCCCCTGCTTTTCTCTTCTCTCAGTTAGGAAGGGGGCCACACAGAGATAAGATTTAAAAGGCAAAATCAAGGTGTACTTGTGTCTGCAGGGGATTGCAGACAGGAGAGGCCATGTTGCCCCAGAATGACAGATACCATTGTCTTGGTCCCATTAGCTTTGCATTCTTGTCCCGTACCTGCTGAGGCTCACCTGTGTGTTTGGACTTTGGAGTCCATAGGATGTCTTTGATTCCCTTTCCCGAATTCCTTTGTTTGGTTTAGAAGGACCCCATTTTGAATGTATTTTTCTCCAGTTTCCAGCGAAGAACCCACTGAAACCAACCCCCTCCCAGAGAATCCTGTGATGCAGTCTCCTCTTATAGCAGACTCGTCCTTGATGCGGGGAGGGAGAAAAAATTCTTCCTAAGCACAAATATTTCACTGTTGATTGTGTCTTTGAACAATGCCCTTCCCCCCCCACACACACACACATATACTCAGACACTTGGTCCAAAAATGAAAATCAGCTTCTCCCCTTCATCCTCAACTCTTCAAGGGTGTTGAATGATTTTGAAAGGAGACAGTCTGGGGAACATAATGGAGCAGATTAAAGTGTATTTACTCAACGGACTAACACGCCGACTGATGGAAGACAAACAAGAAGGCTGGCTCGCGGTAGCAAGTCATGACAGCGGGCACCGCTTCTGAGGGGACTCTGCTCTGCTCCGGGGACGGGGCTGAGTGTGTCATTCACATTAACTCATTTAATCCCACCAACGCTGCGGTCGGCCTCCTACTCTCCCCATTGTACAGATGAGAACCCGGGGCAGAGGGACCTTCCGTGGGTGGTACAACTAGGTCTTATCACTTGCGCTGGAATGGCCCAAATTGGATCTCAGGCTCCCCTGGTCCCAGCCCTAGTCTCCTGATCACCTGGCTATATTGCATAGTTAGAGTGTATCCCAGGGGTTGGCCACCTGTTTTTGCAAAAAGGTTTCATTGGAACTCAGCCACACCCGCCCACTTACTATTGTGTGTGGCTTTTTTTGAGCTACAAAGGCAGACTTGAATAACGGCCACAGAGACCGTAAGGCCTACAAAACATAAAATATTTACCATTAGGCCCTTTACAGAGAAAGCTTGTCAACCCCCAACCTACAAAATATTTTATCAAGTGTAGACAAGCAAATCTAAACGCTGTGACTCTATTGTCCCCCCCCCCCCAGTGGATTATGATTAAACAAGACCGGAAAGAAATATGTATACGTATTTAAACAAATGGGTTAACAATGTGGGGTGTTCCCCCCAAGGGTTGGGGAGGCTTCAAGTTGTTCTAATTATAAATACAATTTCAAATTAAGAAGGAATTGATAGAATTTAAAACAAAACAAAACAAAACAAAAATTGGAGCATCTCTACCTGATTTGGATGGTGTTTGCGAAACACACAAGTGTTTTCTCCTTGGGCTAAAACTCAGCCCTCCTGGGAGATGAACTGGCTTTTGCTAACTTGTCAGGAGAGAGAAGCATTTGGGGCGTCTCATAAGGCAAATCATTGCAAATTGTGGGACACACTCAGATCAAAATCTCTCATCTGCTGGGGGAAATTCGGAAATTTTTATTGCCTTGGAATTGGACGTTTAGGGTTTTCCAAGTGCTGTGTGACTCGGGAGTGGGGCTGGGAGGGGGGGGTGTCGGTGGTCAGGAGGAGAGATGGGCAAAACACAGCCCAAAAGACTTATTCGGATTTTTTCTTCTTAGCCTGTCCCGCCGAAGCTTGGGAGAAGTGGGTGTGCAGAGAGGAACACGATGTGAGCAAAGTTGCTAAAAATAAAAATAAAAAACCACAGACCCTCCTACTGATTATCTGGGTGACTTTGGAGTGTGACATCTCTCCTGTTTCATTAGAAAAACAGGGAAATATAGGCCTTTCTTGCTGATCAGGAAGAGTGAGTGGGGTCACGCACGTGAAACGTCCAGAACAGGGTCTGGTGCAAATATTTCCTTTTATTATTTCTGGACGTCGTCCGTCAGAGGCCATGGGGTTTGATCTCAAGCTACAAACTCAGGTGAACAACAAATGCCACACGTCTTTATGTTCTGTAAGTCGGTATTTGCCAAAGTGTGTGCAGCTGAAATGATCGTAGGTGAGCACAGGGTTTGGAATGTGGACCTGGCTTTCTGGAACATTGACTCACATGGAGAGAAATGCATTCCCTCCCCAGTTCTCTTAAATCCCAACTCTCCCTGGGGGACTGGCCTGTCCTTAACACTTTCTTAACCTGGACCCATGTCCTTTGGTAACAGAGAGGAAAGGCCTCGGGGAGGCAAAGGTACTTAGCGAGATTTAATAACATTGCCTGATTCTTGCTGAATATCATTTTCTCAGTTACCTCTGCCCGAGACAACTGATATCTTAAAGTGATCGTTACACTTTTGTTAGTGACGTGAAGTTCCATTGAAGAATAACTTCATCTAAATGAAAAGCGAAGCGGCCGACTTCGGCTCAGGTCATGATCTCGAGGTTCGTGAGTTTGAGCCCCGCGTCGGGCTCTGTGCTGACAGCTCAGAGCCTGGAGCCTGCTTCAGATTCTGTGTCTCCTTGGTCTCTGCCCCTCCCCTGCTCACGCTCTGTCTCTCTCTGTCTTTCAATAATAAATAAACATTTTTAAAAATTTTTTAAAATGTATATGGGTTTAAAGAACGAATATTAACCAAATGTTAGAACAGTTGGTTGGTGCTCATAAAGTATACGTGGTGAAAAATCCTGGAGGGGCGCCTGGGTGGCTCAGTCGGTTGAGTGTCTGACTCTTGCTTTAGGTTCAGGTGGTGATCTCAAGGTTTGTGGGTTCGAGCCCCATGTCAGGCTCTGCGCTGACAGCGTGGAGCCTGCTTGGGATTCTCTCTCGCTCTCTCTCTGCCCCTCCCCTGCTTGCATGTTCTGTCTCTCAAAATAAATAAATAAACTTTTTAAATAACTGTTTCGTATAAGTAGGTCCCTGATATTGGGGGCGGGGGGCGGGGAGGAGGGTGGTCAGGAGAGAGACGGACCAAAAACAGCCCAGCTAACTTCTTAGTGACATTTGGGACTTATACTAGGGAATTATTTGCTACTTCCCCGAAGTTCAGATTTAACGGGCATCCTGTATTTATCTGGCAACCCTACTTGCAGGTCATTAGCCAATTAGAAAAGCTCCCTAACTACGCCGTGTTTCCCATCCGAGTCCCTCACGTGTGTCATGTTCTGGGCTAATTGGGCTGTATGAAGTTTGGGGTTCTGCAGTTTGAGGCAGTACCGGTCACTGGTACACACTGGTTACATGGTGGCTGGTGCCCTCTTCATGCCTCGAGCTGGGGACCTTGGCTGGGATGTGGGGCTACAGAGAGAGGCGTGGAGAGTGGTGGCAGCGTCCTCTGAGACCTTCCACATCCTGGGGCACTGCCAGCGAGCAGGGAGCAGCCCCAGGGGCTCCAGAACCCAGGCAATTCTCTCCTCTTATCCAGCTTGGGGAAATCTCTTGGTCTAGAAAACTCCCAATGTCTGCCAATGGGCTATGGCTTTTGAATATAAGATCCCAGAAGCCCTACCATAAAACAAAAAAACAAACAAACAAACAAAAACCCTCCTGAGGGGCGCCTGGGGCGCTCAGTCAGTTAAGCCTCTGCCTTCGGCTCAGGTTATGATCTCCCAGTTCCTGAGTTCGAGCCCTGCATGGGGCTCTGTGCTGTCTGCACAGAACCTGTCTCAGATCTTCTGTCTCCCTCTCTCTGTGCCTCCCCTGCTCACTCTCTCTCTCTCTCTCTCTCTCTCTCTCTCTCTCAAAAATAAATAGACTTAAAAAAAACACCCTCCTGAAATGAGGTTGCAGAGACTGACCCCCATTTGAGTTGGGGGAAAAAAAGTCTTTTCTGCTCATGTTCAGTCTAGAATGTGTCTCTGGATGTGCCTCTCTCAGAGCTGCCGCCTCGCTTTATCTCAAGGGCTCAGGGGCCAGATCACCTGGGCTGCAGCTCATGTGTTACCTGACTGATCCCAGGAAAGGTCGGAACTCTCTAGAACTCCATTTCCTTATCTGTAAAGCATGCCTCCAACCTCATACACTTGCTTATTATGAACATAAATGAGTTAATACACGGAAAGGGCTTAGAACAGTGCCTGGCATGTGCCCAAACACTCTATTTGTGTTAGCTGTTGTCTTTATCGTCTGTGCCAAAATACTCTCAGGTCACCTTTCCAGGGGGTCCAAGATATTATTTTTCCAAGATCTTTAGGTTTATTAACAATAAACACACATTTGATTTTTTTTCAGATTGCAAGCATTTCCACACCCAGTAAGTTGGTTAATGTGCAAAATAACTCTGGTGGATGGAGACCACTATTCCCCTTTCACAAATGAGGAAAAGGCGCTGGGAGGGGTGTATCAGCTACCTATTGCTGTGTAACAAATCACCCCGACACTGACTGGCAGAAAACAATGGGTTCTTCTTTCTCCTGGTTCTGCAGGTCGGCTAGGCAGTTTCTTGGCTGATTTGCCAGAGCCCCGATGTGGCTGCGTAAAGCTGGGAGACTGGCTGGAGCTGAAAAGACGCAAAGGGCATCCCTCACATGTCCGGCTGGCTGTTGCCTGAGGCACCTGGGCTCTCCTCCCTGGAGTATCTCGTCGCCCGAGGCGAGCCCAACGCCCTGAGAAGTTGGTCTCAAGACTCTGAGAAGGTGAAGGCAGACGCCTCAAAGCATTTTAGCACCCAAGCTCTAGAGCTCACGCAATGGTATTTCCACTGTATTATATTGGTGAAGTCAAGTCACAAGGTCATGCCCAGATTCAAAGAGGTAAAGAAATAGGCAGAACTTTTGGATGTGAAGAGAAGCACCCACATGGCAAAGGGGTGCACATGCTGGGGGGAAGGAATTTGTGGCTGGTAAGCAATCGACCATGAAAAGCGGGCTTCTTTTGATCTGGGTCCTTGGCAAGAAAGACTTACAGAGGGATGGGAAGGCCAGAAGCCAGCAGGGTCTGGGGGAAAATACTTTGAAGGAGAAACAGAGGCCGGGGTTGCCCGGGTGGCCCCGTTGGTTAAGCATCGATCTTTGGCTCCTGTTATGATCTTGCATTTGTGAAGTTCGAGTCCCACATTGGGATTTGCTTCCGATCCTCTGTCTCCCTCTCTCTCAACCCCTCCCCTGCTTGCTCTCTCTTTCTCTCAAAAATAAATAAACATTTTAAAAAAGCTATTTGAAACAAAAGAAGAAGAGGCAGAGACCTATGATTCAGTTATAGTTCTGAGAGACACGTCTGGTGTTATTTTGTAGCCACGGCTTGTGGTTTGCCCTGGCTCGGATGGCTGTCTCAGTGTGCTTGGGCTCCTACAACAAAATACCAGACACAGAGTGGCTTGTAAACAGCAGAAATGTCTTTCTCCCAGTTCTGGAGGCTGGGAGTCTAAGACCATGGCTCAGGCATATGTGGTGTGTCGGTGAGAACTTGCTTCCTGAGTCATAGCAGGTGCCTTTTCGCTGTGATCCCACGTGGCAGAGGAGGCGAGGGCGCTCTGTGGGGCCTCTTTTACAAGGGGCACTAATCCCAGTCCACCTCCCAAAGGCCCACCTTCTGATGCCATCACCTTGGGGACCAGGGTTTCGACAGACGAATCGGGTGGTGGGAGAGGACACAAAGAGCCCCCAGGAATGCCTGTGCCTGTGTGCGACCTCTACCCTCGAGCTGGCGTCCTGCTGGGTGACGGCTTGGGGGTTCTACTCTCTCTGCCTGGGCTGAGGACACTTCCTTGATTTCTTGAGAAGCTCTACGTTTTCAGAGTTCAAATTTCCCTTTCAATGGAAAGTTTGTCTTCCCTCAGCAACCTTTAGTCATTCAGTAAACACATTCTGGGCTTTGAACGCAGTCTTTGCAGGGACAGCTCCCTGTGTTTACCTGCAGCCCAGACTTTCCCCTGCATTCCAGATTCTGTCCCCTCCTGTCTACGCAACGCCTGCTATTACGTGGGTCCAGTGGGCATTTCGGACTTCTCTTGGGCCCCAGCAAACTCCTGGTCGGATCCAAGCCAATATCATCTTGCACATGGCTCATTGTATAGGATCCTCACTGGTCCCCTTGCCGTGATCTACTTTCAACCGTTTCCTAAGCCATCCCTCTAAAACTCAAGATAGAACATCCTGTTTCTCCATGCAGAACCTTCCGGATGCATGGAGTAAAAGCAGAAATCCTTATCATGGAGAACAAGCCTCGACTGGCCTTTTCTACCCAACTCTGTCACCTCTTGGACCCCACTTTATCTGGCTCCCTCGGCCCCAGGCACCCTGGCTTCCTGGCATCTTAGATAATGTAGGGTCACTCTTAGCTCAAGATCTTGCTTCCTGCCCTTCCCTCTGCTTGAGTGCTTCTCCCTCTATGAGATGGCCTGGTGTAAAAGCTGTGCTTGGAGATAACCTTCCCTTGGGGGGAATCTGAATTTGAAACTAAGATTATTGGTTGGTTGGGAGCAATTAAAGTGATGGTCCCAACATTCTTTTATTCAGTCTTGAATAAAATTAAATTTACAATCGGAAGCCACACATTTTTAAGAGCATCTTCACAGAAAGAGCAGTTTAGTTTTTTGTTTTATTTAAAAATTTTTAATGTTTATTTATTTTCGAGAGACAGAGAGACATAGTGCAAGCAGGGGAGGGGCAGAGAGAGGGGGAGACACAGAATCGGAAGCAGGCTCCAGGCTCTGAGCTGTCAGCACAGAGCCCGACACGGGGCTTGAACCCACGAACCGTGAGATCGTGACCTGAGCTACAATCAGACGCTTAACCGACTGAGCCCCCCAGGCGCCCCAGAAAGAGCAGTTTTGAACTGTCAGTGTAGATACTTCAAAATACAAAGCATTGAGCTGGCCATTACGTTGTTACCTAAATAAGGGTGAAGGCTGTTGGCTACTTGTAAGTCAGACCCGGAAGACTTCAACAATGTCAGTATAACTGGAAGGGATGGGAAGGTTCTTTTCTATCAGATGTATGCATATTCTGCAACTTGCCTTCGAAAAACACAATTCAACTACATGGTTATCAAATGCAGCCTTGAGTTTGAACTTACAAACTAGCCTCTTAATACCTAATGCAATATTAAGACAGGGACTTCACTGATCTTAATCTCTTGGACTAAGAGAAGGGGGGGGAATCTCTGGTGTGTTTTGTATTTTTTATTTCATGTGTAAATTACAAAGCGAGTAAAACTAAGCTATGGTTACAGCAGAAGTAATTAAAATGATCTCGACTTTTCCCACCTTGTTCAGCGGCATGAGGAGAGGAAGAGGCAGAAGGGGAGGGACTCTTGACCAGGTGGCCACTCCTACTTCTGTAACTGTCCCCATGGAGATGGGCAAGCAAAGCGGGAACAAAATGGGTTTGATATCCAGACAGACTTGGGTTCAAATCCCTGCTTCTGCACGCTCCAGCTGCGGGACCTCGGGCAGGTCACCGCACTTCCTCTCAGCCTTTCTTTCCTCAGCTGAAGAAACAATGTCCTTATTTCAAGGTTGGTGTAAGCCCAAAATAAGATAATGGCTGTGGAATGTTTATTTAGCAGAGTGTGGGACGCAGTTGTTGGGCTCTTTCTCTCACCTGAGGTCATCTGATGTCACCGCAGCGCGTCTTCGATCCTTGAAAACTTTCAGAGCCCAAGGGAACAATGAGCAAAGGAACAATGAGTCCCAGACTGGTTGGCTCACTTGCCCAAAATCACAAAACCAGTGAGTGGCAGAGCTAAGATTTGAACCCACACATGCCGACCCCATCTAGTGCTCTTTTCAGCTCATCCGTATTTCTAGAACTTCAAGCACTCCGTAACCACCTTCATCTCACACTTTTTGCCAGATATGCACACCACCTGCAAAATTATGTTCTTAAAGTAGTTCTTTAAGTCAGCTAATTTTATTACTGCCGTACATTTATTTAAATAAGAAATGTTACGCCTGTGCTCAACACAGAAAACCAGCCTCACTGTAACCCATAGACAGTAACCATAATATGATGTAGATGTGAATATATATACATGTATTTTTAATGAAACCAAAGCAGTGTTGTTCAATCCCACCTAGATACCGTGGCTGGCTAAGGGCTCTGGGCTGGAAGCTATCTCTGGCTTGGTTACAAAGGGAAATTCGCAAATATTAGAAAGTGTTCAAGACATCCTCACCCCCAAGTGAGACTCCCTCCTGGATATAATCAGAAGGATTGAAAGATAATTGGACAGGGATTATTAATGTTTTCAGTATGTGATAAAGTGTTATTTTTTTAATGTTTATTTTTGAGAGAGAGAGAGAGAGAGAGAGAGAGAGAGAGTGAGTGGACGAGGGGCAGAGAGAGAGAGAGAGGGAGACACAGAATCCGAAGCAGGCTCCAGGCTCTGAGCCATCAGCACAGACCTTGATGCCGGGCTCAAACCCACGAACCGTGAGATCATGACCTGAGCCGAAGTCGGACGCTTAACTGACTGAGCCCCCCAGGTACCCCAATAAAGCATTATTTAATAACATATCCATATGTAGTGTGCAACCAAAACACCATTTCCCATAGCACGAGGGAAAAATGACCCACACTTCGCTCAATACTGCGTTCCACTGAGGAACTTCCAGAGAAGTACTTGTAATAGACTATTTGCCAAAACTTTATGGCCCCGATCTAGGGGAACAAATATGTACCCATGTTCATGTTCACATCCATACCTATATCCACATCCTCGCCTGTATCCGGAACAGTAAAAGTATTCATGAGGCTATACACAGTCCTTACTAAGAACCTGCGCTTGGCTCCCTGGTATTTCTTCCCCTCTCTTTTCCTTTCAATCCTTATCTACTTAACTTTTTAAAAATGTAATGGGCCAGTAAAATAAATACTGAAGTTACACCAAAGATGTAACAATAGATAAAAGATAAGAGGGCTTGTGTGGAGAGAGAGAGAGAGAGAGAGAGATCTTCACGCCTCTGAATATCCTAACAGTGGTGCTCACTCAGTGTGAGTGATCCTGGGCTCCTCCAGGTCCTTCAGGGAGACCAAAGGATCGAAACTAGTTTTGTTTTGATAAAGCGATACTAAGATGTTACTTGCCTTTTCCACTCTCTCACAAGTGTGCAGTGGGGTTTTCCAGAAGTTACATGACATACAATGATGTCATCCCCCTGATAGTAACACGAAATGGGTTTGTTACTGCTCTTTTCACATAAATTAATAACTATGCTCTGAATTTCTGTTTTCATTTCTAATATGGTAAAAGTCAATAGATACAGTCCCGTGTAAACGAAAATTCTTTGGGCTCGTCCATAATTTTTAAGAATGTAAAGGGGTGATGAGGCCAAAAGCCTTGAGAACTGCTTCCCTGAAAATGATCGGCTGGGTTAATGAATGAAGAATGGCATTGGGTGGCAAAGTGGAGGGAGAGAAAGAAAAGCTTTTGTCCGACTGTGGTTTTCAGGGAAGGTTTCACGTCGTGGACGTAGAGCTCCAACTGAGTCCTGCGAGTTCAGATGGGTTTGTTTAGCCACGGGAGGGAGGGAGGGCATTCCGGGAAGGTAGCTCAGCATGTGCAAAGGCCAGGTGGTGGGAAGGGAATGAGGTGAGGTGAATCGGGGGTGGTGAGGAGAGCAGGCCTGTTTGGTTGGAAGGTACAGTTTAGACTGGAGGTTCTGGGGTCAGTGTTGAAGACCCTTCCACCCCGCGGTGGTCTCTATAGCTGACTCAGAGGCCCCCTTGGCCAGAGAAAACCAAACAGTCTGGTTTGCACTCCCTCACTGTTCCCTCCCGCCGCTCCTGGGAGCTGAGACCTCACCCACAGGTCCCCCATGCCGCATGGGTGGGAGTCCACAGTCAACCACAGAACTGAACAAAACCTAAACTGTTTCTTTTCTTTGGAAGGCCCCTAGAAACAGGAAAAGAGGCTGTTTTCTAGGATTTGCCAAGAGTTAAGTCATTCCTCGCTGATACAAACAATTTCTCGGGTTACTCTTTGGGGCCCAGGAACATTCGTGAACTGTGCTGGGTTTGAACTCTTCAACTCTGAGCCTCAGTTCCCTGGGTCAGCCACCCAGGGCTGGGGTTTTCAGAGACATGGCCCAGCTATCTCCAGGGTGAGGCCTCGGAGAAAGTCTCCTCCAGAGCTGCCGTCTGGCTGACTTCAGTCTTTCTCCTGAGTGAGACCTGTGGATGCCAGGTCTCCGGAAGCGTGGAGATGGGTGCGTCAGAGGTGAAGTAACACACAGATGCAGGGGCAGTGGAAGAGAGGGAGCGAAATCAGGAAGGCAAGCTTTGCCAAGTTGGCATTTAGTGTGCTGTGCGCCCTGTCCTGAGCAGCTTTCTCTCCTCTGATTCTTACTACCTCCTAGTAAGGCGTCGTGTTGTCGTGGTTAAGAATGATGTCTCTGGAGCCTCCTGTCTGAGTCTGTGTCCCAGTCCCGCCTGTCGTAGATTATATTTTTTTCAAGAGCGCTGCAACAATACCTTCCGTTTCACATGTTCTTCTACAATGGAACCTTGACCCTCCTTCCGTCCAGAGCTGGGGTCTACGTCCCCTTCTTTTGGATCTCGGCAGGCTTGGGACTTGCTTATAACTAATAGAACATGGCGGAAGTGAAACCACAGGACTTGGGAGGCTAAGTCCTGCGGTTTTCCTTTGCTGGAACCTTGACCCTCATGTAAGAAACTCTGCTTCCCTGAGGCTGCTATGCTGTGGGCGAGCCCAAGCACACGGGGTGGCCATGACCAGAAGGGCAGGCCACCTGCAGGGGCTGTAGGCAGTGGGCAGGTGAGTGGAGAGTTTGAGTCAGCCTTGCCCCAGTGCCAGACAGGTGAGCGACTGATTTCAGTCGCAGCCACCAGCTAGCTCATGCCCAGCCTTGGAGTCCTCCCAAATGAGTCTCCTGACATCATGGAGCACAGATAAGCCCTCCCTGCTGGTCTCTTTCTGAATTCCTGACCCACCGTATACATGAGGACAATGGAATGGTGGTCCTTCTACATCACCAAGTTTGAGTGGTTTGTTACAAAGGGACAGCAACTAGAATGTGCCACTACTTTGCTGTGTGACCTTGGGTGGGCTACTTTATCTTTCTGAGCTCAGATTTGCTAATCAAAAAAAATGTAGATAATCATATTATATATATTCCATAGGGATATGGGGAGAATTACTTTAGACAGAGAAGCTCAGTGCTTCACACAGTGTCTGGCACATGGTAGGTGCTTGATAAAAGACTTATGTCCTTTAAGACTCCTTAATAAATAGACATAAGGATGGGAATGAAATTGCCTTCCCTCCCACAGTCCCTTCCTTCTGCTCTGCCCCACGGCTAGGACCAGACAGGGAGTATAAATAAATGACATATATCAGTCATATAAAAAGTGATGGGATGTACAAATTGATGAATGGAACAGACACTTGACTTCAGCATTGAGAAACATTAAGAAAAAGTGTGGACTGCCAAATTAAAGAGGTTAAGCATTTCTTTGTTTTGTTTTGTTTTTTAAGTTCATTTATTTTGAGAGAGAGAGAGTGTGTGCACTCACACACTCCACAGGCAAGTGGAGAAAGGGCAGAGAGACAGGGAGAGAGAGAGGAGGAGGGAGAGAGAATCCTAAGCAGGCTCCACACTGTCAGCGCGGAGCCTGATGCCGGGCTCCAACTTACACTATGAGATCATGACCTGAGCCAAAGTCTGAAGCTTAACCGACTGAGCCCGCCCCCTCCCCCACCCCTCACCCCTGCCAGGTGCCCTGAGAGGTTAAGCAATTCTGAATGAGGCAATCACTAATCAACTCCAGTCAATTGTTAATATGCACAAATAGGGTCCCAGGGACGTCAGATCCTGATTTTTCATGAAGATCCACAAATCCATATTTTACGTAAGATCCCCCAATTTTAAATATTAGCAATGAGTTCAAAGTCTTAAAAAAAAATGTGCAACAAGCCAAATAAACATGCCAGTGAGCCACTTGGAGACCTTAACTTTAGTGACGGGGTGGTTCTGAGCTGCCTGCTCATGTTCAGGGCCAGGGGGAGAGAAGCCCCCTCCTTCCCACCAGTGCCCCTCTGAGACCACCCACCTCTCTGTGATGCTTGCAACATGTCTGATCCCATGTACTTCTCACTATGCAATTCCAAACCACCGGTCTAGACCAGTTTCTCAATCTTCTAAAAATTATTACTAAGGAGTTTCTAACTTCTATCTTAAGGAGGTTTTTTAATTTTTAATGTTTATTATTTTTGAGAGAGAGAGCAGGAGCAGGGGAGGGACAGAGAGAGAGAGAGAGAGAGGGAGACACAGAACCCAAAGCAGGCTCCAGGCTCTGAGCTGTCAGCACAGAGCCCGATGCAGAGTTTGAACCTGTAAATGGCGAGATCATGACCTGAGAAGTCAGACGCTTGACCGACTGAGCCACCCAGGCGCCCCCTTAAGGAGTCTTTAAATATTTTTTTGTAATCATTCCTCACCATGAAATTTTAATCCACAGATATTTTGTATATCCGTTTATGTAGCAGCTGTAGATCTGTGCTTGTGACATACAAAGAGTGTGATTTTTTTTTTCATCCTGACCACGCATACTCATCAGGGGGTAAGGAGGAAGTTTTGCCCCCAAGGGGTTGAAAATTAGTTCTTGAGGGGCAAAAAAAAAATTCTTATTCCGTTTATGTATAAAACAGATATATAGTACATTTGTGGTATTGAAAGTCCATGGAGGAGAAGTGAATTAGGAAAAAAGTGTCTAAACGTCTCCTTAGGGAGGCAATAAGGCAACAAAAATAGTGAAGCCCTGGTCTAGACTCTATTGTGATGCCAAGATCCCTGCTCAGATGGCCCAGCCTGGGGACAAAGCACATTTGTCACTATGTTCCTGTCTCCAGGTGCTCTTCCGAACAAGGCTATTGGGGAGCCATTCCCAGCCATGGCCGCGCTTCATGGGTGTGCGACCTGCACAGCCACACGGGGCCTGCTCACAGAAGGGCCCTGCACTTGGCTTTGTGTTCTGCTGGCATCTTGAAATCCTTAATAACTGTTTAACAAGGGTTCCCTCATTTTCTTTCTGCCCTGGGCCCTGCAAATCACAGAGCCAGTACAGCCTGGGGCTCCGGATCGTAGGTCTGAAGCCCAGCCTTGCTACCTGCCGGCAAATTAACCTCTCTGAGCCTCAGTTAAAGGGGCATAACGTGGTTCTTTCTTCAAAGCGTTGCTGGGAGCGAGGATCAGCTCAAGCCCGTGAAGGTCACAGCCCTGCCTTGGCGCTGAGCAAGCAACTCACTCGCTCACTCCACAGGATGCTACCCGAAGCGTTGATTTTGCCTGGTGATGGTTCTGATTGGTCGATTTGTTCTCTGCTCTGCTCTGATTGGTCAGTGCCTGCCTGAGCTGTACTTATTTTTAAATAATGGACCAGCCCCTCGCTCCTCCCCAACTTGTAAGTCTTCCTTTCTCCAGGTGAGTCTCTCTTATCCAGGACATCCTGAAGAAATGGCCACAGCCACCCTCACCCCTGTGAGTGTCCTGCTCCACCAGCAAACCGATCCCCATCTTTGGGTCCACTCCAGTTTAGGCATCATCCAGGCCCATCCTGATGGTTGTACACATTTTCACAATGCCCGAAATGTGATTTTTGCACCAAGATCCCAGCCTAGGATGCCACGTCCATGCTGAGTATGAGCTGTGCGGGTTTTGGGGATTGTTTCCATGTCGCCCCCTAGAATCTGGAGACGTGAGGCGCCTTATAAAACCTTTTCTGTTTTACATTGAGGGGCATGTCTCACTCTTTCCCCTTAGGAAAGGAGATCTGGCCCAAGATAAGGGAACAAAAGGTCAGATTCTAGGATTAGGTATGTGTGAAGGCTGGGGGTGGGGAGGGAGCAGGGGGGTCATAGGGGGCTTGGGGGGAAGTGAAAGGCCAATGGTGATCCGGTGGGAAAAGCAACCAAAGAGAATCAGGAACAGACTCTGTCCCCAGTGATGCCACGGACTCTCTGTGGACACTTGGATGAGCCATGCACCCACTCTGGGTCGGCTTCCCCATTTGCAAAGTAAGGAGGATGTCGGTGTTTTTGTGTTGTTTTGTTTTTGGTTTAATTGACCAAAAAAAAAAAAATCAAACTGACGTAAGTCATAAAAAGGGATTTTTTTTTTATTGGCCTATGGAGCTATACGTAGCATCAGGCGTAGCTGGATCCAGGTGTCTTGTCACTGCAACAGAATCACTTCTCTTCTCCTGGCTCTGATTCCTCTGTTCCTCTGTCTTAATTTCACTTTCCGGTGGGTATTCCCCAAATTGGTGGCAAAGACAGACCCAGCAACTCCACGTTTACATTCACCAGTTCAACATCTCCCTTTGCTGATCTTACAGCAAAGCTCTTCAGTTTGACAGACTCTGATTCCTTCTAACTGGAGATTGTTCTTGGCTGACATGCAGGTCCCTCAACCATTCACCGGGTTCAGGAGAGGAAATATCGTCATTGGCTAGGCTGAGGTCATGTGTCCACTCTGGAACCAGTCTCTGTGGCTGGCTGAACGATTCTCTGATCGGCTGAGCCTGGATCACACGCTCACCCGTGGAAGCCAGACCCACCTATACCACGGAGAGGGGGTGGGCTGAGAATGCTTTCGGCCGGTCGGAGAATTAGCTGGAAGAAAGGGGGTGCATGCTGAGACAATAACCTGGTGTTGCTCGTGGGACTGAGTGCATCCGTGGCTTCCAGATTGAGGTTAGGAGAGACTTAAAGGGACTTTCCAAATATTAAAACATTTTATGTTAAAGCAATACACTCACCTGGCTCAAAATTCAAACGGTATACACTTTTCACTTAATATTTCTCAGTCCTAACCCTCGCCTAGCTGTCTCCCCTTCCCAGAGGCAATCAACGTTACCGGTTTTTTGAGTATCTGTATGAGTGTCTTACTGCTGCTGTAACAGCCTGCCACAAATTTGATGGCTCGAAACAACACAAATTTAGTTACTTTTAGTTCTGTAGGACAGAAGACTGACATGGGTCTTGGCCGAAATCAAGGTGTCACGTATTTTAATGTAAAGCTGAATAAAAAACTGCACTGCATATTTAAATGTGACATGTACCTCATTCTAATCAACGGAAAATGCACACCCATTAATTGCCCGGATGCCAGTCATCATTTATTTGGAAGGAAATAGAACGCATAACACATAATAAAAGGAAGTATTGCTTTGTGAAAGTTTCATTTCAGTCTTTTGTGGGTGAGTGCGTATGTGTGAACTAGGTCATGATATAAAAAGTATTTTTTACTATGAGTCACAGTCAGAAATGTTGGGAAGTTATTATTATATAGTTTAGTGGTTATACGAGGCTTTTCTGGGGTCAGACTGTCTGGCTCCATCACTTACCAGTAGTGTGACCTTGAATAACTGACTTAATCTCTCTGGGCCTCAGTTTCTTTGTCTGTAAAATGGAGACAGAAATTGTACTCCACCTTACAGGGTTTGTGGGAAGTGCGTAACACGTGATTGGCGCGTGATAAACATTTATTATTGTTACCCCTGTTTGTATTATCTTTGAGGGGAAGAGATTTTCATGAGAGAAAGACCAGAGGTGAGGCAGGGACTTTTGTACAGACAGGAAGCGTGACCTCAGTCCAGAGGAGCGAAGGCAGCTTGGGGTGGGATGGGTGTAAGCGGGGGTTCTCATGCTAACCCAGACCAGGGGGGACGTCAGGCTGCGGTGGTGCTCACTTTTCCAGTTCCAGGTGAAAGTTTGGGGGGTGCCTGATGACATGCAAATGAGATTGTGATCTGAGGGGTCTGGTCATTAACCTCCAAACCTGAGCACAAGTTAGTTGATTTTATTCTTTCATCCAGTCAGTAAATGTTTATGGAGTGTGAGGGGCGCCTGGGTGGCTCGGTCAGCTAAGCGTCCAAGTCCAACTTCAGCTCAGGGCATGATCTCACGGTCCGTGAGTTCGAGCCCCACGTCGGGCTCTGTGCTGACAGCTCAAAACCTGGAGCCTGTTCTGATTCTGTGTCTCCCACTCTCTGTGCCCTTCCCCTGCTTACGCTCTGTCTTTCTCACTCTCAAAAATGAATAAATGTTAAAAAAAAGTTTTTTTTAAATACTTACAGAGTGTGTGGGGCCACTCAGACAATTCCCTGTGGAGTTGTATTTGGCCAACTATCTGCACGATGTGCAGGAGCAAGCAAGGTCAAGGGCTTTAGGATGAGGGGGAGAACGTCAGGGGGATAGCAGGGCGCCTGCAAAGACCTTGGGTGGGAAGGGGGAGGACTGAAGCAAACGCAGTTTGTCATGAGGAACCGGAAAGAAGGTGGCATCCTACAAGCCCCGGGGAGCAGGGGATCAGGGCAGGGGTGTTGCAAGTGGTCACAGAGAAGAGAAGCTGAGGTTTTCTGAAGTCCCAGCATTGAGGTCGTAGGGATTTGGGAAGTAGACTTTCTCCCCCAAAACAAAAGGAAACAAAACAGAACCCAAGAGCTGCTTTAGAAGGAAGACAGGCCGGAGTTTAGCGGAGGGACGAGGAAGACGCAGCTGTGCTGAACAGCAGTCCAGGGGGCTGCGGATGGGGTCCCCGTGAAGTGTTGAAAAGGAGGTACCAGTTCAGCTGTGGAACAGCTGTCCTAGAAACTCCAGATCCTGTGGCACATTTTAGCAAAATTCTGAAGGTTCTCTAATGTCAGGATCTGTGGGTGAGAACTAACACGCTTAAATTTCATTAGGATCAATGTCAAGGTCGGTCTGTGGGGTCATTCATTCATTCAACAAACATTCACCAGATGGTGCTTTGAAATCAGGAAGGCCTGGGTTGAAATGTGGGGTCTGTCCCCTACTGAATAGCTAAGAAACGGGCCACCCCATGCCTCAGTTTCCCTACCTGTTACTTGGGGATGGCGTTACCTCCTTCCTAAGGGGGTGGGAATGTGGGCTTGCCACACCGTAGGTTCCCAGTAACCTTTGGTTCTAGACTCTAGACTAGCTTAGACGACACAGAAATGAAAAAAGCGGGTTTCTGGACTCAAGTAGCTGCAGTCTTTCGAGGAAGACAGACAAGAGAAGAGGCAAGTCCCATACCCAGGGACTAGGGACACAGTGGTAGAAGCAGGGAGAGGGGGGCCCTTGGGTCAAAAAATCAACCGCTAATAAATTCACAGGTTACCCTCAGAGTTATTCAGGTCTCTTTTAGTTGTAAGTGACAGAAACTCAACTCAAACTGACTCACTGGTTCACACAATGGATAAAATACAAAGGCAAAGGCTTCAGGCTTGGCTAGATCCAGGTGCTCGATGAAGGTCCCAAGGACTTGTTTTCGCTCTATCTTTCTGACCAATTTTCTTCTCTATTGGCTTCCTTCTCCAGTAGGTTTGGGGTGGTAAGATGACCCCCAGTAGCTATGGGCTTATCTCCTGCCCTTTTAACCAATCCAGTGGGAAGCATCTTTTTTCCCTCAATAATTCCAAACAAATTCTAAGGATTGACTCTCATTCCATATCTTGGGTCATGTGTCCATCCCCGAATCACTGGGGCCAGGAGAATAAACTATGTCGATTGGCCCTTCCTGCCTCACGTGCTCAGACTTAGAGCCGGAGGGGGTGGGGGGGGGAGTGTCATTTGAGCAGGGATGTTGGCTTTTTCTTGTCTTTGGATTCAAACTAAGACATCAGCTCTTCTTGAGTCTTGAGCCTGTTAGCCTTCAGACTGGAAGTGCGCCATGGGCTGCACTGGTTCTGACGCAGAAAAGACTGGAGCTAAGCCCTCACCTCTCCTGTGTCTGCAACTTGCTGACTCACCCTGAGATCTTGGGACATGTCTGTCAGTCTCCAGGATCACATGAGCCGACTCCTGATATTCTCTCTCTCTCTCTTTCTCTCTCTCTCTCTCTCTCTCTCTCTCACACACACACACACACCCCTATCTCCTCTTCTCTATTTCTCTGGAGAATTTTCTGGAGATGAATATTCTTACTGCCAAGGTCTTACTGTATGTTAGGAATTGTGGTGGGTGTTTTCAGGCTTCCCCCCCCCCCTCTTTTATCTGCATCACTGCCCTGAGAGTGAGGCATATTCTTCTTCTTCAGACTAGGAACCCAAGGTTCACCCAGGGGAAATGATTTCCCGAGGTCCCCAGCTGGCAAGTAGGGCTGCCATTGGCACCCCAAGTCCCTTCCCATCTCGTTGAACCCCACTGCTCTGACAGAGCATGGAGCCAAATGCTGGTTCCTTATGTGGGAAAAATGAAGTAAATAAATCCCTTGTGAGCCAAAAAAAAACCCCAAACAAACAAACAAACAAACAACATGGAAAATCTGGCGGAAATAACCGAAATCGACTCAAGAAGAGGTCAGAAATATTAAAAAACAACTAACTGCGGGGAAAAGTGAAGTCGTTAAAAATTTATCAAAATGTTATTCAAAGTGTTTCAGCAGAAACTGACACCAAGTTCCCCCAAATCATTTATCAAAGCAACGAAGAACCTTAATGACCAAGTTTGTCATTCCTAACACAATCAGGAAACCTCTAGACCATATTTCGTTATGAATAAGGATGCTAAAAGTCTCAATTAAAAGGCAGCAAATATAATCCAGTGACGTACTAAACAATAATAGATCATGAGCAAATAATGTCTGTTTCAGGAGCAGAAGTAGTTCATCATTGGAAGATCTGACAACATAATTCGTTACATCATTATATTGGCAAATTAAGTGAAGAAAAGAACGGGTTATATAAAAATGCTGGAAAGGCATTTGATAAAATTCCACAGCTGTTGCTAGAAAAAAACCCCAAGTAAAACTGAGGCTAGAAAGAAACTTCATGAATAGAAGAGAAATAATTCCTACAAACTCACAGTGGCTGTACTGAGGTACCGTGAAACATGAATCAGACCCAGCAGAATGAAAAATAAGGCAGGATGATCACTGACTACACTGTTATTTCCGAGTTTCTAGCTAATGTGACTGTACACAAAAATGAAATAAGTTGTGTAAATATTCAAATAAAGAGGGAAAAATACCTCTTTAGCAGCAGATACTATCATTGCAAGCTTAGAAAACTCAGAAGAGGCTACTTAAAAAATATTATTCACATGAGCATTTATAAATGATTACTTTCTAAATCACTTGACTATGTTCTAAATATGAAGATGTCAATAGCTTTTCTTTTTATTAGGAATAACCAGATAGAAAATTAATGCAGAAAAATCGTTCATTTGTATCAGTGATCAGAACAATAAAATACAATGGAATTTAACAATAAACGATTAGACATACGGAAACGACCGTAAGATTTAATTAAAGGATAAAAAACAAAAGCCAGACTGAATGGCGTATGTGGAAAGATATCCCATGTTTTTAAACGGGAAGATTTAATTTCACAGTGCCGAGCCTTCCCAAATTAATCTTTAAATTGTATAGAATTCCAATCCTTATCTCAACAAGATTTTTTTTGGGGGGGGTGTGGAAAAATCTCTAAGGGATTTTTGAAAATGAGGACTTGGGGTGGGGATGGGGTGGGCTGTCTTCCCAGATGGTCAGAGCATCTTGGGCTGGATATTTCCATCTGGACCTTCTGTTCACTACCCTCCCGGATTCCCCCGGAAGCTGACCCCTCTGACTGTGACCTCAGCTCCCCAGTTCTCCGAGAGGTGATGGGGGTTGGGCAGCACGAGGCACTTGCAAGGGCAGGAGGGTAGGAAAAGATCAAAGTTCCTTCCCTGCTGGGCTGTGGTTGTGTCCTCCTACTCAAGACCGAAGTTCCTTCTCCTAGGACACTACTCTCCAGTGCGCACTTCCTTCCTCCCAGTGCTGGGCTGGTAAATGTCGGGCATCACGCTCTGGGGGCAGGAAGCCCTGATGTTTAGCATTTGCCAGTTTCCTTGGTGTAAATATTCCCCTCATGGCTGATCTCAAGTAACCCATGTGAAGTCTTATGTAGCTGGAAAGAGATGCTAACAATTGTCTCTTGCCAGCAAGTGTGAGCTAGTTCCTGCACCTCTGTTTCCTCCTTCAGGTCTAGGGGCAGTAATAGCCCCCCTATCATAGGCGCCCCTACTGCTCTACCCCTTGTTGGCTTCTATAAACCCTGCCCATCCCTTGGCAAAATAGTCTCCATATTAAACCTTTCCATGTAGGGGCGCCTGGGTGGCTCAGTCAGTTGGGCATCTGACTTCAGCTCGGGTCGTGATCTCACGGTTCGTGGGTTCAGGCTCCAAATCAGGCTCTCCATTGTCAGCGTGGAGCCTGCTTCGGATCCTCTGTCCCCCTCTCTCTCTGCCCCTACCCTTCTGTTCTCTCTCTCTCTCAAAGTAAGTAAATAAACATAAAAAAAATTTTTTAAACCTTTCCATGTAGTCCTGCTTGAGTGGGCCATTATTTCCTGCTGGGAACCTGGCTGCTATATTACTAGAAAGCTAGAGAAGGAAAAACAATAAACAGATGATTAGTAGGACATTATAGAAACTCCAGAAATTAGTCTAGGTATACACAGGAAATGTATATACCTATTAATCAAAATATATAAGGGAATATATAGATATATATTTGTTTATGCATATTTATGTATTTCTTAATTTGCTTACTTAAAAGTAACATTTAAATTCAATAGAAACAGGATGTTTTATTGAAAAATGGTACTGCGTAAGTGGCTGTCCATTTATAAGAAGGTAGGTTAGAATCTACTTCATAATATATACAAAATATTCTAGGTGGCTCAAATACCTAAGTGTAGAAAAGTAACAGAAACATTTGAATAAATATTTCAAAAAAAGATTTATATATACTCAGGATAGCATGGGAGGAAATTCTCAACAAAATGACAGGGCAAAGATACAATATTTCTAATCTACAAACAGCTTCTAGAAATCAACAAGAAAAGATACACATTTCAATAGCAAAATGGACAAAGGGTACTCACAGAATGACCAATGTACATGAAAATATTTGCAACCTTGCTTGTGGTCAGGAAACTCTAAACAGTAGAATACTATTTTATACTCCTTTGTTGATAAAAAGTGAAAAGATTAAAACACCCAGGGCTGGTAAAGATGTGAAAAAATAGTCATGATTCCCAGCGGAATGTGAATTGCTATAGTGGTTTTTGAACTATTATTAAAAAGTATTATTAACTTGAGAATATTATGAAACTATTGTTAAAAGTATTATGACAGTCTTATTAAACTAAAAATGCTTGAAAACTTTGACCCAGAAACGCCACATTTGGAAATCCACCCTCCATAAATATAATTACCAATGTATCAGGACATATCAGCAAGGATGCTTTTTGCAGAATCAGTTTTACACGCCACAATTTGGGAATGGTCTGAATGTTCTAGTGGGGATAGTGTATTAATTTAACAAGTTGTATATCACCCTGCTGAGGCGTCCATAATGTGCTGATTAATCAAATTTTAGAAAGGACAGGGATCTTCGTTACATGACCAGGTACTGGCATTTGTTTGTATTGGCATCAGAAAAAAATATATATGGGAGGATTGTTATCCAATTACTAAAGCTTAAGGTGTGAGATGAATTTCAGGGTGTGAGGTTTTCTTTCTTTTTTTTTTTTTTTCAAGCCAATCTCCACTGATTGGTCTGTTGCAAATAGCGTGTATTGGTCTTGCAGTTAGGAAAAAAATACAGTCATATGCGCACAAACATGCCTACACGCATATATATTTAAAAATCTGAAAAAAAGTGGCGCATAGACCTCACTGTCTAGATGGACTGTGTTACATTGAACCAATTTCCGGCCATTAGACATGTAGTTCGTTTTCAACATTTCACTATTAGAAACAACTCTAGTAGATTATCCTTGTTTTTGTATTTGGACGTGCCATCCATCCATTCAAATTATCATTCGTGTTTTTGTGCCTCCTTTATGCCAGGTCCTGGTTAGGTGCCGGGAGACCATCCTCATGGACTTGACGTTAAGTTGTGGAGCACAGATGACGAATGCATGACTGAACACAAGTACAGCACGATGTCCAGCAGTGAAGAAAACAAAACAAGGTAAGGGATGTGGGGGGGGGGGGATGGGAGGGTCGGGGCAGGGGTTTGCTGTTTCCAGGAAGCTGGTCAGGGATGGACTTGATGATGTGCTGACTTCTCAGCAGGGACCTGAAGGAAGAGCTGAGTGAGACCAGCATTCAAGT
The DNA here is from genome assembly GCA_028646485.1 of Cryptoprocta ferox. Lineage (NCBI taxonomy): Eukaryota > Metazoa > Chordata > Mammalia > Carnivora > Eupleridae > Cryptoprocta > Cryptoprocta ferox. The sequence continues at coordinate 13,243,915 of CM053576.1, forward strand.
ATATAAAGAAGAAAATAGAAACAATCTTACCAACCAGAGATATATCTATTTAACATTTGGGGGCTTTCTTTTCAATGAGTTTTTATGCCGTTATTTTTTTAAACATAAGATTGGAATGATACTATGTTTTTATCTTCTTTTTTCTCTTCCCTGGACTTGATGCTGTGGGCATTTTCTCACATTTTTTTCTGATTATTTCCTTAGGATAAACTCCTAAGAGCAAAATTGCTGATTCAAAGGATATGCCCAGTTAGCGTCTTGGTAATGATTATTTGTATCATTCTCACCAGCAGAAACGCATCCTCATTTCTCCACAGTTTTGCCAGAACTGAGTATAGCTATTTTAAATCTTCACTAGTTTGATCGCTTATGTTTTTGAAAAAGGAAACTCGTCTCGTGGTTGTTTTCTTTTTTTTTTTTATTTGTAATGGAAGTCAGTAACCCCTTCATTTTTCTAAGAAGAAGAATATATACCTTAACGGTTTTTAATGTTTATTTATTTTTGAGAGAGAAAGAGACAGAGCAGGAGCAGGGGAGGGGCAGAGAGAGGGAGACACAGAATCGGAAGCAGGCTCCAGGCTCTGAGCTGTCAGCACAGAGCCCGACGCGGGGCTCGAACTCACTAGCCGTGAGATCATGACCTGAGCCGACGTGGGGCACTTAACGGACTGAGCCACCCAGGCGCCACTCAAAGAAGAATAGAGATGAATTTAGGAATTCATTTGTTTTCTCAGGCAACAAATATTCAGTGTGCTTTGTGCCGGTTCTCTCAGTTCTCTCGCAGATGCCGTGAGGAGTTGCAGGGCCACCAGAGGAGCTGAGGATCTGGTGCCGCTGATGGCTTTCATGGATGGAGAAATTGAAGCACAGACTTCAGTGATTTGTCCAAATCAAAAGGTGCATTTGTTGAAGATCTGGGACCAGAACTTGCACATCTCAATGCTCTCTGTATGCCAAAACACTGTCTGAAAAGAAAAGAAAAAAGAAAAGAAAAAAGAAAAGAAAAGAAAAGAAAAGAAAAGAAAAGAAAAGAAAAGAAAAGAAAAAAGAAAAGAAAAGAAAAAGAAAAGAGACCAGGGCAGACTTTTTAATCAGAAAGCATGATTTGGGGAGGGGGAGTGGGAAGGGAGGCTGGAGCGAGGGAAAGTGATGTCCTCAAACCTGAGTAGGTGTGGGGACCTCGCTTTGGGGTGCAGAGAAAGTGCTGCTAACCTGACATTCTGCAGTTGGTCCCTAAGGTTGGGGAGAGAAGTAAACATCAGGAAATTAGTCCTGTTGGCTGTCTTTGTCATTCTGAACCCCTCGCCCCTCCCCAAACCCATTTCAGAAATCCGGTCCCATTTTTCTTGCCTCTGACCCTGGTGGCTGAAATTTCTCTCAGTATCATAAAACCTGGGGTTGTAAAATTCATATTGTAACTTTAAGAGCCACATCTGTTTTAAACATTTTTTTTCTGTTTTAAGAACACAACGGGATTTTAATGGCAGCAATAAAATGGAGAAGTTGAAGGAAATTATCACAGATTTGTAAAGCTATAAGGCAGGTTCCTGGGCTCATGTGAGCAGTCAAATTACAAAGAAACAACCCAATTGCTTTTATTGCAGGCAGATTTCTGGTTTAGGAATTTCTCAGTTTAATCTATTGATGAGGATTAGCATTTTATTCACTTCAGCCCTCATAATAGCTTTGGGACACTTTCCCTGATGGGCCAGACTGGTGAGAATCACGAATCTCCGAGACGCAGAGGAATCCAGAGAAACGCCACGAGGGGAAACGCATCGGGTCTGGCAAATCAGGGAGACCTGGTTTTAACCCCGAATGTGCCCTGTTTAACTGAGTATGTGGCTTTAGGCAAATGCCTACCTTCTCTCAACATTGCCTTTGTCAACTGCGTGTGGGGCTATGTGAGCAACTTTTGCTGTGAAATCTACAAGGAAACCACTCAGTGTGACACGAGGCAAACAGTAGGTGCTTCATGAATGGTGGCTGGCGTCTGGTTTTCCGTCTGATGAGTAAGCTATTTGGAGCAGCTGCTGTTGGCACCCCCCTCCCCCCCTCCTCCAGAACTGACCGTCGCTCACCAAAGAATGATCACTGCAAACACCTGCAAGTCGCCTCCACCAATGTTTCTGGCCCCCCGGGGCCGACTGGTCCCATGTGCAGGGCACGCCAGCGTGCTGATGAGTCCGTGCTGCCAGAAGCAGATCTTCGTCCCATGGCAGACAGACGGGGTTTGGAGGAGAGACATCTCTGCTCCCTCTCCTGCAGGAGATGCATGCTCTGGGCTGCCCCCCAGAGGGCCCTGTGGGATAAAGCTGCCCACGGTGGCACCTTCTTGGTGACACACTGTGTTGGCTTCCTTCTCTTCTCCATCTTCTCTGCCGTCTCAGTCCGTGCAGGCGGCGCTAACCAAGTGCGGCCCGCTGTGTGGCTTCTGCACACAGAAATGTATTTCTCCTGCTTCCAGAGACTGGAAGCCTGAGGCCAGAGGGCTCGGCCAACCAGGGTCTGGTGAGAACCCTTTGCCACATGGCTGATTGCCAAGGTCTCATTGTAGCCTCACCAGGCAGAGACAGAGAGTGGGAGAGGTCTCGGGGCCCTTTTTAGAAGGGCGCCAACCCTATTCATGGCGCTCCAGCGCGTTGGCCTACCCCCCGAAGACTCCCCACTGGGAAGACCCCAGTGCCTCCAAATACCGTCCCACTGAGGATTAGATTTCCACGTACAGATTCTGGGAGGACACAAACGTTCCATTGCTCACGTTGTATATACAAGATGGAAGGGATGAGGAGTATGGGAGGGACGAGGAAAATGGTCCCTGGGTGCTCTAGTGACTTCTAGAACTGCTGCTATCTGCCTCTGCGATGCGGAGCCCTTTTCCCTGGAAACATGGAAGGCCTTACCCCCAGAGGCTTTCAGGAGTTAGCTTGTGAACACCCTCCCGTGGGGCAGAAGGGCTGAGTGTGCCCGTGCTATTCCTCAGGGCTGGGGACCGAGGAAGGCCACCAGGCGGTCCCTGGCCTGAGAGGACAATGCTGTGTTCGCCGCTTCTCTTCCCCGTCTAGTTCCCCAGTCCCTGGGATCATCCCTTCTCAGATCCAGACAAGCCCTCGCATACTCACCTCAGCGACTGCTTCCAGAGAAACTCAAATGTCAGGTGTCTCTGATATTTGAGGGATGAGAAGTCAGTGGTAGAAAGAACTGCACAGGAGTGGAGTAGAAATGGGGCCTGGATCTTTTGGGTTTTTTGGGTTTTGTTTCATTTTGTATTGAAGGGACCACTTTCTGGGAGGGGGAGAATAGGGGGAGCAGAAGGTCACAGTGCAACAGCTAGGAGCGGACTCGGGAAGCCAGACCCCTGGCCACTCACCATATGCCGGAGCTTAGGCAAGGGAGAAGCCTCAGTTATTTCATCTGTAAAATGGCGCTAAAAACTCCTCAGAGGGTCCCCATGAGGCCTGAATGAGGTAGTCTATATAAAGCACCTAGCGTATTCTTGGTGTGGTAAACACTCGGTCATTATTACGTCTAGTGCTATGACTGCTTTGGACGTAAGACTGAGACACCCCTTGAGGTCCAAGTATATCAAGGCCCAAGTGCTCCCCCCTCTCTGGGGACAGTGTGGTGAGATGGCAACCGACATGAAAGCATCTTGGAAACTCTTCGTTTATGCTGCATCTGCCCCCTCTGGGCTCCAGGGACCGTGACTCCCCCCTCCTGGTCCCAGGCCTGGACTGGGGGCCCTCCGAGCTTCCCAAGGAAGTGAAGGTGCACAACAGGTCTTGGCTGCCAAGAGTGAGGGACTCGAATGACATTACTTCAACATCTAGTCCATTCAGGAGCAGCTTTCCTTGTCCCAGGGCGGCTCTGGGGCTTTTAGAGTTTGTCTACCCCAGGGTGGAAAGGTTTTCCTGAGAATGCAGTGCCTTGTGGGGGGCTTTGCTGATCTGAGATAAGGTCTCACTGGGAGCCTGCGGCAGCCCACGTGGACCAGCCAGCTCCAGGATCCTCTCAAAACCTAGAGCTGAAAGCCCCTTAATCCCGAAAGATGCTTGAAAACCCATGGTGTCAATTGTTGTAATTCTTTGGAAAGGGAAATTGACAATAGCCAGTGCCTTGTTAAGCCACCGATTTGGAGCCTGAGGCCAAAGGAAGACTGTGCATCCTGATATATAAGTATGTGTCGTTCTCTTTTCTGTGGGTCATTTCTTTCCAGAAGAAGATCGTGAAAATATTAGTGATGAGTTTGCTTCCATTCAAGTCAGGAAAGTAAAATTGCTACAAATTCCGTTTGGGGCATAAATTAAATATTTAAACGGGGCGCCTGGGTGGCTCAGTCAAACGTCTGACTCCTTGAGCTCAACTCAAGTCATGATCTCACAGTTCATGAGTTCAAGCCTCGTGCTGACAGGAGGGAGCCTGCTTGGGAGTTTCTCTCTCTCTCTCTCTCTCTCAAAACTAAGTAAATGAACTTGAAAAAAACATAAAATAACGCTATGAGTTTGATAAGCCTGGTTTTCAACTTTTCAATATATTTTTTCAACTATTTTAATGTTCTAGAAAAAAACTACCATTAAGGAATACATAAACCTACGCGTATGGAGGCACACATTTCCTTCGGCCACGGGCTCCAAGCATGGCGCTGCCAGAACGTGTCCATAAAATTGTGATCTTTTGTTCTTCATGGACTAATTTTAGCATTATTTTTGATTTTAGAAAATATAGTAAAACCTTGGATTGCGCATGACTTGGTCTGCGCGTGTCCCGTAAGACGAGCAAGCATTTCTAGTAAATTTTAACTTGATAAACAAGCGATATCTTAATAGTACCTGACACCGATGTCACATGATCACAACTGACCCCGTGGTTCTTGAAATTCGCTTTATACGAGAGCTCTGGATGACAAGCATGTTTCCAGAACGAATTACGCTCGCAAACCAAGGTTTTGCTGTATTGCATTAACATACGATTTATCTTAATCATTGAGTTTTTTTTGAGTGTCTTCTTAAATTTCGTGCCCAGAGCATGTGCTACTTTTATCATGAAAAATAAGAAGAAATACTTTATTAAGTTCTTGCCGTGTACCAGGTGCTCTGCTATCCATTAAAAAAAAAATTTTATGTCTTTATTTTATTTTGAGAGAGAGAGAGAGAGACAGAGTGTGAGCAGGGGAGGGCAGAGAGAGACACACACAGAATCCAAAGCAGGCTCCAGGCTCTGAGCTGTCAGCACAGAGCCCAAAGCGGGGCTCGAACCCACAGACTGTGAGATCGTGACCTGAGCCCAGGTTGGATGCTTAACCAACTGAGCCACCCAGGCACCCCTCTGCTATGCATTTGCAAGGCACTATCTCACTTAACTCTCCCAATAGCCCTGTCATACCATTCTACACATAAAAGAACCAATGTTGGAAACGAAGTGATGTGACCAAGCTTGCAGAGCTCCAAAGGGGTAGAGCCAGACTTGCACCTTGGACCCCCAAGGAGGATTATGCTGATCATATTGCTTGGGGCTTGCCTTTCCTCTCCACCCTGTTTTTCACTGCGGCCTGTCGGTGCCCCACAGGAGTCCAGCACACGTTTCCCGCTCAATCCCCTACTGATGGGCATTGAGGTTACTGGAAGGGGCTCACACTTTTTGCAGCAAGCGGGGCTTGGGAGGCCGCTTGTCCTGGAGCGCACTGCTCAGGGAGCTGGAGGGACGAGGGCGTGGTTGGGTCGCACCGCCCCCGTGTCATTTTCTCGGGGGCCATTCGGAGCTCAGAAAGGGCCCCCGCTCTGTCCCACCGCCTCCCATCCCCGGAGGGGCCCCGGTGCCCGCTGCCATCTGCGCGGCGCAGGTGTGCCCGGCCCCCTGCCCAACCTGGGGGCTGCGAACACTTGGCCGATTGTGGCCCCCGCGAGCCCGGGCAGCTGCGATCTGTGTGCTGGGCCGCCGGGGAAGGCCGCCGGCGGCGCGGGGAGGGGCCGCGGGCGCGCCCTCGCCGGGCCCCATTCAAGCGCTGCCAAGGCCTAATTGATGAGAAATGGCCCCGAGCAGGTGCGAACCTGTCTCGGGAGGCGGCGGGGAGGAGGGCAGGGGCCCGGGAGGGGGAGGCTGCTTAGCTGGCGCGCAGCTGTCGAGGGGTCATTACCGCTGGGGGTGGGGGTGGAAGGGTGAGGGGTGGAGGTGGATAGCGAGAGCGCGGGAGACAGTGAGTGAGTGAGCAGGGCAGGGACCCCTAACTCCTTTGTCGCAGCCAGTCTCCTCCCGACAGGAGCTTAGAGCTCCAGGGAGCCTCTCAGCTCATCGGTGGAGACGAGCCAGGTGGCATTAGCCCTGAGCTGAGGACGACCAGCAGGTGGTGGCTCCACCAGGGCTGCGTCCCCAAGAGACGCTCAGGGGTGCTGAGTGATCCCTCCACTTCCAGCAAAAAAAGCTGTTGCAAGTAATGCATGTAAGATGCTGTACTGGGGGTTTTAAAATTCTGTCCTATTGTACATGTTTCCCTTTAATGTGTCACCTTTTTTTTTATGTTTATTTTTGAGAGAGAAAGAGTGTGAGGGAGGGCAAGGGCAGGGAGAGAGAGGGAGACACAGAATCTGAAGCAGGCTCCAGGCTCTGAGCTGTCGTCAGCACAGAGCCTGATGCGGGACTGGAACCCACCATCCCCACCAACCATCCCCACCAACCTTGGGATCCTGACCTGGGCCAAAGTCAACCGCTTAACCCACAAAGCCACCCAGGCGCCCCTGTGTCAGCCTTTTTGCACACTTTGGCTTCCTCTAAAAGACCAACCACGGTGCAAATTGTGTTTTTCCTACGCGGTTTGCAGGACGGATTTGTACAGTTATGGTTCCCTAGGGCCCTGCAGACAGAGGTGGATCAGTAATGTGGCAATGGGTCCAACTGGGTGGGGAGCCTCCTCTCAGCTCCCTCCCGGGTCCTTGGGACTGAGAGGAGAGCTCAGTTAGGCGTAATTTCCAAAGGCCCGATATGAGGTCCTTCTCAGCTGTGCAAATCCAGGACCCGGGGTCTCTCTCAAGACACCACATCCCTTGGCTGCCCCAGTTGAACGGGACCCGTATTCTCAGTGTCAGACACTTTGCCGGGTTTTCACCTGCAGCGGCCACACCGATCTCTTCAGAATGAAAACCTGAGCCCATCCCTTCGCTGTTGAAAACCCCGCCGGTAATTCTCTATTCCCACGAGAATAGAATGTTGATCCCTACCGTGACCTAAGGGGCTGAGTGGTCTTGCTCCAAGGATGCCTCTCGGGCTTCTTCTCATGCTCAGCCTCCCTGCTCTGTGCTGCCATTGCCGCGTTCAGGCAGCATTCCGCAAGAAAGCACCTATTTATTCTGTGCCGGCTCTGCTGTAGGCTGATAAGAAACAGCAGTAAACAAGACACAAAAGTCTCTTCTGCATGAGGCTGGCCTTCTAGTTGGGGAGACAGACAAGAAACAGACAAACAGTTAAGATATGTAGTGGGGCTAACTCCCAGGGATGATCAAAAATCATCACGGTTGCCCTCAACGCGGAGCCTCCGAATGTGCTATTCCCCTTGCCGACGACACTGTTCCCCAGAAATTCAGATCTTTGTTCGGTGTTGCCTTCTCCTCTGTGGGGCTCTCCTTTCTTTCTTTCTTTTTTTTTTTTTTTTAATAATTTTTATTATTTTTCAATGTTTATTTATTTTTTGAGAGAGAGAGAGAGAGAGTGGGAGAGGGGCAGAGAGAGAGGGAGACAGAACCTGAAGCAGGCTGGGTGTCAGTGCAAAGCCCACCTCGGGTCTCAAACCCATGAACCATGAGATCATGACCTGAGCCGAAGTCAGACGCTCAAACGACGGAGCCACCCCGGCGCCTCTCAGTGGGGCCTTTCTTGACCTATTTAAAATCATGATTCCTGGGGCGCCTGGGTGGCTCTGTCGGTTGAGCATCCGACTTCGGCTCAGGTCATGATCTCACGGTTCGTGGGTTCGAGCCCCGCGTGGGGCTCTGTGCTGACAGCTCAGAGCCTGGAGCCTGCTTCGGATTCTGTGTCTCCCTCTCTCTCTGCCCCTCCCCTGCTCACACTCTGTCTCTCTCTGTCTCTCAAAAATGAATAAACATTAAAAACAAAACAAAAGAAAATTCTCTGTATAAAATCATGATTCCTGGGTGGCTCAGTCGGTTGAGCGTCCTTCTTCGGCTCAAGTCATGATCTCACGGTTTGTGAGTTCAAGCCCCATGTCAGTCTCTCTGCTATCAGCACAGAGCCCGCTTCAGATCCTCTGTCCCTCTCTCTCTCTGCCCCTCCCCCTCTTGTGTTCTCTCAAACATAAATAAAACATTAAAAATAATAATAAAATCACAATTCCTGCTAGAATTCCCTATTCATTTTATTTGGCTTTATTTGTCTCCATAGCCCTTTATGACCATCTGACATACTGTATATTTGTTTGTTTGTTGCCAGCTCTCCCCAGTATCTGTGTTAAACACCCTGTTGAACTCTATTTCCCAGCATTCATCCCTTTCAACTGCATGTGACCCTGTGATTGAGTTCTAACAGAATGTGGTCGAAGTGACGGACATGACCTTCTGGCCTGGGTCTTGAAACCTCCAAAAGAGTCCTCCACACTTGCTGTCCTCCCTCTTGGGCTGCGGTTGCAGAGGATGGGGAAGGGGAACCCCCAAGACCTGCTGCTCTGGGATTGGTCTGATGACCCCCAAGAGATCTATGGCTTTCTCTGGCAGAGCAGGGGACCCTGAATTTTGATGTTTAAAAAACTGTATCTCTCTTTTCACACACCTCTGATGGGAAATTATCACTTCCTTCAGTGTTGTCAACCACACACAACAGTAGCAGCAAAGCCTGTAACTTCTTCTCCAGGAAAAGTTTCAATGTTTTCATTATTATATGACAAATGCTGCAGGTATATTAGAAATGTTGTTTGAAAAAATTTTGTTTACAGCAAACTTTTTCTGTAACTATGCAGACAGTAAATCATGCAGGACATACGGTCTCTGTCACAACTACTCACACAGAAGCAGCCACAGACATTATGTAACCAAGTGAGTGTGGCCGTGTGCTAATAAAACTTTATTTACACAAACAGGTGTCAGCCCACCCAATCTGGCCTGTGGTCATAGTTTATGGACCCTGGGTTTATTCTCATCACGACTTTGAAATTATAGTCCTTTTTAGACCTGCCACTTTGTCTTGTTTTTTAATGTGTTAATAAAGCATACATATTACTATGTGACCAATTGAAAAATATAGTTTAATAACTATGTTTCAATATAATTGGTGTCCTTTATGATCTTATGCATTTTATTTTTTACATTTAAAAACATTAGGGGTGCCCGAGTGGCTCAGTCTGCTAAGCGACTGACTTTGGCTCAGGTTATGATCTCACGATTGGTGAGTTCGAGCCCCGCGTCGGGCTCTGTGCTGACAGCTCGGAACCTGGAGCCTGCTTCCGATTCTGTGTCTCTGTCTGTCTCTGCCCCTCCCCTGTTCCCGCTTTGTCTCCATCTCTCTCTCAAAAATAAACACTAAAAAATCAAAAATCAAAAATAATCATTTTCATTATCCCATGAAGCAGTCCATAACCTTTATCCCACTGCCAAAGGGGGGCTATGGCACAAAGCGGGTTAATAACCCTGGACTCATTAGGGCAGAGGCACCAGAGGGAAAGCACTGCTGTCCCAGAAGCACTTGCCTGCCAGCCCGTGTGGGTTCTGATGTAAATGAGGAACATGCCTTAGAAAGAAAGAAAGAAAGAAAGAAAGACAGACAGAAAGAGAGAGAGAGAGAGGGAGGGAGGGAGGGAGGAAGGAAGGAAGGGAGGAAGGAAGGAAGGAAGAAGGAGAAAGAAAGAAAGAAAGAAAGAAAGAAAGAAAGAAAGAAAGAAAAGAAAGAGGAAGGAAGGAAGGAAGGAAGGAAGGAACAAAGAAAGAAAGAAAGAAAGGAAGGAACTGAGACTTGAGGGTTGTTTTTGCAGCAGCTGGCTTTTACCCAAACACCCTCCTCAGGGAATGTCAACTGCGTGAGGACAGGACTCGGGAATGTCCGTGGTTGTCTTCCCAGTGCCTAGAGGTGCCAGCACGCAGTACGCGGCAGCGATGATGGAAGCCACGAGCAAGGAGCCCTCCAGCTCCAGTCGGATTACGGGTCACACTGGAGCATTGAAATCAAGCCTGGGAGCTGCAGGTGCATTTGGATGGAGGCAAAGAGACGTCTGTGGTCAAAAGGGCAAACGGCCACCACCTTTCTTTCCTACGGGAACTGCAACACCTCAAGGCGTTTCACATTTTCCTGTGAAGTAACTAATCTTAAATACTCGCAGACTCTCCGAGTGCCAGGCCGTTAATAAAAATATTATTATTCATTGGCTGGAGTTTCTGGTGTGTGTCGGCTTTTAAGAAAGTGATTAGTTTCTTTTTTCTATGTAAATACTTACTTTTGTGCCTGATTCTATATTATTAATTTCATCTTTTTTTTAAGTTTATTTATTTTGAGAGAGAGAGAGAGCGCGAGCGAGAATCCCAAGCAGGCTCTACACTGTCAGTGCAGAGCCCGACACGGGGCTCGAACTCACGAACCAGGGGATCACGACCTGAGCGGGAATCAAGAGTCAGACACTTAACGGACTGAGCGGCCCAGGTGCCCCAATTTTGTCTTCTTCAAGAGGGCCCCACAGATAGTACAAGCTTCAGGCCCAGGACTGGATCGGAGCCTCTCCTACCCCTCCCTGTCTTTCCCCAGCAAGTCAGGGGACACTGTGCCAGAGGTTTAGCCCTCAGAGGGACCCCCATCGCCTCCGACCACTCGGAGCCTCTCCTGATTGGGTCCTGTTTTCGGGGGGGGGGTGAGTATTGAGTGCAGAAGGGAAAGATACATAATTGATGAGGCTCTGAGGGTGGCTGGGCTGAAGAGGTCAATTAATTATTAAATACGGACTCAATGGGGAGAAACTTCATTATGGGTTTATTTAATTAAGTGGCAGAGGCCAGAGGGGCATTCCAAGATGGGATTTCAAAGGCTCTTGTTTCTGAGTCTGGTTCCGGACCAAGTCTGTGTGTGTGGGAAAAAGGAACAGGCTCTAAAACCTCTTCCCCTCCCCCCTCATTTCCTGTCTTCCCTCCCTCTGCCCTCCTTCCTTCCTTCCTTCCTTCCTTTCCTACCTCTTCCCTCCCTCTCAGCCTTCCTTCCTTCACGATTTCAAACATAGTTATTGAGCACCTTCCAGGAACCAAGCATCTGGGCTACGGTGGTAAAAACAGCCTAACTCCATGGGGAGAGACGCGTAGTGACCAACTAAAGGATTGAATAAATAGGACAGCATCACATAGGTGTCTTGTGAGAAGCTGAAAAGCTGAGTGATGTGGAGAGCCTCTGAGGCTCGCTCAGGTAGTCCCTCTGAGGAGTCAGTGTCTGAGCGGAGCCCTGAGGCATGAGAAGGAAACCGTTGTGTGACAATCAGGCAGAAGAGCACTTCAGGCAGAGGGAATACAAGTGCAAAGGCCCTGAGGTGAGACAAGCCAGCACGCTCCAGGGGCAGCCAGGAGGCTGGAGTAGCTGGAACAGAGCGGGTGAGGGAAAGCATGGCAGGATATGACATTCAAGAAGTGAGCAAGGGCCAACTGATGATTGTTGGACAGGGATTTTTTTTTTCTCAAAGGCACTGGGGTAAACTGCCTACCATTCACCGTATTACTCAGGATCCTTTTCAGCTGCATGCGATGGAAATCCAACTCAAGCTGTCTTGTTCGAAACAGGGGACTGTATTGGACCATGGATCTGAAAAAAAAAACAAAAAGGGAAACACGGAGGTAACAGGTGCTAGGCATGGCTGAATCCAGTCACTGAGAAGATGCTGGTGCCCTGTTGTATTTTTGACGCTCTCTTCCTCAGCCTTCCCTCCCCTTTCAAGCAGTCTTTCCCCATATCATGGCAAAGGTGCCCTCCAGCCATTCCATGATTTATTCTCTAAGCTTAGAAACCTTACCAGAAAGAAGACACCTCCTTCTGAAACGTTCCAGCTAATATCCTGTATTAAAATTTTATCAAATGGGCCCAGTCAATTGCCAACTACTGAACCAATCGTTGTGGCTGGAGATGTGAGGTACTCTGATTGGCCGGAGCTTGGATTGGGGGAGTGATGGGTCCTCAGAGACTAGGACGGGGGGGCTAGGGAGTCCCCAGGTGAAAACTGGGGTTCTATGGACAGAAGGAGTGGATTCTGGGCAGACATGAACAACAGATGTCCATTACACCTCTCCAGACAGTCTCCTTCTCTTTGCCTTTAAAAGGCTATTGTTTTGAAAAAATCCATCAAGAAGAATCATCCCATCAGTGACAATGGGCACGCGTGAGCTATGGGTATTAATAAATCCTGACCACACGGGATTTGTAGGCACGAGTTTTGAGTCAGACAGGCAGCATGGAAAATTGGGAAGTGCTTGGGCTCTGGGGCCCCACAAATTAGAATTCGTGGTGGAGAGCTTTGAAAAGGACAAGGGGAAAAATTGCATGAGGAGAAAACTCCGACCAAAAAGAGCTCTTAATTTTGGTGAATCTAACAGGAGAAACTCACAAGGCAAAAAGTAATCAAAGGTGGGTAAAGCACAATTTTCTGGCAGGAGGGCGATCTGATGCAGCCATTCAGAAGTGCAGACAGGTGCCACTGGGTCCAGTGAACCAGAGACAAAAGTCCAGGACCCAACGTTCCTCTCCCAGGTATCAATCCCAGACAAATCCTCACAAGAATCCACGAGAGGACCTTGTTTGAGTCCATCATTCCAGCACTGGGGATGTGGTGAGGAGATGGGGGTTACTGGGTGTCTGTTACGGGGGGACAAGACGGATAAAATCCGGATGCGCCCTGGGAGTTCTGAGCGGCAGTTAGAGCAATGGACAAGCCATGCATACCACAGCACGGACGGATCCTAAGAACCTAGGACTGGTGTGGAGTGCAAGAACCAGGAGATCTCACCCAATGTCTGTACATTGGGGCGCCTGGGTGGCTCAGTCAGTTAAGTGTCCGACTTCGGCTCAGGTCATGATCTCACGGTTTGTGGGTTCAAGCCCTGCTTCGGATTCTGTGTCTCCCTCTCTCTCTGACCCTCCCCCACTCGTGCTCTGTCTCTCTCTGCCTCAAAAATAAACTATAAAAAAAATTAAAAAACTATCTGTGCACAAAATAAGACAAATGCCGTGTGAATACATACAAGCCAAAAATACATGTTAAACACACTAGAATGGCTGCCTGTGAAAGGGAAAGGAAAACAAATGGGAAAATAGGGATAAAAAGGAACCAATTATTCACCTATCAAGAAGAGTGTTTCCTGGACCAATGTGCCAGGAACTGAAAATAGGAGTAACTCAGCCTTCTGCACTTGAGGTTAAAAGGAAAAAAAAAACGGAAAGGACAAAAAAGAACATTGACAAACCCTCAATCATAAGTGGGCAATAAACACCCTGTATTGATTAGGAAGGTGTTTGGTTTTAGGTAGCAATATCTGACTATTAGTGCCTTAAATATTCTTATTTAAGAATAATGAGAACACATAATAAGAAATCTGAAGAAAGCAGCTGCTGGTGTCAGTTCACCAGCTCACTGATGGCAGAAGTGATGTCACATTTTTGCAATTTTTTTTTTTTTTTGGCATGTTGCTCAAGCTTTTTGCCTCATGGTTACAAGGCAGCTGCTGCAACTCTGGACATCACACTTGATTTCAAGGGAGAAAGAAGGCGGGAGCGAATGAAGGGTAATGACAGTTAGTTGTAAATGCCCCTTGTGTAAGAAAAGCAAAAGTTTTTCGGGCTCTCCTCTGGCTGACTTTCCTTTAAGGTTCCATTGGCTAGTGCCTCACCCTGGGGCCCTCAAGGGCAGACGGGGCAGGAATATAGGAAACAGGGTCAGACCAGTGGTGAGCTGTCACTTGGAGCTGGGGACATTTCTGCCCTAACAACAGCCACCAAGGAAGAATGGGGTCCAGGCACCGTTCCAAGCGCTTTGCACACAGCAGCCCATTTACTTCTCACCACAGCTTTCGGGGCGAGCCCCATTATTGCCCCCATTGAAAGATGGGGCCGTTGAGGCAAAGATGTAATTGAGTATCTTCCATAAGGGCACACGGCCGGCGAATGTAAAGCCCGAACTTGAACCTAGACAGCACGGCGCCAGAGTCCCTGCTCAACATGCCTGTGCTGCAAGGTGAGCAACGGGCGCCGCTCTCTGTCCCTCCCGGAGGTCAAGTTCAAAACACCCAGAGGTTGGGAAGCCTACGAGGGGTGCGAGTAACACGATTAACCTCCTTGTGGTTACACATACATAGTCACGGCGGCCAGTGGTATGTGTGCACCTGTACCTGTAGCCACGCACCTCTATCTATCACTTATCTATTATCTAGCTACTTATCTATCACCTGTCATTCTACCTATCAATCTATCCTATTATCTATCATCTGTCTATATATTTATCAACCTATCATCTATCATCGATCTCTCCATACTATTATCTATCATCTATCTGTCTGTCTATGTATCAATCTACCATCTATCTATTATCTATCATCTATCATCTCTATCAATCATCTATTATCTATAGTATCACCAATCTATTATCTATCATCTATCTATCATCTCCCTCCCTATCTATCTGTCATCTGTCTATCTGGAGAAAAGCCATTATTCATTTCTTTGAGCAAAGATGTGAGGGACAAGGAGTGAGGCACGTGAAGGCAGGGTGAGACTGTGGGTGGAATGTTCCGGGGCGGGGAGGCAGTGAGGTGGGACTGGGGCTGCAGCAGTTACGGAGCCGACAGGAGCGGTGGCCCGAGTGCAGGCTCCCAGGCCAGCCATGCAGGGCTCTGAGCCCATAGCCAGGAATTCAGATTTTATTCTTAGTCATTGGTGGACCTGACCTGGTTTCTTTCTTAAAAGATCCTTCTGGCTGCCGTGTGGAGACCGGCTTGGAAAGGCGGCAAGAATTGGAGCCAGGAGACCAGTGAGGGGGCTCTGCGGGACGCTGGTCCGTGGCTGGGACCAGGCCGATGGCTGTGGAGAGGCTGGGAAGGGGCCGGGCTTAGGAAATGTGATTTATGAAAAGCCAGCAGGACTCACTGATGGAAAGGATGTGCAGCAGGAAAGAAACAAGGGTGACCTGGAGACTGTGGGGCTGGGTATCGGTTGGATCTTGGGGCTGTCAGGGGGTTTGGGGGTGTAGGAGGGTGGAATCAGGGAGTCGTTCTGCTCTGGCTCTGCCCTGAGTTGAGCAGTGTCCTCTGCAGCTTCCGAAACCTTTCCCCTTCACGAAGACTTGGCCCTCGAAAGTTGAGGCAGGGCAGGGAGCCCCCTGAGCCCCTGGGTCACCCTCGGAGGGCGGCTCACCGACCTGCTGCTTGGGGTGAAACTGACAAGGTCAGGTGCACACAAGCTGTAAATAATAGAAGAGACACACTCAAAATGACAGGCATAACCAAACCAGAAAATCCTCATTTCTAACCAGATACATTAAGTATCTGTTTTTCGTCTCTGCTCCAAAGATGTGCACAGCTGTCTGGCATTTGCGGACCCGGCTCAGGCTGCTTAACCCCCACCCGCCTGTCTGGAGTCAGGCCTCTGGTGAACTTGGATGTTGGTGCCGAGGCTACCAGGGGCGTAGATCTGCCTAGACAGCAGGAGACTCCTGGTAGGAAGTGGCGGCCTGGCTTTGTTGAAAGGACCCCGGAAGGGGTGTCTGACTGAGCAGGCCTCAAAGGCAAACTGGGAGCCAAGGCAGTGTGAAGGGGGATGGTGGGAAGGAAGCGTTG
Source organism: Cryptoprocta ferox (assembly GCA_028646485.1). Classification (NCBI taxonomy): domain Eukaryota; kingdom Metazoa; phylum Chordata; class Mammalia; order Carnivora; family Eupleridae; genus Cryptoprocta; species Cryptoprocta ferox. The sequence continues at coordinate 13,259,697 of CM053576.1, forward strand.
CCCCCTCTCTCCAGCAAGCTGAGGGCATGGGGCTAAGTCGGCAAAGCGGCGTTCTGCGTGGGAAGTGATCAGGAGAAAGGGCAGAGCGTTTTGTGCTTGTTTGGCTGTTTGTGGTTTGGGCGGTAGGAGCAATAACAAGTGAAAAATGAAATAATTAATTCTCACTGGCAGACACCGTTGCTGAGTTGACTACCCAGCAGCCATTCCCCCTACTTTGTCACTCCTATGACCCTGAGTTTTTCCCAAGGCCCTGGGTCCAGCCCCATGAGATGAGTCAGTGGGTCCAACAGTCTTCCTTAGACAGTGATTAAACTAGGAATGAACATGTGACCCAGTGTGGTCACTTGGCCATATAAGGAAAGATTTTCCCAGAAGAGAGAGAGAGAGAGAGAGAGAGAATTCATTTTTCTTCAACGATGAGCGTGATGATTGGAGCCATGACAACCATTTTGCAACCAGGAGGGAAAACACCCCCGCCCCCCCCCGAAATCACAGAGGCACCAACTCAGAGTCCTGACACTGCAGAATGGTGGAACCAGGGTTTCTCAGCCTCAGCACTATTGACTTTCCGAACCAGGACATCTGTTGTGAGGGGTTGTCTTGCGCACTGGTAGAAAGCTCAGCAGCATCCCCGGTCTCCAGCTAAGAGATGCTAATATTACCCACATCCCAGTCGTGACAATAATTTTTTTTAAATGTCTCTATAGACATTGTCATGTGTCTCCTGATGGGCAGAGTCACCCCTCGTTGAGCATGACTGCTTTAGAAATCATGTTTTTGTTTATGCGCTCACTTATTCGAACAGCTGTCTATTGACTATCTGTGTCCCCTGGAGGTATCGCGGGGAACAGAGCTGTGCTTTTCGTCTCCAAAATCTGGACTCTCGGTGAGGCCGATGGTAAACTAGGCACGTACAGTCGGTCAGCTGGTGATATGAGCGATGAAGAAAGAAGGTAGGGTCAAGAGGTAGAAGGCGGCCACATTGGGGCGTTACTTCAGGTTCGTATTGGTGGCCAGAGGGATTTGCTCTGTCGAGGTGACATTCGAATAACTAGGAAAGCAGTGCCATTGATCGAGATGGGGAAGCCGGTTAGGAGTAGAAAACCAAGAATTTTTCCAGCCACGTTCATCCAAGCTGTTAGATACTCCGAGGAGCCGTGGGGCAGGAGGTTGGAGACAGAAGACTCCAGAAACATACACGCCACGGAGGTGATTCTCGAACAGACCACTCTCCTCTCTCTCTGAGCCTTCCGAATGCTGTTCCCACTGTCTGGAATGCTGTTCCTCCAAGTTCTTCAACAGGGCTCAGGTTCCCCGTGGCTTTCCAGGGAGATGCCTGCACCCTGCCCCCACCCCAGCCTCAGGTCTCCACTTCACAAACACGGAGAGCCCCTGGTGCCCTTGGAGCCTGTGCCACAGTGGAGACCAAACAATGCTCCATCTCCAAGGCTTTGTGTATCGGGGGTGTTCAGGCTCGTGGAATTAACCGGCGACTGCATTTGTCTGGTTGTGTTCGCTTATTCACTTAGCAGACACTGTCTGCAGCGGCGCAAGCTTCCCCACCCCCCGCCGGGTACACTTGGTCTTCACCTAACTGCCAGCCTCCCACACCTGCATTTCTTTGCAAAAGGGCTCTCTCACTGAGCCCAGTTCCGCCTTGTACTTGGCAGGTAGGAGGTACCAAGGAGACAGTGCCCTCTCTCTTCTTGGGAGCAACCCTCAGAGAATGAGTGAACGGAATTGGGGGGGAAAACACTCTGCCTTGCTCACTCCTCGGGGGATGGTAGCTTGGAGGGACATAGCTGCAGTAGCCCCACCATGGGAACCTGTTGGACACCACACCCTTGGGGGGTGGCGGGGGGGAGGGTCTGCCTTCCTTCCCATGTCACTTCCCCACCCCTAGTGCTCCTTCCCATTCTCCCCAAATACACTCCTTGTGCCTAAATCCTTGTCTCAGAGGCAGATTCTGGGGAGACCCAGGGGAAGACCCTCAAAGACTCGGAACACCGACTTGGGGCCAGAGCCAGCTCTGGTCTCTGGGAAGGAAGTGACCATGTTCCCCGTGACCCCAATTTCCTCTGGCTGGGATGGACGGATCACAAGCAAGGACACCAGTAAATCAGTAAGAAGATCATTGGATAAGGCTGATGCCAGGAAGGAATAGACAGAAAATGTCTGGGGGTGGGGTGAAGGCTACCTTAGTCAGGGGATCAAGCAAGGTGAGAGCTGATGTGGACCGGAGGCCAAGGAGGGGCCAGCTGTGGGAGGCTCCGAAGGAAAGGTGTGCCAGGCGAGAGCACGGACAGTGCAAAGGCTGGGGGTCAGCCCGGGAAGGGGAGGGAGGGGAGCGCTGGGCACCTGGAGGAACAGAAAAGACTGAACAGAATGGAGCCCCCAAGATCAAAGCAAAAAGGTGGGAAGTGAGAACAGATAGGTCTCAGTGGCCAGAATGAACGACTGGAGCGGTAGAAACTGGAGGGGAGGCGTCTGGGGCAGATCAACCCCAGCCCCTGCAGGGGGAGGGCGAGTCCGTGAACCACCAGAAATGTTGCAGCTGGACCAGAAATGCGGCTTGTTACTTTAATAACCATTCAGAGGCGGGGAAGCTTGAGGAAGGGAGCCAGACAAGGTGAGGAGGGAGGGAGGGAAGCCCCCGACCGCCTGCCCCACCAGGGCCTCGGAATCTGACATCTGTCATCAGGAAATCATACGTAATTGCCCCCAAGGGATAAAAATCCGGTTGGGAAGGCACTTAGGGCCAAGCCGAGTGGGTGAGTGGGACGGCTGTCTGGCCCCGTCTTGGTCCCCTACCTCATAGGAGAGGAGACACCGGTCCCTTGGGATGGGACGTCCTTAGAGGCTCCTGCAGCCCAGCGTGCCTGGGGGGAGGGGGGGCTCACCTTTCCCAGGGGCTGGGGGCGCGGGGGAGGGTGTGGATCGCAGGACCTGCTGCTTGTTGAGTGAATCTACCGGGATTTGTGGGGAAGCCGCTTCGCTCCCATGTTGTTTGCCTGAATGCCACGGACCAGAGTCACTCTGAACTTGAGCTCTCCTGTCCTTGGGAATACACACCTGTGACACCCAGGAGAGACAAGCACACGGCACCCAGTGTGCTGAGGGGTGGGACACAGACAGATTTCCCAACGCTGAAGTCGTGTGGCTCATCCCACCGTGGCCTTGGGACTTTCAGAGGTAAAACCCTGGTTCAAACGGATTGAAACACAATGAGAACTTATTGGTGTTTTTTCATTGCAATAAAATACATATAACGTTTACCATTTTAATGCTCTTCACTGCTTTTGAAGGGGACAACTCGGTGGCATTCAGTACATTGCGCGCTATTGAGCAACGATCACCGCTGTCCATTTCCAGAACATTCCCATCAGCCCAAATGGAAACTCGGCACCCACTCAGCACTAACTCCCCATTTCCCCAGTAATCTATTGGGTTTTGTCACTAAAAAGCCCAGGAGGGTGGGCTGGCCGTCACCACAGCCTGTTGTGAGTGCTCAGATGATTTCTCCTCTAGATGTTCTCTCCCTTGGGCTGGTTCCGAGGGGGGTCCCCCCCGGGGTGTCAAGATGGCTGACCGAGCACGAGCCCGACACCCTCATAATGCCTGGTCTGGAGAGAGAGAAAAACCAACTCCCTTGACATTCACTCAAGCAAAAGCCACGGGATTCACTTGAATTGGCCACCTGGCTTGGCTGAAATCATATTTTTACGAAATAAATGTTTTGCTTGGTTTTAAAATTTTTTAATGTTTATTTATTTTATTAGAGAGATAGAGAGGGAAAGCAGGAGCAGAGGAGGGGCGGGGGGGCGCACTGGTAGAGGGAGCTGTCAACACAGAGCCCGAGGTGGGGCTCGAACCCACAAACCGCGAGATCATGACCTGAGCCGAAGTCGGACGCTTAGCCGACCAAGCCCCCCAGCGCCCCAATATGAACCAAATGTTTGTGTCCACCCAGATTCATGTGTTAAAGCCCTATTCCACCAGGTAAGGGTGTCAGGAGGTGGAGCCTTTGGGGTGATGAGATCATGTGGGTGGAGCTTACAGGAAGTGACATGAGAGAGGCTGGCTGTGACCAGGAAGCAGGCTCTCACCAGGCACTGGACCTGCGCGCACCTAGATCGTGGACTTCCCAGCTTCCAGAACCGTGAGAGAGAGAAGTGTGTCTGTAAGTCACTCGGTCTACGGTTATGGTGACCCAGAAGCCCAAGACCTGTGTGATTGCCCCGAACCAGTCACGGTGGCTCGTGGACTGTGAGTCAGAGAGAAGGTGGCTTCCCGGAGGAAAATCACGGTGATGTCCTTTGGTGACAGCATTTGCTGTTATTTGGGGACAGGCAAACCTAACCCGCCCGCTACACCCTATGCCTCCAGCCGTCTTTCTTGGGGACGGAGCTGACTCAAGCCAGCCCAGAATTCTCACTGCAGCGACACGAACTCGGGCTGCTGAGCTCACCGAAGGAAAGCCCGAGCCACTGGAGGCCACCAAGCGAAGAGGGCTTCCTGGGTCAGAAGCCAACACACAGGAAAACAGCCGTGGGGGCTGGCGGGGGGGGGGGGGTCCCGAAAACACGACGGGAAAGCCCTTGGGTCCAGTCGCGCCTGAAGCCATTCATCCTACTTCTGGGTATTAGACTTACATAAGCCAACAAATTTGCTTTTTGGCTTAAGCCGGTTTGAGGTTTTATATTTTTGTCACTTGTTATCCAAAGAGGATTCATGCTAGTTCATGACCACAAATCACTTAAGAAGCATGAAGCTGGATGATTTCGAAGCTCCCCTCTGGCCAAACGTTCTAGAAGGTTTCCCTTCCGAAAACGGACAGCAAAGATTTTGTGCTCCGGGATGTCTTGTCGAACCAGGGACATTTTCCTATAGCCATCAGCTCACTGTCCACCTTCGACTCCCCCTCCACTCGCTCTTCCTTGTGTGTTCTCCTGTCCCCCCACCCCCACCCCACGCCAGCCCCCCGCCACGCGCCCCCTATCTCGCCCCAGGGCCTAAGGATTGGAAGTGCTCGGTGTTGACAGTGGTGGAGATTCTGATTAAGTGACAGCTGAGCAGAACCAGGAAAAGGTGAGGGAGGGAGCCATGTAGGTTTCTGGAGGAAGAACATCCAGGCAGCAAGAACAACAAGTGCAAAGGTCCTGGGGCAGGCGCAACCCTGCTGTGTTCCAGGAGCGCGGTGTGGCTGGCCGAGAGAGAGAAAATGAGGGGGTAGAGGGACACGAGATGAAGTCAGAGAGGAAATGGGGAGGCTGTGTAGAGAGTTAGCTATTACTATTACTGTGACTATGATGTTCAGAGTTACGCACATTCTTTTTTTGGCCCCACGAATTTTTCCCAGCTTTATCAAGATATGATTTACACATAACATTGTGTAAGTTTAAGGTGTACAATGTAATGATTTGATCATATATATATATTGTGAAGTACTTACTGTGATAAGGGTAGTTAACACATTTTTTACCCCATGTACTTACTACTTTCTTGTTGTTACGGTGAGAACATTAAAGCTCTACTCTCACAGTGACTTTCAAGTCTGCAATTCAGTATTGGTGACTCTAGTTCATTAAGAATATGCACATCTTTTTTTATGTTTATTCATTTTTTGAAAGACAGAGACAGATCATGAGCAGGGGAGGGGCAGAGAGAGAGGGATACACAGAATCCGAAGCAGGCTCCAGGCTCTGAGCTGTCGGCACAGAGCCCGTCGCGGGGCTCGAACCCACAAACTGTGAGATCGTGACCTGAGCTAAAGTCGGACACTTAACCGACTGAGCCACCCGGGCGCCCCTGCACACTCTTGATCACATACTCACATACTCAAACTCCTGGGGCCCATATACACGTATTCAGACCTTCACACACATTGGCCTCAGGTCAGGTAAACACACGCTCACACATGGTCACACGTTCACATGTTTCCGCACATGTGCATGCTTACAGCCTTCGGTGAGCACTGGCGCTCTAGCACAATCTCCCACATTCTCGCTGACGTGCCCACAGGCACGCACACAGCCATAAACACACGCGCACGCGCACTCATTTCCGATCACTCACATTTGCACACTCACCACCGTCCGCCTCGCCATGCACACTTCCGCTCACACGCCATTCCAGGTCCCTGGTCTGACAGTCCTGTTCACACGCACCCGTTAGCCGCTCACACTCACTTTCAGGTCATCTGTGCACGGATTCGAAGACAAACAGCCACATTCTCATCCACTCACCATCTCCCGTGCCTCCCCCACTTTGTTCTCATTGGGATTCATTAATCACGGGGTCAAGACAGACACTGGAAAATCATCCTGCCATTACGTTATTTCAGGGAAAGCAGGGGGTGGGGAGGGGAGGTTATTAAATTTGGAAGGGTTGCTTCTCCGGGGAAAGCCCGCAGAAGAAGGAAAAAAAGAACCTTCTACTGATGATGGAAAGCCGAGCTCAGAGCAGGGGATTACGGGGGTCAGCCGGGATCATCTCGCTGCTTTCATTAACCCCAGAGTTTATTTTCTCCCTCTCCCTCCTGACAAGTTCACGGGAGACTGACAGCCACAGCCGTGGGCTGCCGACCCCACCTCCCGCGGCAGAGGTCCTGGTAAAGGCCCGGGGGGCTGGGGCTGGGCTGGGGTGGGGGGTGGGGCTGGGGAGGGAGACCTGGGTTCTCACCAGCTCTGCCAGGGGAATGGGTGAGTAGCGTCCCCCAAGCTCATGTCAGAACGTGACTGCATTTGCAAATAGGGTCTTTGCGGATGTTGTTAGTTAAGGATCTTGAGATGACGTCATCCTGGAGCTGGGGTGGGCCCTGAATCCTGTGACTGGTGTCCTTACAAGAAGGAGCGGGACGCAGGGACACGGGGAAGGCGTGCGAGGGCGGAAGGGGAAGCAGTTTCAAGCCCAGGAATGCCGGGAGCGCAGAGGCTGGAGGAGGTAGAACCTCCAGAAGGAGCACCGCCCTGCTGAGGCCCCGATTGCATACTTGCGGCCTCCGGAACAGTGAGGGAATACATTTCTGTTGTTTGATGCCCCCGGGTTCGTGGCACTTTGTTACGTGAGCCCCAGGACAGGGCAGACTTCAGCCGACTCGTGGACACGAGCAAGTCCCTTGCTCTGCTGGTCCTTGATGTGCTCACCTGTAAAATGGGACGCTCTGGGACATCGATTTGTTCGACACGTACGCATTGAGCATCTCTTGTGGGGCCAGCACTGGATAGCCCACAGGAAGCCAAATAGACGGAAAGGCCTGTCCGCACGAAGCTGGCGTTCCGGAGCCCAGAGGAAGGCAGTAAACACGAGAATAACACAGCTGGTGTGTCAGGACACGGTAAGTCCTACGGGAAAACGTAAAACGAAAACGGGAGCAGAACTGCTGGCGGGGATTTGCAATCGAAAAGAAAGGCCTTACTGAGAAGGTGACATCTGAGCCAGGACAGGAAGGAGTGAATTGTGTTCCAGACAGAAGGCCCAGCAGATGCAAAGGCCCTGGGGTAGGAATGTGCCCAGGATGCTCACAGAACAGCAGGCAGGGTGGAAACAGCAGAGTGAGAGAAAGGGAGGAGAATGGATCAATGACTTCTAAGTTCCCTTCTGGGGCTAGATTTCTAGAAGTTTCCACTTCCCTCGGGTTCATAATAGCCAAACCCACGAGTCACAAGGTATTTGTACATTTGGCTTCTCCCAGGGAGGGAGGCCTGGGGGGAGTAAACAGAGCCCTTTCTTGCAGCTCCTACAAACCCTGATCCCAGCATCTGGGCAGTGACAGGGGAGGAGGAAGGAAGATCCCTACACATTCAGTTAGCGGGGGTCCCTTCCCCATCTCCTGTCCCCAAAGGCAGGCTCCCCTTCTGGCCACCTTGGAGGAAGGAAAGGCCTTCATTCTTCCGGACCCCAGAGCAAACTTGTGCAAAGACAAGGACATTGGCTTCGGCTTCAAGCCAGATTCCCAAGCAGCCACATTGGGGTTGCATCTCAGCTCCCCGACTTGCTAGCTATGTGCCCCTGGACAAGTATTTAACCTCTCTGTGCCTCGGTTTCCTCTTCTGCGAATGGGCTGATGACGCACCTAGCCTTCCGTCTGGGATTGTTGTGACTCTCCAACAGGGCTCCATGCCTACTAGCCAGTGTCTCCGCCGTTGTTACTGGGCCCTCTCCCCCCGCACTGGCAGCCACGGGCCTGTGGGGAGGGAGGACGGAGAGCGTGAGACACGCTCCCAGCTCTCAGGCCCTTTGCAGCTTCGAGGAGCACGTCGGACACAGCCGCATGGCGGAGGGGCCCAGCCGTCCGCTCCTGACTCTGGGGGCACCGAGTGATGGAGGGCAGAGAGTGGGACGGGGGGGGGGGGCTCGGCTCCCCCAGGAGCACAAGTCTGACCTGAGGGATGACTGCAATGACCCCCCTGGGTTGTTTAGGTACTTTTACCGTGAGGACGTTATCAGGATGGCAGGCATTCAATAAATATTGACTGAGCACCTAGTAAGCACCCTGTTATAAGTGCTGGAGACACAGCGTCGAATAAGCCCAAGTCCCCGCGTGGCACGTACAGTCTAGGGAGAGACACGCAGAGCGGTGAGCAAACCCAAACACACCGCCAACCAGCGGGCGGTGAGAAGTGCTGTGAACGGCGGAAGCAGGGAGGGCCAGGGAGGGCATCTCCGGGGAAGGACTCTGCCCAAAGCCAGCAGGCAGGCAGCACAGATGTTTTAGGAGAGAGCTCTCCAGGCGGTGGGCAGCGGCCTGGGGGCAGGGGCGGCAAGCAGGCCGGGACAGCCGGAGCCCAGCGGTGACAGAGGTGCGGCAGGAAGGGAGGTCTGACAGACGGCCGGAGGGGGTCAGCTCGGGTACTGAAATGTAAGGGCGTGGTTTTGACTAGTCATCTTCAAAAATAATTATCCATAGAGCGATTTCTGGGGTGGCCTTTCCAATGCCCTTTCTGGCCTCTGACCCTTCTCCCCAGCCCCCTGCGCCCACCGCTCACTGGCCCCCCGCCCCCCGGCCCCTTCCCAGATCGTCTCCACAGGCTGCCTGGCTTTGGCCTAGACCTGGCCTCCAGCTCCTCTGCCTGGCTGGGGCTCAGCCTCGGCTCCGAGCCTCGTGAATCACGACACCCCAGGCTGGCATCTCCTCGTGTTGATTCCATAAACTCAAGGGAAGGGGGCTGCAGAGGCCACTGAGGGCAGAGGGACGGGATCGGGTGAAGCAGCGCAGGGCCAGGTGAGGGGGTCCCCCAAACCTCCCCCCACACAGAGAAATTGGCATGGTAAGGATGGCTCTTTGAGTTCCAAACCCGCCACGTGTCTCCCCCCGGGGCCTGCTTCCCTCCTTCAGGTCACCGGGACACCGAGACCCGGGGACATCTGGAGCCCATTAGGATGGCATCAGTCCCACACGGGGATGTTTTGACTGGACCCTTGATGAGATTTCTTGTACATTAATGGTGTTTATTTTCCAATAAAGATTCTGAAGTCAAGATTGCTGCCCTGACCCTTTCCAAGGGGAGAGATGAGCTGGGGAGCCTGCCCCTCTGACCCAGGGGTCCTTGGGCCTTCCAATGAGGGTAATGGAAACTTCGGGACGTGGTCTATTGCCTTGTAGACTGTCAGAATCCAAGGCTGAGTCCAACCCTCTCACGATATGTGGCATTTCAACACTGCCACCCAGCGCAAAAGCAGCCCCAGACGACACATAAACCAGTGGACGAGGCTCTGTTTCAATAAAACTTTATTTGCAAAAACAAGCGGCGGGCCATGGTTTGCCGACCCCCGCCCTGTAGTATCCCACTGCATACCACAAGATCTTGGACCTGGTGTGCGATCAACAAATATTTGGTGATTTGATTTGATGAATGGCTCTTCCTTCTCGCTAGCTGAGGGAACTCGAGCAAGTCACTCGCTCTCTCTGAGGCTCCGTTTCCTCATTTGTAAACAGACTGGATCAGACGGGCTATCATATTGTATGAGAGTCAGCGACGGCTGAGAACTTCAAGGTATTTCTGTATTATTTTCGGATCTTAAAAAGGTGTGGCATGTCTGCAAGTTGTGCAAGGATTTATACATTTTCTTGGTTCCCTTCTTGGATTCAACTTGATATTACGGTTCCTTTATCTAAAAGGTCTGGTCGTAAATTACTGCGGGTCTCCCAACTTCACGGTTCACGAGGGGACTGCCAAGCTACCTTCCTGTCCCCGGGGCTGTCTTACACAGCAATGTATTATCAGGACTTCCAGTCATAAGCGACAGAAACTTAAGCCGGCTTAAGCGTACAAAAAATTTATTGGCTCCTGAAACTAAAAAGGCCACGCACAAGATGGCTTCCAGCACATTCCAGCGCAAAACTCTGCGGAGTCCCAAGATGTCTAAGTTCAAACCTGGCCTCCCAGATACATTCGCCAAGATAGAAGGAGAAAAGCCATGCTTACCCGTGTCTGTGACTCCTGCGTATTGGACATTTAGTTCGGGGGCCTCCCATATATGCCCTTGTCCTGGGGTCCGCACACAGGTGGGACCCGGGTGAGCTGGCCCTTGGGGAGGCCGTGGAGATGCCGCGGGCGTGCCACACGCTGGCTCCACAGCCTGGAGCAGGTGGCTTCGCAGTGCTCACTAAAATAAAGTCTAAGTCGCAGGGTTATTGTGAGAAGCTGGTCAGATGACATGTGCAAACGTGCTTTGAGAAACCCTATACAACGTCAGAAATATTATTACTCCTGGAAGTCATTAGAGGCGGACACGGTTTCGACACCCTCCTGGGGGATGGTGCCTGAAGCCCAGAGGATTCTGGGACATGTCTGACCGAAGGTGAACAGAGAAGGGCTGTGTGCAGACGAGAGATAAGCAGCTTAATGTGGAGGGAAACCCTAGGAGCTCCATAAATATTTAGCTTGTCGACCAGACGTCAGCTGAGATCTACCTGTGCTAGAAGGTTCTTGAATGGGCAAACGGAGCTCCCTGGTATGTGGCCTGAAGCCCTCGGAAAAGGAGGGGGTCTTCGCTATTCTGACCTGCTCCCCCAGCCCTGGGAAATCATCCGCTAGTGGGAGGTTTGCGGCTGTGTGCAAGAGGTGTGTGGAAAACAGTATAGACAGAAGGAACGAAGTCAGAGAGGTGGAGGAGGGGAAGGAAACGAGGAGAGAAAGGAGTCGCAAGAGGGAGCGGAGTGGAGATTCCTAGCATTTTGGAGCTGGACGGGGATCCACAGATCCCGCCCAAACCCTCAGGAAGTGGAGGCTCAGAGAGGTCAAGCAACCTGCTGAAAGTCACACAGCGAAGCACTGGGCTCAGGAAAGAAAGATACGCCACTAAGGGACAGTGGTCTGTGGCAGGGAGGGGTGGGAGCTACCTCAAACAGACCCTCAGCCAGCGGGGTTAGTGCTAAGCTGGGGGGTGGCAAGGGACAAGGAAAGGACCGAACACTTACTGAGCACCTACTCCGCGCCAGCCTCCGTGCTAGGCACCTTTCTTACTGACTGAGTGTTGCTCCTGGATTATTCACAGTACACAGACCTAGGTGATCTTTTTGTTCTGTTTCGTTTTATGAAGCAGTTCCCTTTGGTCTCCGAGCCACATGCCACGTAGGGAAAGCCAGACTCAGTTCTGAGTGTTCCCATCCACGTCCTGTGCAAGTATCCTGTGGCCTGGGGTAGCCCGAATCACGGGAGGCCGTTCTTACCAGTCCACCGTCCTCACTTACTGAGGTGTCCAGTGTCCTGGATCAGGAAGCCCTGATCACTTATGCCATGTTTGGGGCACACAACCCCTTGGTGAGATTAGGGGTCCTTCTACCCCGGGCCTAAGTTTCCCAGGTGCACATGTAGCCAGCCATCAGCTTTGAGGGGCAGATGTCAAGGGCACAGACCGAAGTCAGACACTTGGGTTCAAATAACGCTTTGCTGTGCAAATACGGCAACTGGCTTAACCTCTCTGTGCCTCTCTATCTACCAAATGGCGATAAACCGTAAGGTGGGGAGGAAACGAGTGAAACCACCTAAGGTACTTAGGATGGAGCCTGGCATACAGGATGCGCTCGCTAAGGGCACCTGAACGGGTAAATTTCCCTCCGTCTTTCTCCTTGGCCTCAAAGGCTCTCTCTTCTCTCTCCTTATCCCCTTGAACACCTAGCAATGACTTGTGCAACTGGGCTCAGAGGGACAAGAAAACAGAGCCATCGGAGGACCTCATGATGTGACGCACGGGAAGGGTTTAGCAGGTGCCTCACACATGTTCGTGCCATGTTATTGGTTATGGTCGCGGTGACGATTCTGATTAGCCCTGGCGCGGCGCGCGGAGGCATCTGCCCCATTAGATGGCAAGTGCACCGCCAAAGGGCAGGGTAACTGAGTAGAAGACACCGAGTGTCCTGTACAGGGGAGGCGGAGGGGGGTCGGTAGGAGAGAGGGAAGAAAGAGGGGTAGGCGAGGGAAGTAGAGGCCCAGCCCTCCAGGCCTCCCAGAGTCTGCCTCTGCCTCTGCCAGCCTCTGCCTCTGCCAGCCTCTGCCTCTGCCAGCCTCTGCTTTTGCCAGCCTCTGGCCTCGGCCGGCCTCGTCTCCTGCCAGCCCGGCCGCTCTGGCTGGCTTGCCTGGCTCGCGGTGATTCTCTAACGCTCTCCTCTCTGACTTCCCCCTGATGGCTGCTCCTCGCCTGACCAAACCTTCCAGGGCCTTGGCCAAACTTCCTTAGCCAAGCCGGATTCTAGCTCCCGGTGTGAGGACATCCATCTGGCAGGTCAGAAAACCCGGGCGCCGTGAGGGGTCGTGATGTGTCCCGGGCGCCACAAGGAGGCAGGGGCAGGGGACAGACCCAGCTCTCCTGACCCCGACCCCTGCGCCGTGTCTTCTCCGGCAAGAGGGGCCTCTGGGCGAGGGGTGAGCTCTCAGAGTCTAGACCAGCGGCGCACTCTACCACCTTGATTCTGTCCCCAGAAGGACATTTAACGATGTCTGGAGACACAATGTTTGGCGGGGCAGGGACCCTGCCAGCATCTAGCAGGTGGAGCCCAGGAATGTTACCGAATGCGTCCAACGAGGCGCAGCACGGCCCCCTACCTCAAGGAGTAACCCGGCCTTTAAAACAACAGTGCAGAAGCTGAGAAACTCTGGTCTAGATCCTCATGCAGCTTTGTTGTTGTTGTTGTTGTTGTTGTTTATTTTTAAAAGAGAGAGAGAACAGGGGAGGGGCAGAGAGAGAAGGAGACACAGAATCCGAAGACAGGCTCCAGGCCACAAGCTGTCAGCACAGGGCCCGACGCGGGGCTCGAACCCACAAACCGTGAGATCATGACCTGAGCTGAAGTCAGACACTTAACTGACTGAGCCACCCAGGAGCCCCCAGATCTTCATGCAGCTTTAAACGTTATTAACTCCAATTTCCTCTTCTGCAAAATGGTGATAATGACACCGCCAAGCTCACAGAATTTGGGGGGATTAAATGGCCTAAGGCATTTAATGAGCTGAACCTAGTGGCTGGCGGAAAGCAAGTTAATCCAGAGAATGGGGTGGGAGGTGGGGATGGGGCGTGGTGCACCCGACGGTGCCCGTGATGGAGGGCCACGATCTCCGAACCCAAGCCCCGAGCGCCAGGCTTGTGTCCGAAAGACTTTTCAGTGCCTCCTCCCCTCCCTGCGATCAGCACTTGAGAATTTGAGCGTTAATTTAAAAGGAGAAAATGCATTACCTGTTCTCCATGCAGATCTGAGCTTCCATTTTAATTTGCCTTCATTATCTCTTTCTCTTATTAAGAACCGTAAATCTGTTTTGTGTTTTCATTATTCCATTAGCTCAAGGAAGCTCATCAGTAATGTGGGGAGCTGCCGACATAAATAGCACAATTTTCATACAGGCTATGCGATAATTGACTTAAGTCACTGTTCTGCGGAGGCTGAGGCTCACAATTAGAGAAAGCGGCGTGATTTGAAAACGAGTTACAATTGATTAGATTTCAGACGAAACCAGGTTTGGAATGTGTTAATTGCATTCCGCCTAAACACCAGGACTAAACGAGGCAGCCAGAGATTTAGGGAAATAACAAAATCTTCTCTAGAAACAGCCCTAAATTGCTTAATAGGGTGGGAGAGATGTGATTAAGACGGGGAGCTAATGGTCTCACTGTAATTCGGGGTGAGGGGCTGAAATCCTCATTTTGGAAATGCCTCGAGGTAAGAGAGCAATATGTTGCTCAGTTTGCTTCATGACCTGGCTGAATCTGGGGCGGGGGGGGGGGGTCAGGGTGCAAATATTAATGGCACCTCCTTCCTGTTAGAGCCTAAATCAGACCTGTCCCACCTCTGCGCAAAACCCACCAGTGGCTTCCATTTCATTCCAGGAAAAGCCACGTCCTTACAATGGTATGCAAGACCCTACCAGATCGTCCCGTAAACTTGGTGACCTCACTCACCAGAGGCAGCCAATGTCCTTGGTGCTCTGGCCCCCCCCCCATGCCTCTACTCTGTCTCGTTATTTCCTCTTCCCAGTGCAGCCTACACTTATAATTAATAGAATTACCAAAAGAGCGCCAACACTTCTATGCTCTGCCTTGCCACAGAGCCTTTGCATATCCCTTCCCCACCTCATTCACCTGGTTAACTCCTAAGCCGCCCCTACATGTCACTTGGTTCAGGCCCCACCCCCAGCCCCTCACCTTTCCTCTCAAAGTTTCTAGGAATTCGGAGGAAAAAATAAATAGCAGAAAACTTGTTTTATGTCATTAGCTACTCCAGCCCCCAGGTTTCTGGGCCTTTGCTGTCATCTCCTCAGCTACAAAGATAAAACAGGAACAGATAGATTTATATCCAATGGCTTTGTTTCCCGGTCACAGTTGATTGGTCCAAAAGTGGCCTTGGATCCAAACTGGACCAATCAAAATCCTTCCCTGGGAATTTGGAATGTGAGGTAAGGATTTGAATATCAGCCTGGCTACACTGTTATGTCTTTTCTCTTCTGCTTTCTCTTTTTGCGTCTTAACGCGTTTGCTTAATTTCTTTCTCAGATATAATTTTACATAAATGAAGACTTGTAATGATATGCATTTTCGAGTGTAGTGCTTGGTTCCTTATTCCTACTTTCAATTACATCATCCTGTAACCTAGCACTAGGTGACCCACGTTAACAATTCAGAACGTATCCTTCCAAAATATTTTTATTTTATTTGTGCTTAGGTTTATATCTATGTTTATATTTGTCAGATACGTACAAACATAGGCAAATGGATTTTTTTTCAATTACCCTTTGTTTTAGAAAAATGAGATTCTATTTTACACTCTTCTCCATCATGTTCTTTTCTCTTTTCCAAAAGCGTCTCATATAAATCTCCCCAGATCAAGCAAATAAAACTCCAATTCATTCTTGAAATCAGTGGCTTAATGGTCTGGGTTGAGTCTACACCAGAAAGAATGGCTATTATTCTCAGAGTGGACACAGAGAAAGTGGGTCTGAAAAGGGAGGAAAAGGAAGAGGGAACTCAGAGAGAAACAGGTAGGCCACAGAGGTAGGTGCCGTCCACGTCCGGGCTGACGTAAAGCTCTCCTGCCCCTCAGCCTTTGGGTCTGGGAGACCCCAAGTCTTCTTTATAAGAAAGCAGCCCTGTGTGGGCTTAAGTCAACTCCGTGGGTATCAGTTGTAACGTAGAGTCTTAACTCATGCAGGGGAACGAGGCATGGTGCTTCATGGCTGTTTGGGGCTTTTTTGGACCTTGGGCGTTAAGAGTAGGGTTAGCCTAACTCCTCGGTTAATGACATGTTATCACGACTATTCCAGACATCTAAGCCCCCGTTCTTGATTGATTTGTTCACCTGTGTGTCTCCTCCTTGATTCCCTCCTCCACCACCCCTCCCCCCACTGACAGCCGCAAAGATGTGCTTTCCGTGTGTCTTTTATCGTGCAGGATTCTGCCTCAACTACGCAGGCGTTCCTGTGAACGTATGCGTTTCAAAATTATATATGTGCCATTCTGTGATAGACTACTTTCCCTCTCTTCTTTATTTTTGTTTGTTTCTTTTTTATTTTTTTTTTTTTAACATTTATTTAGTTTTGAAAGACAGAGCACAAGTGGGGGGAAGGGCAGAGAGAGACACAGAATCCGAAGCAGGCTCCAGGCTCCAGGCATCGTCACTTTGTGTCCATCCCCGTTTCTGACCTCTGCAAAATGACATTGCGCTGCGGTTTTTAGACGGTTTTTAGACTCTCCACATTGCCCTGTGCACCCCGGGGCATTGTTCGTAACTTTGTCAAAGCCTTCCATGGTGTGGTGTGCAAGCATGCACATTCTACGGTCAAAGATACTTAGTTATTATTATTATTATCATTTGCATGCCCTGTAATCCTCACATGAGAAAGACCCACGCTCTTAGGCTGTTTCAAGGAACAAACAAGACTTGATAAGCGAGAGGAAGGAAAATACACCGCCGGCAGGCTGCAGTCAGTGCATCTTGGCTGTGGAGGGTGGAGGGTGGACAGGGCATCTAGATGATCTGGCCTCTAGCGAAGAGGTCGGTTTGACATTGGCTTTGAGTCGTTGACTAGGGGAAGCAAAGACCGCGCTGGCTGCTGCTGGGTTTCCTGACATCCTGGAGACTGAGGCTGTGGAGCATCGGCGAGAGGCTGTCACTTCTGAGTGACGAGTGCGAGCGTGTTTCCATCAGCATCTCCGCCCGAGCGGCCAGATGGATCCATTTCTCCCTAGAGCTGCTCCTGCCGAGGTGCCTCACCGCCCGTCCCTCCAACCGCGCAGCCGTGAATGTGCAAACACGCGTGACTGCGTGCCTTCTCCGAGGGAGTGAGAGCTGGTTCTTGGGGGAGGCTGGAAACATCGTACTCTTTTAAAAACATTATGGTGGGGCGCCTGGGGGGCTCAGTCGGTTAAGCATCTGACTTCGGCTCAGGTCATGATCTCGCGGTTCGTGGGTTCGAGCCCCGCGTTGGGCTCTGCGCTGACAGCTCAGAGCCTGGAGCCTGTCTTCGGATTCTGTGTCTCCCTCTCTCTCTGCCCCTCCCCTGCTCATGCTGTCTTTCTCTCTCTCTCTCTCTCTCTCTCTCAAAAATAAATAAAAAACATTAAAAAAAAAAGAAAACATTATGGTAAAATACACAGAAGCCTAAACTTACCATCATGGCCATTTTCAAGGGGACCGTTCGACGGCGTCAAGTTCATCACATTGTTGTGCACCCATCCGCACCGTCTCCCTCCAGAACACTGTGCTCTTACAAAACTGCAGCTCTGTCCCCCTGAAACAGCAACTCCCCGTTTCCCCCTCCCTCAGACCCTGGCAGCCACCCTTCTGCTTTCTGTCTCTAGGACGTTGCCGTCTCTGGGTACTTCGTCTAAGTGGAATCACGCAGTATTGGTCCATTGGTGCCTGGCTTATTTCACTCAGCATGACTCCCTCAAGACTCATCCGTGTTGCAGCCTGGGTCAGGATTTCCTTCCTTTCTGTTTTTAATGGTTTTTTTCCCCTTTTATTTTTGAGAGAGAGAGAGAGTGGGGGAGGGGCGGAGAGCGAGGGGGACAGAAGACCCAAAGTGGGCTCCACGCTGGCAGCAGAGAGCCGGACGCGGGGCTTGAACTTACCAACTGTGAGATCATGACCCGAGCCAATGTTGGACATTTCAACTGACCGAGCCCCCCAGGCGCCCCAGGATTTCCTTCCTTTGTAAGGCTGAGTAATATTCCATTGTATGGATAAACGGTTCATCTGTGACAGACGCTTAAAAAAATCGTGCTCTTCTTACGTAGAAAGCACCGCTCTACCCACAGAACGTTAACAGACACGCCGTATACATACAGTGGCATCGTGGCATTAAAATATCATTTGGGGAGCAGGCAGAAAGACTGTCTAACTGGGTTCCCTGGGGGACAAAAACGACTGTAGACATTTGTACCAGATGGTTCTCTGTTGTTAGGGCCACCCCACACACTGTGACACGCAGCATCCTGGCCTTCACCCGCTAGAGGCCAGTAGTGCGTCCCCAGTTGTGACAATCAAAAATGTCTCCAGACGTTGCCGAGGGTCCCCTTAGGGGGCGAGACTGTCCTGATTGAGAACAAATGCTCCGGCTCTGGCCCGGGGAGTGGATGGCCGTGTCACAGAGCACATGCAGTTACTTCATCCTAGTGCCGCTCGGTGGCTCTCCGTGTGGCCATCCTGCTGTTGGGAGCCCTGAACTCACCGGTTGAGTGAAAATTCCTGGTGAGGGTACGGCCAGTTGGCACGGTCTCTTGCCACCAGGTAGTGACCAATATCTACCCTCTTGTAACTTTCATTTCTGCTTGGGCACCAAACCTCGAGTGCTTTGCTGATCAGTGTCAGGAGTGGCCTGTCCCCCTGCCCCGTCCCTGAGGTGTGATTGCACCTGCTCAGGGAAAAGATGAGTAAACTAGATACACCCTAATGCCACTAGGGCAAGCAACATACAATTTTCCTCCTAGCTGAGCAATTAACTGATAACTCGCTACTTTCTAGGCCTGGACGTCATTGCAAAGTCACTACTGCGATAAAATGTATCAATTGTCTTCGGGACTGTGAGACCAGGCATTATGTCTCCTGGGGATCCTGTTTTTCTAGAAACTTTCCCTTAGAGCTATAAACAGCCTAATGACCCTTACTCATAAAAAACTGACCTTTACTAAACAATGCCGTTTGCCTCTTGGTTAAAGGTCGCTTCCTTAGGGCAATACCTGAGGTTTTGTATAAAAAAATACCTGCCCTTCCCATATAGATAGCATTGAGCGCCTGTAGCTAAGTTTTTTTATGACAATCATTATTACTAAGATTAGAATTGTACCTTCTGCAGCATCCATGTTCTGGAAAATTACAAAAATTATCTATGAGAAATCATTTACTGCTCTTTCTGCTCCTTGTACCTTTCACTATAAATAAAGCTAGAGAATCAGACAGAGCAGTGGTGCCTGGTGATCACCAGAGCTTGGTGATCAGAAAGAAACTCGAGGCTCTCTCGCTGTCTCTCACCGACACTACCCATCCTTCAGGGAGCCCTGGACCTGCTGGAGCTCGACTGCGGCACCTCCAGCCAGGAGTGCCCAAGGATCACTGTTTCGGAGAAAGCATTGTGGAGGAGGCTGGGCCTAAGCGTACGGTGGCCCTGGAGTCTGGAGGGCAGGAGCCTTGCCAGGTTTGGCACAAAATACCAGGATCTAGCGGCAGGGAGTTTCTGTGACCTCTGGGTCACCTCACCCAGCTGTGTGACCAGAGACGGCCAGGGCTGTGATCCCATCCTGCTCCTGGGCATCAGGCTCCAGACGGTGCCTGGAATGGGCAAAGCTCAAGTGTTTGCTTCTAACAATACCCACCACTCCTCCCCAGGCATATTCTCGCCCTTCCTGAGCACGCCCGCCCTTTCACACCCCCACGTCTTTGTGTTCATTCTTTCAACTGACAAGTATTTATTGAGCACCTAATAGGTGCCAAGTACAGTGCTAGGCTCTGAGATACAACAGTGAACTGGACACGCCAGTTCCCCACCCCACCCAGCCCCACCCAAGAGCTTTCAGGAAGCTGTGGGTGCTCAGAAGACCATCCCCCCTCCAGCCTGGGCAGCCAAGAAACGAATTCTGGAGAAGAAACGTCGAAACTGAACTCTCAAGGGTGAGCCCAGGCTGTTTGCACAACCTCTGAATAATAGCAACCGTTACAACCACAATGGTCATCGCCCCGGGTTGAGTACTTACCATGTGCTCTCAGCTCTTACCCCACCTGTCCGGGGGGACCGGGCTCGAGGGAGGAGAAGCCAGGGTCCTCGGTGCCTTCGCTTGTCCGTCATCTGCCCCTCCCTAACCTCTCTCCCGGCTCATCTACACTTTCCCTTCGCTCTGTGCATCCCATCCACGCCGGCCTCCATGCCCAGAGCACGTCATGCCTGCTTCCTGCACATGCTTTTCAGATCACCTGGAATATACCTTTCCTCATCTCCAACAGGCCGTTGCTCAAAGGCCACCAAATTGTCATTCAACTACTGTCATAATTGTCCTGCCAATTGCCACCCTGGAGCACCGCTTTATTTTTCTCCTGTCGTGCTTGTCACTAGCGTATCCCGTGTTTTGTGTAGTTGTCTTGCCTATTTGCCTGTCTTTCCCCATTAGAAGGCGAACTGTACCATGGCCGGGACTGATCGATCATGTTCGCAGTTGTCCTCCCAGCATTTGCCACGGAGCCCGGCACATAATAAGTGCTCAGTAAATATGTGTCAAATCAATGATTTGCATGCACAAAGTCCTCAAGCCCAGGGAGGATCTGATCGATACTTCTCAAAATGTAACATACACATGAATCACCTGAAGATCTTGCCAAAACACATGTCGGGGTCACTGGGTCTGGGGTGACGTCTGAGAACCTGCGTTTCTCTAAGTCCCAGGGGAAGCCGATGGGCTGGTCTTAGCCACACTCTGAGCAGCCAGGACTCAGCTTCAAAGACCAGCATCCACTTTACAGATAAGTAAAACCGGGCTCAGAAAGGTTAACAAAATGGCTAAAGCCCCACCTTCAGAGGACGGGCTGGGTTTGACACCTGTCACACTCCCAGAACCAATGTCGATGCTAATGATCCCTCTACCTCACTGCAGACCCCAGGGCTGAAAGCTGTCTCCCAGGTGGCTTGCAAAACCAAACTTCCCCTGAACTTTCCGCGTGAGAATAGAGTGGGTGCCACTCGGGACCAGCGCTGGGAGCCCACCCGGTGTGGAGCGGGGTCCCCAGCCCTAACTGAGATGCTTTGCCCTAACACGTTGCACGCTCTCTCTAAGCTCTGTCTTGTGCTGAGATTTGGGGAGAGGGTGTTTAGAACCTTCCAAATAGCTTTCTTGGCTCTTTGACAAAGAAGGGAGCTTTCCGGGCCACACCTTGCACTTGGTGAGTGTGAGCTGGTAAACCTGATGAGCAGATCCGGGGGAAATTGAGAGCATCATCTCATTAGAAGGTCAAGGGCCTTGATCTCCCCCACATTTCCCGCTCCCAGAGCTCCATCGGAGGCCTCCAGAGAGGAAGGCAAAGGTGGCCATTTGATCCAGAGCCTTCGGATTCTTAGGTTCCGTTTGAACTCAATATCACAGAGAGACAGTTTTCAGTGAGAGGCCTCACAGTCCGTCTCCGCTCTTACCGCCGGCTAATTACCCAGGCCGCTATTCCCAAATCAAACTAGCTTTGCCCACGATCAAAACAGTGTCTCCCGCTCAGGCAAATCTACAGCTCAGCCTGCCTTGCTGCCCCCCTGTCCCCTCGCCCCTCTCCCCCTGCCCTCCTGCGCCCACCGCAGCCACCCACCTCACAGGCCGCCACTGCTTTTCCCTTTCTCCACTACTGACTGCCCTCCGCGCTATCCCCCAGAGCCCGGGTTCTGGGTTCTTCTCCAATCAGCCCCATAGTTAAAAGCAGGGAGAGTCTGGAAGACTCGATAGGTCACAGGTCGTAAACTCAACACCTAAAGAGGTCAGGCAGGTAATAGAAATGAGAAAGGCGGGCTGGGGGGGCCCAGTGTGGCTTCTTAAAGGCAGTGGAGGGACAGCTCCTCTGTGCCGACTGACAGTGGCCACCGGGGATGACCCCATGTGGCCAAATCCGAACTTCCAACGTGAGTACCTCGTTACAGGATCTCTCCCGGTGGGTAACGGTTGCAAACTACTCTGAAAGAGTCTCCGAGCTGCGTGGCCCGATTTGGCATGTGCTGCAGCCGCATTCAAACCACAGGGGCCGCCAGTTTGCCGCCGTGGCTTAGAGAGCTGAGGAAAAAGTAAATGTGAATTACCGGAGTCCGGATCAGTCAGGGTCCAAGGACCAAAGGAGACACAATTAAAGGGAGTTTTCAATTCACAAAGGGCGGGCAAGGGAGGGGGGACCCAGAAGGAATAGTGCCCCTGACATAGGGCTCTGTTATCACCCCAGGGCCTGGATGCGGAGGGGCAGAGAAGCAGCTGGAACCCGGCTAGGAGAGCCAGCATGGGTGACCGCAGGGCCATCACCTGCCCTGGGGCTGGAGCCCCCCCACTGGCCACCAGCATGGATGCGCCCGGCCAGGGGACTCCTGGACAGACAGAAGGTGGAGGAAGGGAAGGAGGGACATGGAACACGTGGGGCACAGACCCCGGCCGTGGCCACACCTGGCAATCACCACGGTGACCACCTCTGTGCGAACGGATAGCGACCTCTGTGTCACTGTCACCGCCCAGTGTTTCGTGTCTCCTCCTGTGTGGCCAGCCTAGTCTTGTCCTTCAGATGTGATATATCCTGTGTCTCCTTGGCTACGACTTTGGATCCTTTCAGGGGCTGTCCAGATAGAAGTGAGCCTTGGTGTCCGACATTCTGAGTTTGAATCCCTGCTCCGATGCTCACCAGCTGTGTGATGCTAGGTGAATCAGTCAGCCTCTCTGAGCCTCAGTTCCCACTCTGGAACGACAGTGAGGGAGGATCACGATCCCTCCCTCACAGGGTTGTTGAAGGCCTATTAGAGATGATGGCTGTATGGTACTGGTACAGTGCCTGGAGCGTCAGAGTTAAATTTAGATGCTATTTATTTTTTTAATTTTTTTTTTTTTTAAGTAAGCTCCACGCCCAGAGCGGAGCCCAACACGGGGTTTGAATTCACAACCCAGAGATCAAGACGTGAGCTGAGATCGAGAGTTGGAAGCTTAACTGACTGAGCCACCCAGGCGCCCCTAGGTTCTATTATTTTAAATAATATTCTCACTCATTCTCCTCCTTATCTGCTCCAATTTATATCTTGGGTAATACCAACCCTCTTGAACCCAGACTCCCACCCGGCCCTGCCGCAGTGGTCACGTTACCTCTCCTTCCAGTTCATCCGGGCGTCCTTTCTCCTTCGAGTGTCCTCTTCACCAGGGAACGTGGTGCCCAGCCGCAACCCTCAGCCCTCTCAGATCACGGACACCAATTCCCTGGGCTCCCAGTTGCAGAAATCTCCCTGACGTTGACCCAAGGAAAGAAGTGGAAATTCAGTAAGAGTATGTGTGCACAAAGCTCTACACGTCCGTGCTATTTACCCCTGTGAAAAATCAGGAAGCTTCTCAAATGTACAAGAAGACAGGATGGGCCAAGTGGGGACAGGGTGAGGGCGTAGCCCGCTGGCCGATGGTGTGGTTTTTGGAGACGGTATTCGTGGAGAGTTTGTGAAAACATAGAAATTGCATGTACTATCACTAAGGGAAAGAGCAGCGTTCAGGATGATCTTACCTGGTGTGACTGGGGCTGTACACACGGCAGTTGCATGTGCACCCACTACACGCATGTAAACCCACCTGTATTCTCTTCATCGAAAACACTGAAAAGGGAAAAAGAGGGGAAAAAACCATTTAAGGAGGGCAGGCAGTTCTCTTGATCAAAAACACTGAAAAAGTGGGGCAGCCCGGGTGGCTCAGTCAGTTGGGCGTCCGACTCTTGATTTCAGCTCAGGTCATGATCTCACGATGGGTGAGTTCAAGCCCCACATTGGCTGGGCTCGGCAATGATAATGGGGAGCCTGCTTGGGATTCTCTCTCTGTCTCTCTCTCTCAAAATAAATAAATAAACTTAAAAAAAAAAACACTGGAAAAGGAAAGAGAAAAAAATCATTTAAACAGGGCAGGCAGTTCCTCTATTGGAATGACGATTGGCCACTAATGGAGTGTGGGGTGGGGCGAGAGTCTGGGGAAACGTCCTCCTCGGGTCCCAACTGCCTGAATTAGCATCACACTCCGCCGCCCCAAGATACATGATTTCCATTGCAACATGCCTCCTAAACACAGGCCTGATCCGCCGGGTGTAGACAAAACCATCTGGGAGCCATTGAGCAGGCTTTTGTGGGCATTTTTGCAGTGTCTCTCCAGAGGCATTTTTGTTTATAACCTGACTCTGCGGATGGGCGACTCTGCGATAGAAATGAAAACAAAAGCCTATACATATGAAAGAAGAAGAAGGAGGAGGAGGAAGAAGAGAGGAAGAAGAAAATGCACCAAAATCCTACAAGGGGTTGAACATGAAGGAAGTGTTGGGCGACTTTCTCTGCCCGCTTCTTTCATTCATTGATAAATATTTATTGAGCATCTATTGTGAGCCAGACGCTATTCTATGCACTGAAGAAGAAGTAAATAAAAGAATTGCAAAACTCCCTGGTGGGTGGAGATGGACAGTAAGCACCCAGATAAGTAAGATGTAGGGCAAGTTGGGGACTGATGTGTGCTTGGGAGAAGCAGATAAAGCCGGGCCAGGGGGCAAGGGAGTGCCGGGAGTGGGGGTAGGGTTTCAAGTTCAAGTAGGGTGACAGGAATTCCTCACTGAGAGGCTGACAGCTGAGCAAAGATTGGAAGGAGAGGAGGGAGGGAGCATATCTGGGGGAAGAAGTTTCCGGGGGGTGGATAAGGGGGGCGGATAGCAGTATAGACATGTGTGAAAACCAGCAAGGCAGCCTCTGGGGCTGAAGCAGAGAGAGCAAGGGGGCAGTGGCTTGCTGCACTGTCTGTATTTCCCACTTTCTGCATTTCCTCTCGCGAGAGCAAACAACTTGAATAACAGAAATCAGAGCCCTTGGGGCGCCTGGGTGGTTCAGTCAGTTAAATGTCCGACTTCGGCTCAAGTCACGATCTCACTGTCCATGGGTTCAAGCCCCGCGTCGGGCTCTGTGCTGACAGCTCAGAGCCTGGAGCCTGCTTTGGATTCTGTGCCTCCCTCTCTGTCTGTGCCCTCCCTGCTCATTCTCTCTCTCTCTCTCTCTCTCTCTCTCTCTCTCAAATAAACATTAAAAAAAAGAAGAAGAAGAAACCAGAGCCCGTTATCTTTAAAGGAAGAGACAAGGAGGGAGGAAGAGATCTCCCCTTTCCCGGCCAGGCGGAGCTGATGGTTTTTCTCCTCGCTCAGGCCTTCTGGAAGAACAGAGCACCCCTTCACCCAGACCCTCCCTGGCTTCTCCCAGGCTCAGCCGACAGGTGACACTCCCCAAGGGCTCTGGACCGCGTGGCCTGTGGTCTCGGGACCGCGGACACCCCCTGATTCCTTTGACCCCCTCATTGCCCCCCCACCGCCAGTTCGAGGAACACAACTGGCCCCACGCTTCCCAGGGGCACCTGGGGGTGACGCCAGCCGGCAAGGAATCGCCAGTAAAGATCTGAGGTGCTAATGAGGAGGTGTCAATCCATTAACTTCACCCGAAGGGAAGAGAAAGATTTTCAATTACTGGTAACGGGAAACAAAATAGTGGGAAATCACAAATGACAATCTTTTTAAGACAGCCCTGGGGCCACCTCCGGCTGACCCTGTGCATTAACCTGGCAGCGAAAAATTTGACTCAGCTGCTCCCTCCTGTGTCCTTAATAGCATAAAATAAAAAGATTTTAGATAAGATTTCATTCTGTGAATCAATTGGCAAACCACACCAGGCTTCACGGGGCAGTCTGGCCTCAGTCTAATGGAAATTATTCGTTTTTTTTTTTTTTTTTTTAAAGAGAATATCAATAGTAAATTGGATCCTGTCGCAGAAAGTATATACAAAGGGTTTTATGTCAAGCGGTGATCTCTTCTTCTTTGGAGCTTGGCTTAACCGGCTACCTGCCGGCATCTCAAGCAAAGGGGCGGGGAAATTCGGTGGGAGAACAAAATCCAAAAGCCCCACTGTGACAGCACAGACAGGAAGTTGTCGGGCTTCGCTGCTTTTCCACATTGGGTCTTTGATCTGTTCCTCAAACAGACCAGGTGCACCCCTGGCCCTTTGCACTTGCAGTTACCTCTGTCTGTGCCGTTTTCTCCTATCGCCCTCCCTTGGCTTCCTCCTCAGCCTTCAACTTCAAAAAGCAGTTGTTCAAGGGAAGCCCAGCTTAGCCACAACGCTCCCCATTATCACTCTCAAACACATCACAACCGGAATTACATGCAAATTTCTTTCTTTTACGTTTTTATTTTGTTTTATTTTGGAGAGAGAGAGAGTGCAAGTTGGGGAGAGGGGCAGAGGGAAAGAGAGAGAGAGAATTCCAAGTAGGCTCCGTGCTTGGCGTGGAGCCCCATGCCGGGCTCGATCCCACGACCCTGGGATCGTGACCTGAGCCACCCAGGTGTCCCCATGCACATGGGTTTCATGTTTCTGCTACCTCTGCAGAGACGGGGGCACATAAATGTATTAGTTGATTTCGATCTCTCCTTTAGCAGCAGCCAGTTGTTTGAATCAGGAATGTTTTCTCGGGGGGCCGGGGGGGGTGGGGGTGATCCCCAGTCAGGTCATCAGAGAGACCCCACCCACAGGCAGCGGCCTCGATGGTTCCCAGCTCTCTGTTTGGTCGACACCAAGAGGCTTCGCTAACTGGCGTGATGACAGGGAGACAGAAGTAGCCATCGGTGGAAGTCACAAAGTCACCGCTGAGGATGGGCGGGGGATGTTAGAAACGCGCTCCTCCGCGACCTCAGCGCGGTCGAAGATAAGGGGAATCGAGAAAGTATTCGACAGCGGCTCCCTGCTCTTGCCCGAGCAGGAGTTAAGAACCTGGGGCTGTGCCGTCTGATAGAGCAGCCACAAGCCACGTGGTGGCTATTTCAATTTCCATGTAAATTAACCAAAATGCAAATAAAATGGATAATTCCATTCCTCGGTCACACGAGCCACATTTCCACGGCTCCAGAGCCACATGCGGCAAGAGGCTAGTGTACTGGATGGAACAGAATAGAAGCTTCCGCCCTTGCAGAGAGTCCTGTTGGACAGAGCCGATCTGGGGGGTTGCACCCTCAAACCCTAGGCTTGATGTCTACACGGCCCGACGGCCTGTAGGCATCGTGGATGCCGAACAGATCCTGCTGCTAGAATCCTGTTGCCTTTGCCCCAACGAGCCTTTTCTGCAAAGCATTTTCTGAGCCTCAAAAAGGACGCGGCTGTGGGAATTCGCGGAGTTTCCAGGCAGGCTTGTCTGGCTGTTTTCCGCTGCCTGTTAATCAAGGTCTATTTGTGGAAGCTGGTTGTGGTCTGAGGCTTGATTCCGTCAAACCTGGAGGCCAGCTTCTCCCTTTGTTCTCAGAGTCAGTCAGTAGAGACTTATTGAGCACCTACTGTGTGCCAGACAGCTTTCTGGGCGCTGGGGACATGGCAGAGACAATACAAGTAAGTCCTTGTGTTCGTTTCCCCACTGTGAGTGGGGTGGGAAAGGAAACGAAGAAGTAGGCACGGTCTTCTCAGCGAGCGACAAGCGTTGTGAAGACATCAGGCGGTAGAGGGGGGCTTTAGCCAGCGGGGGTCAAGGGAAGGTTTAACAGAGCAGAGAGAACATTACAGCGAAATCGTTATGGTCGGTGCTGGAATACCTCAATTCTACCCTGCCCGGACCCCCATGTCTACACAGGAAGGGAAATGGAAGTTCCTTCACCTTGGCTTCGCCACTGACTTGCTATGTGAGCTTAGCAAGATCCTTGGCCCACCTTGGGTCTTCCTCAGTTTCCCCATCTGTAAATCCAAGGCGCTAGGCCTGCTGATTCTCAGGCCGTGAGCGGTGACCCATTAAATGGGTCATGCAGTCATGTTGGTGGGTGGTGGCCACACATAAAGCAAAAAGTGAAATAAACAATCTGGAAAGCGCAGCGTGCACCGCATGGAGGGTAACGTGTGTGCGCGCGGGGTGTCTGTGCGTGCGCGTGTGCACACGCCGGTGTTGAGTCACCGCGTCAGTCGTACCTACTGTCTGCGGTGCTGACAAAGACCGGGAAAGCTCAGTGGTGGGCCACCTCCCTGGGCCTTCCAGGCCTAGCGTTCTTGACCCGCGAGACGGGACAACCCAACACGTTCAGGAGCAGAGCGGAAATGGAACCGGGGAGTGTGTTCTGAGCAGACGTCGCCTCTGATTTTATTACTCCCAATACGCAGAAATCACACGAAGGCCACGTTTAGAAACCTGTGAAATCGCATGGACGCTGGGTGTTTCCTGGGGCTCTGTTCCTGCACGTCCATCCCCCGCGGTGTGAAACTCTGGCAACCGTCTGGGGCGGGCAACCTCTTGGCTGCCTGCCCTCCCCGGCTCTCGCTCCGTGGCTTCTCAGCGATCTCATTCATTCATTCATTCATTCGCTCACTCACATGCTCATTCATTGTATCACTGAGCACCTCCGAGTACAGAGATCCCATTCGCAGGGGTTACAGTCAGCTGGGGGGTGTGGCCAGTGAGGGCGAGACAATCACAAGACACACATCAAGGGGGGCGCCTGGGGGGCTCAGTCGGTTGAGCGACCGACTTCCGCTCAGGTCATGATCTCACGGTTCATGAGTTTGAGCCCCGCGTCGGGCTCTGTGCTGACAGCTCGAGCCCGGAGCCTGCTTCCGATTCTGTGCCTCCCTCTCTCTCTGCCCCTCCCCTGCTCACGCTCTGTCTCTGTCTCTCTCTCAAAAATAAATAAACATAAAAAAAAAAAAAGACACACATCAAGGATAGCTCTCAGGTGTGGTAGGAGTCGTGGACATGATGGTGGCAGCGAGGAAGGCGGGAGGGGAGGGAGCTACGCCTTGACCTCAGCTGCCTTCCTGCCTACATTGCACCCTCAGTGAGTCATTCCAAAGACCGAACTCCAGGGCCCTGACCCCTAGGTATCCCGTGACCTTCGGAACTCTTAACTTGTTAATCCCCTCAACAACCCTGGGAGGAGACGCCTTTTATCTAGCCCCATTTTCCAGAAGGAGAAACTGAGGCTCAGAGAGCCTAGCTGACTTGCCCAACACCATCCAGCTTCCATAATGGGTTTGACGTGGGCTGTAGGCAAACTCTGTCTGATGGAGAAGCCAGTGGCTTGGGTTTCGGCCGGAGCCTCACTGTGGTTCGACTTCTGAGATTCCCCGTGTCGAATCCCTGCTGCCGGGTTGATCTCCTTTGCCTGTTCTGACGGATCCCTTGGGGCTGCTGGGAACTCACTGCCAACAAGAAATCCGAAGCTGCACCCTTCGGAATGAATGCAGCCTTCATTCATTCAACAAAGATTTATTAAGCCCCTACTGCATGCCAGACTCTGCCGTAAGCAGTTAGCATTCCTTGGCAAGCAAAACAGCCCTCAAATATTCCAATGAAAAGAGACAATAAGTAAAACAAACAGGGAAATCATGAACTGTGCTCGAAGGTGAGCAGTGCAGAAGCATGGAAAGGGGAATGGTGGCAGGTTAAACCCAATTCTTCCCTTGGCCAGGTCCTCCTCGTCCATTAAATCCCAACTTAAAGGCCACCTCCTCTAGGAAGCCTTCTCTGACTGCCTAAGGGTCTCTGTATGGTGGGATCATGGAGACCCATCATCCCCTGCTTCGTGCCGATCTGGATTTTACAAATGTTGCCCCAGTGAGTGGTCATTATTTTTGCAATCTGAAAGAGCGAGCAAATAATAATGTTTCAAAGTGAAGTGCAAAGGATTCCTTGCCCTCAGTCTTTATTTTCCTCCTTCGGCACTTTGCCCTTTATTCTCACCATGAAGCTAAAAAGCAGATGCCCTCCTCGGGCGCAGGCTGCTGAGCTCCCGGCTGCAGGGAGGCAAGGGGCGAGCAGGGGCACCTTCCTTCTCTGGAGGTTCAGAGAAGCCCAGAGGCACCCCTTCCTGTCCCTCATGTCCCATCCCTCACCAAGCCCCAGGGATCTTTCTCCGAAGCACATCCTAAATCTGGTCACATCTCTGTCCGCTCCTCTGACCTGGCCTGAGCCAAGGTCACCTTTAGTTGGAGGACGGCACCAGCCGCCCAGTTTTCTCCTTCTGCAGCCCCTGTGGCCCAGGAGAGTGGGAGGAACACATCACCGGCCACCGCTGCTCTTACAGTGAAGACCTCTGTCCCCGCTGCCCCCGCCCCCAAGGCTGGCCTGGCCCAGCTGCTGCTCGCACCCCCCTCCCTCCACCGACCTCCAGCCGGGTGCCTCCTGCCCAGCCTATTTATTCTTCAAACACGCCTGGCATGTTCCTGGTGGAAGGGATGAAGTTTTGGGGTGGGCTGGTCCGGAGCCAACAGCCAAGAAAGGATTCTTGAAGACGTCTTTGGTCCAAAGTGGTGATTTTATTAAAGTACGGGGACAGACCCTGTGGGCAGAAAGAGCTGCACTGGGGTTGTGATGGGTAACTGATTATATACCCTCAGGTCGGGAGGGGGTCAGGGATAGAGCAAGTCTCTAAGGTATTTTGGAAGCAAGGTTTCCAGGACCTTGAGGGGCTGGCTGTATTAAAAAATGTCATTTATTACCATTTAGAAAAACCTCAGTCAGGAGACCCCTCAGATGTGTATCGGGGTGGGGGGGGTGTCATAAGTTTGGAATATGATCGCCAGCATAGATCTTGGGGGAGTGGAGATAAAGAAAGTTTCCAAAGGAATTTTTATATGTTAAAATAGATTTAAAATAGATTTACAGGTTCCTTGGGGGGGGGGGAGGTGGTGTCAGGATAATGTGAAGCCAAGATTCCCTTTTGCCCCCAGCAAAGTGTCATCCTGGAGGCAGCTGAGCTCCTAGAGGGAGGTCACTCAGCCGCATTCAAGGACTTGTCAGTGGGCTGTAGGCAGTGAGGGAATTTAATTTTTCATTTGCCTCAGTTTCCCACACCACCAAGGCAAGCACTTGTTCTTGAGTAGCCAGGAATGTCCAAGGAACATCGCACAGATCCCACCTGGCGGGTGCTGTTAGCTGTCCTTTGCCCTCAGCTTGCCCCACATCCCTCACCAAAAGCACCCCCCCCCCAGCAGCTCCTTCTCCTAGCTGACTCCTTGTCACCATCCAGGTCCCAGTTCAGATGTCCCCTTCTCTGAAAGACTGTCCCCGGGGCCACCACCCAGGCGCTCCCCAACACATCGCCCTGGTGTTTGCCTCCCATGACACGCTCCCGATCTGAAATGACCCCGGGTATTGTCTGTCTCCCCAGATCTTGGTCTCCTTGCTTCTAACATCCCCGCCCACAGAGCCTGGTCCACGGCGGTCACTCAGCGACTCAGGGTGATTTGAAGAGCTGGTTAGGCGAGGCAGAAAGTCTTCTGAGATAACATTCTGTGAAAATCCGGGCTACAAAATCTTGTGTCTGGGATGAGTACACCTGTGTTGGAAAGCTAATAACAAAGCAGAAAGCGTAAACAACTTTGCCTCGGAAAAAGACCGAAAAACGCTCACTATTTAAGTGTTTAGCTGTCCCTGGAGGTGAAAACGTGGGCAAGGTCGATTTCTTTGTTTGCTTTTTTGTATTTTCCGCATTTTCTTTGGGGCGCACCTCTTTCCCTTACAACCAGAGAGCTCGATGGAAAGGCAGCGAAGGAACTCTCGCGCCCTCTGCTGCCCATTATCTGCTACTGCAGGGAAGCTCCCAGGATAGGCCCGAAGTGGAGCATTTGGGGGTGACGGGAAGGGTCCCGCCAAAGTATGGAAGCGGGGTGTCCCTGTATTCGAAGCGAGTGAGAATAGGGATCATAACAGACTCCCCCATTCCCCTGCGAATCTTTCCAAATTCCCCTGCCCTCATCCTCTGTGGAAAGCCCCCAGAACCCCACCGCCCACCCCCCACCCCACGCGTCCCTCCCCCCAGCTCTGAATGAGCCCCTCCTCCCAGCGCCCTCCCAGTGCCCTCACCTTCCGTGCCCATGAACTCTAAGAGTGCGAGGCACAGGCCTTCCGGGTTCAAAGAGCCCCGACCTTTCATGCCTGTGTGTGCCTGCACATGTCACTTGGCTGTTCCGGACCTCAGTATCCCCGTCTCGCACAATGGGATGGTGAGAAATCGGGGTTTCTCAGCCTCAGCAGTACGGACATTCTGGGCGGGAACCTCCTCGTGGGGGGCTGTCCTGGGGCTGTGGCGGCTGCCCTGGCCTCCACCCCTAGATGCCCACGGCACCCTGGCCCCCAGTCCTGACAACCCAAAGGGTCCCCAGATATAACCAGATGTCCCCCGGAGGGCACAGTCGCCCGGCTGAGGGCCACTGCGCTCTCGGTGTCTATTATCCAGCTCCCCACACCTCGCTACACGCTTCTGCTGTCCCAAGGGGCTCGGACAGCACCAACATGAATGATTGAAGAATAATTTAGGGATTATTTGCTCTGATAAGAAAGGCAGGAGGGAGAGAGGAGAGCAGAGAGAGGAGGAAAGGAAGCCAACGACTCCCTGGTGCCGGCCTGCGTCCCCACCGCTGCAGGCTGCTGCCCCACGCAGGGGTAGCTCACATTCCTGGTCCCCCCACACGTGTCCTCCCTCTGCCTGAACAGGCCCCGGGCCCCCTCCACGGCAGGCCTGTTGTGCTTGGCGCTGTCTGGGAGAGGACAGCGCATTCAATTAACCTAGAAAAACAATAGCAGAAAGCGTCAGGTCACAGTGAAGAAGGAAAAGTAGGGAAAAGACTCTGCAAACAGGTCCCCACGGGGGTGGGTGAGGGAGGCCAAACAGCTCGGCCAACCTGGGAGGAACGGCGGCAGACTGGGGGCCCCCTCAAAAGGACGGGGCCAGCCGGGAAAGCAGACGCGCCCCACTCCTCGGCCTGCGGACCTGGCAGCGTGGAGGCAAGGAAAATATAGCAGGGCCCAAGGCCCCCTGGGCTTCACCTTGGCTGGAGCAGAGAGAGCCACAAAATTGGCTCAGGACGTGCGTGCGGGTGTGGGGGTCCTGCGGGGCGTGGGGGGGGGGGTGGTTCTTACCTCCGGTTCCTGGGGAGAGAAGATCTTTCTATCCCCAAAGCCTGGAGCTCAGGGAGCCAGAGACCAGAACAGAGGAGGTGGGTGAGCTGGGGACCTTGTCCTGCGGAGCTGGGGACTCTGCCCCTGGGGAGGCGGCCCCTGGGGACAACAGTGACCGTCAGGTCCTGAGCGCATGTAAGGGCCAGGCGCCGTGCCAGGCGCTTTACAAACTTTACCCCCCTGGATCCTGATAACCACCCGTGTGACGGCTTCTGGTTCAGCCATTTATTCATTTGGCAGATGCTCATGAGCACCTACTATGTGCATGCTCGTAGAGAGCCTACTGTGCGCCAGCCTCTATGCCGGGTAGTGGGGACACAACAGTGAGAGTGTAACAGGTGTGGGGATGCAGAGCGGCCGCTGGCGCCCTGCCGTGCCGGTGGGGATGGGAGGTGGTGCAGGCGGTCTGGACGACAGTCCGCAGTCTCTTCCGAGGCTGAACCCACACTTGCCATACGACCCAGCCATCCCACTCTGGGTGTTTAACCTGGAGAAATGACAGCCCTACGTTCGTGACCGCGGAGAGAAGCTTATTCACAATCACCCCAAACACGCACCAGCCCAGGTGTCCTCACCTGGAGAAGCGCCGGACCCCAGCCGTGCGCCGTCCCGAAGTTCAACAACACGAGAGGAAAGGGCCACTGATGAAAGCCACGGCGCGCGTGAATCTCAAAAGCACGGTGCTGAGTGAAAGCGGCCAGTCTCAAAAGGCCCTGGGCTGTACGGCTCCTTTCTGCGACCTTCTAGAAAAGGCAAGACTTGAGGGGCGGAGAACAGGTCGGTGATTTCCAGTGGGTGGGGTGGGAGGAGGAGTTGGCCAAGGGCAGACGTTTCTGGAGGTGATGGAACGGCTCTGCAGCCGGACTGGGGTGGCGGTTATATGACTGTATGTGTCAAAATTCACAGGATTGGACCACAAAAGGAGTGAATTTTACTGTATGTGAAAATAAAGAAAACAACAGGTTTGGACCCTGCTGTCATAGAGATCGTCTTTGAATAGTGACAGAGGAAATAAACAGGCCACAAATCCACACCCAGTGGGGCAGGATATGGAGCAGGAGAAGGCAATGTCGGGGGAACAGAAGTTAGAGGGGGTGGGTTATTAGGTGAGCAATCAGGGCGGGCCTGACTGAGGAGGTGACCTTGGAGCAGAAGCCCGGAGGAGGTGAGGGAGGGAGCTAGGTGACTATCTGGAGAAGACTGTTCCAGGTAGAAGGCAGGAGGCTGCTTGGTGTACTTGAGGAAGACCAACACTGCACAAGAGGTAAGTGTTCTAGAAAGCACATCATCTAACAAGAAGTCCTGAGTCAGATGGTCCCAGGGTTGGTGAATTCAACAGCTCCGTTTTGTCAGACATGAGGATGCAGGCTTCTGGAATTCTCTTGGCCTTTTCCGCACGGTCGCAAGGTGGCTGCCGCAGCTCCGGATATTTCTGACAATGTCCAAAGACAGGACGGATGGAAGAGGATTTTCTCAAGTGCCTTTGTCTTCTCATACAGGAAGATCTCTCCTCCCAGAAGCCTCCAGGAGCCATCCACTTACTTCTCATTGGCCAGACCCAGGGCATATGCCCAATAATAAAGCCATTGCCGGCGAAAGGGAATGATTTAGATCCATCGCAGCTCACCCCCTGGGACTGGGGGTAAGTCACGTCTCCGCTGAGCACACTGCCATCTGCTCTATGCTGGAACAAAGTGGGAAGGGCAGAAAGGGAGGGCAGCTGTCGAGCAGGGAAGCAATCTGTCTGCCACCGGCGCCGGAGAAGGATTTTATGTGTTATCTTGAAAAAGGGTTGCCCCCAAGTCAGAGGAGCGCCGCCAGAATTGAATTGATAGCGGAAGAAATCAGAGAAAATCATTAACCTTGGGTCCCCTGTCAGACCACAGCAATGACTATTTTTAAATGAATCCCGCCATCTCCGCCTCTACCTAATATTATTGGCGTGTGTGTGTGTGTGTGTGTGTGTGTGTGTGTGTGTGTGAAGACATGAGTTTTAAAATCTGATCTTGTAAAAATGACTTCACTTTTGGTAACTCTGTTTCGGGCCTTTCTTTCTGTACTTCTCTCTTTTTTCCTTTCCAGTTTTTCACTAGCGAGAGCCTCTGAGAGTCTCTGCCTAATCCTCACAGCAGCCCAGCAAGGTGCGTTTTATTATCCCTGCTGCGTAGACGAGAACACTAAGGTCTGGGTGTAGGAGGACCTCTCGAGGGCTGCTCCAGCTCCAGCTCCCCATGACCATGGACGGTGGACTCTCCCCGTGGCCCCCAGCAGGGAAGCACTCAGGAAATGAGCCCTTTCGTGGACAAGCCCGACCCACTGGACCAAGATGGAGCCAAGAATCACCCTTGTCGTAGGAGGCTCCCAGGATTTTCTCCCCCACCCCTGCACTCCCCGAATTACAGCCTTCCGCCGCCCAGAGCTGCTGCCATGAAACCCTTCAATAGGTGCCTGGAGCGCCCTCGTGTGTCTTTGTCATGTAATAACATTCAGCATTTTCTTTAAAAATCGTAACAACGATCATCATTAAGAATGGCCGGTGCGCCAAGCTGGGCATTAAGAAATTTAAACACCACCTCAGTTTTTATATAAAGTTTTTCTTCGGAATAAGTTATAGATGACTACGCTAAAAAGAAAAGAATTCACACAGCGCACCAAGGTAGACAGTGAAAAGCTATCTCCCTCTTCCCCCATCTCGCATGGTGTGAAAGGTGCCTCTCAGTGTTGGGCTGTGCACGACCTGCCCAACCTTGTGATGCGGCCCTGATAGGAGTCTATGTGCAAATGTATCTGCGGGGTACATTCTCAGACACAGAATTGCATGTCCATGAGGTCCTTTCCAGGGGACAATCTGCACCGCTTGAGTCATAGCACTGGCACCGGTTGCCGGGGCAGACGTTTTCCCCATTATTTCCTTCACTCAGTAAACTCTGATTGAGCACCTCCTGGATGCGAGGCATTGTGTTAAGCCGCGTGAGAGACTCCAGGGGTAAGTCAGACTCACTGGACCGCAAAGGCATGACTTCAAGGCTCCCTAGGAGGCAGAGGGGTTGCTGCCCACCCTGCCTTGACAGGTCTTGCCGACCCCCTGGGGGGTGGCACAGCCTGTGCCCTGCTGCTCCAGGAGCTCGTTCCCGGGATGTGATCTAATAGGCAAGCAGCCATTGGCTGGCAGTGTCCTCACCTCTCAGAGCAGTTGGTGCAGCCCGATGGGAAAACAAGGGCTTTGCAGGCAGACGCACACGGCGGCAAACTCCAGGTCTGACGTTCCAGCGTGTGACATCGCGTGGGTCTCGCGTCCTTGCCGAGATCTGAACTTCCTTACCTATAACATCTGAATGGTAACAGTTACCCGGGGGTGTCGGGGAAACTGAGGTGCTTCAGAGATACTTGCTGATTGCATAAATTAATGAAATTCTTTTTTTTATGTTTAACTTACTTTTGAGGGAGAGAGAATGAGCAGGGAAGGAGCAGAGAGAGAGAGACACGGAATCTGAAGCAGACTCCAGGCTCTGAGCTGTCAGCACAGAGCCCGACACGGGACTGGAACTCACGGACTGAAGTCTGACGCCCAACCCAGTGAGCCACCCAGGCGTCCCAAATTAATGACATTCTTGATGGGAGTTAAGCTAAGGAGATATTTAATTCCATTTATATTTTTTACGTTTATTTATTTATTTTGAGAGAGAGAGCACGCGAGAGTGTGAGTGGGGAAGGGGCAGAGAGAGAGAGAGAGAGAGAGAATCCCAAGCAGGCAGGCTCCAGGTTGTCAGCACGGAGCCTGATGTGGGGCTTGAACCTAGCCCTAACCCTAACCCTAACGGCCTCAGAGAAAAGCTTTTTGGTTCATACCTCAGAAACCACCGGCCCAGCCTGTCAAACCCAAAGATTCAGGATGGCATCGGACCCCAAATCTGGAAGAACTTAGCAGCCTCATGGTGCCAAATCCAGAGGGGAAGAAATATGCACACAGAGAAACCAGAAAAGCATGAAACGACGGAGGGAGAGGAGGAAAATGAAAACACTCTGTTTCCACTGGCAGGATCAGTCTTTGCCAGGAAAACTGGAATGTTGACTTGGTAGGCACATAATTCGATTTTCTACACACTCAGAAGTAGAGAAAAAGCCAGATGCTGGGCGAAACTGCTGATACAGTTTTTAACATTGGCAAAGGCAATATGTATATGAATGCAGCCTCCTGTGAAATACTCAGCGAGCTAAAGTGGCAAATGTCACAACGCTTTAAACCCAGTGTGGCCTCAGTGATGTGACAGTATCCACCTATCCAGATGTCTGTCTTTGTTTCTAACTAGCTTGATTTATCACAACAGACAAAAGATTAGGCGAACATATACCAAAGTGCTGTTAGTAACGGGGACGCTTTTTATTCTTGATCTTTATATTTTTCAGTCTTTTGCAATTTTTCCAAAGTAAAAAAAAAAACGTATTTTTAAGTGATTTTAAAAACCTAATTGGTGCCTTCATTACAGAAACAAGGCACATATACCTGACCTCGTATATAAATGCTCTCAGAGCGCACACGCTTCTAAATGAGCTACTCTCCTTTCCCGTCTTTTCAATGCTCCT
This sequence comes from Cryptoprocta ferox, assembly GCA_028646485.1. Classification (NCBI taxonomy): domain Eukaryota; kingdom Metazoa; phylum Chordata; class Mammalia; order Carnivora; family Eupleridae; genus Cryptoprocta; species Cryptoprocta ferox. The sequence goes on from CM053576.1 coordinate 13,296,903, forward strand.
AGGCCCTGCTGATTTGAGATAACTACTGTTAGAATTTTTTTGTTTCTATTTTTCTTAGTTTCTTACCATTAAATATTTACACCAGGAATGAAAAGCCCGGAGAATCTATAGTAAACTAAGGATTCCAGCCACATGGAAGGGGAAGGACTGCTACTTTGCGCCACCTGGTGGCGGGACTCCAGAATGCGGGCCCAGCGTGGCCAGATCTTTTTAAGAGAAACGGCTGTATGTGAAATATCCCAAATTTCAAACCTTGGCAACTAACTCGAGAATTTTAAAAGCAATGTCTGAACCACATAGAATACGACTGAGGGCCATATCTTACAGCACTGAGGCCCCTGCTTTACGGAATACATGTAGAGTGCTGTTTCTCAAATTATCGACCCTAAACAAGATCCAGTGATGAGAGAGAGTAGGAGTTTTGTTCGCAATGCATTCCCTCCCCCGCCCCTTCTTCCTTTAACCTCCTTGCTTTTAGTGATTTGTTCTACCAGTGGCCTTTATTACTTTGTACATTTACCTTCCGTTTAAAAAGTTTTATCAACGTTTTTCAGCATACACAATGTAAGAGGAGGAAAACATCTTACTTTAACGTCTGTGGTGCTGTTCCTGCTCTTATGTATCTGAAACACTCTACGCATTCCATCCATTCACTCGTTTCGTCATTCCTTCAACAAACATTCACCGAGTGTCTACTTATGTGCCAGGCACCGTTCTAGACACAGAATCTCCGGTGGTAAACGAAACAAAGTGGCCTGCCCTTGTGAAACGTACATTCTAGCAGGGGGTGTGGTTAAGACACGGACAATTATGTGAGAATTCAGATATACGGAGGAGGAACGTGAAGTATCAGCGTGTGTGCGTGTACATGTGTGTGCGTGTGTGTGCATGGAAGTGCATGGCCGGGGAAGGCGTTCCTGAGAAGGTGACTTCTGAATCTCAGACACAGGGTAGCAAGGGGGTGGGCCACGCCGTGCCCACCCCATGTACATTCCCAACGAACTGTACGGAGAGAGCCAAGGGGAGGGGGGGGGGCGAGTGTGTCAGATGTGTTGGGGGAGCAGTGACAGCTGGAGCTGACCGAGCGAAGAGGAGATCGAGAGATGCTGAGGTCAGAGAGGAAAGGGTGGGCTATCCAGGGAGGGCCTGCGGGGTCGTGGTAAGTGCTTCTCTGAGTGAGAGGGGGAGTCATGGGCACGTCGGATCAAAAGAGTGACGTGAACTGAATTTCCGATTTTGAAAGGATGCTCTTGGCTGCTGTATGCACAGTAGATGAGGAGGTCAGAACAGATGTAGGGGGGCTGTTATAAGGCTATTGCAGTGCTCTGGGTGACAGGCGGGTGGTGGCGGTGGTGATGGTGATGGAGGGGATAATGGGAAAGGCCAAGCTCTGCAGGGCCTACAGGATTGGCGGGCAGACTGGATGTAGGAGACAAAAAAGAGCCATCAGAGACGCCCCCAAGGTTCTGATCTGAACCGTTCGAAGGACAAGGTTGCCTTTTAGGTACCCTCCTAATGTGACTGGCTTTATCTGTCCTCAGAGCTAAGAGGTGGATGCATGTGCACCGCGATTCTGTTACCGGCTATACTTGTGTGGTAGGGTTTGGGTGGTTTTTCGTTTTCTCCATATTTTTCAGGATTTTCTTTTTCTTGTTTTCTTTTGAGAGAGAACATGAGTGGGGGAGAGGGGCAGAGGGAGAGGGAGAGAGAATCGTAAGCAAGCTCTACTGCCCGGCGCAGAGCCCATCTCAGGGCTTGATCTCACAACCCCGAGATCATGACCCAAGCCGAAATCAAGAGCTGGCCGCTTAACCGACTGAACCACCGAGGTGCCCCAAGGCTTTCTATTTTTGAAAGCAACGACTGTTTTATTATTATTTTATCTTAGGGCTTTTGGGCATGGCAAGTGAGTGAGGTATAAACACTTGCTACCCGTTTGGACTCTGTATTAGTCAGTACTTGCTGCATAACAAACAATCCCACAAATCTTAATGTTTCTTTTTTGCTTTCAGATGTTTGAGTTGGCTGGCACAGCCTTGCCTCAGGTCAGGTTCAGATCTGTAACAGGTTTCTCATTCTGCAGCCCAGGCTAGATGGGCTGGAACAAGCCCATTATGAGAGAGAGGAAACACCCAATACCTCTCAATCCCTAGGCTAGGCCCACCTTGTGGCTTCAGCCCACCTCCTATTGGCCAGAGCATGTCACATGACCAAGCCCAACCTCCCTGAGGGTGAGGCTGAAAAGCACCCAACACTGAGAGCGGGCAGGGAGTGAAGGTTTGCGGGACACTAACCAAATCTACCACAGCCTCACTTTGATCTTAGAGTTTGTAGTGAATTTTTGAGTTTCTTTCAAATTTTTATTACAAATGTTCATATGGTTACTTTTGAAATGTCTGACAATGCAAAGAAGCATAATTAGCCATAATAAAATTCCCTCTTATTCTACCACGTAGGGAGATCAACACTGTGAGTATTGTGAATTCCATGCACAGTAGAAAATTTGTGTGCACAGCGGCGGCTGCAGCGTTCAGACAATAGTGGGCATTTGGCATTAGGTTCGCCTTTGGCTTTTGGAAAGTCGAAGAGACAAATGCCCACTTGATAGTCATCCCTAAAACTGTCTCACCAGTGGTTGGTTCTGTAACTGGGTAGGTATCTATCCATCTAATCGATGAAGCACACAACACACGGTATTTACCTTCTACGTGTAAACTGGAGGCTTAAAAAAATCTTTCTGTTGCTTTAGATATTAACATCGAATTGATCAGCTTAAAAATAGGGGCACCTGCGGGGCTCAGTCGGTTAAGCGTCCGACTCCAGTTCAGGTCATGATCTCGCGGTTCGTGAGTTCGAGCCCCACGTCCGGCTCTGTGCTGACAGCTCAGAGCCTGGAACCTTCTTCAGATTCGGTGTCTCCGTCTCTCTCTGCCCCTTCCCCTCTCGCACTCTGTCTCTCTCTCTCTCAAAATAAATAAACTTAAAAAAAAAAAAGAACGAAAGTTGATTAAAGTTGTTTTATTTAGAATATGAAGCTTTCAACGTAATGACCTACCCGGGAACTCTTCACGTCTTGGGAGGATCAGTTAAAAGCAAAAGGTCAGCTTTTCCACTTCAAAATTTCACCAGGTGGAAAAACTCCAAAACCACATACCAAACCATCCATGATAATTCTTTTATACGCTGGACGGGACCCAGCATGTGACGGGCTGGAAACACTCTCAAGCCACGGCTCTGTGAAAGTTGTGTGTCTCGTGTCGAAATCCCAGCCTCCTCCCACGCCACTTGGAAAAGTATTTGTGCTGGAGAGCAAAGTGAACAATTATGGAAACTGAGTCTGGCCCTGGGTCAGAGCGGGAGCTGGGGGTGCCTTTGGGTGGGGCAGGAAACCCCGCCCGCTTCTGAGGGGAAAGCTTTGGAGGATCCCCACTCTGTGTGGGTGCCCAGACCTTCACAGCTCGGAAACTAACTTCCCATCTGGCATTTCTATTTGTCCAGCAAACCTCTGGGGTAGGGCCTTCTATCACCTCCGTTTTACAGATGTGGAAACTGAGGTCACAGAGGCAAAAATCACTTGCCCAAGGTCACAAAACTGGCAAGGAGCTGAAGCAGAACCTCAAACCTGGGTCTCCTGCCTCACACATTGTGCACTTTCTGGGCCCCCACTCTTGACCAGGTCACCTCTTCTCTATGTATCCCAATGGCACCCCCTCCCCTCCCCCCTGCAACTCCTTTAGATCAGCTTTGTGCCAGGGAAGCCCATGATCCTTGATCAAATAATAACCAAGGAGGTAAATAAAACCTATGGTGAACACCAGGGCAGGGTCACCCCCTGGAGATCACCCACCTGTACAATAAACTGCCTGATTCAGCAGTGATCCCCCCATCCGCGGGGGTGTGCAAGCAGGCCTGGACACACACGTGGCTGGCATGTTGCAGGGAGAAATGTGCTAAGTGGTAACCAGCATCTAGTCCTCTTCTCACTCCAGGGGGGCCCCGATTTTCCTTTGAGGTGTTCCCCTCGTCCCCTCTCAGCCATAGGGTTTGGGGTGATTAACTCCTTGACTGGGTTGAATAGCATCCCCTCAAAATTCATGTCCACCCAGACCTTGTGAATGGGACTTTATGTGGAAACAGTTCTTTGCTGGGGAGCCTGGGTGGCTCAGTCGGTTGAGCATCCAACTCTCGATTTCGGCTCAGGTTATGATCCCAGCGTCTTGGGATCAACTCCTGCATTGGGCTCCATTCTGAGTGTGGAGCCTGCTTGGGATTCTCTCTCTCTCTCTCTCTAAAAATAAAATAATGTTTAAAAAAGAGGAAAGTAGATCTTTGCTGAAATAATCAAGGTGAGATGAGATCATGCTTCGTTCAGGTGGACTTTCCAATCCACTGACAATGTCCTTCCTTCTAAGAAGAGGGAAATTTATTTTTTTTAATTTTTAAAATGTTTATTATGGAGAGACACAGAGAAACAGAGCTTGAGCAGGGGAGGGGCAGAGAGAGAGGGAGACCCAGAATCTGAAGCAGTCTCCAGGCTCCGAGCGGTCAGCACAGAGCCCGACGCGGGGCTCGAACTCGCAAACCGAGAGATCAGGACGTGAGCGGAAGTCCCACGCTCACCCAACTGAGCCACCCAGGTGCCTCCTAAGAAGAGGGAAATTTAAAACAGAGACACAGCGGGCGGGAGGCAAGGAGGGGAAGGATGCGGGCCACCAGCCCAGGAACGCCAAGGCTCGGGGACAACCAGCAGAAGCTGGAAGAGGCAAGGAAGGGTTGTTCTGAGACCGCTCAGAGGGAATTCGGCCCTGCAGACACTTGATTTCAGACTTCCAGCCTCCACAAATTTCAGTTGTCTGAAGTCACCCGTCTGCGGTACTTTCTCAGGGCAGCCCTGGGACATTAATACAGCCCTCGTGTCCACCTCCTGCTTGGTATAAGCTAATTGGTGCCTCCATCTCCCCGCCCACCAGGACTGGCTCAGAAATAGACATTCGACCCAATGGGAACCAACAAAATGCCAGAACGTGTTTGCTAACGTTCCCAGAGCGTGCGAACCTGGACATTTGCAGCCAGAGTGGCTGCTGGAAAAAGAGCCTCGGGCTAGACCTACCTGTGACCTTCCGAGCACAAATTCCCTTGTCGCTTCTGCCTGTTTAGTTTCAGCTTCTGTGTAAAAAGCTTTCCAACCGCTGCAGGGAGTTAGAAAGCATTGAATGGCGATGTAGCCCCAACGGCCCCAACGATCTGGGTGGTTGGTTTTTCTTTTCTTTTTTTTTTTTTTTTCTTCTCTTGACCATCTTTTTCAATGAGCCTAGAAACGAATTCTGGATTCTTCTGGCCATCCCCCAACCCTACTCCTCAAGAGGGCAAATCATCGAGAAGGCAATGTCACAAACAGAGATCCAAGACTTACCAGGTAGCCCTAGCTCACCCTGGCCCCAGGAGCCGGGGCCGGGGGTGGAAATGGAGGATTCGTTTGCTGGAGGAAAATGTAAGGGGCCTCCTAGATAGACACTATGACAGACACATTTCAGAGGAAACCTCCCAGCCAGACTGGCAAACCACAGATTGTCACCAGCGCCTCCTGTGACGGCCACTCCTGAGCTCCAGGGTTTGGCCATTTCTGTGGGACCCTGGGGGCAGCTGGTGGAGGGAGGAAGGGCCAGGAGCAGTTCTCAAGCTGTGGCTCCAGGGGCCAGAGGACACTGAGCTCCAAACTCCTCTCCTGTCCCAGGCTGTTCCAATTTCAGGGACTCTCATTTGAACCAACCAACCAACCAACCAACCAACAGATAATATAGTTTTCTGAACTCTGGTTCCAAACAATGTTTGGAAGGGACTATTTCTTTAAAGCAAAGAAATCGCCATAAACCTGGCATGTCAAAAAAGCTGGCAGGTGCCACAAACACCCCCCAACTCAGGAAAAACAACGAGCTATCAGTTGCGTTGCTATTATCTGCCCGACCCTTCTCTGTTCTCCTTGTTTTCCTACATTTTTGATATTTAGTCTTTTCTTATGACAATAATTTCATAGGATCCTTTTCTCCAGAGACAATAAAAAGATAATGAGATGCCAGGCCCGTGGCTTCCTCCACTGGGCTCGAGGTGCTCCCCGCCTGGGGCGAGTGCAAGGGACTTAGGGCCCCTTTGACCTCCATGTCGTTCCTCTTCCTCCAGCTCCATCGGACTCCCTCCAGCCCGGGTTCCATCGCCCTCCTGGCCTGGTCTGGGGGACAGGGCATGGGTGGGGTGGCCATGAGGACCCTGACAGAGGGACCCATTGGCCAGAACTTCGTCACATGACCCCTTCCTTTGTAAGGGAAGCTGGGAAATGTCATCGTTAGCTGAATGGCCACGTATCCAGCTAAAACAAAGGGATTTCTGCTGCTACAAGGAACAAAGAGACGGTGGATTTGGGGGAACAGTTAGTCTTCTCTGCCACAGGGCTTGCTTGGATTTCGTACTCCTCACTTCTGCTCACTCACAGTGACCTGCATTCGGTCACTTGGCCACATCTGGCTGCAAAGGCATCTGGGGGCTGAGGTGTCGGGTCTGGGCAGCGATGTTTCTAGCTAAACATCGGGGCTCTAGTGCAAATGCGTAAACGAGATAACAGATACTGGGGGGGGGCAGCGTTTGTCCCATTTCTGAGAACTTCTGCTCATCTGGTGAAGGGCACACCCAGGTTAGCAGCTGAGAGTGGGGGAGCTAGAAGGGATGGGAGGGGGTTCAACCAGGGGACCGTAAGCACCACTGAAGGAGAGGAGAAGCGTGTCTGGGAGCATCTGGGGGGTTTGTGTTGTTTTTTGGTTTTGAGGGGCCTTTTTCACTTTACTGAGAAATAATTGACAAGTCGCTGTACGTGTTTAAAGTGCACAGCGTGATGAGTTGGTACACAATCATGTTGTGGAATGAAAACCAGGATCGTGGTGATGACACACCCATCGCTCACAGAGTTAACTCTCTTATGTGTAGTGACAATGCCTAAGGTCTACTCTCGGAAACTTAATTTAAAAAAAAATTTTTTTAATGTTTATTTATTTATTTACTTTGAGAGAGACAAAGAGAGAATGAGCGGGGGAGGGGCAGAGACCGAGCGGGAGAGAGAGAATCCCAAGCGGGCTCCACGCTGTCAGTACAGAGCCCGACGCGGGGCTCGAACTCAAGAACCATGAGGTTATGACCTGAGACAAAATCAAGAGTTGGATGCTTCACCGACTGAGCCACCCAGGTGCCCCTCTGGGCAACTTTCAACCACACGATACCACGTTATTAGCTGTAGGCACCAGGATGTAAATAAAAACCTCAGAACTTACTCTTCTTATAACTGAAAGTTTGTACCCTTTGACCTCCATCTCCTTATCCCCCCGCCCCACTCCTGCTGACCACCATTCCACCCTCTGTTTCCATGATATGGGCCTTTATTTTGTTTTAAGATTGCACATATAAGTGACACCACACAGTATTTGTCATTCTCCGTCTGGCTTACTGCACTTAGCATAGCGCCCTCCAGATTTATCTGCCTTATTGCACACAGCAGGATTTCCTTGATTCTCGTGACTGAATAAGATTCCCATATATATATATATATATATATATATATATATATATATACATACACTGCATTTTCTTTATCTACTCGTCCACTGAAGGACACTTAGGTTGTTCCCATATCTCGGCTACTGTGAATGATGCTCCCTTGTCTCTCAGAGATTTCGTTTCCTTTGTGTGTACACCCAGGAGCAGGTCTGGAGGACCCCATGGTAGTTCTATTTTTAACATCTTGAGGAACTTCCGGACTGTTTCCGTGGCGGCTGCACCAATTTACATTCCCACTAACAGCACACGAGGGTTCCCTTTTCTCCGCCTCTTCGCCAGCATGTGTTATCTCTTGCCTTTCTCAGCAGAGCCATCCTAACGGGTGTGAGGTGTTATCCCATTCTGGTTTAGATTAGCATTTCCCTGATGATGTTGGGCACCTTTTCATATACTATTGGCTGTCTGTATGTCTTTGGAAAAGTGTGTCTTCAGGTCCTTTGCCTATTTTTCGATCGGAGTATTTGCTTATTGATTTCTAGGAGTTCTTTATGTAGTTTGGTGGTTAACCCTTTTCCAGATTTATGGTTTGCAAATGTTTCCTCCCATTCTGTAAATTGCCTTTTAAATGTATGGACTGTTTGCTGCGCAGAGGGAGCATTGGGAGGGTGAGGGTGAGGTTTGAGTTCTGGAATTCCAAGCGAAACCTCTTTGTCGCGTTGTAAGACTCCTCCTCCGGCATTCTCTGCCCACATACAAGCGGAGGGAGGATGGGATTAGCATGACTGAGTCTCAAAGGGCGTGTGCGGGGGTTGATTATTAGGTGGGGATACGGGATCCAGGTTGGACAAGATGGACAGTGAAGCCTGTGAGCCTCTCCATAGATGCCAAAAAAGCAGTAGGGTCGGGGACTGGCATGTAGAGGTCAAAGTTTCAGTGAGGTCAGAGAACCGTTGCCTTGGGGAGCATTAGAATATTAGCAGAAATGAGGGCGCCTGGGTGGCTCAGTCGGTTAAGTGTCCGACTCCTGAAATCAGCTCAGGTCGTGATCTTGAGGTCGTGGGATCAAGCCCCGCACTGGGCTCTGCTCTGAGCGAAGCCTGCTTTGGATTCTCTCTCTCTCTCTGCCCTTCCCCCATTCACTCTCTCTCTCCCTCTCTCTCTCTAAATAAACTAAAACATAATAATAAAGCATGTTTACTGTTGAATGTGTTTTTGATGGAAGAGAGCGAGTAGAACATGGGACCACAGAGACTGCCTGCCAGGAGAGGCCAGCCTGCTGAGGGGTCATCCAGGCAGGTGTCGGGTCACAGAGACTCAGCCGTCTGCCTCCTATGCCTCAGTTCCCTGACCTCCAGGACACAGGCACAGGAATTCTCCCCCCAAACCCCGGCGTGAAGATCTCAGCGGTGGGAGATGTTTGGTTTCGCATCCTCTCCTCTCTCCTTCCTCACCCCTCCCTCTGGATGGCCAGCCCTTCAGGAGCAGCGGGAAGACAACGGCGGTGTCCACACAGCCTTCCCTAACTGGACGCACTCCCTCCCCAGAGGACTAAGGAGACCTCGCTCTAAACTGGTCCACAGGGACCCTGAGAGCCCTGCTCCCCAGGACAGTCTGATGTGGGAGCAACAAAGGCCACCTGTCTCTGTCCTGATGCTTATGGCTCCCCGCCCGGCGGCACCTGCCTTTGGTATTACCCGTGGTGTGTGCAACGGTTCTGGGTTCACAAACGCCACATGCATGTGCCGTGTCACGTCACTGTTCGTTCGAGCCAGACAGACACAAAGTCTTAGGTTGGTGTTATTCTGTCTTGCCACCTGGTTCTCGCCCTCACTCCCCTCCTCACCCAGGGCCACACGCTCCTAGAGGCTGCTGGGACTCAACCATCTTTGAGTGCCTCCTATGGGCCCAGCTCTGAACTGACACATATCATCTCTACACGGTAAGCAGCAGCATCCCCATTATACAGAGGAGCAGCTATCCAAGTCACACACCTAATTGTGCCCGTACAATATATTTGAGACACGAACCATTTTTCCCTCTGCGATGCTTTCCGCCATGTTCAATAACACTCCCTCTGAGTTATTCAACTCATGTTGCTTTGGCTACTCAGTTTGCTTGGCATTGACTTCCAAAAGCCGTGACTCTTTACAGAGAGGAAACCGGGAGCCCCAAGAATCCAGAGGAAAGGGAGTCTCAGAGGCAAAGGCATCAAGAACCGAGGCACACACAGAAGGCCCTGAGTTAGACACAGGCATGTTTTGTTGCAATTCAATGCTATTTTTCACTTAAGAATTGATCGTCACTAGTAACAAATTGGGAAATTTTGCACCCGAGTCTGAATCTCTGGATTTTCTTGAAAATCCAGATGGTCAGGCCACAACCTGACCCACAGGCCTCCACAGCAGCCACCAGCTGGAACTGGATGTCAGACATCCCTTCTGGAGAGAGCCTGTGTTCGCCTGTTTCCACAGACCACACTCCTCCCCACAGCATCACTATGATGGGCCCCACCCATTTGCGTTCCCCGTCTCACCACTGAGTTTATGACCCTGACCCTAAAGGGGGGGAATCTGGTCTAAGACTAGACAAGTATTCTCTCTGCTGACAGAAACGGGGAGGTGAGAGAGGCTTGCAGAGAGATTTGGATCTGAACGGCCCATAAGGACAGACAGACGGCGTGGTGTGCTCGTAAACGTTTAACAAATTACAATTTACTGGGCTAAAGGACGTGTTTGTCGCACCGAAGTCACAAAGAAAAACAACACTTGGTTGTAAGGATTCTTTATTACAAATTCCATGTAGCCAATTCGTTCCCACAGAGGGATGTTACAGATTGTTTGCCAAATTCTCATCTCCAAAGCCAACAATCGCTGCAATTCAGCCACGACTTGACAAAATCACACTAGGGATAAACGCCCAGTGACAAAGGGGCCCCCACGTCCCCGAAGAACGAGTGTAGTTTCGACAGGAAACGCTGGCTGAAATTCTTGCTTATGTTCATGAGTAAGGTGACAGTAAACCGATGAAACTGTAGGTCAGGACGCCTTCGTCGGTGACAGGAGCACCGTGTTTGTTGCGTGGGGTAAGGGCGTTCCAATACTGGAAGAATATTCCCTCGGTTTTTAGTGTCACTCATGTGTCAGCCGCAGACACGACAGACACGCTTGCAATGTGCATTATTAACATTTTACCCGTCACATTCTTAAGGCTGGGACATCAAGAAAGCGGTAGGTCAAGCCCCGCCCTGTGACACTCCCCCACCCCGCTGGTGACAAGACACCCCCAGTGCGCAGTTTTATGTGACCACGTGACGTCCTGTACGCAGAATCGGGAGGGGATTGGGATCGCCCCAAGTCTCTCATAAGATACGAAAGGCACCTCTAGAGCACAGTGAGATGTAGCGAAACAAGGAAGAGATGGGTTTTTAGTGTTTATTACTTTTGTTTTTAATAGAATTTATCGAAGTCTGAGCTTAAATAATTTAATTTCTCTAAATGGCTGTGTTTAACAACCAGCTGGCAAAAGTGCTGAAAACTTAGGGCTCTCACAAGCTAGGATGAGGGGGCCTCCTGCACACCACTGGGTACAAGGGAAGCATCTAGAACGAGAGAAGAGAAGCCGAGGGGCCAGAGTCCTGTGGGCGCGGTGCAGGCACAGGTGACCAAGGTCGTCCCGCGTCAGTGCCCTGGGTCTGCTTCAGCTCTTCATTTTCGTCAGCATCCAGGAACCCACCTTTTCATTATTTTTTTATTTATTATTTTTGAGAGAGAGAACGAGCACGCGTGTGAGCGGAGAAGGGGCAGAGAGAGGGGCGACGGAGGATCCAAAGCAGGCTCTGTGCTGTCAGCACAGAGCCCGACGCGGGGCTCGAACTCACGAACCGTGAGATCATGACCTGAGCTGAAGCCGGACGCTTCACCGACTGAGCCACCCAGGCGCCCCAGAACTCACTCTTGCCAGGCCCTTCCTCTGGTGACCTCTGGACTGAGCTCCTTGCTTAATCTCTGACTCACCCCTCCAGCACTGACCCTGAACAGTGTATCAAAGGGGGGGACCTGGGCAACGGAGGGTGAGCAGAACCCCCCTCCCCAGGCCCTGGCTAGCTGGATGGGACCAGCTGAAGACCCTCCTGCAGTCAGACAGGGGTTAAATACACCTCCGGGGGCCCAATCATCCCCAATCTGTAGATGTGGAAACTGAGGCTAGCAACAAAGAGACAGAGGCAACACCAACGCCCAGCCTTGTCAGCCTCCAAACCCATCTCGTTTCTGCAGTCTCGGCACCATCCTGCAAACAGCTCGCAGGGCTTGCTTCACGGGCCGTGGCAGCTCTTGGATTTTAGTGCATACGATTCTGGAATTCTCTTCCCCTAATTAAAACTTACCTCCCCTAAAGAGACGGCCAGCAACTTGAGAGCAGGGGTGGGTCGTATTCGCGGCATTTAGAACTCCAGCTCATCGGCATCAGGTGTGATCTTGAAGAACTCCTTGGTCCAGCTCTCCCATGGTACATATCGGGGAAACTGAGGCCCACGGTCTTGTAGCAATGACACCAGGGAGCAGGACTAGAACTCAAGCATCCTGTCAACCAGTCTGAGTTGCTGGTGAATGACAAAAACAGGCTTCCCCCTCACCAAAAAGTCGCAGCCAGAGGGAGAAAGAGGGCTGAGAATACAGTATATCCTCATCTGGATTTGGGGGTGATGTCAGAAGAGACTTCCTTCCCGGACGGGCTCCCTGGAGGCTCTTTGAGAAAGCCCACGGGGCAACGGAGACTCCATGGGATGTTGTCAAAATAGGTCTTGCAGGGATGTGCAGAGACAATGGGGAAACTGAGGCAAGAAGACAGATCCTCCGGGACCCTCAGAGCCTGAGATTCAAAACGAAGACTTCTAGGTTCCCAAACTCTCTCCTCTTTCACCCCGGGCCAAACAGACCTCTTCTAAAGCAGGAGTGACTATTACAGGACCCCCTAGAACTTGCAAATCCAGGGGCCAGGCAAGCAGGAAGCCGGAGACTGTCTGCTAAAGCCATGGTTCCAGCACCTTCCAGGCAGACGGAGTCCTCAGGAGTCTGCAGAGACCTCGATGCGGGTATATGGGATGCCAGCAGGGCTCTGCCGGTGGCCAAAGCTCAGGGCGAAACTGTCAAGCAGAGAGTGGGGGAGGGGTGTCTCTGTCTGTCTCTGTCTCTGATGTCAGGGACTGAAGTGATGACCGCCAGACCGTGTCAAAGCCCCTCACTTTGACATGTCTCTTCCTGAGGGCAGGGCAGACCCAGCTTCCTCCCCCTCCACCCCGGCATGTGACCCCAAGTTGCCGGCCTGACACCCCCTCCCCCCCAGCTGCAGTTATGTCCTGCTTTACCCCAAGGCTCGGATCTGCCTTTCTGCCTCCTTAGCTCCTCATCTCAGAGGCGGGGTCTGGAATCTTCTCCCAAGAAAACCCGTATGGTAGGGAGCCCAGTGGGTCCTACTATCTGTACCTCCCTTAAGCCTAGTAAGAGTAGCCTTGATTCTTAGCTGGGCACATGGCTCCCCAGACTCAAGCCCGTTTCTTTCTTTTTCTTTCTTTCTCTTTCTTTCTTTCTTTCTCTTTCTTTCTTTCTTTTTTTTGTAATCTTTTTTTAAATGTTTACTTTTGAGAGAGAGAGAGAGAGAGAGAAAGAGAGCACGAGCAGGGAGAGGCAGAGAGAGGGAGACAGAGGATCCGAAGCAGGCTCTGCGCTGACAGATGTGGGGCTGGAACTCACCAACCGTGAGCTCATGACCTGAGCCGAAGTCGGAACTCAACTGATGGAGCCCCCCCAGGCGCCCCTAAAGCCCGTTTCGCAGCCTCCCCTGCAGGTGGGCGGAGCCAGGCTCTGTACCCAGGATGTGGGTGGAAGTGACGCATGCGTCCTTCCAGTTGTGTCCCCCTCCTCCCCTCCCCTCTTCCGGGACCGTGGTGGCTCGTGGCCCCGGGCTGGGTGGGAAAGGTGATCTCGAGAGATGGCAGAGCAGAGAGAAGGAGCCTGGGACCCTGGATGACCTCTGGGAGCACGGCTGCCTCCCCAGCCCTGTTCCAAGCAGCCAGGTCTGTTTCCTAACCTATAGGGTTGGGCAGAGGGGTCATCCAACAAACGGGGGGTGCTCCGTTGGCAGAGAACGTCAGGGGTGGGGTGGAGCAGGTGGGAAGCTTTTACACTGGACTAGGTCTGCGTCCAGGTCGGGGGGCACTTGGCAGGCCAGGCAGCTGCAGGAGGCAAATTCGAAGTCACTATTAGAATGACTTATTTTTTTTAATGATTTAGGGCCTCCCAGGAATAGAACGGCCAGCCAGCTTTTGGGGACTCCCTTTACTACAAGAAGTAACCAGGGGAATTTGCCAAGGATAGGTAGGATGATAGTGTTTTTAGGTCCCTTCTGATGCCCCTGGTCCTCTCTTCCCTTATTTGAATAGCCCAAGGCCCCATGATGCTAAGATTCTCAACTCCTCTCTATGCTCTAAAGACCTTACATGATCAAGCTCCTCTCGGCCTCGATGACCTGATCTTCTACCCCTCCTGCCACTCTCCCTCCCTCTGTTCCTGCCACCCTGGTTTCCTTGTTATTCCTTGCATATGCCAGATGCACTCCCAACCTCAGGGCCTTTGCACTTGCTGTTCTCGATACCTGGAATGCTCCTCCCCCTCATCTTTACATGGCTGTGTCCTTCTCACGAACTGAAATTGCACCTCCTCAGAGAGGCCTCCCCTCTCTGACCACCCCCTCTACTCAGGCCACAACGCCTTGCCCCTCTATCCCCCTCTCTGCCATTCAGGCCTTCTCAACAGATTTCACTCTGTTTCATTTTCTTCCAGCCGACACATCACTAACCAAAATGCTCTTGTTGATGCATTGATCGGCTTCTTTTCTGTCCCCCTTCTCCACTTGAATGGACCTAGAACCTTCCCCATTTTACTCTCAGTCACTCAGTGCCTGTTTCCAAAGGTCCATACACTGCCTGGCACGTAGTAGGGACTTAATAAACATCCACTGAATGAGTAGATTAAGCCCACAATTCTTTGTGTGTGACTTTAAAAGGCCACAGTTATACAATTTTTCTCTACGCTTCTGTGATTCTAAGATTCTGGGGCATTAGGACTCTGCTATTCTAACCTCATGTGATTCCATAACGTCATGGTTTCAAAATCCCCATGAGCCGGGCCTTAGAGTCAAATGAAATTGTGCTGTCGGAAGAAATCAAGAACTCAAGGGAAACGGCTCCTGTATGACGACAAGACAAAACTGACAGCGTCCAGGCACTAAGAGCATCAGGAAGAGGAGAAAAACACTCTCTCGCAAAGGGCAAGTTCGAGGACTAGATCCTGAACGGACTTGCTCGGATCTGATGTTTCTTTCCCGAGGCCCCGGCCGGTCTTACCGTCTCCTCTGGAACTGCTGGTCTATCTCTGCCAGCGACTGGCCTTTTGTTTCGGGGACAAATAAATAGATGAAGGCCAGGCCGAGGACGGCGGTCAGCCCGTAGAGCAGGAAGGTCCAGGACAAGCCGACGGTGCCTGGGAACAGGAGGGCGGGAGCGTGGGCAGGGGCCCGGCCCGGCCCAGCCGACGGCTTCCAGGCTGAGCCCTGAAAATCGGTCCCCCCAGAAGCGAATTCTCCAGATGTTTGAGCTGAGTTTGTCTGACACAACACGCTGTCAGATCAACACCTCAAAGCGGGAGTAGGCCCGGTTATCTCAGAGGCGGGGGCCCAGATCCACAAACACAGACGAGGGCATCTTGTCTGTTCCGGAAGGCCCACGCACCCACAGGCCCAGCGCCCCCCCCCCAAATCCTCAGAAATTCCACAAACTGGTTATTGGGTGAATGAATTGTGCACCCAGGGAATGGAGTTTCGGCTCATGTGGCCTGTGTCTGACTCCCAGACCGCTCCCCTGCCCCGGCCTCGTCCGAGCCTCACCCAAGCCTCCAGGGAGGGCCAGGGTCTCAGGGCCAGCAGCGGGGACCCCCGAGGTGACCCTTGCTCCTTTGAAGTCTGTCCGCCAAGCCGGGGGAAGGAGACCATGAGGGAATGAAGGAAAGGCCGTGTTGAGGCAGAAACACAAATGATGTTCCAGAGCCATTACCGTTCTCACCTCAGAGGCCATGACCTCTGGGCAACCTCCCCGGACCAGCTTGGCCTCCATTTCATCCTCATCCCAGCAGGGAGAGAGCCGGCCTGGGAGTCAGGAGGGCTCGGTGCTCTCACTACCTGCTGGCCTTGAGAAGGACGCATTGCCCCGTATGTGAAATGGGGCTGGTGAGGATATGATACAATTCTGATAACTCCGTTCCCTCCCCTCCCCTCCTCCCTTCCTCCCTCCTCCCTTCCTTCCTTCCTTCCTTCCTTCCTTCCTTCCTTCCTTCCCTCCTTCCCTGCTTTCCCTCTCCCTCTCTCCCTTTGTCTCTCATTTATTCCACAGAAAGGGGATGCTTGAAGGCTGAGGCAGTAGTTAGCAGCCTGGCTTCCCTAAGACCGGGCTGGGGGGGCAGGCACAGTGGGCAGATTCTTCCACCAGCCTCTCCCACAGGCCCCGGGGTGGGGTGGTGCCTTTGAAGAGGAAATGCTGGGCTGCAGAAAGTGGGAAAATAACTGAGGCCTAAGAACTGTGCCTCGGGGCTCACAGTGAAGGAGTCCTTCCCAGTTTGGCCCAGGTGACCAGTGGCCTTGGGCCAGGAGCAACTCAGCAATTTAGAGGTCCCTTCTGGGTGTTCTGGGCCCAGAACATTCCCTCCTCCCGCCCGCCAAGGCTCAGACTGGGTTCGAATGCCAGGTAGGAAGACATAGTGTCACCCAAACTAGCTGGGGGAAGAGCTGCTGGCCGGTGGGCACGAGCCTGTTCGAGCTGGTTTAGAATAGAAAAGGTCACAACTCCTATACCCACGGGTCTTAGACACATTCTCACTAGTGTGGGTGTAGACTGGCACCTGTTATCGGGCCTGGAGAATTTTACATTCTGCACCAAGTTTGATTTAAAGAATCGGTCTGTTGCGAAAAGTAGGAAAATCTTTAAAAACTCCCCTGCTTTAACGTTAAAGGCCTTCGGGCTATGGTGAAGGAAATGGACTTGCTGAGGGGGGTACCAGAGCCCCACACTCAGACTCCCCCATCCCCCCACCGGAGGCTTGTTCCCTCCCCTCCCCCACCAGTCAGATGGCTTCAGCTCCTCCCTCCCTCAGCCCCAACTCCCACCTGTCAATCAAGCCGGGCCTGGAATGGGGTAGAAGCTTCAAAGGTCACGTCTCCTCTGGTCTTTGTCCGCCAGCCTCTCCTCCCCCCTTGGCTGATACCTGATACTAGCACTCTGATACCCAGCATCCTTTGAGGAACCCTCCCCCACCCACCCTGGCTCCAGGGGGAGGTGTACGCTCCCCGCCTGGGCATCAGAATCTTGCAGCCGTCCAGGCGGGGTGGGCACGTCACCTTGCTGAGCCAACAAGAGCCCATCCCAGGACTTGGGTAAGAACCCCAGGAAAGGAACACTCTCCTTCCATGGGGAGTGCCCAGCTGTGACATGTGCAGGTGGCCGCCTCTGCCACCAGGAGGCGGGGCTGCCTGAGAAGGAAGCCCACTGCGCAGTGGGCAGAGCAGAGAGGGGGAGCTGGTGACAGCTCGGTGGCAGCCGGTGGGTCAGGGGGGCCTGAAGCTGGCCACCCTCCTCTCTGTGATTTAAGGCAAAAATCCTCCCTTTGGTTCATAAACTGGTTTGCACCGGGTTTCCTGGCACTTGCGCTCCGGAAGCCCTGGCTTCCCCGATCTAGAAGTAACAGGACCTCAGAATTAGGTCACAGGACTCACCGATGAGGTCGAGGAAGGAGAGGCTGACGAGGAGGTTGCTGGCCCAGTTGAAGCTGTTGCAGAAAGCGAAGGCTCTGCCTCGGATCTCCACGGGGTAGATCTCGCTGAGGACCAGCCAGGTCACTAGGACAGGGGAGCAGGGCGGCCGAGCGGGCTGCGGTGGGGACCGGAGCCCAGCACCCACGGCCCAGCGGGCAGCCCCCCCGACAACGGTGTCAGGCCGTGACACCCACTCCTCCCACTGCCTCCCCCTCCTACCGTGGTAAGAACCCCTTTCGAGTAAAACCCCGAGTGATCTATCCAGGGGTAACACTCAGGTTTTCTGAGACCTGATGCTTAAATAATTTGGGGGCCTTTATAAGAAAAAACAACCCAAAAAACTACGAGCAGAAAATTAGGCCCCACCGTCGGAAGGAGGGCGTGCAAGGAGGCAAGGCCAGCGGAAACTTCACTGGCCTCGCGCTCAAGCCACCTCTGGGGTCCCTCTGAGACCCTGACGGACACGGTCCCCAAGCTTTCCGCTGCAGAGTCACCTGCAAGAGAACCCCCCCCCTACCTGGTCCAAATCCGAAGGAGAAGCCACTCACAAAGACCATCATACAGACGAGTGCGGCCCAGGGCAGCAGGACACGCCCGGGTGCAGAAGGGGGTGTCGGGGAGGCAGGGCTCAAGGCCAGCAGGGCAGGGGCCAAGGGGCCCCCAGCTCCGGGGTGAGGATGGATCGTCTCAGAGGTCGAGAAGATTGGCCTCCCTTGGTTCTCACTGGCTGTCGGGAGCGGAGGTGGAGTCACGGCCCCCGGCAGGCCCGAGTCCCCAGCGAGGCCTGATGGCCTGGTGGCATTGGGCACGGCTAGGCAGCTTGGGCTGGAGTCCATGGGCACAGCAAAGCTGACGAGGCCTATGCCACTGACCGACAGGGCCATGAGGGCACAGCCGGCCAGCAGCAGGGCCCTGCGGCCTGCCCGGTCCACCAGCCCCATGGCAGCCAGGGTGGCCAGCACCTTCACGACACCGAGTCCCACAGAGGCCAGCACCGCCGAGGAGCCTCCACAGAAGCCGACCACCCGGAAGACGGTGGAGGCGTAGCTCAGCACGTTGGGCTGCCCCGTTAGCTGCTGGAAAATCACCAGCCCCAGCCCCACCGCCGTCCGGGCCCGCATGTTGCCCCGCGCCCTGAAGAGGTCCAGAAGGGAGTATCTGGGCCTCCGCAGGCCCAGCTCAGCGGCCTCACCTCCCTGGAGAGGAATGAGGTCCTTGAGAGCTGCAGCGTCGGCACCAGTACTGTCGGGGAGACAGAGGAGGCTGAGCGACTGCAGGAGGGCAGGGGCCGCGGCCCAGCTGAACATGTGCCTCCATCCCCAGGGGGCGCCAGCCAGGGCGTAGTTGAGGGCATAGGAGAGCAGGATGCCCACGGTGATGCCTGCCTCGTAGAGGGACACCAGCACTCCCCGCTGCCGCGGCCCCACCAGCTCTGACACGTAAATACAGCAGGCCATGGAGGACAGGGAGATGGCGAATCCAGCTGCCACGCGCCCCAGGACCAGCCAGGCCAGCGAGCCAGCCAGGCCCAGGCTCAGGCTGCCTGCCAAGAGCACCAAGTTGCTCCCAAGGATGGCTTCCTTCCTGCCATAGCGGTCGATGAGGACGCCGCCCAGCAGGGAGGCGAGGAGAGCCCCCAGGAGCAGGCTGCCCACCACGAGCTCCTGCTCCAAGCAGGACAGCCCAAGGTCGAGCTGCAGTGGCAGCAGGGCGCCTGATACGACTGCCAGTTCATAACCGAAGGTCAGGCCACCCAGCGAGGACACAGAGGCGCACAGGGGCAGGAGCAGTTGGGGACGGCCTGGAAAACAAAAGTGACAGGAGCAGAGTTCAGGAAGGCTCTGTGCCAGAGCAGCCATCCACCCAACTTTCCCTCCATCTGTCACCCCCTCCATCTGTCCATCCTGCCGCTCCATCACTCACCTGTGCATCCATCCACCCATCCATTCAGTTATTAATCCATCCATCCTTCACCCATCCATCCACTCCTTCCTTCACCCACCCACCCCTCCATCCAACTACCGTCATTCCCCTATCGATCCATTTACAGTTCCATCCATCCATCCATCCACTAATCCATTCATCCATCCATCCTTCATCCATCCATCCACTTCTTCCTTCATCTCCCCCTCCATCCATCCACTTCATCCATCTACTCAGACATGCATTCATGTATCCATCCATCCATTCGTCAACCATCCGTCCATCATCCATCCATCCATCATGCATCCATCCACTTCATTCTTCATCCGTCTCTCCTTCATCCCTCCATCCATCTGTCCATCCATCCACTCCATCTATTCACCCATCTATTTATTCACCAATCTATTCATCCATCCCTTCATCATCCACTCCTCCATCCATCCATTTGCTCCATCTACCACATATTCATCCATCCATTTGTCCATTCATATATCCCTTAATTCACCATCCATTTATTTACTGAGGCATCTATCCACAAATACTACCATTCATCTGCCCATCTTTGTATTCCATCCCTTCTGTACCCATTCACACACTTACCCATCCATCCATGCATCCATCCATCCAATCATTCAAAAATTTCTTTATCTGGCATCTACCACATGCCAGACAGTGTTCTTGGGGCCGGCAATACAATGGTGTTGTCAAGCACCTGACATTCTAGTAAAGAAAGGCAGAATATATATATATATATATATATATATATATATATATATATATATATATACCTTCAGGTGGTGATAGGTGTCATAAGAAAAAGCAGGGAAAGTGGGTTGAACATGAAGGAACAGTTCAGTTTTAAATAGAGCAGTTGGTTAAGGCTTCTCTGAAGAGGGAAGATTTGAGGAGAGATCTGAATTAAGTGAGGGTGAAAACCATGTAAAATCTGGGAGAAGAACATTCTAGAGAGGGAACAGCAAAAACAAAGGCACGGAGGCAAGACAGTTTTTGGTATGGCTGAACAATCACCATTAATATTAATAGCTAGTGCTTCCATGGCACTGTGTGGTTTAAGAATGTTACATGCGCTACTCATTTAAGTCTTAGCCACAGTCCTATAATATATTATCATTAGCATCATCCTCCAAGGCTCAGTGAGGTTAAGAAACTTTCCCGTGGTCGCACAGCAAGCGGTGTCAGAGGCAGCCAGAGAGGGCAGGCTTTTAATCACAGTGCTATCAGCAAAGAGGTCAGGGTGGCTGGGTGACAGGAGAGAACTAGGCAGAAGGAGGGAGGGGCCTGATCATGTGGAACTTTGCAGATCATGATGATGATGATAACGAATTTCATTCTTAGTGGAAGGAGGCAAGTCTTTGAAGGCTTGAGCTGGGCAGAGAGAGGTGATCTATGGTAGTCACCTGCATATGTGGCTTCTGAGCACTTAAAATGGGGTCAATGTGATTAAGAAACCACATTTAAAGAAAAAATTTAATGTTTATTTATTTATTTATCTATTTATTTATTTTTTTATAGTTTATTGTCAAGTTGGTTTCCATAAAACACCCAGTTACGTTTATTTATTTTGAGAGAGAGACAGACTGTGAGCAGGGGAGGGGCAGAGAGAGAGGGAGACACAGAGTCTGAAGCAGGCTCCGGGCTCTGAGCTGTCAGCACAGAGCCCGACGCAGGTCTTGAACTGTGAGCGAGATCGTGACCTGAGCCCAAGTCGGACGCTCAACTGACTGAGCCACCCAGGCGCCCCAAGGAACTGCATTTTTAATTTTATTTGATTTTAATTAATTTAAATGTAAAAATTTATGGCTAGCAGCCACCATATTGGCAGTGCAGTTACACGTTACTCTTAATTCTTTTAAAAAAATTTTTTTTAAATGTTTATTTATTTTTGAAAGAGAAAGAAAGAGACAGAGCGCAAGCAGGGGAGGGGCAGAGAGAGAGGGAGACACAGAATCTGAGGCAGGCTCCAGGCTCTGAGCTGTCAGCACAGAGCCCGATGTGGGGCTCAAACCCACAAACTGTGAGATCATGACCTGAGCTGAAGTCAGATGCTTAACCGATTGAGCCCCCCAGGCATCCCAGTTACTCTTAATTCTCAATTCACATACTTACACTTAGATCTATTTCTAGATGCATCTAGACTATTCCAGCAGTATCTGTCTCACCCACGCCCAGCCTGGACCTGACAAGAACTGAGTGTTTTCTCTGGACCAGGCACTGCTTTGAGCCCTTTCAGGGCAGTAATACGTTCGACTTAGTATAACTTCACGTGGTGGGCTTTTAGATTATTTATGAATGAATAAACTGACCACCAGAGATGAGGTGACTTGTCTAAGGTCAAAAGTGGCTGAGCTTGGATTCAGAGCCAGGCAGGCGGTCTGACGCCACACTCCGCACCCTTCACCACTCCATTACAAAACCTTGGCAGATTATGATTTTGCTCTCTTCTCTCCTATGTCTTCTCTGTTGGGCGATTTTTGTGCAGGGGAAGGAGTTTCATAGGTGAAAGGCTCATCCCCCATTTCTGTGCCCCCTTCTCCCTCCCACCCCGCCCGCTGGGAGATAACCCCCTACCTTTCCCTGCCTGGCCCTGCGTTTCCTGCTTGTGACTGTCCACAGACCCCCTAGCAAGATTATGCTACGCAGATCCTGCCCTGTCTTCCCCTCCCTTTGCCCCATCTCCCTCGGTTCCTGGAGTTTACTGGCGGGAGGGAAGGTTCTTCTAGGCCGTGTGAAGCCATCAAGTGAAAACAGAATTTATTTGCCGTTTCCTCACTTCCTCGTGGGTTGAAAGGGACCCCAGCCAAGGGACTCAGAGGCAAAGCTGACTGTCTACAGGTTCCGCTGGGAAAGGCATCAGGGCAGATGCGGGTCATGGTGGCAAGGCCAGAACAGCAATACTAGTGAAATAAAACAGTGGTACTGATAGGTGTCATTGATTGAACATCTCCCCTATGGAAAGACTTCAGCGCCTTCTCTTAACTCGTCCTCATAACGGCCCCTGGGTGGTACAGGTGCAACTGTCCCCACTTTACAGATGGGGAAATAAGGCTCAGACTCTTCTCACGGCCAGGAAGCAACGGGATCAGGCCTCAGACACTCGTCCATCCGACTCCCAAACCCATTTACCTAAGAGCTCTGCTGAACTGACTTTGGGCAAGAAGGACAATCCAAGGGAGGTGGTGGGTGAGGAAGAGCAGGGGTGCAGGGTCAGAGGGGGAGGGGCAATACAGATGCATTAGCTCTCGGGGAAACCCAAGTCACAAGCATAGTGAAACAACAGTGCCCCGAGGAACTAGGAGGGAGAGGCCCGGAGGAGTCAGGGCATCAGAAAGAGCAGGGGAGCACATTCCCTTCCGTAGTGGCTCCCAGCGCCTGCTCTATCACGTCCTTAGCATGTCATCCCAGGCCCTACCTGAGCTGGCGGCCCCTACCCGAACTCCCCAGTCACCTTCCCTCCCGGCTCTGTCCCCACCTTCCCAACCTGCCTCCCACAAGCCCTGCACAAAGGGTTCCCAGCACACGTCATCCATTTTCATTGTCATCCATTTTCATTGCCCGTCTGCCCCTCCTGCACCGCCTGTGTTCCCCACAGGCCCACATAGCCCCTCGTCGTCCCAGCTCACGGTCCCCTCCCGGAGGGGTGTTGAGTTGCACGTGTCTGGTATTTGGCACTCCCTCCCCGTCCTCTGTTGGGACTCTGCTCTTCCCTGCCCTTTGTCTCTCGGGCTCCTGGTTTGGGCGGAAATGACCACCCCCACCCCCACTGCCTAGTCCAGGGCGGTGGCCGTGACCTAGATCTGGGAACCAACCAGCAGGTTCCCAGGCCCTGGGCAGTGATGAAAGACACTTGGCTGAATCTGGGCCAGTGTATTTGCTCCCTGAGGGTGCTAAGCTGGTAGTTTACCTGCCTGGAGCAGCTGGGGGCCATCTTCCCCCTTGGTGGGTTGGGGGGTGGCCTCAGGCACAGACTTTTCAGTGACTACCTTTTTTTTCTTTCTCCTTTTTGCTTCCTTCCTTCCTTCCTTCCTTCCTTCCTTCCTTCCTTCCTTCCTTCCTTCCTTTGCTTAAGATAGTTCAAGGGAGGCCCTGGCTAATTCCTGTACATCTTCCTCAACTTTCCAAGCCACGTTTTTCACTCCCAACCAACTCTGCGTTCCCCCTTCATTTGCTTGCACCCTCTCAAGGTTGTTGGTGTGTCTTCCTTATTAAATGGGAAGGGCAGGGACGGAGACTTCCTGTCTGTGCCTCCTGAGCCCCAGCCCTGCGCTGCCGGCCAAGAGGGGCTCCGTAAGATTTCTGCCGAGTGAACCAATGACTGAGCTGGGGACTAGGAAGGTGCCACCACGTGGCATTCCGGGGGCCGTGTCACATACATATGAACCTAACGCTCCATGACAGCCGGAGGGGTCCTGTGAAAGCTTGTCATTCTGCTCAGAGCCCTCCAGGCTCCCACCCTATTCTGAAAAGAGCCCAAGTCCTGATGGTGGCCTTCAAGGCTCTGCAGGATCCACCTGTGCTCTCTTGGCTCCATGCCAGCTTCCTTGCATTTCCTCCTCATTCCTCTGTGACTCAACGCACTTCACAGAGAGGTGAAGACATTTGCCCGAGGCCTTCTACCAGCTGTCACTCTGCCAGGAGAGCCCTCTCCCTCCATCCCTTCCCTCTTTCCCTCTGGTCTTTGCTCAAGCATCACCTTCTCATGAGGCCTTCCCTGGCCCTCTACTTAAAACTGCAACCTCCCCATCACATCCAGCACTTCTTTTTTTTTTAATGTTTATTTATTTTTGAGAGACAGAGAGAGCACGAGTGGGAGAGGAGCAGAGAAAGAGGGAGACACAGAATCCGAAGCAGGATCCAGGCTCTGAGCTGCCAGCACAGAGCCCGACGCGGGGCTCAAACCCACGAACCGTGAGATCATGACCTGAGCCGTGAGATCATGACCTGAGCCGAAGTCAGACGTTCAATTGACTGAGCCATCAGGCGCCCCTCACCTCTGGCACTTCTAACGCCCTTCCCTGTTTATTTTTGTCCATGGTGCCATCTGAAAGAACTATATATTTTACATATTTATTGTTCTCCCAACCAGAACATTGGCCACAAAGGAACAGGAATTGTTTGTTTGTCCTTAGCTGCTGAGGCCCCGAGGACAGTTCCTGGCATTTAGCAAATACTTGTTGAATAAACAGATGATTGAATGGAAGAACTCTGGGGGGCTTGGAGAACCCAGAGAGAACGGATCTTGACTCTTGGGGATTTGGAGGGGTCTAGGGCCTGGAAAAGGCCACACTCCACAGAGAGTAGAGTCGACTCTGGTCCCCCAAGTCAGAGCCCAGCCTGGGTTTGGTTTGGGAACTGCTCTTCCTTTCTGTGAACTATCGGTCTCTATATAGGTTGGATGTGAAGCTGTCTCACACTGGAGGAAATCCCTTCATCCCCCAGCCTACTCCCTGTGGAGGACCGGGCTTCCCAGGGAGAGAAGCAGGGAGTAGGGGGAAAGGCGTCAGGTGTGGGGTGTATCACCAGCTGCAAGTCCCAGGCAGCCTCCGGTGGGTGACACTGAAACAGCGTCTCAGCCAGAAGTCACAATGCACCGTGTCCCTCCCAGATCTGCCCTGGCTTTCCCTGAAGCCCCAGGGAGAAGGCAGAGCAAACCTGAACTATGCAAATACCCTCACCCGGAAGGCTGGCCTCCAAACGTCCCAACACAACTAATAAATACATAAGGCGCACTCACCACACCCCGCCCAAGCGCCACTTCTGGAAGCTCTATGTGTAGCAGCTGACTTAATCCCTACAGCAAACCTACGACCTGGGCCCTGCTGTCATTCCCATTTTGCAGACGAAGCAACCGAGGCACAGAGAGGTGAAGACATTTGCCCGAGGTGGCAGTTTTTTGTAAGTGACAGCGCAGAGGCTCGCCTCGGCCAGTCCTGACTCCAGAGTCCCAACACTGGGCGTGATGAAAAAGAAAAGCTCACACGGAGTGACCATTGACCATGGGCAGGTGGGGAGCTGAGCACTTTTTGTTCATTTGCTTGTCATTCTCGCGGCTGCCCTGTGATACGCGTCTGGTACGTGGGTCGTTTCGTAGATGAGGAAGCCGGGGGTCAGGGAGGTTGACGAGAGGATGGACCCAGAAGTGGGAGAAGGAGGGCTGGAACCCAGGTCGATACCCAGGACCCAACCCCTGAGAAAGGGAGCCCGGGAAAGCAGCCCGGGATCTCTGGGGAGGACAGAGCCCAGTGCCGGTTAGTTGGTACCTCCCTCCTCCCCACTCCCACTCAGCCCCAGTTCTGTCCTTAGGAGAGGCTTAGTCAACAGCTGTTGAATTCACTTAGGAGGCAGCAAAGGGATAGGAGGGGCAGGTGCAAGGGACCAGGGTCAAGCTGAGTGTTCTTGGGAGGACTTCTCTGGGCTTCCCTCAGGCTCTGGGGCAGTGTGCCTTGAGGGTTAAGCGCACGGACTCTGGAGTCAGAGCTGGAATTGGTGACCAGTTGTGCCATGGTTCTGCATGAGAGGCTGGGTAGTACAGTGGTTGGGGATGCAGACCGGAGCCCGAGTGTTGGGGTTCCGTTCCAGCTCTTCTACTCCACAGCTGTGTGACCTTGCGCAGCCACTGCACCTCTCTGAGCTTCCCTATCTACAAATCTGGATAATAGTCCTATCTGCCTCACATGCCTGTCTAGCTTATCGCCACTGTTAGCTATTATGATTCTCCACAGAATGATCCAGAGTGAGTTTTTCAAACACAGTTAGGGCCATGTTCCACCCCAGCCTAAAACCCTTCTCCAGCTTCCCTTGTCATTTGGAATAAAATCCAAACTTCTCACCACCACGGCCTACAAAGTCCTACACAGTCCAGCCCCTGCCTAACTCTCTGACCTCCCTCCCACCCTGTTCCCCTTGCCCACTGTGCTCCAGCTATACTGGCCTGACCATACCTGCTCACTGGTGCCTCAGGGCCTTTGCACTTGCTATCCCTCCAGATCTTAGTAAACCTGTTTTTTCGGAGCGATGTCTCAGCTCCAGTGTTATCTAGCCTCGGCTATCCACTGACCTAAAGAACTTCCCTCCCTCACCGTTATCACACGACCTCACTTTTTGTGTCCACCGCATCTTATCCCTCTTGGAGATTATTTTGTTCATTTACTTGCTTGTCCAGCTTCTCAGCTGGTCTTTCAGCTCCGTGGAAGAGGGGACTACCGTCTACTTTGTTCACTGCTGTGTCCCCAGCCCCTGCCACATAGCGGAGGGACCAACGACTGAGTGACCACACGAGGCTCTGGATCCAGAGAGAGAGAAATGGAAATCCTTGTCCCCTGTAGCAACAGAGAAATCCCCTATTCCCCTCCCACGCCCCCACCGCCCCCCCCCCCCCCAGGGCTGGATTCCCGCCTCCTGAGTATCTCGGAAGCAGAGGCTTTGCCCGTGTTGCATCGGGAGGCCTGGCCACAGAAGTGCTCAGCAAACTGATGAATTTGCTCCTTTCGGAACCTCTGTCTCTTTATCTGCAGAACAGGAGCGGAGGGCCTGCCCTGGGTCCGCCACCCAGGTCGAGTAAAGGAACACTCTCGAGCCTGGAAGGAAGGGCGCCCGCGTCCCCTCCCAGCGCCGGACCAGGCCGGCTGTCCCCACCAGGGTGGGTGGTATGGGGGGGGGAGGGGCGGGGCGCGCACGGACGGGGTCGCCGGGGCTCCCCCGCGGTCTCCACTTACCCATGGCGAGCTCGACTCCCTCCCGTGCAAGCGGGGCGCCAGGGCCGGGCGCGCATCCCCCGCCGGAGTCCCCGCCTCTGTAGCCCGACAAACTTTCTGGCCCGCCTCGGCCTCCCTCCTCCCGCCTGCGGGCCTCCTCCCCGCGCTCCTCCCCGCCTCCCAGCCCGCCTGTCCGCCACGTTGGCCGCCGGCCCCGGTCCTCTCGTGCAGGGAGGCGGGACCGAGGAGCGCCGGGACGCCGGGGGCCTGGCTGGGGTCCCCACCCGAGGCGCGCCTCCTGGTTCCCGCCCACTGTCATCCCTGTTGTGGGGGACCCCCACGTGCTGCCCTCCCCTGTGCCCCCTGCAGCCCCCACATTACTAGTCTGGCCTCTCCAGCGTGTGTACACACACACACACACACACACACTCATGTGCCCACACGGACACTCACATACCCGGTTCAGCCACTCAGACACTCCCTGGATTCCCTGCCCATTCACTGGACAGTTGGGTGGGGACACCTCCCAAGTACGCACAGACACTGTGGTGCACCTTAGCCAAGGGCTGGAAGAACAAGACAGGCTTGGTTTGTTTGTTGGTAATTATTTTAAAAAGTTTATTTATTTTGAGAGAGTGAGAGAGTGAGAGCGAGAGAGAGAGAGAGAGAGAGAGAGAGCGCGAGAGCAAGAGAGAGGCTGATGCGGGGTTTAGCCATCAGATCAAGATCTGGGCCGAAGTCCTACGCTTAACTGACTCAGCCACCCAGGTGCCCAAACAACACGTGTGTGTGTGTGTGTGTGTGTGTGTGTGTGTTCTTGTGGAGTTTGCTTTGCAGGGGGGAGAGGGAGGGAGAGAGCCTGACCGCAGGAGCCAGAGATGAAGCGGTGGAGGCTGGGCAGGGAAGGAAGCCAGGCCACCAGGTCGCAGGCACAGGTGGCAGTTCCAGGGTGGGGTCCGGGATGGCTGCCCTCAGGGAGGATATGTGGGCTGAGACCTAGTTTCCAGGCAAAAGGAAGAGCAAAGGGAAAGGCCTCCAGGGAGGGAGCTTGCGGAGGAGAAAGAACGGAAGTGAAGCCCGCGTCTGGAGCACAGGGGCTGGTGGGAAGAGTGGAGGCGGATGGAGCCCAAGGGAGGGGTTGGCAAAGGCCAGATCATTTAAGGCCTCGGGAGGCCAGGGTAGGGAATGTGGATTTCATTCAAAGGGACACAGAAAGAACTGGAGAGGTCTAGTAGGTTACAGGGAGCAAGGGCAGAAACAGGGGGACCCGAGGGATGGAGGCTGTTGGGAGGTGAGAGAGAGAGGCTGGGTTGGGCTAAGGGAGTGGAGGAAAGTGGGCGGATGGCAGACAGACTCAAGAAGGACTTACTCACTGGGAGAGGGGCAGCTTGGGGCAGAGCTCAGGTCTGGCTGTGTGACAGTCAAGGTCCTCATTAGGCATCCACGTGGAAATAGGTAGGCAATTCCATCTATGAGCTTGGAGCTCTGGAAAGGAGCCAGGCTGCGGACACCCCACTAATTCTCCCTCTCGAGCAAAAACGCACGTATAAAGTCAGCACTCACATGGCCACAGGCTTGTCCCAACTCTCAATGCGTGTTCACACAAACACACTCATCCGTGGGCATCCGCAGCCACACTCTCCCCCCACAGGGATGGTGCGGCCACCCCCCACCCAGCCATCTCAGCAAAAAAGAAATATCGACAACTCCTTCTGGGCCGGGGGAGCCTTGTTCAGTTCTGAAAATAATAATGGCTGGGGCGGTTTGCAAACGTGGCCCCAACATTCTTTGTTCCCTCCTTTGAAAGCTAAGTGGGCTTGTGAGGGCTTCAACCAGTAGGTGGCTCAGAGTGGCCCTGTGTGACTCCTGAGGCTGGGTCCCCGGGACACTGACACCTGGAGCCCTGAGCCTCTAAGAAGTGCAACCACCCTGAGGCTGTCATGCTGTGAAGAAGCCTCGTCCTCACCTTGGCGTTGTCCAGCACCTGTTTCCGGAACACGCCCGCAGATGATCCCAGCCCTTAGCTGTCGGATCTTTCCACCTGAGGTTCCGGACATTGTAGAGCAGAGACAGGCCATCCCTTCTGTCTCCAGTCTAGATTCTGGACCCACAAATTCCATGAATATAA
This sequence comes from Cryptoprocta ferox, assembly GCA_028646485.1. NCBI lineage: Eukaryota > Metazoa > Chordata > Mammalia > Carnivora > Eupleridae > Cryptoprocta > Cryptoprocta ferox. The sequence continues at coordinate 13,326,063 of CM053576.1, forward strand.
TAAATGGGTGTTTTTAAGGTGCAAAGTTCTGGAGTAAATTATTATGCCCAATAATAACATGAACAACAGATGAAACGATTAAGTGATAATTATATACTTTAAGTATTTTGCATGCGTTAACTCGCTGTTAACCCTCACAACTGCTTCACGAGATAGTTAACTATTACAGTTTACTCCCATTTTATGACTAGGAAACTGAGGCAAAGGGAGGTAAGGTAAGTTGCTTACACAATAGACAAATAAGCAAGATACACGGTGCTCAAGGACACACACCAGTATACAGTTGAGCCGGGAGTCAAGCCCACATACGGGAACATCAGGCTCTTACCCTCACACTCTACTGCCTTTCTGGCATGGAGAAGAGCCCGAGGAGGCCGCGTGGCCATTGTCACGTGACAATCGCTCCTTCATCTGTGAGTACCTAGGACTGTCACCGGGCTGTCAGCGAGCCCTCTTGCTCAACTCTGCACCCCAACAGTTGAAACCAGAAAGAGACAAGACCCCTTCACTCATGCTCTAACTGAAACCCATTGTTATTTCTTATTGTAGTTTCTTGCACTGATGAAGATGTTTTGCAATGACTGGAACATTCCAATCTCCAGGCCAGAAAAGCTGTGATAGCAAAGGGATACCTAGGAGACCACACCCCTTCTCTGGCCATGACCATGGGCCGAACACATAGCAACTCATGATGCTGGCTCTCTTGAAGTCAGTACTTCCCTGAACCTTTTCCCGATAAAACTGCAGGTGTCCATCTTGTTGGGGGAGGGGTCAGTCGTGAAGGCTGGAGCCCACCACCTCCCCGGCTGCCTGCCGGTACCCCTTCTCCAAACCCTCGTCTCTTGATTTATTGGCTTCTCTTTTTTCCTTTTTATTTAAAAATTTTTAATGTTTTTTTATTTATTTTTGATACAGAGAGAGAGCATGAGAGGGGGAGGGGCAGAGAGAGAGGGAAACACAGACTTGGAAGCAGGCTCCAGGCTCTGAGCTTATCGGCACAGAGCCCAACGCGGGACTCGAACCCACCAACGTGAGATCATGACCTGAGCCGAAGTCGGAGGCTTAAACCGACTGAGCCACCCGGGCGCCCCTAGTTATTGGCTTCTCTCGCGACAAGTTAGTGCCGGCAGGCCCAGCCAGGAGCTCTGCTTCCGGTTTGTCCAGCCTCCACGGGATTCCTGGGAGGAAGCCGTTGGCGGGGGCACCGCTCACCCCTTTGTTTCCTGACCTAGTGGCTATGATAGATTGGGGACATGGGGGCCTAGTACGGCAAGGCCTGGGCTGTTCCATTCCCATGAGATAACCTACAGAAGTGATATGATAGGAAGGGCATATCTGGGGGGCTCAGTCGGTTGAGCGTCCAACCCCAGCTCAGGTCATGATCTCACGGCTAGTGAGTTCGAGGCCTGCGTCGGGCTCTGTGCTGACAGCTCAGAGCCTGGAGCCTGCTTCTCATTCTGTGTCTCCCTCCCTCTCTGCCCCTCCCCCACTCACGCTCTGTCTCTCTCTCTCTCTCTCAAAAATAAATAAACATTAAAAAAATTCTTTTTGAAAAAGAAAGGGCATGAAGTCTCTAGATGATCTCTGTGGCTTGCATTAAAGTCATGAGGGTGGGTGTGTGCTTGCTGTCGGCCTCTATCTCCCCTAGAGAACAGAGAATCCCTCTTCATCTGTTGCCCCAAATGAGAAAGGAAATGATCTAATTGGTCCTTTGGGTAAGCATCTTCAAAAATGGCTTCCCTTGAAAGTGGGCAGGACCTACTAATTCATTTCCTTTACAGCAAAAGTGATGAATGTCATCTTAGAGATTAGGTTAGAAAAGATGGTGATTTCCGTCTTGCTCACCCTCTTCTGATCTCTCACTCACTCTCTCTGATGAAGCCACCTGCCTATGAGGAACTAAATCCCACCACGAATTAAACAGTCATACAAACAAACAAAAAAAAAAAGAAAGTCTGTGACAATGCAAAAAAAGGGGCACTAGAACTTACAAAAGTTGGATTTTTCTCTGCTCTGAGAAGCCAGGGAGGGCCTTCCTGAGGAAGTGACATTGGAGCTGAGCATGGAGAGATGTCTGGATGGATCGAGGCAACAAAGGGAGGGAAGAACACTTCTGGCACGGGAAACCGCAGGTGCAAGGGCCCTGTTGCATGAGGGAAACTGGTAAGAATGAAAGACTGAGAGAAAGAAAATGTGTTTGGAGGTCAGAGAGCAAACGGGAACTTGGTGGGAGATGAGCCTGGAAGTGGGACATAGGGTCCCATGCAGGACCTGGAGGGTCTTTAATCCTAAACACAATAGGGAGCCGATGAAAGGTTTTAAGCTAGGTTTTCCTGCCATAGGAGCCAGAACCAGTATGACCACAGCAAGCCTGGGACTTGTACATGTTTGCACAGTGGGTTTCCCAAGGGAGGGGTTCAGACAGATTTGGTAACCATGGAGATGGTTATGTGGACACTAACAATTATGATAACGAAGCCACAAACTCGGGAAACCAGACGTTATAAATAGAGTTTGTTCCGGGTGAGCTTTGAGTAGTCTGGGCTGATGAAAGGTGCTGGAAACCACATTGTGCCAACACAAAGGGTCTGATGTCTGAAAAGGTGGCTTGCCCTGTGTGTGACGGACTGCATGCACGGACCGCAGAGCTGAGGGCTGGTGCCACGGCAACCCTTGGACGAAAGGGCCTTTCTCCAGCATTTCAAACCGGGTCCCAGTGATGGGAGGACAGTGAACACATGTGGAGGGTCTGCCATCCACGCCCTGACCAACAACATCTTATTTAATGTCGATCAGCAATTGCCACAGTACAACTAATTATCCTCGTTCTGAGGATGATGAATCTGCCACTCAGAGAAACGATGTTTGTGCCGAGCTCCCTGCCTCCTTGCTTCTAGAGCAGGTGTCTGTCTGTACAGGCCAAAAATGCCAGATCCTGGGGCGCCCGGGTGGCTCAGTCAGTTAAGCGTCCGACTTCGGCTCAGGTCATGATCTGGCAGTTCATGAGTTCGAGCCCCGCGTCGGGCTCTGTGCTGACAGCTCAGAGCCTGCAGCTGCTTAGGATTCTGTGTCTCCCTCTCTCTCTGTGTACCCCCCGGCTCGTGCTCTCTCTCTCTCTCTCTGTCTCAGATCCTTACTTTTCCCACTTCCTCTGCAGCTAAAGCAAAGACACGTGGGCCAATCGTGGCCAATGTCCTGCAGAGGAAGGCTGGTGTGAGAGGAGGGACTTCCAGCAAAGGATTTTCTCCCTTTGGAGAGAAAGGGAGCTGACAGCTCAGAGCCTGGAGCCTGCTTCGGATTCTGTATCTCCTTCTCTCTCTGCCCCTCCCCTACTCACACTCTGTCTCTTTCTCAAAAATAAATAAACATTAAATAAATAATAATAATAAGAGTGACGAAGGATGTTCCGTCAGATAATAAATGAGCTTATTGTTTACCCTAAGTAAGCTATTTAGTTGACTAATCAACTACTTGAAGCTTAAAATATCAAAACTATGGCAGTCTACTAATTGTATCCTGTTCTAATCCCCCCCCCTACTTCCTTTTAGTAATAATCTCCCAAAGTTTTAGCCGAGTTCATGGCTGCCCAGCTAGAGAATATGTTTTCCAGCTTCCTTTTCGGCTTCAGGCACCCATGTGACTGAGTTCTGGCCAATAGGATGTGAGTGGAAGTGGTGTGCAGGCCTTCGATCAAGTGCTTAGCTGCCTGTCCTCACCCTCACCCTCCTTCTTGCCAGCTGGAGTGAGGGACACTGGAATAGACTCAGAGGAGGTAGCGACCAGTTGAGGATGACAGATCTATACTTTTACATAATAAAGAAAGAAAGATCTCTCCTAATTAAGCCACTATTTTTAGGTCACTGTGTCAGAGTGACTCCTCCTGGACCCTAACAATAACCAAAACATACAGCCATTCGGGGGTGGGACAAGTCAGGGTTCTGGCTGGAAGCCACACAAGCCGCCTCGCTTCTGTGTTCGAGCACTGGCAGCCAAGACGTGGGGTAACAGAGGGTCTTCCATGGTGCACTGTGGGTCTGGGGTTCCCCGGGGACACCACACTATCAGGAGGCCCCTTCCCTCTTAAGTAGTGGGTGGATGCTGGGAGTCAACTTACAATAGTTATTGTATCAAGCCCTCCATAGATAATAACAGCTTTTTTCTATGTCATGGTTATCATGTCCATGTGTTTCACCTCTTGTTCCTCATTGAATCCTCACAAAACCCTCTGTGGATATGATTTACAATCTTATTTTGTAGGTGAGAAACTAAAGCACAGAGAAGGTTAAATAACTTGCTCTTGCTCAAACATGCCAAGCACACTTCTCCCCCAGGGCCTTTGCATTTGCTATTCCCTCTGCCCAGCATGCTCTTCTCCCAGTCATCCATTCATGGGGCTCCAACATCACCTGTTCATAGAAGCCTTATTAACTATCTTATTTTTTTAATGTTTATTTATTTATGAGAAAGAGACAGAGCCCCAGCGGGGGAGGGGCAGAGAGAGAGGGAGACACATAATCTTAAGCAGGATCCGCACTCCCAGACCCCTAGGGCTGGGCCAAAATCCGATGCTTAACCGACTGCTCCTTAACTATCTTATCTAAAATCTTACCACTCCGCGCCACCCTCCACTCTGGGTGACCAAATAATTCATCACCCAAACCAGCACGCTTTTAAAAGAGGGGACACCGTTGGTAGTTAGTCTACTGCCGGAAAGAGCCGAAGAACCCACGGGAGTTCTCCGATTCCCCACTGGGAGGCGGGGCCACCGAGGCCCACCGGGAGGCTCACTGCGCGCGCTTCAGGAGAGAGTCCCGGAGGGCGAAGGGCTGCCTACCGAGAGCGGCCGAGGGCTTACGGAGATAGCCGAAGACGTGGGAGGCGGGGCCACTTCCTGCGGAAGCGCCGGCCGAAGAGGGCCGCCGGCTTACGGGGCTGGCCGAGCGTCGTCGGCAGTTTCCGGAAAGAGCCGACGGGCTCCGAGCGGCGCTGCCGGGACGCAGTCATGGCGGCCGCCTGCGCGGCGGCGGCTGGGAAGGACGAGGATGCGACGCCGGAGGCCGAGGCGCTGGCCGCCGCCCGGGAGCGGAGCAGCCGCTTCCTGAGCGGCCTGGAGCTGGTGAAGCAGGGCGCCGAGGCGCGCGTGTTCCGCGGCCGCTTCCAGGGCCGCGCGGCCGTGGTGAAGCACCGCTTCCCCAAGGGCTACCGGCACCCGGCGCTGGAAGCGCGGCTCGGCCGGCGGCGGACGGTGCAGGAGGCCCGGGCGCTGCTCCGCTGCCGCCGCGCAGGTGAGGCGGCCCGGCCCGGGGCCCCGGGAGGCCTGGCGCCGCGGGCGAGGGTCTCCCCCGAGCGCCGCGCCGCGTTTGGCCTCAGTCCCTCCCTTCGCACCTTCTGTGGGCGCTTCTGGTGGGAAACGGCACCCGTTCATCCCGGTCTTCATTCGCTCTTAAAGGAGCCGCTTTGGCCTTGCACCCGCGACGAGCGTGCGTCCCGGAGCCGTTGCTCCTGGTTCAGTTCCCGGCTCCAACTATGGCTCGACGCCGAGCGTGCTATTTAACTGCCCCGAGCCTCGGTTTCCCCATTTGTCCCATCTCCGTGTTCGATCGTTATCTTTCTATTCATTACTTTTAAGAAGCGGGTGTCGTTACCAATACGTACTTGCTGTGGAGGCTGTCCGGATTCAAGTCCCGCCACCCCTGCTTCAGATGTAGCCTTGGGACAAATGATTTCCGCCAGGCCCCAGTTTCCTACCTGTAAAGGGGAGTCATCGTATGTTTGAGTGTGTGATTGGTACGTAGCGCTCGGTGAGTGTTAGACTCCCTGAAATTGTTTATTTACTTTTTCATTTCATCATCGTCCCGCCACCATGTACCCCTTGTCCTCATGAGAAACTGAGGCTCAGGCAGGGGAATTAACTTGCCCAAGGTGACCCAGCTAGTAAGTGACCCGGCCAGGCTCTCAGCCCTTAGCGTCTGACCCAGAAACGCTGGCTTTTCACTGTCACACAGCTTGTCTTTTGTTAATATTCTTTAGGCGCCTGCTTTACACCAGGACACTGCTAGGTGCTGGGTTAGTGGGGGGTGGGGGGACTCCCAGCGCACAAGCCGACTGATCTCTTGCCCTTGCTTGGCTGTCATGAAGCTGTGTGTTCCTGTTTTCTGTGTTCTGCTCCAGGACGTAAAGTCCACTAAGTGGGGATGTTGGCTGCTTTGTTCCCTGCTGTGTCCCCACTGATACGTCTCCTCATCTAGAAAAGAGTCTCCGGCATCTAGAAAAGAGTCGAGGGCCTGATTGTCATTCAAGAAATATCCATTGAAACTTGAATGCAATGAATCCCTATTGGAGGTATTGTTCTCCTGTTCTAGAAGCAGAAACCGAGGCTTGGAGAATTGATGTGACTTTTAGGTTATACGACTAGTAAGGAAGCAAACCAGGATTTGAACCCGGCCTTTGGGACTGCAAAGACGAATCTCTGAGCCAGCACGCTGCTTGGCCTGTTTGTGTCCTGTTCGGGTGGAACTGCTCTGACTGGGCCATGCTCACCCTTCTAGCTCTTTGTTTTGTTTTGTTTTGTTTTGTTTTTAGGGAGTAAGCACGACAAATGCAATCCAGTCATAAAGGGTGGAAAGGAGGAGGGAGTTTGGGCTCTACTAGACTCAGCTGTGGAGTGGCTTAAGGCTCAGCCCTGCAGGTCATGAGCAGGGGAAACTTCCAGATGGGTTAAGCTGTACTATTTTGCAGCATTCCTAAATTTTTTTTTTCTTCTTGAATAAGCAGATATGCACCGTGAAAGTCTGGCTCCGCCTTTGAAAATTAAGCTTGACATTAAGAAAGAATCTAATCTGATTACCATTTGCATCTTGATTGCAGGGATATCCGCGCCAGTTGTCTTTTTCGTAGACTATGCTTCTAACTGCTTATACATGGAAGAGATCGAAGGCTCAGTGACTGTTCGAGATTACATTCAATCCACTATGGAGACCGAGAAAACTCCCCAAAGTCTCCTCGGCTTAGCCAAGGCAGTCGGGCAGGTTTTGGCCCGAATGCACGATGAAGACCTCATTCACGGTGACCTCACCACCTCGAACATGCTGCTGAAGCCCCCCGCGGAGCAGCTGAACATCGTGCTCATAGACTTTGGGCTGAGTTTCATTTCAGCACTTCCGGAAGATAAGGGAGTTGACCTCTACGTGCTCGAGAAAGCCTTCCTCAGCACCCATCCCAATACCGAGGCGGTGTTTGAAGCCTTTTTGAAGAACTACTCCACCTTCTCCAAAAAGTCCAGGCCGGTGCTAAAAAAGTTAGAGGAAGTGCGCCTGAGGGGAAGAAAGAGGTCCATGGTCGGGTAGGAGAGTCTGTTTGACAGACGTTGAGGCCGTTTATGTCAAAGGGAATTTGAAGGAAGGCTCCCGATATGAGATGAGACCTAAATAAAGGTGTCAAGATACTTTTAAGCACTGGCTGTGATCGAGTGGTTAAGCGACTTAGAGGCTGAGGTTGACTGTTCTCCACAGCTTCCTGTGGACAGAAGACAAGTTCTGGGCACAATTAGGTATTTAAGAGAAATCTAGACCAGGCTTCCTCTTGGGCTGTGCGGCGTGTACGTCGGTTACGTGGCCACAGCATCGCAGAACGTCGAGCCACACGATGAGAACGTTACTCTTCAGTCTTCTGGGTGAGGTGAGGACAGAGTCTCAGCTGGTGACGGATGTCTTTATCAGCCCGCTAATCCAGCAGTTTTTTTTTGTTGTTGTCGTGTACATGACCTATTCCGCTTGAAACCAATATAATGGGATACAGCCAGCGTTTTAAAAATGAACTGGAGGGGCGCCTGGGGGGCTCAGTCGGTTAAGCGTCCAACTTCGGCTCAGGTCATGATCTCGCGGTTTGTGAGTTCGAGCCCCGCGTCGGGCTCTGTGCTGACAGCTCAGGTCCTGGAGCCTGTCTTCGGATTCTGTGTCTCCCTCTCTCTCTGCCCCTCCCCTGCTCGCGTTCTGTCTCAATAAACCTTTTTTAAAAAATTAAAAAAAAAAAAAAAAAAGAAAAAGAAAAAGAACCAGGAGGTGGGGAGCATGTCCCAGGCAAAAACTCCGTCAGGGACAAAGTTGGTGAAGGAGGGAGGAGCATCTGTGGGCAGCAAGGCCAGGGTGTTCAGTGTGCAGCGAGCAGAGCAGAGGAGGAGCAGGACATGAGATGAGAGAGGTGAGTAAGGACCAGCTCAGGCCGGGCCTTGTAACAAGCCTGGGTTTTGTTCTCAATGCAACTCGGGGGTTTTAAACAGGGAGACGTCTCATTTAGGTTTCGAAAGGATCACATTGGTAGGAAAGGGGGTAAGGGGCGGGGCTAGAGGGGAAGGGAAAAGGCTTCGCAACTGGGCAGGTCAGCGATAGCGGTAGCCTGGGGTGGAGGCCTTGCCGAGTGTGCAGCTATCTGCAAACCCTCCCCCGCCCCCCATCGGTGCGTGTGACATGGTGGCCAGAGCAGCGGAGGCAACAGCAGCAGTAGGGAAGCCACACTGACCTTTGCAGGTGGGAGAGGGAGATCCTGGAGCAACCACACGTGTTCCCAGGACAGCTGTCCGTCTAGGTACTCAGCCCGTGGCTCGTGATGGGCAGCAAGGGATCACCGAACATTCTTAGGCGAGCAGTGCATTCCGTCCCTAGTTCAGCGTCTCACAAAGGACTAAGCAGCCCTCTGCAATCCCAGCTTCCTCAAAGTGCGTGTGGGGACAGCTGGCCCTTGGCAGCAGGGAGCCCATGGCACTAGCGTGAATAACAACTGGAACCTTCGCAGACAGGGCTTACAAACCTCATTCTACAGATGAGGAACGACGCTCCACGATGCAAAGGACCATGTCTTAGGGTCGCGTAAGTTGCAGAGCTGGGATTCAAACCTACATTTTTAACAGCAGCAGTTCACTATTGAGCGGTTACTAAGTTCTTTGCGTGCATTAACCTATTTTACAGAGGAGGCGACTGAGGCCCAGAGAAATTGAGCCTCGCCCAAGGTCACACAGCTAGTGAGTGGCAGAGCTGGGGAAATGTGATGTGATACTGAGGTGTGTCCAACACTGGAAAGGACACAATGCCCCCATCTTCTAGAACATTTAAAAGAGCTCTTGTGGGGCGCCTGGGTGGCTCAGCCTGTTAAGCATCTGACTTGAGCTCAGGTCATGATCTCACGGTTTGTGAGTTCGAGCCCCGCGTTGGGCTCCGTGCTGACAGCTCAGAGCCTGGAGCCTGCTTTGGATTGTGTCTCCCTCTCTCTGCCCCTGCTCCGCTCTCACTCTCTCTCTCTCTCTCTCTCTCTCTCTCTCTCTCTCTCAAAAAGTAAATAAACATTAAAATAATTTTTAAAAGAGAGCTCTTGTGACTGGCCCACGGGTCACAGAACGGAGTCACCCACGTTGGGCACAGTGAATGCTGTTCTCGTTAGGGGAGCCGACCACGCTCACAGCGCGTGCCGGCCGAGGGGATCTGGGCACATCTGCACTAGTGAAGGGATGTGCGTGTAATCTCAGCCGTGACCGAGAAACCCCAATACTGATCCGGTTCCAATAAAATTTGTTGACAAAACCAGGCAGGCAGCTTGCGGGCCATCGTTGCCAGGTTGATTTTTTTTTTAAAGATCGCATTAAAATATTTGTCTCGATTACGGAGTTTTTAGGTGCCCCCTTGAATCAGTGCCCCAGCAAGAGCCTCACCTCATCCTGGTCCTCACCCGGCTGCCAGTGGCCGCTAGCAGCCCTGGCTGTGGGAGTCCAGGGGATAGGACCCTGGTAACTTCCTCCTTGTGTCCTAAATCCAGAGCGACACAACACAGAGGACCCAGTTCCCCTTTCCTGAGCCCAGAGAGGCCGTCTTTGCCAGCAGAGGTCGCAAGTTACCGTCATCATCCCTGCAGAGAAGCTTCCTTCCCCTTCCGTCCTCCTTCCCTTCCTTTTCTCTCTCCCTTCCCTCCCTCCTCCTCCTCCTTTCTCTTCTTCTTCCCTCTTTTCTTCCTACCTCCCTACCTTGAACTTGGCTCATTTATCCACTCAACACCTAAGCACCCCTATATGTCGGGCACTGTGCAAGTCACTCAGGCTGTCGTGAATGAAGTCGTGGGATGTCTGGCTCCCTCCCGCCTTAATTTGGTCTCGCCCTTCTTTGCCCGTTCATTCGCTGGGTATTCACTGAGCACCGTGACTCTGTGTGGCTCTACGCTGGATCCCAAAGAAGCTACGGGGATGAGAAAGCCCAGCTACCACCCTGGAGTCCCTTGCCCTCTCCCCACACTGCTGCAATCAGTGGTTCCCCCAGTGCTCCCCCGTTTCTGCCCTGCCCCCGCCCCACGTTCTTCCTCAGCAGCCAGAGAAACCTCTGTAAAGCCAGTTTATGCCACTTCTCTGATCAGAAGCTTGATGGCTTCCTGTCCCATGCATCCTTGCTTACCAGCTGCATGATGAGGGACCCCCTCACCGCGCCGCTCCGAGCCTCAGTGTCCTCATCTGTAAGATGGACTGACAGTGGTGCCTACCTGGTGGAGCTGCTGTGAGCGCTGTCAGGGGTCAGATGCCCAGGAAGCAGACTCCGATGCAGTGGGGCTCGGTGGGTGTTTACTGAGGCGTACCCTCGGGGACCGCCCTCCACAGAAGGGACGGGACGAAGGCAGCGGAGGGCAGGGGGAGAGTGGCAGCAAAAAGCAGGCCCACCAGCAGCCTCAGCTGACCCCGAGGGGAGGGAGCTCCTTGCCTACGGCGGCCCCGCAGAGATGTCCCAAGCAGGGCTGAGATGAACAGGTCCTCGTAATCCCACGTCACACAGTCATCGGCAGGCCGGTCCCAGAAGGACACGAGCGTGGGTGAGGCCATTCTCCGCAGGGACTCCATCCCTAAAGGGCTCACCGCTGGTGGCCGCCCACCGACCACACTTCCTGCATTTGGGGCCCTCAGCCTTTCCTCGAAAGGGATCTGGGTGGCACATCATCGCCCCACAGCGAGCACCAGTGAAATAGCATGTGCAGTGCATGGTGCATTGTAACCACTGGCAATTGTTATCATTATGTAACATTTTTATACTATTTTTAGAACCAGCAAACAGGCAGTTATAATAAAGCCTCATTGGCTCCACGTACAAGCCACAGACACACATGTGCACCGCCCCACGCTGCTGGGTCCCAACTCCAGTGTTTCCGAACACTGGGCCTGAGCTGAGAATTTACATTTCTAACAAGTTCCCAGGTGACCGGTGTGACCGATGACTGTGAGGCTGCTGTTCTGAGAACGCCTGCCCTAAAGAAAATAAAGGTGTTGGTGAGAAGGGCAGAAAATAGATGTCGAGAAGACAGAAACAGTAGTTGTTCACTACACCCATTTCATGGATGAGGAAGCTGAGTGTCAGAGACGCTAAGCGACTTGTCTAGTCATCAGCCTGTAAATGACAGAGAGTGTGCCAGGCACTGTCTGTTGCCTAGGAAAAGCCACCCTCTTTATTCCTTTTGGGCAGAGCCTCCGTTTGTCCGGGTGTTTATTAGGTGAGAATGGCTTCATCTCAGGGAAGGTCGGTCTGGTCCCTGATCTACAGGTGGGCGTGTGATCCTTCCTGGCCAATAAGCCAGAAAAGCGGATCTGCGGAAGTTGCTTCTAGGGACGATTCTCTTTCTTATGGAAAACCAGACGGTTGTGAGAATTCTGACTCCAACACACCCGCATCAGCAATTCCTGCCTTTAAATGCAGCAGTGATGAGGCGCCTGGGTGGCTCCGTCGGTTGAGCGGCCGGCTTCAGCCCAGGTCATGATCTCGCGGCGGTTTGTGAGTTCGAGCCGCGCGTCAGGCTGTGTGCTGACAGCTCAGAGCCTGGAGCCTGCTTCCGATTCTGTGTGTCTCTCTCTGCTCCTCCCCCACTCCTGCTCTGTCACTCTCTCTCAAAGTTAAATAAACATTAAAAAAAATTTTTTTTAATGCAGCGGTGATAAGTGGGGTTTCAGCAGCCATGTTGAGACCAGGAGGCTGATGGAAAAGCACCAGTGAGGGGAAGACAAAGGAGTAAAGACCGGGCAGGGTGTGAGTCCGTCCTTAGTGACGCTGGAACTCGGACCTCTTTTCCCTGACTTACCACTTGCGGAAGTAAACATCTTCAAAGCCGAAGCTGCTTTAGGCAGGTTTTCTATCCCTTGAAGCGAAAACACTCCTAACCAGAACGGATACAGATCCCCGTCTCCTCGAGCCGTACTTGCTCCCTGGCATCTTGCTGCCTTCCTGGGTCGGGCTGGCATACGGGGCGGGACAGGCCTCTCGCCTGAGATCAAGGTGAAGGAGCAATGGCTGGCAGTCTCCAGCCCCTTCTCTTCCAGGGCCGGAAGGTGAAGGCACCGGACTGAGATTCAGCCTGTGCAAGACCTGATGTGCCAGCAGCTCCCTCTGTGTGTCTGGCCGCTGCTCCTTTGCCCCCACTCGCCACGCTGTTCTTGCAACAGACACTCCTGCTGCCATCTCAGTCTTTGTACTTGCTGTTCCCTTGGCCGGCAACACTGTTCCCCGCAGACCTTTAGGTGGCCTCCTCCCTCACTTCCTTTAGGTCTCTGCCAGATGCCACTGTGAGAGGTCCCCTGGGAGCACCCTCTCTAAAATGTGACCCCCCCCATCCCCAGCTCTCCCTGCCCCGCCCCAGCTCTGTTTCCATCCCATCCATGAGCACCTGCTGTCTTTCAGATTCACCTGCTCGTTTGCGTCCTGCTCCCGCCGTGGGCAGGGGGCCGTGGTTGTCCACTGCTCCAGCCGTGGTTTCTATAACGGCGCCTGGAAGGGAGTAGGTGCTCCGTAAACATTTACTGATTTGAATTGAATTCCCTCGTGCACGTGTAGCCTGCTTGTGGCAAAGAAAACCGGGGAGCCACGTGAGCCTTCCTCGCACTACCCGCCCCCCCCCCGCCTCGCCCCCACATGCCACCTACCCACAGTCTTCCCTGCTGGAGGCCAAGCAGCGTAAGGTCCTGGCCTGCAGCTCAGAACAAAAAACATTCAGAACCCTGGGGTTCGGTGCTGATCAAAGCGCCCTCGTGTTTGTAAACCGTCACTCTCTGCCCAGGATACAGAAGCTTAGGGGCGGCCCCGAACCCAGAGTTAGTTGCAGTTCCAGGCCAGGGGCCGCTGGGCCTGCCCCTTCCCCGTAGTGAGGAAGGGCCCCGCAAGGCCGAGCTGCCTGAACTTGGCCAGGGGACTAAAAGGGGCAACGAATCCCAGCCCCAGCCTGAGGCCCACCTGCTGGGCACTTGGCTTCAAAGCCAACATTACCCTTGGGGGTATGGAGGCCTGTCCAAAATGTCACGCCAAAAGCTGCAGACTGGGGGGGGGGGGTGGAAAGCTGGTGCCAACACTCCCTGCGTACTGTCTCCTCCCCCAGCTTTATCTTTCTCCATAGCGCTAAGCACTATGGGATATGTGATCTATTTCACTCACTTGTCTTATTACAGAGCAAATAAAATGGAAGCTCTGTGAGACCAGAGACCTTTGTCTTGTTTGGTCACTGCTGTAGCCCCAGCACCCAGAATGACACCTGGTATACAGTAGGTGCTTAATACTTGTGATCACTTAAGCGTCTGACTCTTGATTTAAGCTCCGGCCATGATCTCACAGTTTCATGGGTTCGAGCCCCGCATCGGGCTCTGTGCTGACAGCTCAGAGCCTGGAGCCTGCTTCCGATTCTGTGTCTCCCTCACTCTCTGCCCCTCCCCTGCTCGGACTCTCTCTCTCTCTCTCTCTCTCTCTCTCTCTCTCTCTCTCAAAAATAAGTAATAAGAGAAAAACTTAAAAAAAAAAAAAGAATTTCCTCCCACATTCTACTTCTTTCTCAGTGTAAAGGGGGAAGAAACAAAGAAAGGGAGTGCGTGGGTCCAGCCTTGGAGCCACGTTTCCTCCTACAGGGGCTAAGGTCCAAGCCATCCAACTAGGGGCCTCGTGCTTTGTGGCCTCTCCCTCCCAGTAGAACTCTTCTTAGAGGACTCAGCCTCTTCAAGTCCCGGCCAATCTCTGCCACCAGCTTCCTCTGTGAGTTTGGCTGCTTCTTCTGTGACTCTGCCCCCGCTTGCTCACTCTGGGTGAGAAGAAGAATAGCGTTGTAATAGTTATCAATTGCCGTGTAACAAATTGCTCCAAAACTTAATGGCGTAGAACCACTGTTTGTTATGCTCATGGATCCTGTGGGTCAGAACTTTGGACAGGGCAGCATGGGGATGTCTGCTTTCTGTTCCACCACGTCTGGGACATGAGCTGAAAGATTCAAAGGCTGGGGGCTGGGATCCACCGGAGGCTCCTTCGCTCATACACCGGTTCGTTGTTTCTGGCTTCTCGTTAGAAGCCTTGCTCTCTTTTGGTCGTTTTTCTGCTTGGTCTAGTTTGAAATTCAAATGTGATGGCCAAGTTTCAAGGACGAGAGTCCCAAGAGCGAGGGAACCCAGCAGAGGCTATACCCTCTTTATGGCTTAGCCTCGGAGATCACATCGCATCAGTTCTGCCGTGTCCTATTGGTTGACTCGGCGTAAGACCCCTCCCGCTTTCGAGAGGTGGGAACGTGGACCCCTGACCCTCAGTGGAAAGAGTGTCACTCACGCTTAAGAGGAGCAGACGGGAAGCACACGTAGGACGGAAGAGGGAGATGGCTACCGTCCTGGGAAGGTAAAATCAGCCACAAGCTACATGCTCATCACTGTTGTCACCTGCTGAGCACTGACTGTGTGCAGGTGCAACGCCACAGCCTTGCTTATTAATTCTTCCAACATCCTTGTGAGCCACGTGCCCTTCTCGTTTCCATTCCGGACAAGGAAACGGGCCCATAGGAGTTAAAGCTCTTGTCTAGGGTTGCATAAGAAGCAAGCAGTACAGCTGGAATTTGAACATAGCTTTGTCTAATGCAGGGCGACAGACTCAAGAAGGAAGGCAAACAGATTACTGCACAGATGACATGAGTTAAAACATGTAAAGTGCTGAAAACAGTGCCTGGCACACAGTGAGTGCATTATATTGCCATTATTATTATTATTATTATTATTATTTCATTTAAGCCACTGGATTGAAACCTCTGCCCTAATACGAAGTACTTACTGGATTCTTAATCTCTTAGCTCCTTCCAGAACAAGGGAGCCAGTCCAGGGGCCCTGGCTGCAATATACCCTGGTCCCAACTGCCTCCACTCAGGCTTTGGGGGACGGGCCACAGTTTCTATGATGTCAGCTGGACTGAGTCCCCAGGAATACTTTTTCCGGTCTGGAGAACTGTCCTCCCATACCTGGGCTTTGAATGTCCAAAGTGTTCCCCGCAGGGCTTCACCCTCAACCCGAGGTTGTCTGACCCTAACCTGGCTGGAACCTTTGATGAAGCCGGTTATTGGGCTGCCTCAAGGTCAGGTGCCCGATCTGAGAGGACGTGGGGGAAAGTTTCATCACAGCCTGCAAAGGGTCCATTGGGAAATAACTTGGCCTAAGGGCTTACGGGAAGTGTGGCAGTGTGACCCACATAGCAAGGGGCACTGCCCCTCTTTCTGGTCCATATCACTATCTTTTAATGAAAAGCATTTACGTTTTATTTATATTTTTATTTATTTATTTATTTATTTGAGAGAGAGAGAGCACGAATGGGGAGAGGGGCGGGGGGGAGAGAGAGGGAGAGAGAGAGAGAGAGAGAGAGAGAATCTTAAGCAGTCTCCATGCTCTGTGCAGAGCCCAATGCAGGCTTTGATCCCACGACCCTGGGATCATGACCCAAGCAGAAATCAAGAGTTGGACATTCAATTGACTGAGCCACCCAGGTGCCCCAAACCATTTAAATTTTAAATGAAAAGCATGCTCACTAGAATGGCCATAATAATACTAATTTTAAAAACTCAGATGTGGAGAATTTAGAACCCTCCTCCATTCTTCAATGAGAACTGTAAAAGGGTATGGACACTTGGCAAAATGGTTTGGCAATTCTTCAAACGGTTAAATAGAGTTAACAAATGACTCAGCAATTCTGCTGCTAGGTGTAGACCCAAGAGAACTGAAAACATGTCCGTACAAAAATACGAACAGGAATGTTCGCAACAGCAATTATTTATAAAAGCCAAAAAGTGGAAACAACTCAAATGCCCATCAACTGATGACTGGATAAATAAAATGTGGTTATTCACACAATGGAATATCATTTGCCCAAGGAGCCAAGCACTGATGGGTCACCCTAAGTGAAAGAAGGCAAACACAAAGGACCACGTATTGTATGATTCCTTTTACGTGAAATGTCCAGAACAGGCAAATCTGTACAGACGGAAAGTAGATTAGTGGTTATCCACCGTTTGGGAGGTTGGGGGGGACATTGGGGTGACTGTTAATGGGTATGGGGCTTCTTTTAGGGGTGATGAAATTCTCTACAATTGATTGTAGTCATGACTGCATGTGTGAGTATACTAAACGCCATTGAACTGAGCACTTTGGACAGGGGAATTGTATGCTATTAAATTGTTATTTTAAAAATGAGGGGCGCCTGGGTGGCTCAGTCGGTTGAGTGTCCGACTTCGGCTCAGGGCATGATCTCACAGTTTGTGGGTTTGAGCCCCGCATCAGGCTCTGTGCTGACAGCTTGGAGCCCGGAGCCTGCTTCCGATTCTGTGTCTCCCTCTCTCTCTGCCCCTCCCCTGCTCGTGCTCTGTCTCTCTTGCTCTCAAAAGTAATAAATAAAACATTAGAGGCGCCTGGGTGGCTCAGTCGGTTAAGCAGCCGCCTTCAGCTCAGGTCATGATCTCACAGTTCTTGGGTTCGAGCCCCATGTCGGGCTCTGAGCTGTCAGCTCAGAGCCTGGAGCCTGCCTCTGTGTCTCCTGCCAGAGCCTGGAATCCGTGTCTCCCTCTCTCTCTGACTCTCCCCCGCTCACACTCTGTGTGTCTCTCTCTCAAAAATAAACATTTTTTAAAATTTCTTTAGAAAAAAAACATTAAAAAGTTTTTTAAAAAATGAGAACAGAATATACCCCTCTGCTTAAATCCTTTCAGTGGCTGCCTTGTCATCCCAGTGTGGGTATACTGCCTTTACCCAGGCTTTCAAGACCCCGTGTTGTCTAGCTGCTGACTGTCTTTCTGACCGCACCTCTGCATCATTCTAAGATTCTGGATCATTCTAAGCCACATGGTTTGTTCCTGCCTCGGAGCCATAGCACTCGGCTTTTCCTTCTTCCTGGAATGCTTTTATTTTGCTTGAGTAAATACTGTACCGATGGTGATTACTGAATTGTAAGATAGACGGATGTTTATAAGATAACGATGTATGGCTTTCCAAAGTGGTGGGATAAGTGATCATCTCCAGTAGGCATCTGTGAGACTTCCAGTTGCCCTAGAGTCTTGCCAGTACTTCATGGTAGCATCTGTTTAACTTTGCTATTGCAGTGGGTTTATATCACACTGAGCTCTCAATTTGTATTTCCCTGATGACCTGCAATGTCGAGCATCTTTGTATGTGCTTAACGGCTACTTGGCTGTTTGTATGTCTTTTTTTTTTTTTTTTTTTTTTTTTTTTTGGTGAAGTGTCTTTAAGCATTTTGCCTACTTTGAAATTGGGTTGAGTTCGAATTATTGAGTTGTAATAGATTTTAGAATAGAGATACACGTTCTTTGTCAGATACAGTTTTGAAAATATTTTCCCCAGATTATATTAAATTTACATTTTAAAAGCTCATCTTAGGAAAGGAGAAAGGTGCAAAATAAATGACTTCTAGCTTAAGAAGCTAGAGAGAGAGAGAGAGAGAGAAGCCCAAAGTAAGTAGAAACAAGGAAATAATAAACCGGGAAGAGAGGGGCTCCCACTTCAGGGAAGATGGAGTAGACCTAGTTCTTTCTCTACTTTCTGCTGATTACAGCGGGAACCCTGTACGGCTCACTAAGACAAACAAGAAGACTTTAGAGAGTGGAGAGATGAAGGCAGGGACTTGGGACCCAAGGAACCATCCGGTGGTGGGTTTTCTTTCTGGCTACTCTATCTCAGATTTGGAAGAAGCAGGCAACCTGGAAATGCCAGCAGGAGCTGCTAAAAAGCCCTGGTTAAAGCCTGCACTCTGTGGCCAAAGGTCCAGGAAAGATCAGCCAAGGGAGACTAGTTTTAGACAAAACGGACTCTATTCCGGCAGAACGCCATGGAAAAAAATGTGACCTCGCTCCCACCAGCATAGGCTGAGCGAGGAGCCCTGACTTCCATCCTCACCAGGCTCTAACACTGGGTGCGGGCTTCCTTCCCAGGGGGGTGTCAGAGGGAGCGGAGGAGGGGACTGGGACTTTTGTGCACCTTGGCTAGTAAGTAAGGATCCTCCTCTGCCGGCACCCCCTCGCGGTGTTTGCTGGTGTTGCTGGACGGATGGAAAGACCAGCGACAGCTGGGAGCAGATGCCTGCAAACCATGTATCCTATCTAGCAGATATAAACCACTCTCGAAGCTCCATAGCGCAAGGCAAACAGCCCGGCTAGAAAGCGAGCTAGCAGCTGGAAAAGAGAATTCCCCAAAGAGGGCATGCAAATGGAAAATAAGCACACGACAAGATGCTACAGTCACTAGGAAAATACAGGCTAAAACCACGACGAGGTATCTCGACACCTCTATCAGAATGGCTAAAATAAAAAATAGGGACAACACCAAATGCTGGCAAAGATGTGGAGCAACTGGATCACTTACTCGTTGCCAGTGGAAATGTAAAATGGTGCGATCGCTCTGGGAAGCAGTTTAGCAGTTTCTTTTAAAAAAAAAAACAACAACTAAGGATTCGACCCCACATCACTCAGCAGTCGCACTCCTGCGCGATTATCCGGGAAGAAGAAAAAGGTTCCTCCAGGCTTCGATCCACAGATGGGTCACCCACCCCGGGAGAAATGAGAACCTGAATCAACCGCAGGCTGACCAACAGGGGCGCGCTTGCTCTGCGCCGGGCACTGCGCTGAGCGCGTCAGTGGGTCATCTCACTTCTCCTTCCCCTCGGACCTCTTGTCCGGCAGAGACAGTGATCATCGTCGCCCCCACTTTCTGGACGAGGTAACTGAGGCTCCAAGGCCGTTGCTCAAGGCCACGCAGCCAGGATGTGCGGAGCGAGGATTCCAACCCAGGGGAATGCGACCGAGTGCTTTAATCCTCACATGGTCATTACCGCCCGGTTAACCGGCAGTAGGAAGAGAGGCGGGGCCGGATGGGGGGGCGGGGCGAAGGTTAGAGCCCGGCTACGCCGCCTCCCTCGAGGGCTGGAGTCCGCTTCCCGGATCTGGAGCCTAGTTTGCCGGGCCTCCCGCCCCCAGGCACCACCCTGCCTGAGAGGGGGTGGGGGGGGGTAGTGGACAGGGCGGCCGCGGGGGGGGGACAGGGCGGCCACGGGGGTGGGGGGACAGGGCGGCCCCGGGGGGGGGGACAGGGCGGCCCCAGCGCAGTCCCCTCCCCGGGCCCTCCCCCGGGCTTTAAGCCGGCGCCGGGGAGCGCGGCGCGGGCAGTCCCGGGCCGGCTCGCTCTCCGCCCGGTGGCCGCGCAGATGGCGGCGCTGGCGACCGTGGCCAAGAAGGTGTGGAGCGCGCGGCGGCTGCTGGTGCTGCTGCTGGCGCCGCTCGCGCTGCTGCCGGTGGTCTTCGCCCTCCCGCCCCAGGTAACGCCGCGTCCGCAGGGCGCCCCCCGCCGCAGGGGGCGCGCCGGGGCCCGGACCCCGCGGATTTCACCAGCCCCCCCCCCCCCACCCCGGGCCCGGTCCCCTGCAGCCCTGTCCCTGCCGCGCCTTGGAGCCCGAGTCCCGCCCGGCCCGCGGGATGGTCCCCCTTCCGCGGGGCGAGTTCTCTGCCGGGCTGCTGTGTGCGCGGGGTGAGCACTGCCCTCGACCATCACGAACGGCTCCCGAACGCCAAGCCGTAGGGCCTGGGGCAAGTCACTTCCCTCCTCTGAGCTGCGGCGCACTCGGATGGGGCTGCGGCCAACGGTAGAGAGGGCCGTCTCCGCCTGTCTCTGAACTGAGCCTGGGGCACAGTGGGTGCCCGCAGACGCACCGGGCCGGTGCGATCGCAGGCCCCTGACCTGATGGGAGCAGCCAAGGTCGGAAGAGCCCTGTGCCCCGAGCCAGGCGCAGTTGCTAGACTTCGCCTGAAGCGCAGTCATTTTATCGAATCCTTTCAGTGACCCTCGAAGGGTGAGGATTATTGATCTCATTTTCTAGAGAAGGAAAGCGAAGCTCAGAGAGATGAAGTGACTTGCTCAGAATCACACAGCCAGCGGCCAGGCAGGGATCCATTCCCGGGCTTGTCAGAAGCCACCACTTGAGCGGTTTCTGCACCGTCAAAGAAAGTAATCCCTCGACCAGAGGCCGCCGATCGAGGTCAGGAATGTCACGATGAAAGTCAACACCAAGGGGGGCGGGGGAAGATGGTGGTGCGGGTTTCTGTTGCGGCCCTCACTGGTACCCAGCCCTTCTAGGGCATCATGGGAGGGCATAGGGCAAGGCTCCTATCTACCTCCAGGAAGTTGCTTCCCTATCTCTCAGTGTGATGTTAAATGTTCATAAAAATAAATAAATAAAAGCAGAGGGGCGCCTGGGTGGCTCAGTGGGTTAAGCCTCCGACTTTGGGCTCACGTCATGATCTCACGGATCGTGAGTTCGAGCTCCGCATCGGGCTCTGTGCTGACAGCTCAGAGCCTGGAGCCTGCTTCTGATTCTCTGTCTCCCTCTCTCTCTGTGTCCCTCCCCTGATCACACTGTCTCTCTCTGTCTCTCAAAAAATAAATAAAAAATGTTAAAAAAATAAAATAGAATAAAAGCAGAGAGAGAGTGTGTGTGATTTAGTGCTATATTACCCAGCACCCCCCGGTAGAGACCAGGGGAGCTGGGAGAGGTATTCAGGGAGGGCTGCCTGGAGGAAGCAGCCCTCCTTGGGCACAGGGAGTGAGGAGGTGATACCAGCTGGTGCCGAAGAGACCCAGAGCTGATCTACAAACAAGTTCTTTAGCGTGGAATTACCTCCACTCTTAGCCTTTGTGGACACGGAGGACAGAAAAGCAACAAACGCCGGAATAAGGATTAGGTCACTTTCCAAAACCAGCCCATTCCCAGCCAGATGCTGACCTCAGGACCTCAGACCACCCTTTCCTCTTGGGTCTCACTTTCCTTATCTGTAAAACGGGGCCATCGTGGTGCTGGCTTCTGAGAATTGATGGGAAAAGTTGAGCGAGGAGATTGCCTCACTTGATGGAGCCTCATCAGGGGACGGATGGATGGGTCTGTGATGTCCCCCGTGGAGCCCCAGGGAAGAAAAGACAAAAACACACAGAGTCTGGGGGTTCTGCGAGCTTCTCTCTGCTCTGCCCTCTAGCAAAATCTGTGAACTCGGGGGCAGATCCAAAGGTCATGGGGCCTGAAGCAAACAGTATTTGAAAAGTGCCTTTTAAGAAAAACTACACAGATTTGCACATAGAAAATTCAGGGGCGGTAAGCCTGATATGCAAGGTGTTTTCTTGAATGCTCAACTCCTAGTACGTGCCAAGCACCGTGCCAAGAGCTTCTCAGGCATCGTCCTCTGTAACGTGCTCGCAACTGGGGAGACACTTACTATTAGCATCCCTACTGACCCGCTGAGGGAACGGACGTCAGCAAGGTTAGGTGACCTGCCCAAGGTCACACAGCCTGGGCAGAGCCGGAGTGCAGGGTCTGTACTTCTTATCATCGTGCCGTATACTCCTTCCTCAGTTATAACTGAATAAGAACCTTTCCGGTTCCCTGCAGATCCTGGCCGGGACGCTTTGGGTGGCCCTAGATGTCACTGCCTCTTTAAGTGGCTGATAAATGAAGGCCTCCTCCCAGGGGGCAGGTCTGGCTTTTGGGGGGGAATCTTAGCCTCCCTCAAAAATCTGTATCAGCATGTCAAAGCCTCACCCCAGATCATGATATATATGATGTATACATATCATTATTTTATTCTTGATAGTTGGATAGTAGTTAGTAACTGACACGTTTCTCAGTGTGCTGTGCAATGTGAATCACAGCATCCTTAGAGAACATCGAGCAGATAACGGTGCTGATTTTATTGATCTGGGACAGACATTGAAAGCAAAGAGTGGGTGTGCTACGCAAACACGGCTTGCAGACAATTTCTACCAGTTTCAACCCTGTGCTAACCTCCCCAAACAAAGCCTTGGGGGAGCTAAGAAAAACTTTATGTTTGCTGTGCAAATGTAGCTTCGAGGCAAGTGTCCTTCGTGTCCACTGCCACCCCCAGCATCAGATCGCCACTTCTGAGCCTCTCTCCCATAGAAACTCTGGAACCGGGGCGCCCGGGGGGCTCGGTCGGTTGAGCATCCGACTTCGGCTCAGGTCATGATGTCGCGGTTTGTGGGTTCGAGCCCCGCATCGGGCTCTGTGCTGACAGCTCGGAGCCTGGAGCCTGTTTCCGTTTCTGTGTCTCCCCTTCTGTCTGCCCCTTCCCCTGCTCACGCTCTGTCTCTCTCTGTTTCTCAATAATAAATCAACATTTAAAAAAAATTTTTAAAAAGAAAGAAATTCTGGAAGCACCACCAGTGCAGGGTATATTGTACGTATGGGTTCCCCAAACTTTGCAGCCATCAGATCAGGAAAAACAGTGGGGATGCTTGGCATTTGCCGTTTGCCCCTGACTGGGAGTTGATGGTGTCTCCCGGCCACCACTTCTCTGATGTTCGTGGAGTCTGTGTGGTCGACAGGGTTGACCCTCAGGCACCTGTCCCCTGGCCGCTGGAGAGCTGTGGAGGGGAGGGAGTGGGGGAGAGGTCAGGGTTAATCTCAAGAGCGGACGGGAAGGGGGAACAATTCCTCCATTATGTCCTCCCGGCTGGGAAGGCTTGGAACGGAATGCTACCAGCAGGGACGAACGGAGTGGGATGGACTTCTGGAATGCAGGGGTTGCAATTCCCAGTTCCACTGGAGAGTCTGCCTCTTGCTACCAGAGCGCCGGAGACTTAGGAAGTCAGGACGCTGCTGGAGGGACCGCCTCGACATCTTCCAGGAGTGGCCGTTCTGGGAGAGGGAAGTGTGGGGACTGGCTTTGGGCGGCTGGCGGGGATAGATGAGGCTGTCAAGGCGGCCTGCAAGCGAGCGCTAGCCCCATGTGTTCGCAGGGGAGTCTTGCCCCCTTCCCTACCTTACACCCACACCCGCTGAAAGCAAACGTAGCCAGATTGACCAGGTGGCCGAGATGAGTTCTTGCAGTGGGTACTCACAGGTGACTCTTCCTAAGGATGCTTTGAAGAGGAGGGGTTTGGGGATATTCTAGGCAGGACTGCTACAAGGTGTTGCACAGGCTGGGCACCGCACAAGGGGCCTTGAGTTGGCAGTGAGATTGAACCAACCTGGACTCTGCCTGCCAAACTGTGTCTCCTGGTGCAGGGCTAGATCTGCCTGAGGAGAGTCCCCACTCCCCCACCCCCGCCCCGCCACCATCCTAATTTGCACAGAGGTATCAAGTCTGGCCAGCAGCAGACTTGTTCTGGGGTGCTGGCTCTTTTTAGGGGATGGTAGTGCACCTGTAAGGTCAGAGGCCCTGTGGCATTTTCCTAATTCTTGTGGGTGGAATTAAGGTGGGTGACGAGGCAAATGGTCATTTCATTCCCAGCTTTGAGTCCTTGGAATCAGAGCTGGAGTCTCCTTCCACATATTTGCTCTGTGACCCTGGGCAAGTCATTTTACTTCCCTCGGCTTCAGTTTCCTCACGGATAGTGTGGCCACAAGATCTCCGTCCTCCCTCGTTATCATGTGGGCCCAGTGACATCATACGTTGTGCCTGTGCCCTAGCTTCCTGCTTTTAAATTCAGTGCTCGGGGTTTGTCTCCCCTCTCGCGTGCTTTTGCTGGAGAAACGGAGACCCGGGGAAGTCAAGAGCTGGATAGTGAGAAGACCTGCGTTTGGGTCTCGGCTCTGAGACTCTGAGACTAGATAGAGGCTTTGCATCTCTGAGCCGTGGTTCCCTCACTTGCGAAGTGAGGACTCACACCCTTCCCTTCCCAAGGGCTTTACAGGCCTTACTTAAGAGCGCATACAGACATTGGCCTGTGCGGCACCAAACGTAGTGTGTTTGTAATAGTAACCGCCAAAAGGTTTCCCCGTTTATCCCGTGCTGGCTTGCATGCCTTTCAAATTTTAGTTTATTTACTCTTCACATCACCTTCAGAAGAGGGAATAATGATTATCCCCATTAGAACAGAGGAGGAAAACAGAGGACAGAGAAGTTAGGTAATGTTCCTGAGGTCACACGGCTACGAAACTTTATTTTGGTCACTTCTCTTGGTCCTGGGTTTTGGAAGATAGGACGGCCGGGGTTCTTAGAGGCCCTAAGTCTTCCCTTAACAGGGGCTCCCCAGAAACCCCACAGATCCAGCCCCGTGGGTCGAGGAACTTCTCTGGCCGGACACTGCCCTAGTACTTTTAACGTATATTATCTCATTGAACTAAGAGAGCTGGGACGGGGCACTCCCCAAACGGACTGAGGTCTGATTCAGTTTCCAGCATCCAAATACCACCCACAATATTTACTCATAGTCCTTTCCTCCCAGGATTTTGTGATGAATAAGTTTATATGCGAAAACTACATCTCAGACACACCTAAATTTTGTTTCTTTCGCGTTCTGTCCTTTACATGTTTTTGTCCCGGAGGGATCTTTGAAGCTAACTGGGGGGGCAGGGGGAAGGTGAGGTGCTTGTAGTGTTTGGTGGAATGAGCTACATTAAACTGGTCAGTCCTAAGCCTCAGTTTACTCATATGGAGATTGGGTCTAATCAGACTGAAATGAGTTCATATGCTTGAGGCACTTCACGTTTTATCCAGCAACATTTCCTTCAATCTCTGAGCCTACCTTCTAGATAAGGGGCCTCAACAAAGAATGAGGACAGCTAATACTTATTGAACACACACTAGGAGCTCTGGTCCCCTCGCTCCCTCTGCTCCCACATTGACCTTACTCTCTCTTAAATATCTCAAAATTGCTCTCACCCCAGGGCCTTTGCACTTGCAAAGACCCTCTGTCTGAATTGCTCTTTCCTCAGTTATCTGCAGGCTTGCTTCCTCACTTCATTCACCTCTGCTCAGAGATGAACCTCCTCAAAGGTCTTCCCTGACCTCCCTATCTAACATAGGAAACAAAAATACACTCCATTCTCTTCCCTGCCTTACCTTTCATCATGGTCTTTATCGCTGCCTGGCGATAAAGGAATGGGCAAGTCAGAGTAAGCGGGTTTGGGATTGGCTAAATAATTTAGGATTGGCTAAATAATTGGCTAATAATTTCCACGCGCTCTGGGTCATAGGCTGGCCCTAGCTGTCTGGTACCCGACCCTCAGTGACTAAGGTAGGTGGATGGTTAGTGGCCGGGAGTGAGAGAGCCCAACAAAAGAGGTGGGTGGGCTCTGGACTGGTTAGTTTACATTTGAAAAACACGTCAACTGTTTACTCTCTCTAGGAATTAGCTAGCCCTGGTAGGGCCTGAACTTTCAGAGTTAACAAGGTCCCAAGATGTCAGACGATCAAATTCAGAAACTAGTGGACACACTTGTTTCAATCTCCCATACTCTTCCCTCACTGTAATCCAGCCTCATAGGCCTTCTTTTGGTTCTTTTTTTTTAAATTTTTTGTTTATGTTTTATTTATTTTTTGAGAGAGAGAGAGAGACAGAGACAGAGACAGAGAGAGAGGGAGAGACAGAATCTGAAGACAGGCTCCAGGCTGTGAGCTAGCTATAAGCACAGAGCCCGACACGGGGCTCGAACCCACAAACTGTGAGATCATGACCTGAGCCGAAGTCGGACGCTCAACCGACTGAGCCACCCAGGCGCCCCTTTTTTGGTTCTTCAAACCTACCAAGCTTGTTCCTGCCTCGGGACATTTGCACTTGCTGTTTTCGCTGCCTGGTGTGCCCTTGGCCCTGATCTTCCTCCTCCTTCTGGATCCTTCTGATCATTCAAGTCTTAGCTCTAACAGCACCTCTTCTGAGGGGTCCTCCTTGTTTACTCCTTCTCAAGAACACTTGTCTTCCTTACCCCACAAAACACTCTCTAAACCAGCCTCCCGTTTTATTTCCTTCACGGAATTCATCCCAATCCGAAATGGTCATTATATGTTCCCTGTCTGCCTCCCCAGCTGGGCTGTGGGCAATGCAAGGGCATGGCTTGTTCCCTACAGCGTCCCTGGTGCCTAGGACAGCATCTGACACATAGTAGGTACCTAGTAAACACGTGCATGAATGAATTTGGATTTGAACCCAGGTATCTCTGATTTCAGAAAACATGCACTTTGGTTTTTTTTTAAATTAAAAAATTTTTAATTTATTTATGTTTGAAAGAGAGAGAGAGAGAGAAAGAGAGAGGCAGAGAAACAGAAACAGAATCGAAACAGACTCCAGGCTGTGAGCTGCCGGCACAGAGCCCGACGCCGGGCTCCAACCCATGAGCTGCGAGATGGTGACCTGAGCCAAAGGCGGATGCTTAACCGACTGAGCCGCCCAGGCGCCCCAGAAAACACGCACTTTGGAAAACCCCAGACTGATGCCCAGTTCCGGAAGGTTGGAGCTGGAATCCGTATTCCCAGCTCCCCCACTTTTTTTTTTTTTCATTTGGGAAGACTGAGGCCCGGAGAGGGCCTGGAGGGGCTTTCCCAGCCTCTCCCAGCCAGGTGGCCCCAGAACCGCCATCTGCGCCCTTCCTCGCTCTCCGGGCGGGTCTGACCCGTGGCGCACACAAACCCCTGGGCCTCGGAACCGCTCCTCTGAGGCCCGGCCAACTTTCCACTTTGCTGGAGCTCCAGCCAGGTGTGTAAACAGGCTGATGTGATTCGCGGTGATGCAGCAGGGAGCAAGCTCGTTTCCTGACCAGACTCAACAGGACAGTGCCCTCTGGACCGAGGAGCAGGATTTTCTGACCCCCACTCCCTCACCCCAGACCTCGAAGACACAGAGTCAGCACCTTAGGAAGGCCGGACCCGGCCGGGGCCTGAAGCAAGTCACACACGGGCTCCCGAGCCACTCTCTCCAGCTAAGATGCATCAGGGAAGAGACACCCAAGGCCACCGCTCGGGGCATCTCCTGGCCAGTCCCTTCCCTTCCCTGAACCTCAATTTCCTCATCTGCAAAGTGAGCATAAGGACACCAACCTGCTGGGAAGACTTGAAAGTGCCTGGCGCATAGTAGGTGCTCAATAAAGGAGCCTGGCTACTACTGTTATCTGCATAATAAGGGGGGCTGGGCTCCTGGCTCTGCACCTTGTCCCTGAAATTCACAGGCTGAGGGGCAACCAAGGGGAATGAGCCTGTGTTGCCGGGTCGGGGGAGGCATGACACACAGGACCCGACAGTGATCCCCAGTCGATAAAGAGGTCGGAAAAGGGCCGGGGGCCGGGGCGGAGACCAGGGTGGCCGTCTGGGCCAAGAAAGGGGATTTGATTTCAGTTGTATTAAGCTCTCCTACAAGAATGTGCTGGTCCCCAGGAGGCTGCAGGAAATGAACTCAAGTTTGTTGATGTCCTGGGCCACATGCCTTATTCATACCCCCTTTTCTGGTCCCGAGAGGCTCCTCAGAGTCATAGCCAGCACCTCCCCAGCACGGATCCAAGCGCTCAGGACGTGCTTGCTAGGCCGTTTGTGCTTCCTGCGGCTCTGGGGGGCAGGTGCTGTGATTGTCCGCGTTTACAGATGAGGAAACTGAGGCACCGAATGGGTTAGTTGCTTGCCCAAGCTCCCAAGGCTTGGGAGTGACAGAGCTGGGATTCAAACCCTGGCACCCTAGCTCTAGAATCTGTGCTCTTAGCCACGATGTGTGACACGGGGGTGATAGACCCATTTGATAAGCGGGGAGGTCAAGGCTGAGAAGTGAAGCAACTTGCCCGGCACCTCACAGTCACTGAATGAGGCGTGGGGCTGGCGTTTGAGGCTTGGTCTGTCTGGTTGAAAGCCCACACTCCTTCGTGGTTCGTGGAGACAAGTGGGGAAGGAAGGGGCTGTGCTAGATTTGCTGGGGACATCAGGAAAGGCTTCTCAGCTTGGAAGTCTCGGGGAGCTCTCTGAAGACAGGAACGAACACGGGGGGTCAAGCATGATGGGTAGGAGCTTGGGTTTGGCCGCTTGGGTTCAAATCCTGGCTTTTTCATATGCTGTGCAATCTTAGGCCAGTGACTTAGCCTCTCCGTGCCTCCGTTTTCTCTATAAATATGATAATAACCAATGATGTCTGTAAAGGTTTCAACAAACGTTGGCCGGCTTCATGGACAAATCGCCTACTACGTTCGAGGCTTTGGGAAGTGCTTTCGATTGGTGATTCTCAAGCATTTTGCTCCCCGGGAGAAGACGATCGGCAAAGTCTGGAGGCATTATTGGTTGTCACAACTTGTTGGAGGTGCCACTCGCATCCAGCAGGTGGAGGCCGGGGACGCAGCGAAGCAGCCTCCAGTGCCCAGGACGCCCCCACCACTAAGTCCTCGGGCTTGAGAACCCCGCCTTCAATGTGTTCATTATTTTGATCCCCGCACCCCCCACCCCCAGCCTGTGAGGCATGCACAGTCAAGTCCCAAGGCCGTAAGGGGCAGTGCTGGCCTGTGGGCACCCAGCCTGGCTGCAGATGGCCTCACAGGGCCGAGAGGATTTGGAAAGGGACGGCCGTTCCAGGCAAGACAAAGCCGGGGCCACCCAGCCCAGCTCAGAGACCAGCTCCAGAGAGACGCAGCTGGCCCCGCTGGCCTCGGGACTCTCGGCGGGGGGCGGGGGACAGCCACCTTTCCCTTGGCTGGGAGGAACAAGGGAAGCCCTTGTTCGCTGCCACCCACAGCCTCAATTGTCCCCAGGCTTTCACAGGCTGCTCGTACCTTCCTCTCCTGACAAGCTGCTTTCCCAGCTGGCCGGGGGACCGGAGGAGAGGGAGAAAGTGACCCCTGCCCCTCTCCGCAGCCCCCTCCGACTTCTCTTGGAAGAGCCTGGACTTAGCAAAACTTGGTGGTGCCTGAGCGGGACACATTCCAGCACAGCCTCTAACACGGCCGTGTAGGCGGCTGGCTGGGGAGTCTGTGAGAGGGGCGCCCGGGGCCAGGACGGGAGATGCGGGGGGCCCAGGGAGCCCGGCAGAGGCCTGGTGCGGTACCCTGCCCATGGGCCGGCTCCCACCTCTTGTCGGGGGCCCCGGGGGACTGAGTCCTGTTCCCGGAGCACCTTCTCACCCCTGCTCAACCGACCGCCAACCCGGCGGGCCTGGCTCCGTTTCCTGCTGCTGCCCTTTTTCTTCCATGGGACCTGGGCTCCCTCCAGACCTCGGCTTTCATCCTCTGGAAAAGGGGTCCGCCCACGGTCACTGGGCTGGTGCGCCCGCCCCCAGCCTCACTTTCTGAGGGGGAGAGGGCAGAGTCATGAGAGTATGAACCCCGGAACCGGACTTCCTGGACTCCTCTTGCTCTACCTCTTCCTGGCTGTGTGACCTTGGACAAGTGAACTTAGCTTCTCTGTGGCTCAGCTCCTCCTCGAGAAAACAAGGACACTGATAGGACCCACCTCATGGGGGTGTTGTGACGATGGGCTCGTATACCTTAAAACCTTCGGGCTGCGCCTAGAAAGAAGAGGTGCTGTGGCTTAATGTTGACTAGCTGGGTATTGCTGGTAGTGTTTGCGGTTACAAATGAGCCCATGAGTCCAGAGGGCTGGGAGCGCTTTGTGGGAGGTGAGGCTGCTCCCGGACCCCCTTGGCCTCCTCCCTTCTCTCGCTGTGTGGGCTCCTGGGTCTTCTGAGCCTCTGTTTCCTCCCTTACAAATTGGAGTAAGTTCTTCTCCGAGGGGCTGCCGAGAATATTAAGTGAGCGAGTGCTTATCAGAGAAAAACTTCTTTTTCTTATTCTTGGCCTGAAACCTGGAGCCCCAGAGGCCTGAGAAGTGAGGGATTGTGGGCAGTGGAGGCTCATTGTCAAAAGGGGCTCGGAAACCCCACAGGTCAGGCCTCGGCGGCAGGGGCCGGCTTCCCCCAGCATCCCGGGATGCCTGGAGCGGGGCCAGCTGGCCCGGAGTCGGGGGGGATGATGGGAAGCAGAACCGAGAACGTTAGGAGCGGGGCAGCCCCCCCCCTCCGAGCCTGAGGGAAGTTAGGCAAAGTAGTGGTTGCGGACAGTATGACCTCAGCCGCCCCAGGATGGGTGCCAGCATGGCCCAGAACTTGCTCTGGGAGTGGGGGGAGCAAAGCACTCGCCAGCCTCAGTTTCCTGATCTGTCTCATGGGCCTGCCTGCCTCGTGGGGCCATGGGGAGGATCCAGGGATGCCGAGGGCTTTGTAAACAGTAAAGTGCCCTGCAAATCGTAAAGTACAAGCAGTCTGTCTTGTTCACCCACGCACCTTCCAACACCTGGCACACAGTAGGTGCTTACTAAATACGTCCGCAATAAATGTGGGATCAAAATGGGTATTTCTTCAGCGTTTCCTGTGTGCCAGGCACTGTCCACGGCGATTAATACATTCGGTCGAAAGCTATTAATTGAGCACCTACTGCATGCCGGCTGGTATTCCAGAGAAACATGGCAGTGAACCAAAGAGTCACAAGTCTTTATATGTATGGAACTGACCCTGAGAGGGAGACGTTGAAAAAAACCACAACAGGGCACCTGGGTGGCTCAGTGGGTTGAGCGTCCGACTTCGGCCCAGGTCATGATCTCACGGTTAGTGGGTTCGAGCCCCGCGTCGGGCTCTGTGCTGACAGCTCGGAGCCTGGAGCCTGCTTCGGATTCTGTGTCTCCCTCTCTCTCTGTCCCTCCTCTACTCATGCTCTGTTTCTCTCTGTCTCAGTAATAAATAAACATAAAAATTAAAAAAAAAAAAGAAAAAACCACAACAGATAAATAAGTAAGATCTATGACATGCCGGTTAATAAGAAGTACTCTGGAGAATGAAAGCAGGGAAGGGGAGTGGGGAGTTGACAACGGGGGGGGGGGGTAGTGCAGTTTTAGAGTCGGGAGGGTTGCATGGAGAAGGGATGTTCAAACAAATACCTGAAGGAGATGACGTCTGAGCAAAGCTGAGCGCATAAAAAGGAAGAGTACGGGAACAGCAGGTGCAAAGGCACTGAGGCAGAGCGCAGCAGGTGTTCAGGAAACATCAAACGCTCTTCCTGGGTCCTCAAGACAGCCCTGCCCGGGCGACGGACCCCTGTGTCCCCCTGATCATGGAGAAACTAAGTTCAAGGGCCGAGCTGGGATTTAGAGTCAGATCCTACCCCAGTGCCTTTCAGGCTGGATTTCACTTCAGCCAGAGAAAGGGCTTCTGTTCGTGCAGGCCCCTAAAGGCATGAAAGGGGCCCTGAGGGAAGCAGAGTGAAATAAAGAAGCTTCACGTGTACCCCTGCCCCGTGGCGGGGACCGAAGGGCCCTCTGGACAGATACGGAGACAGGCCCAGAGAGGTAAAGGTGCTGCCCAAGGGCACACGGTGGCGTTGCCCTCTTTTTCCAGAACAATGTGTTCTATCCGCCTCCGGCTGAGTCAGGCCCCTGGGGCCTCGTGGGTCCAGTGGGGGCTCCCACCCTCCCCACCTGCCCGTCTGGCTCATGAATGATTAGTGAAGCTTGGCCAGCTGTGTTGTGTGAGGTGCCCCAGGAGCACTTTTAATGAACGGCTCCAAGAACTTGAACTTGTTAGAACATCTGCTAATGAGTCCAGGGGTCTAACCCGCGCCGGTCCAGAGAAGGGGAGGAGGATGAGGTGGCGGCCTCACAGGTCTCTCGCAGCAAGTCACCCCTCCACTTTTTCCTCTTCTCCCCCCGCCCCCCTTGTGTCTCGGGCCTGGATGGACACAAGTGACTCCTAACCGCTTTCTTGGGTGTTTGCAGGCACAGGAGAGGGGAGGCGGGAGCCCTGGCTGGAAATTAGAGACCAGACTTCTGGGCTTCCTCCATTATTTCCCCCCTGGGCTAGTGTGTCTGGCTTAACCTTCCACGCCTCGATCTCCTCCTCCGGACAATGGGCACACTGACCTCAGCTCTGCTTATCCTCAAGACTGAACGGACCCAGAGAGGATGTGAAAGGGCTCGCAAAGTGCCTTTCCATTGAGTAACCTTTCGGTTTCTTGGATAGAACCTACCAGATGGTGTGTGGAGGCACAGTCCCCGTAAGCGTAAGGAGCTCAGCCCAGCACCCGCGCAGGGTAAGCTGCTCAGTAAGTGCTGGCTCTTCCTGTCGCTGTTATTCTCGGTGCCGAGCCTGGGTCGAGGGCTTGGGCTCAGACCACGTGGCGGGAGTCACACTTCCTCTGTGGCTAGAAGCGTACACGTGGATGAAAGAGTCACGGAACCTTGCGGGGCCTGTTTTCTCATCTCTGAACAGGGTCGTGTGCCAGGAAGGTGGGTTAGTGCGCGTGCAGGGCATGCTGGGTGGCTGGCCAGGGTGGGCGCTCCGTAAACCGTGGCTGCGTTAGTCTCATCCACCGCTCACTTGGGGGCGGTCTGACCTTGGGCAAGTCACTCAAGCTCTCTGAGCCGTGGTGTCTGGGGACAGCAGTTGCGGCCGCCTCAGGGAGCTGTGGGGAGTTCCCGTCCACGGGAGCCCGCCGGGCGTGGAACAGCGCTCAGTGCATGTGGCCATGTCGAGGAGCAGCGGTACTGCTCTGAGGCAATGAGGAAGAGTCCCTCGAGAGACTGGTGCCTGGGGGGTGGCGAGGGGGACATGCTCAGAGCATCGCAGGGCTTTCAAAGAAGGGCCACGGCCACGTTCCCTTTGATCTCCCTCTCAGCTCTCTCAGGATGGCGTAATATGCCTCCCCGTCTATGAAGGAGGACCCAGAGGGGCGCCTGGGGGGCTCAGTCGGTTGAGCGTCCGACTTCGGCTCAGGTCATGATCTCGCGGTTCGTGGGTTCGAGCCCGGCGTCGGGCTCTGTGCTGACAACTCAGAGCCTGGAGCCTGCTTTGCATTCTGCGTCTCCCTCTCTCTGCCCCTCCACTGCTCATACTCAGTCTCTCTCTCAAAAATAAATTAACATTAAAAACAAAAAAGAACGAATGAGGACGCGGAGGCTCGGAAAGGACACCTGCCAGTCCAGGGCTTGCAGCCTGCTGAGTGGTAGACCAGGATTTACTCCCAGGACCGCGGGACTCCCGCTGGCCTGTGCCCCTGAGCGTCCGCTGGCTTCATTCACCTCCCTCTTTTCCGATGGAGGCCTCATGGCTGGTGCTTCTTGGCCTTTCTCAGGTTCTCTCCCGTCCTGCGGGGCTCAGTCTTTTCCCTGGGCCTGTTGTGTGTGTGCGCCACACTCCCTTCCCTTTGGGCTCCATATCTGTGTCCCACTTAGAATCACTGTCTTCACCCTTACCTGGCAGACCTGAAGGGCCTTACAGATCATTGGGATGAAATCTCGAATCAGAGGGCGAGGACGTGAAACAAAAGCAAAGAGGGCAAGAAATGTGCTCAAGACACGGAGCTCGTCAGTAATGGGCAACGCTTTGGGCAATGCTGACTCAGAGCCGTCCATTGCTCCCAGCACTTCACCTGCGTTAACCTACTTTATCCTTGAGACAATAACTATGGGTGGAAATCCCTATCGTTACCATCATCCCTATTTTACAGATGAGGAGACTGAGGCATAGAGTTAAGTCACTTACTCCAGGAAGCAAGGGAGGCAGGATGCGAACCCAGGCACCCTGGCTCAGGATGCCAGCAGCATCACTTGTAGGGCGGTCTGCTTTGGGGGAGATCAGGCCCCGATTTCAGCCCCCGAGTCCTAGCTCCCCGTCCGTGTCTTGTTCTGCTGATCCCATCACCTCCTGCCTCTGGGGGGCTGGCCTTCCTCCATTCGCTGGACCATCCTGGCGACCGTGATGCCATCGCTTTCACGTCATCCGTGAGGACAACGAGGCTCTGAGTGGGGAGGCGGCCTGCTCGAGGCTGCTCACACCGGTCGCGAGTGCCTGAGCTGTGAAACCTCAAACCTTCAGTGGCCCCAGTGGCTCTGGTCACTGCAGGGGCCCTGAGCTGGGGGCCACGAGAGAGGCATGGCTTTTCCACCTCGCTAGCGTTCGGGCTTCCCGCAGTCGGCCCCGCACAGTCCTGGCGATGGGGCCTTTCGTGGGCAGCGGGAGGGCACCCCCGTGGGCAGCTGGCCCCAGTCCTGCTCCCTGCAGGGCTGACCGACCAGCTCTCTGCCTGGCACGGAGCCACCACCAGTGCCCGCTGAGAGCCTGGCCACGGCTCAAGGCCCCGACAAAAATGCCTGCTGCAAGCAGGGAGGGGGTGCAGGAGGGATGGTGGCCTTAGACACAGTTTCAGACCATTTGCTGAGCGAGAGGGGCCAGCCTGGGGGGTACTGGGGCGAAAGTGGCCTTGTGTCTGCCTGGAAATGATTCCCCAGCTCAAAAATTAACCTCCTGACACGGCATTTTCTTCTTTCTCCCCCACTCACGTCTGCATATTTTGTCTGCAGACTTTAATCCCTGTAGTAATGGATTGGCTAAATCCGAGAGGCTGGGATTTCTTCGGTGGGGGGATTATAAGGCTTCCTGTAAGAAATGCCTGGGTTGGATTGGCACGACTAGGTCAGGGTCGGGGACTGTGCTGACCAATCCCCCACCCCCCAACATCCTTGGCCAGGATGGGGCGTAAGCCAGATGAGGCACCCGTTGGAGCAGAGGGTAAGCCGGGCTCCCCCTCATCCAGCCCTGCCCCCGACTCCCCTGCCTGGCAAAGCTCAAGGCACAACAGTCTTTCAGCGAAACAAGTCCTTACCTCTCACTTGCTGTGTGACTTCAGGCCAACCACTTTCCTCCTCTGGGCCACCATTGCACTAGGGGTTCATGTAGAGCAGGGTTTCTCAGCCTTGACACTGTTGACATTGGTCCCACTGGGAACAAGGATTTCTGTGTCGTGGGGCCATCCTGCGTGTTGTAAGAGGCCAGCATCCCTGGCCTGTATCCACTAGACACCAGTAACATCCTTCCCATTATAGCAACCCCAAATGCCCCCAGATAAGTGCCCCCCAGGGGACACAATCCTCCCCTTTTGAGAACCATTGAATTCAATGATCTCAGGGGACGCCTGGGCGGCTCAGTCGGTTAGGCGTCCAACTTCGGCTCAGGTCATGATCTCACCGTCCATGAGTTCGAGCCCTGCGCCGGGATCTGTGCTGATACCTCAGAGCCTGGAGCCTGCTTCAGGCTGTGTCTCCCTCTCTCTCTGCCCCTCCCCTGCTTGCACTCTGTCTCTCTCAAAAATAAATAAACATTAAAAAAAAAAGAAAAAACCATATTTGTAGTTGAAATTTGGAAAGTAGGGCAAATAATGAAGAAATAGAAATGTACTCATAATCTCACTCCGAAAACAGCCTGCCCGTCAAGTGCATATTCTTTCCAGATGTTTTCACACACATTCACTCTGATGGGATCCTCTCTGATGTAACATCCTGGGTCACTGTTATTATTCTCAGTCGGCAAGTGGAGGAGCACAGCCTCAGGGCGCTCAGATTTCTGTAGCAGAACCGCCACACCCAGGCTTCCTGGCCCTCAAGTCCATGAGCAGCTCTGTCCAACACAGCTTTCTGTGATGATGGAAACATTCTGGCTGCTCTGTCCAGAATGGTAGACACGAGCCTCAAGCAGTGAGATGCGCACTTGAAACGTGGCTCACGTGACCGAGACCCTGGAATTCTAAGTTTCATTCCATTTTAACGAATTCAAACTTGTGTCATAGTAGCGTGTGGCCTGAAGCTCTGTATTTGGCCGGCCCAGCTCTAGAGACTTCGCTGGCATTCTTTTCCCTTCTAAGAAAAAAGCTGACCCCTTCCCACTTCAGCATTCCCCCAACCCACGTGAAGTTCGTCCAAATTCTGGCCTGTGCATCATGATCGGGACCAGCAAGAGCTGCCGGCACCTGCTTTATTGGGCCACGGCCTCCTTCAAGGTCATCCCCACCCCTGGAGGCTTCAGCTGAGTTGTGCCGACTTCTAAGGGCTGAGGGGATAGGCCTGGTGGCTGAGAGCTATTTCACCTAAGGCCTGATTCCATCGACCCCGGGCCACCTCAGCAAGATGACCCCCCTGAACAAAGTGGCAAGGAGGCAAATTGCTGACTCTGAGATGACCCCGAAAGTGAGTCTGCAGGATCCCACACCTGTCTCAACCAGAAGTTAAAATTCAAAGGACTGAGGCCTTGGGATCATGTGACTCTATGCTTCGCCCCGAATCTGCCCTTGAGGGATCAAGGGAAGTGTCCGTTTGCAGACCTGCAGACTGAATGTCCCTGCAGGCCGGTGGCTGGTCTGAGTTCATGGAGTAGTGGGCCCAGAGGCAGAGGTGGGACAGATGTGCTGTGGGCTGGAGTAAAATCGTGGATCCGCCCGGACGCCACTCCCTGGTCCACTATTTAAATGGTAACCAGGCCCCGGGTGCGGTGAGATCTGCTCTTGTGTTCTGCGTGGTCCTCAAGAGATCACTGCTCCTCACCAGACCTCAGTTTCTATACCTGTAAACTAGGAATTTTTAAAGGGAGCAGAGATTTTGGGGCGCCTGGGTGGCTCAGTCTGGTAAGCGTCTGACTTTGGCTCAGGTCATGACCTCACGGTTCGTGAGTTCGAGCCCCGCGTCGGGCTCTGTGCTGACAGCTCAGAGCCTGGAGCCTGCTTCCGATTCTGTGTCTCCCTCGCTCTCTGCCCCTCCTCCACTCGCACTCCACTTCTCTCTCTCTCTCTCTCAAAAATAAAATAATAATTTTTTTTAAAAAGGGAGCAGAGATTTTAAATATAGCATCCTATGATCCCGAGTACTCTGTGAACAACATGACATTAGATTCGGAATTGGGTCTGTGTGAGCACTTTTCTGGAATTTTACACCAATGAAAACCGCTTAAACTAGAGATCATAAACTGGGTTTGCTACTGTTTGTAGATGTGGGTTTTTTGTTTTTGTTTTTGTTTTATTTTGATTTGCCTACACTTTGCTCTTACTAAGCAAATCTTCTAAAACTGTGAGATTTCAGGTAAAAGCACAGTTTCAGGCTTCCTTTGAACAAGGAGGAGACCTGGTGTCGTGGTTCATGTTCTCATGCCCCCAGCAGCAGTGGGGTTCTTAGACGGGCCTGTGCTCTCTGTTGGCCGCAGTCCCCAACTCCACCCTGCTGCGCCCGAGACGGTAAAGCCGGGCGGGCGCCAGCCCTAATTTATCCCCAAGCTTGGGCTATTCGGCTCCCCCTACCAAAGGGATGGTTTTCTGTACCCACAGCACTGTCAGAAGTGCAAGTGAGACTTGAGGAAACAACGCGACTTCCCTCACTCCGTTGTCCCCTGCCCTTGAGTTTGAACTGTCCGATTTGGATCGTCTCTTCATTCATTTACCAGATATCCACTGAGGCCCTGGAGATAGACGTGAACGAATAAAGGCAAGGGTCCTGTTTGTTTGGAGCTTATGGTCTGGTTGGGGGAAGAGAGAACAGTAAGCGAGCCAACGAGAGATACTCGAGCTATTGAGAAGCGCTTGACGAGAGCAAGGCCAGACCATAGGCAACCAGAGCGTAATCGACAGCGTGGTCGGAGTGGGACTTCCTGAAGAGGCGATCTTTGAGAGGAGGCCCAAACGACAAGCAGGAGCCAGCTACGCCAAGGTCAGGGTCGAGGGGACCAGGCAGAGGGAACAGCAGGTGCAAAGACCTGCAGGTGGGAACTGGCTCGGCCTGCTTGGTCTCTGAGAGCCCACAAAAATCTGGGAGATTTTTGCTCTCCGGAAGTCGGTTCTGTCCTCAAGGCCTGGCAGAGGTTTGGGGGGCGGGGGTGTGAGGGCCAGTAGTACTTATTAATTCCCCACCGGCTGGATGTCTGGGGTCCAGCTGGCAATGGTGAATCCATTTGCCCACAGGAAGCCCAGCTGGGGCAGGCAAGCTATTTGGGGTCACCTCGGCCCTGCTCCAATCCCTAACTAACCAGCAAGGTAATGAAACACACTCTTGACCCACTTACTGGTGAAGCCCCGTGCCGGCCAAGGATCAACTTCCCAATTCCTGCCGTTTGCCTCGGGTCACCTCCCCAGCTGACACGCGCTGCATCTGGAGTGGTCCCTCTGTGAGGGACCATTGTTGACATCTTGGCAAGAGCACCAGGGGCGGGGGAGAGAGGGAGGGAGTGAGGAGAGGCAGGAGAGAGAATGAAACAGGGAAGAGCAGGAGGGGGAGACGACAGGCCTGGGACTCGGAGCCTTTGAAAGGCAACCCTGACGGCCAGAATTTACCAGGGACCCCCCCTCCCCCCGTATAACACGCGGTATTTGTACGCCGCACCAAAGGACCTATGACATGTCACCCCCGATGCAGGTGTATCTGAATGTTCACAGAAGCTTTACTCAGAGTTGTCCTGATCTGGAAACAACGCAAATGTCCGTGGGCAGGAAGATGGGCAGATAAGTGGCGGCATGTGCATGGGATGGAATAGAGACTAGACCGCTGATATGCATAGCCACGTGGACCAGTCTCGCGGGCACTGTATGGGGCAGAAAGCCTAAATCGTGTATGATTCCATTTAAGTCCAAGAACAGGCAAAACCAACCCACAGCAACAGGAATCAGAGCAGCGTTTTGGGGAGGGCCGTGAGGATTGACCTGAACAGAGCAAGAGGGAAGTGATGGCACCGTCCTGGGGCTGGTGGAAGTGTTCTGCACCTTGAAGGGAATGTGAGGTGGGTGTCAAACCTCACTTTGCACACTTAACAACGGATGCGTTTGCGGCGCCTGGGTGGCTCGGCCGGTTGAGCGCTCGACTCTTGATTTTGGCTCAGGGCATGATCTCCCCGTTGGTGAGTTTGAGCCCCGCCTTGGGCTCT
This sequence comes from Cryptoprocta ferox, assembly GCA_028646485.1. NCBI lineage: Eukaryota > Metazoa > Chordata > Mammalia > Carnivora > Eupleridae > Cryptoprocta > Cryptoprocta ferox. The sequence goes on from CM053576.1 coordinate 13,364,824, forward strand.
GCGTTGACAGTGCGGAGCCTGCTTGGGATTTTCTCTCTCTCTCTCTCTCTCTCTCCCCCTTCTCTCTGCCCCTCCCTGCTCGCTCTTTCTCTCTCTCTCAAAAAATAAATAAACTAAAAACCTTTAAATAAAAACAATGGGTGCCTCTGATGTAAGTTATAGCTCATAAAGCTGATTTTTGAAAAGCCATGTTGTTTTTTCTCTCCTGCTGTTGCTCTAGAATGTATTCAGCGGGGACGTTCCTGCCCCGTAACTGGGACGAAACCTCCTGCAGACCTCGTGACTTCTCCCATCACTGCTGGGAAGGAGTTAAAGTTCTCCAGTTACTTTAACACACAAGCATGGTCTCAATTCTGAGATCAGAACGGGCAGTTTTGGGTGACGATTGAAACAATGAACTTGATCTGAAGTGAAGCCTTTTCCGGCCCCCACCTGGGAGCCCCACAGGCCGGGAGCTGGTGAGAGGGTCACAGACTTCCCTCCCATGCTCTCCCTTAGGGTTGGTCCTCTTCCTTTTTCTGGAGTTTCTAGGTTTCTGACAGGCGCTGTGAGAGAAGCCACGGGGGCCGGAAGAGGCAGGGTGGCAGGTGGGGGCCTGACTGCTTCCCTGCCCTGAGGGCGGGGCCTTCTGGGCCCAGGCCTGGCACATTCTCTGACACCTTCTCTTGTGAGCATCACAGGGGGTGGAGGTGAGAGGGGACCCACCTCAGCACCTGCCAAAACACTCCCCCTTGGGGATATGCTTTTCTCTGATAGCAGAGAACCCTGATTTCCGTGGGTCTGCTGCAGGCGAGCTCTTTGGGGGTCCCTCCAGCACTTGGAAGGAAGCAGACCTTAAACTTAGAGACCTTAAACTCGGCACGGTTTAAGTCCTGGTGTCCTCCTCATGACCCGCCTCCGGTCCTCCAGGAACACCGGGGCTTTACCCCCATCACATCTTTGGAGTACGGGTCCGGCTAGGGTTGCCAGACAAAATGCAGTTGCAAAAGAAGATAAAATTCACTGTGAATTTCAGAGAAACAATGAATGATTGTTTTTAGTATAAGTGTGTCCCAGATATTACATGGGCTATACTCATGCTAAAAACGTATTCATTGCGATCGGTCCTGGCACTGACGGGGCATTTGGGAACAGCCTGCGCACCTTCTCCCGCCTCCCCCTCCTGCACGAGCTTCATGCTGAGGGGAGGCCCCGGGACCGGCATGCCTGGTTCTTTCCCGGCGGGCTGCCCTTGCGATCGTGCTCAGCTTAATCACTCTGTGCCTCAGTTTCCTTATCTGTAAAATGGAGATCATCATGGGACCGACTTTGCAGGGGTCGTTCTGACAAACACAACTCAGCTGACATAATGCAGATATAGCAGTTGGAATGGAGTCTAACACACAGAAAGTTCCCAGGACGTGAAGGTGTTATTAGTGTTGATAGGGTGGTGGTGTCGCTATCATGCAAAGAGAGAGGGCTGTAGCCTCCAGGTGGCTTATGCTCTGGAGAAAAGAAGACGAAATGGAAGGACAGGACTCCTGGGACGGGGCGTTGGGAGGGGACAGGGTGGTTATTAAGAGCGTGTTCTTCACAAGCAGTGGGGTGGGGACAAGAAGCGATGGCGGGACACACATGGCAAGACCAGGCCAGTGAGCTCGAGGAATGGGAGAGTTTCCAAGATGCCAGAGAGTCAGAGGATGCGGGAATTGGACAAGAGTAGTGTGGATCGTGCAGCGTGGCACAGAGGCACGCGCTTTGGAGCCAGATTGCCTGGGTTCAAGTTCTGTCCCTACCTCAGCAACCCGGGGCAAGTTAGCCGACTCAGCTGTCCCGTCCGTAGAGTGGGGAGAATGCAGCACCTGCCTCCCAGTGGCTGCAGAATGGAATGAATTGACGAGTGTAAATTACTCGGAAGAGCTCATGGCCAATAGTAGGTACACTTGGCCGTTGTTAGCTCTCATTATACTTGGAGTCCCTTAAATGCTTAAAGAAAAGAGGTTAAAATTAGAATTCCTGTCTAGACTATTTGTGCGCTACAACACTACCCTGAGACTGAATCACTTTGGTCACAGCTTTATATGCACGGCTGGGTCAATGTCCTTTTCCAACCTCCCCTCCAAAGTGGAGGGTAGTCTCATTGAGTGAGTGCATGCACGTAAAATGCTGGAACTTAATAAACACTCCAAAATATGGGTGGTTTCGGTTGTCATTCTTCCTATAATTCTTTTTTTTAATGTTTTTTATTTATTTTTGAGAGACAGAGAGAGGCAGCACTAGCAGGGGAGGGTCAAAGAGAGGGAGATACAGAATCTGAAGACAGGCTCCAGGCTCTGAGCTGTCAGCACAGAGCCCGACGCGGGGCTCGAACCCACGAACCGTGAGATCATGACCTGAGCCGAAGTCGACGCTTAACCGACTGAGCCCCCCAGGCGCCCCAATTGTTCCTATAATTCTTTTGCGTGGTGATGCGAGGCAGGCTTGAAAAGGAAGCTGGTTTTCCAGATGACTTTGCATGTCCCATCAATGCTCGACCGTTATAATGTCGAGGAAAGAAATCCTCTTGATGCCCTTGTCAAGATGACCCAGTAACAGGGTTACCCCGGCCTCGTAACCTGAATTGGGAAGCATTCCCCTCTCTCTCTATTCTCTGGAAGTGTTTGTGTAAGATGTATGTTACTCATGTGTTAAATGTTTGGTAGAATGACCATTGAAGCCAGCAAGCCTTAGAGGGTTGTTTTTTTGGCAGGAAGGTTTTTAATGATTGATTCCATTTCTTTAATAGATACTGAAATGTTCAGCTTTTCTCTTTCTTTTCCTGACAGTTGGGGACGTTGTGCTTTCCGAGGAGCTTTTCGGTTTCCTCTAAGTTATCAAACTTATTGATATAAAGTTGTTCATACAATCCCTTTATTATCCTTCGGAAACTGTTAGATTAGTTTGTGAGCATGGGGCCCCATGATGGGATTATAGCCTTTGGAAAAAGCGAGCTTTCTGCATGCACACATCCAGTACGGACCGGGTGAGGACACAATGAGAAGATGGCCATCTGTAAGCCGGGAAGAGAGTTGCCACCAGGACCCAAATCTGCTGGCACCTTGATCTTAGATTTTCTAGCCTCCCAGGATTGTGGGAAAGAAACGTCTGTTGTTTTAAGCCACTCAATCCATGGTATTTGGTTATAGCAGCCTCGTGGTACATACAACAAGATAGATTGGCATGTCTTCCTGAGCCAGCAGCAAGATTTGACAGCAAATAATTGTATACCTTAAAAAGAAATGGTTGCATTATGGAACATGAGACCAAGCATGGGTTGAAGAACGTCAAGTTTGCAACAGAATGTGATCCAGATTCCTGGGGGGAGGGGGTTTGCACGGACGTTCTTCTTCCTGGAAGCCCGCAGCCGTGTCCTGGAGTATGCACACCAGCTCTCGATACCTGATTGCCAAAATTGTCATACATTTGGCCAGCCAGTCGTGAAACACAGGCACTGTTTAAAATGAAATTATACCAACTTGTGATTCAACGTACTAAAACAGAAGTAATAGATACTCAAAGCTTACCACTTCCTGGCAATTTTACTATTACCTGTGGTCTTAGGATAACCTATATCTGCTTCATTTACATCAATATGTGTGGAGGAAATACTACATACTGATGTGAGACCGCCGAGCTCATTCCAGAGCTGTGTTCAGTGATGTTTCTCGATAGCTTGAAATCAGCCACTTGGGGGTATTTAGACCATAGAAGGTGGCAACCACCACAAATCAGGGCTTAGCTTATTTATCGCTCTGTGGCTTGTCTAGATGTAAGAGAGTGATGGAAAATGTTAATAGTGCAGATTAAACTCGACAATGTGTTGTTGCATTCACAGCAGTTACATGGTGACTAGCCCACCCCTGCTCCGGCGACGTGAGGGAATATTCTTCCAATATTTGAAAACCGTCACTCGATTCAGTAAAGAAGTCACTCACACCATTGGTGAATGAGTGAATTTCTGACGTACTTCATTGCTTCTCTCTTGTCTTAATCATTAATGTAAATAAAAACATGAACTGACATTCACAGTAGAAATAATTCATTGGTCAATGACACGAGTGACTTCTTAACTGAATTGAATAGTACTCAAGCACTTACACACACACACACACACACACACACACACACACACACAGCTTCACAGAGAGCCAGTTGTTAAATATTTACCAGTACACCTCTGCTCAGGGAGACTCTTGGTGAGCAGTGTCTGGGAGGGTCATTTGAGTTTGAGAAGAACTAGGCCCAGGGGACAGTTCCGTGATTGGCGTGGTCACATTTGCTGGTTAAAGGACAGTGACTCTGCCTCGCTCATTTTCCTGGTCTCAGCTCCCAGTCCGGGTGTTGAGAAAACAGGATGCGTTTTCAAGGTGTGGAAATGGATGTGGGTATGTCTCACAGTTTTCCCTGGCTCAGTAAATGAGTTCCAACAACTGGAATTACTGCTGGTTTCTCTCTTTGCCTTACACATCCTAACGGATTCTCGCCCAAGCTGTCAGGCTCTTCTTTGGAGATAGATAGACCCCGAATTTGGCCACTTCTCATGACCTCCACTGCTCCCCCAGACCTTAGTCACGGGTAATTTTTGCTTGGATTATTGCCAAAGACATTGGGCCTTCTGATCATGCCCTTGCCCCTCTGCTAGATGGATTAGCTCATCCTAGTGTCTGCACGTAGCTGCTGCCTGGCCTGTGTGGCCGAGGATATGTTTTATTCAGATGATGCTTGTTAGGATGGAATGCAGGTCAATGTCCTGTGGCGACTTAATGAAGTCAACCAAATCTCCTGGGAGTCAGAGGTAAGGAGAATAAAATGGCAGCAGACATCACCAAATTCAAGAAATAGTCAATGTTTCCTGGAACATGCAAGGTCATTGCCTTGAGAGAACGTAAGAAAGCAAGGTCAGGACAGTGAGTAGTTTTACTCAAACAGTGACCATGTGAATAATAAGATACTACTTATGATGGATCCTATGGGATGCTGATGCGTCAGACGTGAAGGCATTGTCATTACTGCACTCTTGTTTCTAGAACGTTTCCATCGCCCCAGAGGTGCCCTTGTACTCCTTCGCAGCTCTCCTTCTCCATCCCCCCTCCACACCTCCTGCCTGAGCCCTGACAACCACTCATCTGTTCTGTTCTGGATCTTTAACATCACATGGTCAACGTGTCATAGGTTCTGATATTCGGCTGATAACCGTTGGGGGTACTTGACTAAGAGCAATGGCTCTGGAGGCAGACTGCCTTGTTCCGCACAATCATTGCCTTGCTCGTGACCTCCCTGCATCTCAGCTTCCTAACCCGTACAATGGGGATTTTGTGAGGATTAAACAGTTCCTGGTACTTAGCAGCCCAATACATGTCACTTACTCTTATTACTGTTTACAGAGTGTGCGCTATGTGTTGGACATTGTGCTAAGTGTCATTTAATGGGTGTGCCGGCGGCCACTGGTGCTGACATGCATCATACAGATGTGGACACCCACATCTCCATTGGCGCTCACCATTCTGCGCATGCCAGTAGCCTCTCACTGAACCTGAGAAGGTCTGCACGAGTGTGTTCTCTCACTGTACGTGGGGCAGGCTGGCAGCGCTGGAGAGTTAATGCTCCAGGAGCAGCCTTCAACCAGTGAGGGCCAGGAGTTGGCAGGTGAAAAGCCAGCTTCCTTGCCTCCCAGGAGGACAGCTCTGAAGCATGAGCTACACTCTCTCCCAGGATCCCCCATCAGGATTGAGCCCCAACTGCCCACAGGGTTAATCTTCTCATTAATAAACTGTCTGTATTGGCTTCCTTCCCTTTCACTTCCCTGTTGCCTTTCCAGAACATTCTGGGATCCTCTGCCAAGTAAACTGTCTTCAGTCTCATGCTCATCTCAGGGTCTACTTCTGGAACAATGGAGTATTTCATTTACTCCTCAGCAGTCCTATACAATGGACAGATGTTGCTTCCCCATTGCATAGTTGAGCAAAATGAGGCTCCGGTGATGTTATCTGCTCAAGGTCAAAGCTCTGGGCACTCGCCCTCTCCACAGCCTCCCTGAGGAATGTGCTCGGATGGGCGCTGCCCCAGGATCTCTTCTCGCCCTGCTGCCTGGGGCTCCGGTGACCCTCCTGACCTGCATCTCCCCCCTGCAGGAAGGCCGCTGCCTGTTTGTCATCCTGCTCATGGCGGTGTACTGGTGCACGGAGGCCCTGCCCCTCTCGGTGACAGCTCTGCTGCCCATCATCCTCTTCCCCTTCCTGGGCATCCTGCCCTCCAACAAGGTGTGCCCCCAGTACTTCCTGGACACCAACTTCCTCTTCCTCAGCGGTCTGATCATGGCCAGTGCCATTGAGGAGTGGAACCTGCACCGGAGAATCGCCCTCAAGGTCCTGATGCTCGTTGGGGTTCAGCCAACCAGGTAAGAGGGACCACATCCCTTGGAGCCCAAACCCAGTCTCCCTGGTCTGGTCTGGTCACCCAGGTCAACAAGCTCATCACGTCCCACCTTCCATTTACTCATTCATTCTCTGGATATTTCATAAGCCGGACACAGTGCTGGTCTCCTGGGCAGTTCACAAGAGTGCATGAGCATCACCTGGGGAGGCCAGTTGAAATGCTAATCCCAGGCCCCACCCACAGGGATTTGTGTCCAGTAGTTTTAGAGACGGCCATTTTAGCGGTGTGACTCAGACTGCTGGGGGCTGAATCCCACTTTTCCTGCTTTGGGAAATGACTCCACTTCTCTCTCTTTGCCTGTAAAGTGAAGATATAATAGCTTAGACAGTAAACCCTGGCCGATATCATCCTACTTTGCTATTTAATAGCCCAGATGCCAAGGCTGGTAAGGACTGGGGGACGAGATGGCCTTTGAGAGATAGGGTGGCAGGGTCCCCTTCTGCAGGGCCTCAGGCTCCCAGGCTAGGATTTGAACTTTCATTCTAAGAGAATTAAATGACCTTTAAAATAGGGCTTCAGGGGGCGCTGGGGGCTCAGTTGGTTAAGTGTCCCACTTGGGCTCAGGTCATGATGTCACAGTTTGTGAGTTTGAGCCCCACAATGGGCTCTGTACTGACAGCTCAGAGCCCGGAGCCTGCTTCAGATTCTGTGTCTCCCTCTCTCTCTGCCCCTCCCCCACTGTCATTCTGTCTCTCTCTCTCTCTCTCTCTCTCTCTCTCAAAAAAAAAATAATAAACATTAAAAATTTTTTAAAAATAGGGTTTCACTGTTCTTTGAATCTTTGTTTTTCTTTGTGATTTGTCGCATCTTAAGGATCCCTTGCTAGAATAATGTTTTTAAATGTATAAATCACACAACACATTAGGATTGAAAAACACAACAACCACAGCAAAATACGGTTATTCAAGTAGATTTTTAAAAACACACACATTTGTGATGTAGTCCCATAGGCACTTCTTTACAGTAAATAATAAGACCTAGCGACTGGCTTAATAACAACTACAATTTTGAGACCGTGTTGAGTGTCAGTGATATTCCAAGATTTCGTGACTCGTGTAGCATGACATGCAAAGATCTGTGATCTTAATTGGTGACCGAGTCCAGGCACTTGTAATGCTATTGAACTTTGTTGGCTTTGTCTATTCCCAAAGGAAATACTTAATTTCTATTAGATATTAATAAAATAAACATCGGGGCGCCTGGGTGGCTCAGTCGGTTGAGCGTCCGACTTCGGCTCAGGTCATGATCTCACAGTTCATGGGTTCGAGCCCCGCGTCGAACCGTCTTCAGATCTGTGTCTCTTTCTCTCTCTGTCCCTGCCCCATTCACACTCTATCTCTCAAAAATAAATAAATGTAAAAAATAAAATTAAAAAATAAAATTAAAAAAATAATAAATAAATAAAATAAAATAAACATGCGTTCCCCCCCATCCCGATTTCCATCCTGAATTATATCCACGCTGGCTATTAATCTCTGCTTTAAAGAGTTCTAAGGTGGGGAATGACATGACCAGATTTGCATTAAAAAAAAAAAAACAATTCCTCTAGGCTGCCGTGTGGAGAGCAGACAAGGGGTAAGAAACAGATGCAGCCTAGTTAGGAGACTGTCCTGGGTGTTCAGATGAAACGTGGTGACAGCTTGGACTGGGGGGATGGCGGTGGAGGTGAGCTTTGAGAACTCTTTGGTTGATAAAATTGACGGGGGTAGTGGTTAGGGAGAAGAAGGTTCTAGATAACTCCTAGGTTTCTAGTATCGACTGTGTGTCACACACTCTGCCAGGCTCTGTCGCTGTGCTTCCTCCTGCCTGTGGGAGAGAGTCTATCTATCTCTAGAAGTGATTCCAATGCAAAGCGGAATTCCAATCCAAGGGGCACATGTGTGGGAGCCTGCAGGAGAGGTAAGGGGTAGACTTCTCCCTGGAGCAGGTTACATTTGACCTTGAAAATGGGTGGGGCTGCTATCAAACATATGATCAAGTCAGAACAATGAAAACGGTATGACTCTAGTCCAGAAATAGATTTTGAAATGCCGGATAAATATTCTAGAAGAAGTCTAAATCAGTGGAAGAAGGAAAGGATTATTCAATAAATGGTGAAGGTTGGAGTAATTGGCTTATTCTTTGAAGAAAAAGAAAACGACTTAGATCTTACTTTATACTATCCATCTAAACAAATTCCAGGTGGATTAAAAGTTCACGGTAGGGGCGCCTGGGTGGCTCAGTCAGTTAAACGTCCAACTTCGGCTCAGGTCATGATCTCACAGTTTGTGGGTTCGAGCCCCACATCGGACTCTGTGCTGACAGCTCAGAGCCTGGAGCCTGCTTCGGATTCTGTCTCTGTCTCTTTCTGCCCCTCCCACACTAGTGCACTGTCTCTCTCTAATATAAATAAACATTAAAAATTAAAAATAAATAAAATAAAAGTTCACGGTAAGGAAAAAAGATCATGGAACTTGGATTCCAGTTGGTGGGAGGGGCCAGGCAATGGCAGGCAGGCAGGAGATCAGGGCTGTCTGGGTGCGCTGGTGAGTTCAGGGGAGTCTAGCAGGTGCCTGGTAGGAATAGGGGGGGAAGTGGCAGAGGAGGCTGGGGAAGACGGTGTGGGGGGATGTGGTGGATGGTCTTGGTGCCAAACCAAGGCAATTGTATCCTGTAATGGAAGCCATCGAGGACTAGGGGACAAAGGAGAGAAAATTTCAGGGCCGGGTGTCATTGGACTATTTTGCCTTGGGTACCCGTGGCCAGTTCACTTAAGCACGTGGAATCAGTGTCCTTAGACCTGAGGTAAGGCCGGCGAACGGATCTGGCCCCCACTTGGTCGCCTGCCTTGTCCTCTCTGGGTCTTAGCTTTCCAACTGTAAAACAAGCAGGGAGGATTCCTCCAGGTGGCAACGTGGGACCAGAGGACCTCCTGGGCCCCATTCTGGATGCGTCTCTAACTCCGTCTGTCCCCAGGCTCATCCTGGGAATGATGGTGACCACCTCCTTCCTGTCCATGTGGCTGAGCAACACTGCCTCCACCGCCATGATGCTGCCCATCGCCAGCGCCATCTTGAAAAGTCTCTTTGGCCAGGAGACTCGGAAGGACCTCAGTCAGCAGGGTGAAGAGAACTCAGGTGAGGCTGTGCAAAGGCACTGGGGCAGCCCCCACCAGCGTGCAAGAGTGGGAGCAGGATGTCCAAAGGTTGCAGGGGATGGTGACACGAATGCACTTACTGAGCATATACTATATGCCAAGTGTTTAAATAATAATAGTAACCGAGAATTAGCTATGTCAAACCTTGATACCTTGTTTTTTTTTTATTGCATTTATTGAGTGCTTACTGTGTACTGAGTGATGAGTTCAACACTTTGCCTACATTATCTCTTTTATCTCTCAAACAGCCTTATGAAGTAGGCAGGATCCTTAAGCCTGGCTTTAGAGCATTTAAAGAGATGCTCAGCATCACTAATCCTCAGAGAAATGCAAATTGAAACAACAAGGTATACTTCAATGAGATTGGCAAAAATAAGGAAGCTAGACAGGGCCGCATGGCGGCAAGAAGGGGGCCATGGGAACTCTTGTGTTCTGCACTGGGTCAGCCTTTCTTAAAGGAATTCTGCAAATGGACAATCAGGTTAAATGTGCACAGACCCTGTAACCCAGCGGTTTTGCTCCTGGAGGCACGTGCCAAAGGAACTCTGTCGCGGGTCCACGAAGGGGACGGTTGTGACAGTGTTCACTGCTGCGTTCTCCGTGGTGGGGTGAGTTAGTAGCCACGTGAACACAATCACCAGTGAAGGCGAAGGTACAGCGTGTACTGTTGAAACCATGCTGCTTTTAGGAGCAAAGAATGAGTGATAGATATGGATCTCACAAAAACACAGTTGTGATCGAAAGAAGCCAGAATGACTTCTAGAAGACAATACCATTATGTAAATGAAAACTTCACACAAGGGGTGTGTGTGTTCACACACACAAAGTTTGCAAGAACAGAAGCAAAGGAGAAACTAGAGATTAAACGCATCAGCGCGATCGCTCTGGGAAGGATAGGAGTGGGAAACGGGAACCAAACGGACCAAATAAAGAAACAAAGAGGGGCGCCCAGGTGGCTCAGTCGGTGAAGCATCCGACTTCAGCTCAGGTCATGATCTCACAGTTTGTGGGTTCGAGCTCCACGTCGGGCTCTGTGCTGACAGCTCAGAGCCTGGAGCCTGCTTCGGATTCTGTGTCTCCCTCTCTCACCGACCCCCCGACCCCCACTGATGCTCTGTGCGTGTGTGTCTCTCTCTCTCAAAAATAAACATCTAAAAATATTTTAAATAAATTTAAAAAAAAAGAAAATTTATTCTGTAAGTGGCCAGATAGTAAATATTTAAGGGTTTGCTGGCCACACCGTCACAGATACTCAGACTCTGTCCTTGCAGAGAAAAAGCATCCACAGACAATATGTAAATAAGTGGGCATGGCTGGGTTCCGATGAAATTTTATTTATGGGGTGCTGAAATTACAATTTTGTGTAATTTTCACATCACGAAGTATTATGCTTCTACTGACTTTCTCCAGGCATTTAAAAAATGTAAAAGCCATTCTCTGGGCACCTGGGTGGCTCAGTCGGTTAAGCGTCCGACTTCGGCTCAGGTCAGGATCTCGCAGTTCGTGAGTTTGAGTCCCGCATCGGGCTCTGTGCTGACAGCTCAGAGCCTGGAGCCTGCTAAGGATTCTGTGTCTCCCTGTCTCTCTGTGCCCCCCACCCCGTGCTCTGTCTCTCTCAGTCTCTCAAAAATAACTAAACGTTAAAAAAAACTTTTTTTTTTATGTAAAAACCATTCTCAATTGGCAGGCAGTGGGCCAGAGTCAGCCCATAGGCCATAGTCTGCTCACGGCCACGGCTTCGTTGGTTTTCAGACTGTTTCCCTTGGGTGTTGGGGCTTCCAGAGAACCGCCTCACAATCACCATGGAATGGAGACAAGCCATGGAGACTCGGCTCCTTCTCCCGCTTCTGTCCCAGCTTCCCCACTTTATCTGTTTTATACACTCGGCTTCCAAGTAACAATCATAGACGTTTACGGAGCACTTACTTCGCGCCAGGGCTCTTCTTGGGAGCCTTGCGTCTGAATGAGGTAGAGCCAGCATTGACCCCATTTAGAAGATTGGAAATTGAGGAAGAAATGTAAGAAAAAAGGATAGAGTGGCCTCCAAGGTCGCACAGTTGCAAAACAGCGGCTCTGGTATTTTGAATCTAGGCTGGCTGACTTCAGAGCCTGGACTCTTACCCTCTGCTAGTCTGTCTTGTACACAAGATTTTTTTTTTTTTCCCCAAGAGTTTAGTGGCCACGGGAAAAAAAAAAAGTTTGAGAGCCGTTTCCTTCATTATAAAGATGAAAAAAATCTGAGACCAGGAAAGGGGAAAGGACTTGCCTACAGTCACACACAGTGTTGGGTGCAAGGCGAAATCCAGAATCTTCTCCCATATGCCGCAGGATGTCAGGAGGCAGGAGACCCTGGGAAGCTGGGCCAGACGCCTCCTTTCGCAAGCGGTAGGATCAGAGAGCAGGATTGATTATTGATCAGCCCTAAGTCCTAAAACAAGGCTAATTCCAGTGCAAAGAGAGATGTTCCCTTTCACCCAGGCTCTGTGCCCTGTCCGGGTGGCGGGACATGAGGGCGGTGGGGGAGGGAGTGGAGACCTGAGTGGGCCAGGACAGGGGCGAGGAGGCTCCTGGGAGATCTACGTCCATGAGGGACACCAGAGCAACAATAATGATGATAACATGAGCTCTCATTTCCTGAAGACCCACCATATTCCAGACGTGGTGCTAAATTTTTCACACCCGTTGGCTCATTTAATCTTTATAACAGTACAAGGAGGCGGGTGAGCCCCATTTTACGGACGAGGACACTGAGGCTCAGGGAGGCAAAATGATTTGCCCAAAGCAACGTGGTGAGTTCGTTGCTGAGCTCTGTCTGAATCTAGCATCTATGATTGTAGGCACCATGTAAGAGCAGGACGGGCCTGGGGCAGGGCTCACTGGACAAGACCCAGGGGGTCCTCAATCTTCGAGGGCAGCCCTGATGCTGCCTTTCAGTTTCTTTACCCAGTTCAGCTTCCTGCACCGCCTCAGGGACCGAGGGCCTACGTGTGCGGTGACTTCTCCAACACCTAATACGTGTGTTCTCATTAGACCCTCCACTACAGCCCTCCAGGGCTGGCCGTATCATCATACCCATTTTACAGAGGGGAAAACCGATGCTCAAAGTAATGAAGTATTTGCCCAGTGTCCCTCCGCCAGGAAGGGGTCCATCTGACTTTGGAATCCAAACCCCATCACTGTTTCCTTCCTTTTCTCTGCCCCAAGATTAGGCTAGCTTGCCATCCTTCAAGGTAACATCATTCAAAAAGCAACCTTTTCGGCTGGGTTAAGCATCGCCCTCCTCCTTCTCTCCGCTTTCACGAGGCCCGGAGCGGGGGGCGGGGGGGGTGCTTTCGGAGGCTCTTTTCTCATCTGTGAAATGAGGACCCTCCCATTTCATACGTATCGTTGTGAAGCTGGCATGAGACACGAGAGCCTGGCGCGTAGGATGTGGTTAATACATGGCGCGTGTATAAAAACCATTGTAAGATTTCCAGGAATAAGGAGGAGCAGGTGAGAAGAGCCTCCACCTTTACGTTTCCTTGAACCTCTATCGGAGAGGGGTTTGTTTGTTACCCATCTCTTCCATGGACCCCGAGCTCCATTGCCATGAACGACTACACTGGTAGAGTCTTGTTCACCTAGATGCTGTGTAGCACATAGTAGGTGTTTCAATAATGGTGCGGAATTGATGAATAAATGACTGAATGGATCTGTTACAACGCCGCTCTTTCAAAGTTTTTATTTACTTATTTTGGGAGAGAGAGCGAGCGAGCGAGCATGCAGGGGAAGGGCAGAGAGAGAGAGAGAGAGGCAGAGAGAGAATCCCAAGCAGGCTCTACATGCTCAGCGCAGAGCCTAGTGCGGGACTCGATCTCACGAACTGTGAGATTGTGACCTGAGCTGAAGTCAAGAGCTGGATGCTTAACCGACCGAGCCACCCAGGCACCCCAGTTACATCACTGTTCCAAACCTCGGTTTCCTCCTCCATGAAATGGGGTCTTAATTCTTATGACCCAGATTGTTGCAAGTGCTAAATGAATTGATGGATGTCAACCTGCCCTAGCTTGGGGGGCTTTGCTAAAGATACTGGATTGGATACAAGAACTCTCCCCTGAGTATCCCAAACTCCAAGAGCATGCCATTCACACCGTTAGCAGTGCCAGGTCAGACCTGCTGAGAGTGGGCGCTGTCGGAGATGGAGGGAGGGACTCAAGAGGTGGGGAATCGGGGCGCCTGGGTGCCTTAGTCAGTTAAGCATCCGGCTTCGGCTCAGGTCATGATCTCACGGTTCGTGGGTTCGAGCCCCGCGTCGGGCTTTGTGCTGACAGCTCAGAGCCTGGAGCCTGCTTCCGATTCTGTGTCTCCCTCTCTTGTGACCCTCCCCTGCTCACGCTATCTCTCTCTGTCTCTCAAAAAATAAATTAAAAAAAAACATTAAAAAAATTAAAAAAAAAAAAAAAGAGGTAGGGAATCAGCAGTCCTGAGAACAAGCCCGACTCTGCCACGGACCCACTGGTTCCTCTCGATCCAGGCTATAACTTGCGTCTCCGGGCCTCAGTTGCTCCAGATGGAAAGAGGGGCAGGGAGCAACGGCCTAGCTCTCCCAGGCTCTTCTGAGGCTGCTCGCAGGATTCCAAGCGGGAGAGTTCTCTGCGTGCCTCAGACAAGACCTTACATAAGCTCCAGGCTCCTGACCAGCCGTCCATTTTGGAGACCTTGCCCCACTGGCCAGTTTTTGCGTCGTCGCCTGGGTCACTGCGGTCACAGAAAGCACCCGGTGAAGAACATTCGGCATCTTGGTTTTTCCATTGTTGTTTTTTTTCAACTGCGTCTTCATTGACTTTATTGTCATCGTGATTATGAGGAAAATGATGCCTGGCGTACAATTTTTGCATCCTACTAATTTGTATAAAGAAGTAAAACTCCTCCTTCCTCATCTTACAGGCTACTGACCATTGCTGTATACTGTTGTATGTGCACGGCTTTCCTTCCCATCGGCCCCCACCCCGACTCCACTCCATTGCTGGTAGCAACCAGCTTCCATATGTGAGTGACAGGGGCCAGGTGGGGAGGGGGCAAACTGGTGGACACAGGGCGTGGCAGCCTCTGGAGGCCAGTTTCCCCACCTATGACTTTAGGTGAGAGTTTTCAACCCTGGCTGAACAAAAGAATGAACTGCTGAGCTTTTAAGAAATACTGAAGCCCAGGCCCCGCTCCCAAGCCGCTAAACCAGTGGGGTGGGGCCTGGACACTTCTAGGAAATTCTGCCATTCCTCCACGGGCGCCTAGGGCTGCCTTGGGGTGTGCCTGAGATGTTAGCGAGCTCTGCTGAGGTCTGCTGCCGTGTGACAGCGGTGGGAAGTGAAGGGTAGAGGAAGGTAGAGGTGAGTTGGGGCGGGGGGGGAGGGGGGGTCCTGGGTCCAAGCTCTTCATGTCTGGCCTTCCGCTGGGGAGTGACCTTGCCCACCAGCATCGGTGTCCTAGTAACAGGCCTCACTTCCTGCTTCAATGCCCTGGCCTCTGGCCTTGCTCGTTGGATGTGGGGGTTTGTTCCCATCACAGCAGCCCTGGAACCCTCATCCCTGTGGCCCAGGGCGAGCCGATCTGCATTCAGCTGGCGATCAGCAGGACCAGCCTTGGTAAAATGACTGTCAGCTCCCATGGACCCCACTCCCTCTAAATACCAACCGGGAAGGAACAGCCCAGAGCAGAGAGGAGAAGGGACTTCCTCCCCACACCAGGGAACCAGGGAGCCGGGGCTGGAGTCCAGACCCTTCCTCCCAAACACACATCTGCAATTAAACAGCTGGAGTTTATTCTTGTGGCCACAGTGAGAGGGTGCACACGCCACCGGCAGCCACGATGACCTCCATCAGAGGTGTCAGAAAGGACCTCTCAGGGGCTGTGGGCATCTAGGGTTGTGGGGGGTCTAAGGAACCTTGCTCTGGATCGAATAACATCAGAAATCGGGGGCAATTCTACGGGTAAAGAAGTGGCAGCCACTCGTTCGGCAAGAGAGGGTATGTGTGGCCTTATGCAGTGGCAGTGGCTCTGTGCTAAGAAGTGTCCTTGCTTTGTCTCATTTCATCAAGTCTCAGAGAGCGAGTCTGTCTGATGTTGGCGAATGTGCAAGATTATTTAGCTCCAACACGAGAACTCACGGCAAATCTGGGCCAGACCAGTTCCTGCCGCCAGGGGCCGCTTCCTTATTCTTTCTCAAGAGGAACCCACATTTACTAAATCCCACATTTACTAGGGCTCAGATTCCCATTAAATTCTTCCAGTTGGGATCTGATAAACTTTGGCTCACTAAATCTAGCCCACTGCCTGTTTGGGTGTGTGTGTGTGTGTGTGTGTGTGTGTGTGTAACCTATATGAGCTGAGCAGAGTTTTTATATTTTTAAATGGTTGAATAAATCAAAAGAATATTTTGTGACATGTGAACATTATGTGAACTTCAAGTTTCCAAGGGTCCAAAAATGAAGGTTTAGCCACACATGTTCCTTTATGTATTGTCTATGGCCATCTCGTGGCAGAGTTGAGTACGACAGAGACCATATGGCCCCCGAAACTAAGATATTTACTATCTGGTCCTTTACAGAAGAAATTTGCCAATCCCTGCTTTATTTATTTATTTTTTTATGTTTATTTATTTTTGAGAGAGAGAGAGAGAGAGAGAGACAGAGCGTGAGCTGGGGAGGGGCAGAGAGAGGGAGACACAGAATCCGAAGCAGCCTCCAGGCTCCGAGCTGTCAGCACAGAGCCTGACTCAGGGCTCAAATTCACGAACTGTGAGATCATGACCTGAGCCCAAATCAGACGCTTAACTGACTGAGCCACGCAGGCGCCCCACCAGTCCCTGCTTTAAATGGTGTCTTAGGGAGCGCCTGGGGGGCTCAGTCGGTTAAGTGTCCAACTTCAGCTCAGGTCATGATCTCATGGTTCGTGAGATCGAGCCCCGCATCGGGCTCTGTGCTGACAGCTCAGAGCCTGGAGCCTGCTTCGGATTCTGTGTCTCCCTCTCTCTCTGCCCCTCCCCTGCTCCTGCTCTGTCTCTCTCTCTCAAAAATATATAAACATTAAAAATATTAAAATAAATAAATAAATGGTGTCTTAGTCCCTTCAGTCTGCTATAACAAAAATACCATGGATTGGGTATTTATTTCTCATAGTTCTGGAGGCTGGGAAGTCCAAGATCAAGATGCCAGCAAATTTGTGGTCTGGTGAGGGACTGTTTCTTGATTCATAGACAGCCGTCTTCTCTCTGTGTCCACACATGGTGGACGAGGCAAGGGAACGCTGTGGCACATCTTTTGTTTTTTACTTTTTTTTAAGTTTTTTTTTAATGTTGATTTAATTTTGAGAGACAGAGACAATAGTGCAAGTGGGGGAGGGGCAGAGAGAGGGAGACACAGAATCCGAAGCAGGGTCCGGGCTCCGAGCTGTCAGCACTGAGCCCGATGCGGGGCTTGAACTTGGGAATGGCGAGATCATGACCTGACCTGAAGTCAGATGCTCAACCCACTGAGCCCCCAGGCGCCCCGGGCGTCTATTATAAGGGCACTAATCCCATTCATGAGGACTCTGCGCTTATGACATAATCGCCTCCCTAAGGTCCCACCTCCTGATACCATCGCGGTGGGATCAGGTTTCAACGTATGAGTCTGTGGGAGACGCAAGCATTCCGTGTATGGCAAATGGGTCAATTCCTCAGCTCTCTGGACAATCCTAGAATCACTGCTCGCGTTTTGTGAATTAAAGAACTGAGGCACAGACAGATTAGGAGGTTTATCTAAACCAAGGTTTCTTGACTTCAGCACTAGGACATGTTGGGTGGGACGACTCTTTGCTGGGGGGGCTGACTTGTCCATAGTAGGATGTTGAGCAGGGTTCCTGGCCTCTACCCACTAAATGCCAGGAACACTCCCCCACCCCCACTTCCACTCCCAGTTACGACAACCAGAAATGTCTCCAGACATTGCCCGATGTCTCTTGGAGGCAGAATCGGCCCCAGCTGGGAACCACTGATGTAAGATTACATCGTAAGTGATGGACTTTGGATTTGAACCCAGAACCCACGGGCTCAGCTATCCGTCACACCCTCAGTGCCCAAGGATATGTTCTTTTGTTCTTGGTGATGGTTTTAGCTGCAAAAAATTTTAATCCCTTCAATTGTTCTTGTCTCCAAAACACTACTGAAGGCTTCTGGGGAGAGTGACCTATTAGGCAAGGGATATCTTTAAAAGGAAGTCAGATCCTGTCCCGACTTCCCTCTGCTCAAACCCACCCCTGGCTCTGTTCACATCTGACTCGGAATAAGAGCCAAAGTCCTTACTTGTGAGCCCCAAGACCTCTGCGTGACCCAGCCCACCTCCTTCCCCCCTCACCCCTGCCCCTTCTCTCACCTCACCTCCTGCCACCCTCTCCCCTACTCATGGCTGGCCCCAGCCCCGCTGCTCGCCCTTCTTCTCAACACACCAGATACATTCTCCCCTCAGGGCCTTTGCACTTACTTCTCCTGTTGCTTAGAATCCTCTTCCCGTGACACTGGCTCCTTTTGTTCTTTTTTTTTTTCCCCCTCTTGGCTCCTTTTATCCTTGAAGTCTCAAATCAGCTGCCATCAGCTCATGGTGTCTTCTTGGTTGACGACAGCAGCCCACCTGCTCCCCTCCCAACTCTGCAGTCACTCTCCATCACATCATCCACTTTTCTTTCCTCCATCACTACCTGAGATGTTCTCTATTCATTGATCGTCTGTCTCCCCTTCTAGAATGTAACCTTCATGGGAGCAGGGGGGGCTTGTTCTATATTATTCACTGTGTACTGCCAGCTCATAGCACATAGTAGGTGTTCAATAAATACTGAATGAATGAATGAATGAATGAATGGGAGAGCGGGGTGACTGATCCATTACTTATAGCTAGTCCTTCCCAAACGTCCCATTGCCAGTGGCAGCTCAGGTGAGTCTAGACTTGAGTCACCGGTTGTCTGGAGGACTTGCAGCTTAATCCCTGCCCATGGCCCGGGGCCATCTCCAAATATGAACAGGTGGGACGGAAGGATGGAATTTCGAGTGCCTTTTTAAAAACTTTGATTACTAGTATAGGAGGGGGACCTGAAGAAACCCTGTTCACTGTCTTCGCAAGAATAGGAACACTCATCTCTGCCCGTCACATCCCACTAAAGACGTCCTATTTTTCCCTCCCAGCCGCTGTGCGGAGAAACGGCCTGCCCGCTGTGCCCACGGAGATGCAATTTCTTGCCGGCACAGAAGAGTGAGTTCCCGGTGCAATCGATCGAGGAGCCAGTGCTCGGTCCAAGGAGATGACGGACAAGAATTCAGGGCTGCAAGCTATCCTCCCCCTTCCCCCCATATTCTCCAAATGACCTCCTGTCTGAGTTCCTACCATTCATCCCTTTGGCTTAAGCAAGAAAAATGCAAATGTGGGTGGAAAGGGCAGGGGAGCACGTTAAGTCCCTAGAGGTCTGGTGAAGTGGAGCATCTGAGAGGAGGGCCAGCCGAGCAGGAGCTCACAAACTACGTGACAGGCGAGGAGAAGCGTGCAGGCAGGGATCAAGAGGCTCTAAAGGCAAAAGGATCCTGAGAGACGATCCCAGTCCTTCACAGCTGTGTGACTTAGGAAGCATCTTCATTCACGTCGACGGCACGTTTTCGTGGCCGATGTCCTTTGTATTTGGCAGTGTGGTTAAGACCTGGGGGTTTGGAGCCCTGCAGACCTGCCTTTGAATCTGGCTCTGCGGCTCACTGGCTGTGTGATTTGGACAAGTCCCTTCACCTCTCTGAGCCTCAGTTAGTTTGGTCCACCAACTGGACACGACATTGGTACCCACCTTAGAGGGTTCTTTTGAGGTCAAATGAGGTAATATTTACCAAGCAGATTGCCGGGCTCTACATGCACAGGTAGGAGCACTTGGTATTCGTGGCCTTGTTGCCTCGGTTTCTTGATGATGAAAGGGCAGGAAGTAAAGTCACTTGCTCAAGGCATCGCTTGGCATCAGTCAGATCTGTTTTATTCATTCAACAAATATTTATAGACGCTTAACAACACGCCAGGCACTGCTGGAGACGCAGCCACAGATGAAAATGTAGCTCTTGTGGAGTTTATATCCCGGTGACAAGAAACAAACACATGAGTGAAGTTCATAGGGTGTCAGATGGATGGTGAGATCTATGCAGGGGGACGGCCAGGGAGGGGCCCTGCGGAGTGCGAAAAGGCAGTGTTAAAATGGGTGGCCAGGGATGGTCTCTCTAAGAAGGTCACACTTAAGCAAACACCTGTAGGAGGTGAGGATCATGGGGGATCCATGGGAAGTGTTCTCAGCCGAGGGGCCAGCAGGTGCAAAGATCCTGAGAGTCCAAAGCAGCCAGGAAGCCTGTATGGCTGGAGTAGGGTGAGTGGATGGTGGCAGTTGGAGTCAGAGAGTTTGCTCGTGTGGTGAGGGGTGGTGGTGGAGGGAGGGAGCGTGTGGGACCTCACTGGCTAATGATAGAGCCTTGACTTTGAATGAGATGGGAGCCAATGCAGGCTTTTTTTTTTTAAATTTTTTATGTTTATTTATTTTCGAGAGAGACAGAGACAGAGCGTGAGCAGGGGAGGGGCAGAGAGAGATGGAGACACAGAATCTGAAGGAGGCTCCAGGCTTTGAGCTGTCAGCACAGAGCCCGACGCGGGGCTCGAATTCACGAACCGTGAGATCATGACCTGAGCCAAAGTCGGACGCTTAACTGACGGAGCCACCCAGCCGCCCCTGGAGGCTTTTAGCAGAAGAGAGACATGATCTTATGTCTGACTGTCTTATTCTACGGCCTCCGCTCCTTCCTGGCACCACATCTGGGGGCTTTGAGTCCAGCTTTGAGATATGGTTTCTGTGACTGGCCCAGCCACTCACTACCATGCATCCTAGGAATCTGTCTGGGCCATCTGTCCATGCAGAGCTCGTGCTGAGCCTGTTGGAAAAGACTCAGTCTTCATTCTCTAGAACTCTCCATGTCCACCAAATGAAAACCTCATCCATTGGATGGGAGCTCCGTGTCCATTGGAATGGAAGTGCCCTCTCTGGGCCTTAGTTTCCCCAACTGAACAAAGAAGTTCTTGCACTAGATGAACCCGAGGCCCCTTCTGCTCTCTCATTCTCATCGTGAGGCTGAGTCTGGTCTCCTAGACCTGGGGACCCACCATTCCTGCCAGGACTTTCACCCTGAGAAGTCAGGCCATGACATCAGTCTCCAGCTGCCTCTAGTCTCCCCTTCCTTTTAGACCCCAAATCATATCCCAGTTGCCTTCCAGATAAGGGGCTTCTCATTAGTAATTCAGGCCAGAAGATATTTGAGGTATTTTTGATTCCTTAAAAAAAAACTGATTTGTCATACAGGGACAATTCTTAATTTCATTCATTTATCAAAATTTCGTAACTGCACAATGAAAATGAATACTCTTAAACAAAAAGGAAGATGTACCCAGCATCCCACTCCCAAAGGCGGATTAAAACAGTTAAGGGAATACTATTCTAGACTATTTCTGGATATCTCTCTATGTCCATAAATGCGTTTTTAAAACAAAAACATTGATAATGCTGTAATATATGCTCTTATGTAACCTGCTGTCTCACTTAATGGAACGTAGTGAGTATCTTTTCACCTCAATACATTTATGGCAGCGTCATTATCTTTTAATTATAGAATCAACAATTCTTTAATTCAATCTTTCCCAATACTCTTAACCGTACCAGAAAAGCAACCCAGAAAATACAAAGGATAAAAGAGGGGGGAAAGCCCATGATTTCACCCCCAAGAAAGGCACCAAAATAACTTTGTGTACATCATTTTAAATTTTTCTTAATACTCATATATTCATAAAATATATGAATATTTTTTAAATAAAAAAATTAAGCAGTGTAGTTACATACCCTTTTTCACTTCATATAATGGACATGTTTTATCTTAATAAATGTCTGTCTAGGTCGTGTGTTTTGTTTTTGAGAGAAAGAGCACTAGCAGGGGAGAGGGGCAGAGGGAGAGAGAGAATCTTAAGCGGGCTCCACAGTGACGCAGGGCTCGATCTCTCGACCCTGGGATCATGACCTGAGCTGAAATCAAGAGTCAGATGCTCAACCCACTGAGCGTTTATTTCTGAGACAGAGAGAGACAGAGTGTGAGCAGGGGAGGGGCCGAGAGAGAGGGAGACACGGAATCCGAAGCAGCTCCAGGCTCTGAGCTGTCAGCACAGATCCCAATGCAGGGCTCGAACCCACGGACTGTGAGATCATGACCTGAGCTGAAGTCAGACGCTTAACCAACTGAGCCAACCAGGTGCCCCCCCCCCCAATTATTTCTTTAGGCTAAATTCCGCGAGTAGAACACTTGAGCTGAAGGGTTGCACATCTTCAGAGGCCTCCCTGCCTGCGCTGAGATGCCTTCTAGGAAGACCACGTAGTGCTCCCAACCCAAGCGGTGCTCCCCCCCCTCCCCGCCACGATGCCGGGAATTCTGAAATATATTCTGAACGGCTTCTCTCTGGGTTTGTTTAAAGCAAAGACGGCCCTGAGGCGGAGGCTCCCTTGGATCTACTGGCAGACTGTAAGAAGGAAGGGGAATACCGCAGAAACATCTGGAAGGGCTTCCTCATCTCCATCCCCTACTCGGCCAGCATTGGGGGCACTGCCACCCTCACGGGCACGGCCCCCAACCTCATCCTGCTTGGCCAGCTCAAAAGGTAAGGGCAGGTGCGCTCCACGGGGCACTGGGGTCTCTGCTCCTCTCACCCCTCCTCCTCTGCTTCATTCAACATTCGGGGAGATATGTACTGAATGCCTTCGACTGGCCAGGCTCTGGGGACCCCGCAGTGCCCAAGCCTGGCGAAGGCCCCGCGCGGGGGAACTTCCATTTTGGTGGTGGAGACAAGCAATAAAGGAAAAGGCAGATGGACATATATGCGTTGGTGTGATAAGTTATGGAGTAAAATAAAGCAGGATGAGGGTGTGGAAGGGATAGGAGCGGGTGCTATTTTACATAGGCGATTCCCTAACAGGGGGGCATCTGAGACCCACAAGTTCTGTGAGCGCAGGAGGGAGAAGCATTCCAGACAGGGAACAGCCTGTGTGAAGGTGAACGGCACAAAGACCAGTGAGGCTGGAGGGCAGAAGGCAGAGGGGAGTGTGGGAGGAGACAGGGCGAGTTGTGAGGACCCCAGCTTTTCCTGCTAGTGAGATGGGGAGCCCAGTGCAAAGCTAAGAGTGAAGGGACGACACGACGTGACCTCGGCTTTAAGAAACCAACCCCGCTGGAGGCGTTGGTCCGTGGCCGGGAAGGAGAAGCTTTGCAAACCAGGCACCCCGACCAGCCGTGGAGCGAGCTCTGCCAGGGGCGAGTGTCCCCATCGCTGAAGCTGTTTCAAGAGTGGCTGGTGGCCGTCTGTCGGGGCTGGAGAATAAAAGAAGGATTCTCAGGTGGCATGACTGGTCAATTCCATTATCCCAAGCCTCTCAGTTTGAAGATGGAAGCAAGCCCAGATGATTCAAGATTCCATGCCTAAGATGCTCAGATTCGAGGATTCTGAGAGGCGAGGATTCTGACATTTTTCTGCAGTGGGAGGAACGCCCTGTGTTCACTTAATCCGTGTGAACGCAAGTGTAAGCATTTGGCAAACAAACACACCCGAAGTATTTAATATTCAACATGGCCCCAAATGCGGGCCGACTCCCTTACCCGGTATTCAATCAAAGAATCACGGACTTCCTGAGACGATGGGAGAAAGCTGGCTGGGACGGTCTTCCTGAGGGCGGGTTTGCTATCACTTCTAATCAAAGTGGTTTTCAGGAGACTTTCACAATACTCGTCTTTTAACCTCCTAAGCCAATTTTAGTTTTTTTAAGTTTATTTATTCATTTTGAGAGAGACCGAGACAGTGTGAGTGGGGGAGGGGCAGAGACAGAGACAGAGACAGAGAATCCCAGGCAGGCTCCATACAGTCAGCAAGGAGCCCTACGCAAGTCTCGAACCCATGAAACCGAGAGATCGTGACCTGAGCCGAAACCAAGAGTCAGATGCTTAACCGACCGAGCCACCTAGGGGCTCCCTGAGCCAATTTTATTTTATTTTATTTTATTAAATTTTTTAATGTTTATTTATTTTTGAGAGAGAAAGAGACAGAGTGCAAGTGGGGGAGGGGCAGAAAGAGAGGGAGACACGGAATCCGAAGCAGGCTCCAGGCTCTGAGCCGTAAGCACAGAGCCTGACTCGGGGCTCCAACCCACGAACCGTGAGATCATGACCTGAGCCGAAGCCGGACGCCTAACAGACTGAGCCACCCAGGTGCCCCACCGCCACCCCCCCAGGCCAATTTTAAAACCTTAACCTTCCACTATATTCTCCGGTTCTGAAATCCTTTGATTTTCAGAGCTGATGATAGAAACCAGTGATTGCCACCCATGGTGCATATTAGAGTCACCCCCTCTCCCCCACACCGGGGTGCCTGGGTCTCTGTTGAAGAGATTCTGATTCAGAAGATGTGGGAGGAGTGAGGTCGCTCAGTACTTTCCCAGCTGACCAAGCCCACTGCACAGCATAGCCAGGGCTTGCTCAAAGATGACATAACATCATCTTTGTGGGTTTTGGTTTGTTGGTTTGTTGGTTTTGTTTTGTTTTTAAGGACTGCAAAATCAGAGGCCGAGATGGTCCTGCTTGCGATGTGGGGGCAAGCTGACTTTGGCCCTTTAGTGTCCTCAGTTAGAAGGAAGTACCGGCAAAGGGCCCGTGGGCTGGGAGGACAAAGCTGGAGCACGTCCCGGGCTGGACAGGAAAGATGTGGGCTCTGGCGCCTCCCGGGGCAGATGCTGAGTGCGGGGTAGGGAGGGACAGGGTGGGTGGGGGCAGTAGCTGTCAGAGGGTTTTCAAGCTGCCTGTCCACCCTGATATGAGCAGGACTTTGTTTCAAATTGAAAAGAAATTAAGGAGAAAATGCTGGAGGTATAAGTAAAAATATCAGATGTGCAGGATTTTGAGTAAATTACATGTAAATCACATGCAAATCATACACAACGTTTAACTGCATGAGCTTGGACCTTCTGGTCTAGAAGGAGGGTATTTAAGATGAACGCCAAGTAATGCGGGGTTCTGATTCTCTAGCCAGGAGCGTGGGGAGGTGGGGAAATGGCTGCCCTGAGCGTCCCCCCTTGGCCTTTGCTCCCCAAACACATTCGATTACTTTACTCTGATTATATAGGTGCATTGCAGATCAGAGAA
The DNA here is from genome assembly GCA_028646485.1 of Cryptoprocta ferox. Classification (NCBI taxonomy): domain Eukaryota; kingdom Metazoa; phylum Chordata; class Mammalia; order Carnivora; family Eupleridae; genus Cryptoprocta; species Cryptoprocta ferox. The sequence continues at coordinate 13,389,657 of CM053576.1, forward strand.
TGTAGAATTTTGAAATACTTTCAATTGCACTGTTAATATTAAACATACCGTTGTGTATATCTATCAACTTCCGTGTTCTAGCCAAGAAATAGCTGCCTGTATGTACACCGTGTACATCCATGTGGCTGACCTTGGCTGGCTCTCACTCCCCGCCCCCCCACCCCGTTTCTCCAGTTTCTTCCCACAGTGCGATGTGGTGAATTTCGGCTCCTGGTTCATTTTCGCCTTCCCTCTCATGCTGCTGTTCCTGCTGGTGGGCTGGCTGTGGATCTCTTTCCTGTACGGGGGAATGACCCTGAGGTATCCTCATGCCTACCTTGAGCTTTGACCTTGACTGGAGTCCCGGCTTCCTACTCGTTGGGAGCCAGGGGTTTCTCCAGTCTCGTTTCCTCCTGTGTAAACTAAGGATCGTCACTGTAATCTCATGTTACCTTCTCCCGTGCTGACTGTAACAGAGACCTCACCTCCCAGGGGTATGAGGATTACGGGTGGCGTGAGCTGCCTGCGAGGCCCAGACCCTCCGCTCGTGTCCCCCCATGGTCCTGATAGCATCGTCCTTTAAGTACTCCCGTTTTATGGGGCCCTGATACAGGAGATAATTTGGGGTGGCACTAACATCGACTCATATAGTGAGAAAAGGAATCCCTTTATCAAGTCCCATAGGACGAAGCAAGTCTCAGCCGGGTGATGAAGACACAGTCATACCTCTCTAACATTTCCAAATCAGCTTTTTAAACAAAGAGCAAGTGTCGGTTCCAGAGACATCAGCCAGCAACAGTATCTGGCCAGAATGTAACGATTGCTCTGCTTTCGTGTATTTGTTTTTATGACTACATTTTTTAATGGCAAGTGAGTCTTGTTTTCCACTTATGGGAGCCATAGAAAAGGTTCTGTTTACATACATAACTAAAGACTGAAATGATGAATCTATCTGGAGGAAAACATTAAGCAAATATGAGCCAGGTGGTATGCAGATATAGGAACATCTATGAAGGTAGGTTAGGAATTGCTGGAGTTTGGGAAATCCTAACATAGGCGCTGGGGGTGGCAGGCATGTCATAAAGTCATTCTCTGACTCCGCCCCTCACCTCTCTGGGCCTTAATTTGCTCATCTGTAAAATGGAACCAGTAGAAACGACTCTGGATCAAAGAGACATGAAAGGTTTGAGAGTAGGAAGGCTCCGATCATGGTGTTCCTTGATTGACCCAGATGCCTTCCAAAACTCCTCACAGCGGAGACTCGGGTTTCAAAGCCCGCATTCGCCTGGAGAAGCAAGTCCTGACTTTGGACTCAGACGGACCGGAGTTCAAACCACACTTCCATGCGATCTTGAGCAATTTTGTAACCTCCCTGAGCTTTTCATTTCTTCACTTGTGGATTAAGGCTAAAAATTAGCTAAAGCAAAAAAGTAAAGGCTGGATGAGGGAGGGTAGGTAGACTGCCCAGGACTGAGCCTGAAATAGAGCCCTTTTCTCCAGTCTGCTTGTTTTAATCTAACAAGCCTCTATCTGCAGCACTCGGCCACAAGAGGCAGTGATGGAGGAAACGCAGTGTTCGGTGACAGGTGTCTCTGGGTAACAGAGAAGTTTCAGGCCAATGACATGACAACATCTTCACTCAGCAAATATCTGCTGAGTACCTACTATGCGCTTGCCACTGTTGTAGGTATTGAGCATGTAGCAGTGGGCAAGGTGGAGACCATTACTGCCCCTTGGGGAGCTGGTGCGCAAAGTGGGGAAGACGGACAGGGAGCAGCCAAATGCAGCAGGAATGTCAGTCAAAAGTGCCATGAAGGAAAAGACAGTGAAGTATGAAGGTGTGCCCTGGAGGGCCTCTCACTGAACTGGAGGGTCAGGAGAGTCTCCTTGGGGAAGGACTTCTTTTGTTTTTTAATATTTATTTACTTTTGAGAGAGAGAGAGAGAGAGAGAGAGAGAGAGTGAGCAGGGGAGAAACAGAGAGAGAGGGAGACACAGAATCCGAAGCAGGCTCCAGGCTCTGAGCTGTCAGCACAGAGCCCAACATGGTGCTCGAACCCACGGACAGCGAGATCATGACCTGAGCTGAAGTCGGATGTTTAACTGACTAAGCCACCCAGGCGCCCCCAAAAAATTTTTATGTAGATGAATTTCTCAATCCTTCTCATGTGGCTGCTGAATTTTCAATTATAGTTAGAAAGATTTTCCCACTATAGAAGTTGTAAAAACAAACATATTTTTATTTAGTTTTTTTATTTAGATTTTTTTTGTCTTTTTTTTTTTACACTGAACTCTTTGAGCTGTTTGGGTTTATCCTTAGGGTGCAATGTGAGGTTTCAAGTTCATTTTTGTTCCAGATGGCCACCCAGATGTCCAACGCTGTTCATTCATTGACCCACAAAAGTTTTAAAATTTGATAAAGTCTAATTTATCTATCTTTGCGTGCTTGAGCTTTTGGTGTTCTATCTAAGAAATAGTTGCCTAATCGAAGGCCAGAAAAATTCACCCCTGTGCTTTCTTCTAAGAAGTTTATACATCTAGCTCTTATATTTAGGTCCGATCCATTTTGAGTTCATTTTTTTATATACGCTATGAGGTAGGGGTTCCCATTTATTCTTTTGCCTGTGGCTCTCCACTTGTCCTGACATCATTTGTTAAAAGACTATTCTTTCCCCAGCAAACGGTCACGGTCCCCTTGCCAGATGCCAGTTAGGCATGGAAGTAGGGGGTTATTTCCGCACTCCCAGTTCTTTCCCATTGATCCGTATGTCCAACACCACTGACTAAATCGTTCGTCATTTCTACCCCAGTCAGAGATACCAACTCTGTCCTAGACCCAATCCCCAGTCTATTTCTGGGCTTTCTGTTTTGTTCCATTGGTTTATTCATGTGACTGTTTGACCCCCCCCACAAAATCGTAAGCCTGGGAGTCCTCTGATCAGATTCACAGTTTTATAAGACCATCCAGGCTGTAGGTGGGGAGAACAGATTTTGGAAAAGGGAAGACAGAGGCAGGGAGGCCACTCGGCACAGGCTGATCAGTCTCCAGAACAGAGATACGGAGGCTCGGCCCGGGGTAGTTGAGAAGTTAGTCATACTTTTGCAGTGCCCGCTCCTAACCTCCTTGCTCTCTGTTTCAGGGGCTGGAGGAAGAAGAAATCCGAGATCAAAACTGATGCAGAAGACAGGGCTCGAGCTGTGATTCGGGAGGAATTCGAGAACCTGGGGCCCATCAAGTGCGTGGTATGGGGGTTCCTGGGGTGGGGAGAGAGCCCAGCATAGACCTAACTTTCAGGAGAGTTACCTCCTGGCCTGACCCCTGGACCCCCTGGGGGCGGAGTCCCAGGCAGGTGCGGTGGTGTGGGGGGGGGAGGTGGAGTTTCAGGATGATGGGAGCCTAGAGATGGAGGGGAGGGGAGGAGGGTGGTTTACACAGTCAGCCTCTCACCCTGGTGCTGTGCAAACACCCTGGGATCCAGGGAGCCCCTCGGCCTGTAGTTGGGGGGATCTGCTGCCATTCCAGCTAAAGCACCCCCTTCCCTTCTGGCAATGGAGTCCCCAACACTGCCTCAGGCAGCTACTGGGACCATTTTTAATGCATGTTTCCCATGTGGTGAAAATGCCTAGGAGTCAGGGGGCCTGCACCCCACAGTGGCTCTGCCACCAACTTCCTGTGCAGCCTGGGGCAAGGCACTAACCCACTCTGGGCCCTGCTCCCCAGTCTGTGAAATGAACACATTGGGTAGACATGCATGTATGACTGTTCCGCTCTTGCCTACCTCTTGGCTGTTTCCTTCTTTTCTGCTTTTCTGCCTCTGCCTCTCCTTTGCTCTTTCTTTCTCGCTGTTGATTCTCCTCCTCCCCCAACCTTGGGAAGTTCCCAGTGGGAATGATTTAAATAGCTTGGGAGGCGGTGGTGTTTGATGCTCAGGACGAACCCGGGGGAATATGGAAGCCCCTGGGCAGGAATCCCTTACACCCCACTCTGGGGAGTGAATGACTTCTTGCAGCTTCTCGGAGTAAGGGCCTGGGCCCTTTGCAGACAGCGGGCACCTGCCGAAGGCCTCCCCAATGCTGTGGCCCCCCCAGAGCCCACCGTCACCATGGCGCCCGCCTGTCTGTGCCACAGGTTTGCTGAGCAGGCCGTGTTCACCCTTTTCTGCATGTTCGCCATCCTCCTCTTCTCTCGGGATCCGAAGTTCATCCCCGGCTGGGCCAGCTTCTTCACCCCTGGGTGAGACTCGGGGACCCAGGGATGGAGCCCAACAGGAGAGATTCTGGGATGGGGCACCTGGAGCTGGAGAGGCAGTGCAAGGCGGGGGGGCCTGGGCTGGTTGTGTACCCTTTGTCCCGTGTAGCTATACACAGCTCCGTCCTGTACCCTCAGAAAAGTTTAGGTTCCGATGATCAAACGTTTGGGCTTCTCGTGTCTTAGTAGCTCTGCCTTTGGAATCGGACAGAACTCGGTTCAAATGCCAGCCCGGCCACTTACAAACCATGCAACCGTGAGATCATCCTTCACTCATGCATTCACTCATTAGTTTGTTCGTTCAATGAGTCAGCATTTATTGGGCGCCGATTAGGTGCTAGACATTATGCTAGATGCTGGAGGCACAGACAGAGACCACGTGGTTAGACATCAGCACCCTGCAGATTGTAGTGGGTGCCAAGGAAGAAAGGGCTAGGGGGCTATATTATCAAAGAAGCAGGTGGTGGGGGCATCGACGTCAGGTAGTTCTGGGAGGATGCAAACGTTAAGAAGAGCACAGGTAAGAACCTGCTACCCAGTCGGATTTGGGGGCCCAAGGGAAGGAGCGTCTGCATAGGTGGTGATTAGGTGGAGAAGAGGCTGCACGTGGCTTCTCAAGGATTCGATCTTGGACTTGGGTTACACTTGTCATAAGTCGAATATGTCGTTCAAATACTGCAACAGGCAGTTGGAGTTCAGAGGAGGTGTTGGGCTGCAGATATAAATCTGGGAGCCATGATATAAGTTTGGGATTTAAGTCCATAGGAATTGATGGGGCCAGCTAGGGAAAGAGCAAAGGGAGTGTGTGGAAGACTCTGAGGACCCCCCAACATTTAAGCGCCGGGTGGAGGAGAGAAAGGGAGGAGCAGTCGGGGAGGTGAGGTGGAAAATCTGGGGCAATGAACCAGCAAAGGCCGAGAGAGGAGAGCGTTGTAATAGAGAGTGAGCCAGCAGCCTCATCAGGTTCTGGAATGTCAGAACATGATGACATAGGAAATACGTCTCTGGACTTGGCGAGATCTGATGATTCCCATCAGCACCATTCAGTAGAAATATAACGTGAGCCACGTATGTACTTTTCAAGTTTCAGTAGCCGCATTTAAAAAGTCAGAAGAAACAATGAAATCAATTTTAGTAATATATTTCACTTAACCCAGTATATTATTTCAACATGCAATCTATACGAGAAATTATTGAGATAGTTTACGTTTTTTTCATACTAAGTCTTCAAAGTCCCATCTAAGTTGGGTCTTGCCAGATTTCAAGTGTCCACTAGCCACGTGTGGCTGGGGGCTGCCATTTGGGTAGAGCAGCTCTACACACGCTAGTCTTGGAGCCTCAGACTCCCCCTTGGTGAAATGAGTGATAGAAAGTTCTGATCTCATATGGATTTTTATAAGGAAGAAATGATGTCATTTCATGGAGCCCAGAGGAGCCATTGTCTTATTTTTCCTGAAATGTAGCTGCTTTGTTATTTTCCTCAGATGAAAAATGGGTCTTGTAAACATTCCAACAATACAAAGAACACGAAAGTCACCTAGAAACCCAGTCTCCAATTCCGATACACATCTTTCCTGACTTAAAAATGTCTGTCTGAGAACCGCTCTACATCTTAATCCCATTGATGGTTATAGGACTATATACGTTAGTCAAAACTCAGAAGTATATTATCCTTTAGATGGGCGCGTTTTGATTTCATTATACTTCGGTAAAGCTAATTGTAAAAATATATGCAAACTAGCTCCAAAGAATCCTATCTAAACAGAAGATTTTTTAACAGAAATGGGAGTACCGTGGACATATCATTTGTGATCTGCTTTTTTCTTTTTTGTCTAATCATAAAAGTTATGTATCCTTATAAAAAATTCGAACAGTGTTGAATTGAAAAAGGGAAAGTTACTCTTTATTATTGAACCTCGGTAAATGAAGAGATTATCACCATTAAAATTTGGTGGCTAACATATCTGATATGTACACGCACTTACCCATGCGAATACATACACACAGCCATGTATGCAAACATGTTACCAAAACTGGAAGAAGACAGTAATATAATCCTGGACAGCTTGCTCTTTCTAACCTACTTCATTCTTTTTAAACTCTCCATAGTATTCTATAGAAGAAGAACATCTTAATGTATTTAATCAATTCCTTTTAGATTGTGTCTATTAATTCAAGTAAAAACTTTTCTTTTTATTTGCAAGATATCTTCATTGTACTTCTATGTCAATGCCTAAAGGTTGATATTATCTTATATCTTTAAAAAAAACCAAGGCATTTCATTATAGACACACTATGATATATACAGTATTGTGCACAATTTAGTTACGCGTGTCTGTACTAAAAATCTTGTTGTTTTTTTTTTTAACTCTTATCCTTAATGAACATCCCTGTACATAACCTCTTTGTTCAAGAATCCAGTTTCCCTGAGGATAAATTCCTAGAATTACAATGATTGGATCAAGGGGTATTTACATGTATTGAAACATGTCGCCAGCTGCCCCCCAGAAGGTTAAACCAATTTATTTTTACACCCCCAGTATATGCTATCCAACGTCTGCATTAGATTATCATCATCACCCTTTCCAGTTTTGCCTGTTAGCAGGGAAATGATACTCCATCAGCATTTTGGTTTATATTTCTCTAATACAGTGATAATGGCCATCTTTTCCAGTTTCTTGGTCACTTGAATACTCTCCAAATGTGTGGCCTTAAAGGGCTTTTGTTGGCGTTTGGCTCTGTGTTTCATTGAGCTTGGAGCCAGATGCCGCTGGGCCCAGGGCCCGTCTACAGCTCGGACCACAGCCTGGCCTCGAGCACACGCTGCCGCTCTCTGAGCCTCGGTTTTCTCATCTGAGATAGAAGCTGTCTGCCCCCAAGAGATCTCTGTGAGCTTGATGTGTCCACAAGAGGCAATGCGGATCCTTGAGATGTGGTAATTAGATTTTGCGGGGTTCTGAGGCTGCCCCCATTTGGTTTCTGCTGGTGCAAACAGGCTGCATCTCCAAGTGGTGAGCTGCCCATCCCAGGAGGAATGTGAGCAGAAGCTGAAGAAATACATAGCAGACTCTCAGAGAAGCCCTGGTTATGGGACCCATGAAAATTCCTCAGATCCCGTATTCGGTGGTGCTCAGGTCTCTCTTTGGCCAGGGCTCTCTTCCCGGGAGGATAAACTTTGGTCTCAGCCAGCATGTGCGTACCCGGGGAGCCGTGCACAGAGGGCTTTGGCCTCACGGCAGTTGCTCCATGCTGAGTGTAGGCAGGACAGTATCCCGGGGCCGGGAAGAAGGCCCCCCTCACGGCGAGCTCCTAATTCCCTCCCACAAATCCTCGCTGGCAGATCTGCCAAACTTTCAGCCTGCTGCGATGCCCCCGGGGTCACATGCTTTGGGGCCTTGTCATTGTAGGTTTCTTTCTGATGCTGTCACTGGAGTGGCCATTGTCACCATCTTGTTCTTCTTCCCGTCCCAAAGGCCCTCTCTCAAGTGGTGGTTTGACTTTAAAGGTAAGGTGCCAAGGCTGGGGTCTCAGTGGGCTCAGTGATGACTGTGGCTTGGAGCATGATAATCAGTGGCCCGGAGGCAGGGCCCCCGTCTGGGACCTGAGCCCTTTTGTACTAACCTGCTTCTTCCCTTCTCTCCGAGCTGTTCCCTGGTCTGGGCACTGGGGGCTGCCCCAGGTGACAGGCCAGGGCAGGAGTTAGCAAGTACAGCGGCCCGATCCAGCTGGCCGGCCGCTTTGTGCAGGCACGAGCGAAGAATAGCTTTGACGTTTTTTAACAGTTGAAAAGAATCAAAAGAAAAATATTTCGTGACACGGGAACATTACACGGAATTCAAAGTTCAGTGTCCATAAGTAAAGTTTATTTCCACAATAAGAAATTTGTGGACATTTATTCTCCTTAGTTATGTATAGAATAGCCTTGATTTGGCCTCTTGGCTCACAAAACCCAAGATATTCACTTTCTGGCCCTTTTATAGAAAAACTGTGCCGCCCGAGGGCCTTGGCTCAGTTGCCCAAGGCGTGAGACGTGAAGCTCTCGAGCCAGGTTTCAATGGATAGGAAGTGCTAGAGATGGAGGCACATGTGCCTAAGGGCGTCCCGGGTCACTTTAAAGGACCCTGAGCCCTCCGAACGGGCCTTCAGATGGCCAGTTTGTGATCCCCTGGGTTGGTTCCCAGCAGGCCACCCCCTGTGACAGAGGCTTCTCCACTGGGGCCAGTGGGATGAGCTCCCCACCAGGAGTCAGGAAATAGGGTCGTAATGTCTTGTCTATTGTTGAAAAAAAAAAAGAGAGTAATAAGCGGGTTAGCTCCACTTTCGGGGGTGGGCGTCTGAGTGGGGGCATCACGTAAGGATCAGCGGGGAGCTGATTTCACGGGGGCCCAGAAATGGTTATAGCAACAGAGCAAACACTGGGTCCCGGGAGCCTCAGGCCGTGGGCTTTCGGACCCCGCAGATGGGCTGGATGGGTCTCTGCTCCTTCGTCTTGCTTCCAACCGGCTTTCCCCATCACCCCCTCCGGGCACCGTGTGCTGACCTCTCCACGGTGTCTCCTGCTTCTACGCTTTGGCCTCTTGACAGCCTCTGCTTCTTTATAGTTCCTGCTTTTTATATAGATCTGTATAGCTTCGGTGCCCTTACTGTGTCTCCTCCCTCGCAATGCCCGCCTCCACGGGGCATCCACAACCGCAGCTTCCTGCCTCCTCGCTCCCGGCCCACTCACGCCCCTCCTGCCTGCGGCCTGTAGCTATCACTTCCGAGCACCTGCTGTCTCTCCACGCCCCATGGAGCCCCCCGGGGGTAAGAAGCTGGTCGGCGTGGCTTGTTCTTGCTTGGACAGCTCTCCCACGGAGCCACTGCTAGCCTCCTAGGTAGCTGGCCAGCCTGTGGACTGGCTGCCCTTGATCAGGTCCCATCCATGGCTCTGTCACCTGGCGGGGGCGGGGGGTGCTGGAAAAGCCCAGAGCTTCCTGTCAGCTGGGGCTGTGGGGAGGGCACTGTGATGTGGACGTTTGGTATCCCAGCTCTGCTACTGATTTGCTGGGTCACCTTGGGTAACTTCCTAGGATGCCTGGGCCTTCCTTTTCTTTCCTTCCTTCTTTTTTTTTTTTTTTTTGAATTTTTTAAAAAACGTTTCTTTATTTTTGAGACAGAGAGAGACAGAATGGGAGCAGGGGAGGGCAGAGAGAGAGGGAGACACAGAATCCGAAGCAGACTCCAGGCTCTGAGCTGTCAGCACAGAGCCTCACGTGGGGCTCGAACTCATGGACTTCAAGATCATGACCTGAGCCGAAGTCAGACGCTTAACCGACTCAGCCACTCAGGTCCCCCTGGGCCTTCCCTTTCAACTTAGAGAATGAACATGTCCCTTAGACATCTTTTACCTCTGGCTTTAGTACTTTTCTAGAACAGGGGTTGCAAACCAAATGCCCACAGGGAGGTAACCGTTTCGGATGCAGCCAACTGGGGGCAGGAAAATGGGTTCCATGAAACTGGGCCCTCCCTGTCCATCTTTCCTTTTGCATTTTTGAAACAGAGACCAATGTCTATATCATGGGGAAAACAGCATCTGAGGATGATGGTGAGTGCCCGCCACATCAGGGCACTGTGGGGTCTGTGGAGACCTGGCAAGCCAGTACCCTTGAAATAAAGGGGCAGCGGTGACTCCGTTTCCCCCGAGTGCCACCACGCAGGAAAGCAGGACCGGTTTCGCCAGATTTGCTGACTTTTCAAGGGAAGCACAAAATTTTATGCAATCTCCCTAATTTTAAATGTTGGCAACTAATTTCGGTGGGAAAACACGGTGTGGGCCAACAACGGTAGCGTTCAAACGCATCTGGGAGTTGGGTCTGGTCCGCGGAGGGTCCCTTGGGCTGGAGAGTGTGGGGCTGCCTGGTGGGTGGGGAGAGGGGACTCCGTGAGCACTGCCCGTCCTTGGGCTCCCAGTGGCCCCGTGCAGACTTGGCTGAGACGATACTTTCCGGCGCTCAGGTCTTACACGGAGCCTGAGAGAGGGGCCGGTTTCCATGCAGAGCAAGTGTCATGGTCAAGGCCACACGACTAGCTACACGGAAGCAGGAGGCAGAACCCAGGCATCCGGGCCAACCTCGATTTTCCGATTATACCTGCTGTTTTCCGTTCTTCTCTGGGTCGAAGTTGCCCTTGTATTTCTGTCCCGTTATGGTCACTCGACAAGTATGGATGTGATGCCTACTATGTGCTGGGCGCTGCGCTTGTGGATGACGATGAGGACGATGGCAATGGTGACTTCCGTTTCCTCTCTGTCCACCAAGCTCTTCCCCCAGATATTGCATGACTCACTCCCATGACTGCTCGGACTCCGTCCAAATGTCACCTCCCCAGAGAAGTCTTCCCTGACTACACTGTCCAGAACATCCCTCCCTTGTCACTCTTTACCCCTTTACCCTATTTTCTTGCCTTCGTAACACATTACATTTCCTGACATTGTGTATTTACTGGTTTCTCACCCACCTCCCTTCCTGGAATGTAAGTTCTCCAAGGGGAGGGATTTTTTTTTTTTTTTCTGTTTTGGCCGCTTCTGAATCCCCAGTGTCTAGAAGTGTGCTTGACACATGATAGGTCTTCAATATATATGTGTTAAATGAGTAACCAAGGACTTCCTCCGGGCGCACCCGGAGCCGAACCCTTTGCACACATGGGCCCATTTCCTCTCCCCAGTGGGTCTCTGAAGAGGTATCATTGCCTCCTTTCGCAGATGAGGACACCGAGGCTCAGAGACGTGGAGACACTAGCCCAAATCACACAGCCGAATGGCAGAGCTAGGATTCAAATCTGGTTCAGATTCGGAGCCTGCTCCAGAGAGCTCACAGGCATAGAGCGGCGCTGGGAGTGTGAGAGTCACATAGTTGGAGGCTGCGCTTTTAAGAAACAGCAGCAAGGTCATGACTGGATGGAAAAATAACGAAGACAGTCTTAAAAGGTTGAGCGCAGCAGGAGGCCTCGTTAGCACCAACCACGCACCTCATTTAATCTGCGGGATGTTAAACCCTTGGTCAGGGCGGGCTCCCACCCCACCCACCCTTTCCTCCTATGTGGGGAAGTGTCTTTGCCTTTTCAGACCTTGCCTGCCTCTTTAATGAACTTATACTTCATCGCCTAAAGGCAGGGGACTGTGCCAGCCAAGATCAGCTTTCGGTGCAGATAATCACAGTGTACCATCTGGAAAAGGAGAAACAAAATGTCAATGTCGTGTGACCCAGGAACTGTCCTGGGAAGTTGGGAAACGCCATTCTTGGGCCAGACCTGTCCTCCCGCCTCCCTGGTGGCCGCCTGCAGGGACGGTTTCGTTTCTAGAGTGTTCACTCTGCACCAGGCATGGGGCTAAGCGAGTCACATGACATCAGCTGATGAGCATCTTGGAGCGCACGCCAGGTGCCAGGCAGCGACGCTGGGACTTGGCCGTGAACTAAACAGGACCCTCTCTCTCTCTCCACCAACAGCTCCTCCATTACCTCCTCAGTGTTCACGAGGGCCCTCAAGGGACTGTCTCTGTGCCACGTGTCAGCAAGGTCAGACAGGCGAGGTCACGTTCAAGGGCGTGCAGTGAGCCAACGTTCAGAAGGGTCTGTCTCCCGGCCTATGCTCCCAGCACAGGGGTGGCAAACTTCAGCCCGTGGGCCAAATGCACCCCTGCCCTTTCTAACTAAGTAGGATTTCCTGGGGACACCGCCGTGCCTGCTCACGAACGTCTTGTCTGTGTCTGCTGATACGCCGACCCTTTCCCCGTTCTAACCAGTGCACGCAGACCCTGCTGCTTTTATAAAGATAAAAATCATCCCGTAATTCCGGGAACCCAGGATACCCTTAGTTTCTTGTTTCCCGATTTTCCTTCCACTTTTTTCCTCTCTGTACACATTCACTTACAAAAGAAGAGCCTTTTCTCTTGTAAATGAGGATGAAAGCAGCACTTCTGCAGAAGGGGTTTTGGGAAATTGAAAGGCTGTCCCGCATGTATGAGGAGTGCCTGCTTCCAGAAGCTTCTCACGCCGTGGGGCCCGTGACAATTATTTTCCCTCTGAATAGAGTAGATGCCCGGCCCAGTGCTCGTGGGGCTTTTCCATAAAGCCCCAAAATCAGATGCTGGAGCCAGACTGCGGCTCCCTGGGGACCCTTCCCCCCTCCACCAGGGTCCCCACAAAGACGGGACCGCAGGGGCCACTGACCCTTCCTCAGGCTGAGCGTCGTGAGTGTGCATCGGGTCCCTCTCTGCCCAGTGGAGACCCATGTCCCCTCTTCAGCCTACGTGTCTTCTCTCCACCCAGCTTCGAACGCGGAGCCAGAGCCCTTGCTGACGTGGAAGAAGGTCCAGGACACGGTGCCCTGGAATATCATCCTTCTCCTGGGAGGGGGCTTCGCCATGGCCAAAGGCTGTGAGGTAAGAGCAGCAGGTGGGCTACAGGGCTAGGGAGGCCGGCGCAGGTCCTAACCGCAGCTGCGGTCTCGGGGTCAGAGCGCCAGGGCTACGCGGGTGCTGCGGCCACCCTCGTTTACCAGCTGGGGTAATCGTGGCTCCTACCTCCCTGCACCTTACTCAGTGCTGGGCGCTGTGCAGAAAAAGAGGAATAAGGTCTGATCCAGATTCTCAAGGAGCTCACAATGAGCACACGGCTACTACTACTACTACTACTACTACTACTACTACTACTGTCATGACTCGGGGAGGGGGGTCTGCGAGCACAGAGGAATAACACCATCTTGGGCTCACCCTCCGGGCCAGGCACCGCTCCACGTGCTTTACACACATGAACTCATTTAAACTTCCCAACAAGCCTGGGGGGTAGATGCCATGATCATCCCCATTCTATAGATTAAGAAACCGAGGCACAGAGAAGTAAAGTAACTTGCCTCAGGTCACACAGCTGTGTACTCAGGATTAGAATCCGGGTAGTTTGGTGCCACAGCCTATGCTCTCAACCACCGTGATATAAATGTTAGAGATCATTCATATTGATTAGCGTTATTACGCATGTCGTTCTAGGGGGCTCTGGGAGCGGGGACTGCGGCGGGGTGAGCGTGGCATTTCAGGAGGTGCTCGCTCTCAGAACATGCAGGTGCGGCGTCAGCAGGCCCCGCTCAGCGGAAGTGCGGGCCGGTGCTGTCTCATCAAACGCTCACCCCGACCCTAGGGGGCGAGGTAATAGTTGTATCCCCATTTTACAGGGAGGAACACCGAGGCCTGGAAAAATTAAGTAACTTTCTTAAGGCCATACAGTTGCATCCTGCACAAAAGGGAGGGTTCCAACTCCAGTCAGTCCGCCTTCCGAGTCCGCCTCCTAAAGGCTCGTTTTGAAGAACTTCCCAAGAACAGGTTCTGCTTGAAGCACTTTGCAGATAAGGCCTCCGTTAACCGTCATCAACGCCACTGAAGTAGATGCGATTGCTTGTCCCCATTTCCCAGATGAGGCAATAGAGGTAATACGAGGCTAAACAGCTAGCCTATGTCTATGTACCCAGGAGATTGTTGGAGCCGGGATTTGAACCCCCAGGTCATGATGCCGGGCCCCACCCCACCCCTAAATCTCTCCTTGTAAGCCGAGGCATTTGAAACCAAAACCAATTAAGGGTTAATCTGAAATGAAGATGAAGGAAACCTGAAATGCCTCTCTGATTGCTTCCTTTTTTTTTTTTTAATGTTTTATTTATTTTTGAGAAAGAGAGAGAGAGACGGACGGACGGAGTATGAGCGGGGGAGGGGCGGAGAGAGAGGGAGACACAGAATCCGAAGCAGCTCCAGGCTCTGAGCTGTCAGCACAGAGCCCAACGCGGGGCTCGAACCCATGGACTGTGAGATCATGACCTGAGCCGAAGTCGGACGCTTAACCGACTGAGCCCCCCAGGTGCTCCCCCTCCCTTTTTTTTTAAATGTTTTATTTGCTTTCTTTCTTTAATTCAATCTTAATTTTCAGTTCCAAATAGTGATACAATATACGACATCCATAAGGTATATGCTAGTAAGAAGCCTCAGCTTGAGAATCCAAGTATCCGGGTTCCAATCCCAGCTCTTCCACTCCACGCTGAGGCTCTTTGGGCAAGTTTCTAAACCTCTCTGGGCGCCGATTTTCTCATCTATGAATTGGATGGAAGTGCTTCCTCTCTGGGGTTGTCGGAAGCGTGAACTCCCCGGGCGCTCTCTCTGAATCCTCATTCCGTGGCTGCTGTGGGCTGTGCTCCAGGGAGCAGACTCCGAGATGGACATGAGTCAGCGGGGGTGTTAGCTTGTGCCCTCGGGGTGCCCCCTCTGTGGAAGGGGGAGGAAGGCAGCAGGGGAGGGTTGGGGGGGGGATGCGCAACCCTGAGGCAGACCCCACAGGGAGCACGGAGCTGAGCTGGCCCTTCAGCGACGCGCCGATTGGTCTGAGACGGCCAGGCCATATCCCTCCTTCAGTGTGCGCGCCCGTGAGCCGCCCCAGGAGTGAGTGTGACCTTGAACAAGACACCTCTTGGGCCTCAGACAGCCCCTCAGGGGATGACGGTGAAGGCGGCTGCTGCTCGCTGTCCCTGTGCTGGGGCACCGGGGCCTCCGGCGTCCGGAGTGCCAAACCATCACACCGCGACACCCACAAGGCTGACGGTCGGCTGAGTGGCACATTCAGGTTCTCCTTTTCGTGACGCATATTTTTATTTTACTCATTTTTCCCCCAACAAATAACACACAAATACAATAGCACAGACTTCAAAAGGAGCAAACGGACGGTTGCGCAAAACTACTGTTTTTGTCTCCATTTTAGGAATCCTGAGGACCAGAGAGGTTAACCGACTGATCCTAGGTAACACAGCTCGTAGGTAGCATAGCTGGGATTTGAACTCCTGTCTTGACTTTTCTCACTACTGCCTTCTACTGGGGATGCATCAGGGAAGGCTCTCCAGAGGAAGTGGCATGTTATCCGGGTCCTGGAGAGGCCATGTAATGCAATGGGAAAAAGCACGGGCTGTCGAACCAGACTGCCTCGGGGTGGAGTTGCAGGTCTTGGACCTCAGCTGTGTGTTTCAGTTTTCCCATCTGTAGAATGGGAATAATAACAAGGCCATGCCGCAGACTTGTTACAATTATTAAAGGGGTCGATGCCGGTGGGGAACTTAGAACATAGCCGACATAGTTGGTTATGATTGTTGAATGTGGGAGAAAAGGGGAAACAGAGTCAGGGGTGACACGGAGGTTCTTGCCTGAGCAGCTCCGTGGAAATGGCGCCATTTATCGAGGGGACGTGAACCTTGCCTGACCCTGAGGCCATCTCTGCCCCAGAGGCTTCTCTGAGCCTGGGATGTGCTGGGAAAAGTCCCGGCTCCCAGTGGGGGCTGGGCCGCGGGGCCGCTGGGCGTGCTGGGAGATCGGTCTGGCTCCTGGCCCGGCCCCGGGCAGCCGCCCGTTTCCTCCAACCCCTGCTGGTACCGTCCCCTCCCAGGCCAGCGCGGCCTCTGCCCCGGGAGGGACCACAGCGCTCATGGCACACCCTGCTTCTTGGCCCCTGCCCAGTGCCCTCTCCAGGCCCCAGCCAGGCCTCCTGGGGCTTACAGGTCCTCGGACGGGGTCCAGGGTGAGCCTGGGTGTGGGGGCTCCCAAGTACTGGTGCAGAAGGGCTGGAAGCAGATCCCGGTGCTTGCTTTGAGCTTGAGCAACTCACTTAAACCTGCTTAGCGTCCACACTGCACTTTCCTGCTGTAAAACTGCCCACGGCTCCCCGGTTTTATTTAGACGCGGGTCTGAAGGCTTCCTTGGCCTACACACAGGGCCCAGCACGGCCGGCCCTGCCTGCCTCCCTGTTGTCGGCTCCTGCCTCTGTCCCCTGAGTGGCTCCCCTCCAATCCCTCCTAGTGTCCCTTCATGTTCCTCAGCGACACGAGACTCGTTTGCACCCCTGGACCTTTGCATCTGCGTTCTTTCTGCCTAATGCTCTGCCCTGAGATCTCTGAGTCCTGGCCCTTCGGACCATTTCCAAGGTCACCAGCTCAGAGCCCCTTCTCCCCCAGGCACTGTATCTAAAGTAGCCTCCCCTCCAATCACTCCCCCTATTTTCACCCCACTTATTTCCTTCCTCTCCCTTCCTCCAAATTATCCTGTTCATGTGTTGTTTGGTGTCTCTCTCACTAGAACGTAAGTGCCCTGAGGGCAGGGATCAGATATGTCTTAGTCACTACTGTTCCGGCATCTAGAACAGTCCTGGTACGTAATGTTCTTGGTAAATGTCTGTTGGACATGACCTGTAAGATGGGCTGTTTCGATCGCTGCTGATGTGATGTGTGGAAAGCGCACGGGGCTGATCCGTACCAGGTGCTGAAACCCCGGCCGCCTTCAACCTTAGTACTTTTATTGTGAATACAGCTTTACTGTCTCAGGGATTGAAAAACTGGTCTTCTTCTGGCCCCTTTAAGCGCATCTCATTTAATCTCCATCAAAATAAACTTATCTACAAATATATTGAGGTTATAGGAGCTTGAGAGTAAGTCAGAATGGAGCAAACCCTGTAGGCAAGCAGAGATGTGTATATTCTCCTTATCCTTCATTTTCTGCTGGAGAGTCACCTCGATGATGGTGATGGTGATGATGGTGGTGGTGGTGGTGGCGAGGGTGATAATGATGATGATGTTGATGGTGATGGTGATGGTTATAATGATGATGGTGGTGATGGTGGTGATGATGATGGTGGTGATGGTGATGATGATGGTGATGGTGATGGTTATAATGATGATGGTGGTGGTTATCATGATGATGATTGTGGTGGTGGTGGTGAGGGTGGTGATGATGATGATGGTGATGGTGATGGTTATAATGATGATGGTGGTGATGGTCATGATGATGATGATGGTGATGATGATGGTGATGGTGATGGTAGTAGTTATAATGATGGTGGTGATGATGATGATGATGGTGGTGGTGATGGTGATGGTTAAATTGATGATGGTGGTGATCGTCATGATGATGATGATGATGATGGTGGTGGTGATGAAGGTGGTGGTGGTAGTGGTTATAATGATGGTGGTGATGATGATGATGGTGGTGATGGTGATGATAATGATGGTGGTGGTGATAGTGATGATGATGATGATGATGGTGGTGATGGTGATGATGATGATGATGATGATGATGGTGATGGTTATAATGATGATGGTGGTGATGGTGGTGATGATGATGATGATGATGATGAGATTGGTGATGGTGATGGTGATGATGGTGGTGATTATGATGATAATGATGATGATGATGACAGGCATCATCATGTTATTAGAGAGGCAGCCTATCGAAGTAAGCCCTAGAGTCTAAGCTCAAAATCCCAACCCTAGGGCAAATTATTTCATGTATTCAGGCAAATTACCACCTCTGGGTGCCTCAGTTTCTTCAGCCATAAAATGGAGATAATTATACCACTTACCTCATGGAGCTGTTATGGGGATTAAATGAGATAATATTAGCCAAGTCTTTGGAAGAGTGCCTAGCACAGAGTACACTCCACATTAAGTGCTTGTGAAATTAAGTAAATAGTAACGAATCACATCCGGTGCTTACTACGTAGAGGAACTGTGTGTTGCATGTCTTTGTCTAATCCTTACCACAACTCCTTGAAGAAAGCAAGGAACAGAGATGTTCATCAATGTGCCCAACATCACACAGCTTGTGACCAGTACAGTGGTCTGAATGGTCACTCATGTGCGTGAAGGCTTCTCTTTTTTCCTTTCCTTGAATCCAGTTCACTGGTTCTCTCTCCCTACGAATTATTATACAGAGTTGTACTAACACAGCTGAGCCTAGTGTGTTTTATGACGCTCTTAAAGATTGTCAAGCCTCTCCCTTCCCATCCTGCAACATGGCCTCAGGCACCTCTTGACATCTTTGGGGGCCATACGGAACCCAGTTTGACAACCACAGGACTGGGCAATCTCTGAGTGTTTCCCCTCGTGACTTGAAGCTACGAATGACAGCATGGCATGTGCGGGGCCCTCACCAGGTACCCAGGCATTCTCCAGGTGCTTTATAGAGTAGCTCCTTTTCTCCCAAAAGTCACCTTCTGGGACAAGCACTGTTCTACACTTGTTTACAGATTTAAAAAAAAAAAAAATTAAGGCACAGAGAGGTTGAGTTGCTTGCTCGGGACAACACCGCTAGAAAGGATTAAGGTGGGGAACAAGCTCAGTGTGATTCCAGAGCCCTTTCTCCTCATCCTCTGGCCGCACAGCTTCCAACCTTGTTTGTTGCGTGGTGTCCCCCTGGGACACCATGAGGCTGCGTGTTTCCAAGGAAACAGAGCTTCGATACTTAAGGGATTGGGAAAGGGCAGGTGAAGCCCTTTGGAGTCCCCAAGAGAACCCCAGGCAGCAGGGGTTTCTGCCACTGCCTCTGTGGGACCTCCTGGTTGCAGAAGCTGAGCCAAGGGCCCGTAGGGGCCGAGACCTTGGCCGGAAGCCCGCCACCCAGAGGCCCAGACACTGGGAAGCTTTTGGCTTCTCATTCATCCAAGTCATTAATATTCCCTCTCTCCAGCCTCTCTCCCCTAAATCGCGCACGGCCATCAGTCTCTTAGGAGTGGCCTCTGGGAAAAACCAGTGGCCCCATTTTTTCCTTGCAGGGTTCCCCAGGCCGGGGGAGGGCTGGGGCTTGACCCTGCCACTCACCGTAATTTCTAGGCTCTCAGACAAACAGTGCCGATGTACAGATGTAAAAGAAGTGTGTTAATTTTACGGAGTCTCTTCTAGAGAAAAAATATCTTTAAGCATTTATTATTCGTTCCTTGAAGATAACTTTTAAGTCAAATTCCGGGGACAAGAATTTTATTTAGTATTTTATTTATGTAGAAACGTGGGGCACCTGGGTGGCTGAATTGGTTAAAGCGTCCAGCTTAGGCTCAGGTCATGATCTCGCGGTACATGAGTTCAAGCCCCGCATCAGCCTCTGTGCTGACAGCTCAGAGCCTGGGGCCTGTCTGGGATTCTGTGTCTCCCTCTCTCGCTCTCTGCCTCTCCCCCACTCACACTCTGTCTCCCTCTCTCTCTCTCTCTCTCAAAAATAAACATTAAAAATAAAAAAACAGTATGCTGTATTCTAGAATCATCATGAAATTTTAAGTTCTAGAGAAGCAGTACTTTTTCTATTAAACATAAAAGAAATGTGTAGAGTTTCTTTGAAAAAAACCGAAGTGTGTTGGTATCAAAGGGTACTGGGCTGTGCAAAGGGCTATGGTAAACATTCACTTGATTAAATATGTGAATACTCCTAAAGTGGAGTAAATCCTGGAGAAGTCAGCAGAGAGAGCATGGCGTTAGTTCTGTAACACTGATGACAGGGTACAGTCCAGAGCCAGGGAGGGGACAATCTAACCCGTCCCTTCTCGGCCCTGGAGGGCTGTCATCAGCTCTGGGCATTACCTTTCATTAAGAGGGGCAGTGACAGACGGGTATGTCCAGAGGGTGGTGCCCAAGTGACAGGGAGCTCTGCAGGACCATACTCGCTTGCAGAAGTACATGCCCTGAACGTGAACTACATCTCAGTCGTTACTTTTGGGGACAGCAAACAAGTCTTAGGCAGGCTCCGTTTCCTCCTCCATAACGCAGGGTCCAATGTCCCGAGTCCAGGACAGCTGGGAGGGGTTGAGGAGGTAATACCTGCCTCCTGTAAAGGCTTAGTGACGATGATTGTTATGATAATGAGTAATAATACAGTGTTGTGTTATCATTGTAATTATCGTCCTTTATCGTTAATCACAGATATCTGTATTATTGGTCATCATCTTGATAGTGTTGTATTTAATGTGTATCCGATACATGTTCTATATATGATATAGATATAGTATATCTTGTATATATTATTATATGATAATTATAAGATTAATCATGAATATTTCATATACGTAGTTGTGTTAATATTTTTGTTAGTAGTAACCATCCACAGAGGGTCCAGTTTCCCTCTCCCACTCAAGTTGGAGCTTAGGGGTGCTAGAGCCAAATGGATTATGTGGGGACCCAGGGATTTGGGTCCTGGGCCTACAGAGTTGGAGTAGAGACCAATTGAAGTAGCAGGGAAGCTAGGGGAGCCTGGGGGGGCTCAGTCGGTTAAGGGTCTGACTTCAGCTCAGGTCCTGATCTCACAGGTCGTGGATTCAAGCCCCACATCTGGCTCTGGGCCGACAGCTCAGAGCCTGGAGCCTGGAGCCTGCTTCCGACTCTGTGTCTCCCTGTCTCTCTGCCCCTCCCCTGCTCACGCTCTCAAAAATAAATCAACATGAAAAAAGAAGAAGCATCAGACGCAGAGAAGCCGATGCCGGTCGGCTCAAATGTGTGACCTTGGATGTGTCACTCACCCTCTCTGAACCTCAGTCTCCTCGTCCGTGAAGGGGCATAGTGGTCACTGCTGTCACCATTGTGGCCCATCCTAACCTCCTTCCTGGGCCCGGCCCCGGGGGGGGGGTGACGGTGGCAGGGGGCTGGGTGGGGTGTGAACCGGTGCCCCCACCCCCGCAGGAGTCGGGGCTGTCCGCGTGGATCGGTGGGCAGCTGCACCCTCTGGAGAACGTGCCGCCGGCGCTGGCCGTGCTGCTCATCACTGTCGTCATCGCGTTCTTCACCGAGTTCGCCAGCAACACGGCCACTATCATCATCTTCCTGCCGGTCCTGGCGGAGCTGGTGAGAGTCTTGGGGGGGGCGGGGGGAGGGGGGCTTCAGAAATCTCTCCCCTGCCACCGGGAGCTGCGGGTGGCATTGCCCGCTTCCAAAATGAGTGAACGTGTTAGACCTTGATTTTTTTTATGTTTTTTTTTTAATGTTTTTTATTTATTTTTTGAAAGCAAGAGAGACAGAGGACGAGGGGGGAGGGGCAGAGAGAGAGGGAGACACAGAATCCGAAGACAGGCTCCAGGCTCTGAGCTGTCAGCACAGAGCCCGACGCGGGGCTCGAACCCACAAACGTGAGCTCATGACCTGAGCTGAAGTCGGCCGATTCACCGACTGAGCCCCCGATTGGTTTTTTTTTAATACTGATTTTTTTTTCCTTTAAGAAATACACAGAGTAAATATTTTCCAAAGTGCACCAAATGTCTTCCTTTGGAGAGTTTTCTAGGGAAATATAAATTGTCAAATGTGGATTAAGACGAGGTAGAAAATCTGAGTAGACAAATAACCACAGAGGAGATTCTAACCTCCCCCTAAAGAAGGGTATCTCAGCACTATTGACACTGGGGCCAAAGAACTGCCTGTGGTGTGGGGCTGTCCTGGACACGGAGGGGTGTTCGGCGACATCCCTGGCCGCCACCCGCTAGGTGCCAGCCAGTAGCGTCCCCTAAATCATGACAATCAAAAATGTCTCCAGACATTGCCAAACGTCCCCTGGTCGGGGGTGGGGCACAAAACCATCCCCAACTGAGAACCACCGCCCTAAAAATAACCAGCCAGCCCTCAGAGGGTTAGCTAGGTGAGAGCTAGCAGACCTTCAAAGAGCAGATAGCTCCCACCTTATTCAAACTATTTCAGAGCACGGAAAGATCGAGAAAGCCATTCAACCCAGGAATAAGGTTAGCAAAACCCAGACACTAAAACCAAAGGACAGCAGGGCGTGGGGGAGGAGGCGGGAAACTCACAATCTCACATGTAAGAGATGCAAATAGCAAAACAAATCTGGGGTCCTACAGAAAGAACAACACATCACGATCAAACAGAGTGTATATTAGGAATTTCAAAACTGATTAGCATTAGAAACAGTAGGCTCGGTTCTATATTTAAATAGATTAAAGAAGACTTAGCCACACGATTACCTCCATAGAATCCAGAATTGATCAGATTAAATCAGTGTCGCAACTGCACGCTTTGTATGCGGACAATGATCTACGAGGCACTCCTATCTGAGCCGCTGTGGTGTTGGCTTTTGTCGGCTTATTTCAGTTTGTGATGGAGTCCACACCTACATTAGCACACGGAGATGTACTTTATCCTGTTTCAGGGAATTGAGGATATTCTGTTACCAGTGGGGGGCGGTGGGTTTATTTCAGATCTCTCGTGACGGACGCGTAGGTTTGCGTCCAGCCTTCGCTGTGACCCCGCAATGCTTCCTGGACCTTTCTGTCTCTGTGCACCTCTGACTCCATCCAGATACACTCTCGGATGAGATCCCTGGGTGGAAGAGCATGTGCGCGTATATTTTTGTTAGATGTGGGCAAATTGCCCTCCAAAATGGGTGTGCCTTTTTACACTCCCCAGTAGTGTGGGGAGAGGGGGTCCCCAAACCCTGCCGAGTGTGACTGGACTTAATCACACCCTTCACCAGGATCTGAGGGAGCAGGTGATTGGGAGAGATGGGGGCATTACGGGCTGACGGGGGAAGAAAAGCAGGGACCCAGCCAGGTCTGACTTCTGCTGGAGAAGCTACTAGCAAATAACACAGTCTTCTAAATGTTGCTTCTCATCAAAACCCAAACGTTTTACATGTAAGGGGGTGCATTTAGCACTTCCTGAGAAGAATTTAGCCCTTTCTGAGAAAAGTTGTATGCCTTGGGTTATAAAAATTCGCCAGAGCAGCCAAAAATATCCTATCTCATATACAATAGTAGAGAAGAAACGAACATGAATTGTAGATGAATATGTCATTTGGGGGAGATCGAACCAGTGGCCCACTGAGTGAGGCCAATACGCAGATACGTTTGATTCACACAGTCTTAGAAATTGGGAAATGCTTATCAACAGATGCTATCTCAAGCTCTCTGTGTCCCTGAAATCTGGTGAGGTCCCAAGGAAAGGTGCCCAGGGACCTGCTGTGTGGACTGTTTGGCTGAGGGAAGGACCAGGCGGGGGACTTGTTATTTTATTTTACTATTTTTAAAAAATTTTTAATGTTTATTTATTTATTTTGAGAGAGAGAGAAGGAGAGAGAGAATCCCAAGCAGGCTCCGCACTGAAAGTGCGGAGCCTGACTCGGGGCTCGATCTCACGAACTGTGAGATCACGACCTGAGCCGAATTCAAGACTCAGACACTCAACCCACTGAGCCACCCAGGCGCCTTGGGACTTGTCATTTTAGAGCCACGGTTCTCTGGACCCACAGCGTCAGCAGCAGCTGGGAACTCGTTAAGAATGCAGGCTCTTGGGGCCACCCCAGACCTGCTGAATCAGAAACTCTGGGTGAAGCGGGGTCGGCACGCTGTGTTTTAGCAAGCCCTCCAGGCAGGGTGATGCACCCTCAGGCTGGAGCAGGTGTGTTCTAGATTAACCTCCCCAGCCCGTCCTCGCCGGTGAACATGCAGTGTGGTCCCAGGATGTCACTAACCTTAGGAATGTCCTCTGCCTGTGTCCTTTGATTTGGGTTCTCTCCTTGTCTGTCTCTCCTTTTGTGTGTGGATCTGCGTGTCGAGCTGTGTTTCTCTTTGCGGGTCTCTAAACCTGTCTTCTTGTCTGCTGCCATCGTTCCGTGCCAATCTCTGTCTATGCGTCTCTGTCTATGGTCTCTGTCTATGCGTCTCTGTCTATGGTCTCTGTCTATGCGTCTCTTCCTGTGTCTTATCTGTTGTGGCCTTCAACCATCTCCATCTGTTGTTGTGGCTTCTGTCTGTTTCCCCGTCGTGGTCACCGCCCCCCCACCCTGGTCCAGGCCATCCGCCTGAGAGTACACCCCCTCTACTTGATGGTCCCCGGCACGGTCGGCTGCTCCTATGCCTTCATGCTCCCGGTCTCGACGCCCCCCAACTCGATTGCCTTCGCCTCTGGACACTTGCTGGTCAAAGACATGGTGAGTCCTGGCGCGTCCCAACAGAGGCCCGCGACGGGGGCGGTAGGAGGGGGTGGACGGCAGGTGCCGGGCAAGACTTCTGGGCAGGACCCCCGCCCCCACTTCACCAGCCCCCAGTTTCTGAATAAGCCGTTTGGAGCGGGACCAGGAGTATCCACCTTAGCAGACACTCTGGGGTGATTCTTACTCTTCGACAATTTCAGGAACCTGTGCCTTTGTGATGACTTTCCGGAGTCTGCCTCAGGGACAGGGACTTCCTCCTCTTACTTGTTCCGCCCACTCCTCTGTGCCCGGAATTTTTAGGAGAGAGGAACTGCAGGCTTCACCCCGGGGGCGAGGCAGAAGCGGGTGGCAGCAGTGGGGAGACCTACCAGGGTGTTCCCTCTCGCCTTGCTCCCCCCCGCTGAACCCTCTCCTCCCTCCCTCCCTCCGCCTCCCCTGGCACTTCCTCTGCACTGGCTGCCAGGGGCACTCAGGGAATGCAAATCCGAAGCAAACCCACTGGGAAGGACAGTATTCCCAGTACAGGCTCTCCGGGCACAGATACCCGGGCAGCATCAGCGGGGAGGGGGAGGAGTGGGAGGAGAGAGAAAGGGGGGTGGACAAGAGACAGAGGGTGTGAGAGACAGAAAGAGGTCACAGAGCAAACCGAGAGAAGGAGGAGGCTGGTGTGTCTGGACTTGGGAAGATGAGGCCAGAGGCCTGGGGGTGGGAGGGGGGTCGGTGGACGCCATGCAGGGCACAGACTTGGGATCTTATTCAGCGCCCAGTAGGGGGGACTTTAAAGGGATTTAAGCAGGGCAGTTGATGCAGGCAGGCTGGGTCCGAGAGCCCAGGGGAAGGTCCCAGAGGACCAGCCAAAAGGGTCCCTGGCTTCACGCAGGACAGAAATCAAACGTGAGCCGGAGAGAGTGAAAACCGAGTTTATTGAAGAGTGTGAGTGACAGAGAATAGCGGACAGAGTGCCCGGGAGACCCTCAGAGAGGAGAGAAGGAGTCTCGTCGTTGCTCGGGGTTAGAGGTTGATACTGGAAAAGAGTCTAGGGAACGTATGTGTTCCTTTAAGAATCCACTAGGGTCGAGGCAAAGAGAGAGTCAGGTGAGCGACAGGTGTTATTCCTTGAACCACTGAAGGTAAGGGCATCTCAATGCCAGTTTGCTTGGAGCTGATGTCCCGGAACACGTTTGGGATCTGGCCCTTGGGTGTTATCAGGTGTTTGGGGTCTAGGACAAAACTCAGAGAATGATTCGCTTTCTTGCGTCCCCCTCGAGTGGGAACAGAGCTTCTTGGCTTATTCAGAGGCGGAATCTGGAACACGTTTTCTAGCAGAAAAACAGCAGAGACGGAGCTTTTCTAAAATGGAGTCCCTTCAGCTGTCCTGTGTCACAGTGACGTGGTTTGACTTGTGCCTTTCCGAGATGGCTTTGGCTGCTGGTGGAGGGGATTGCTGGGGACAGGGACGAGTGTGGAGAGCGGGGCTGCTTGGGGAAGGCAGCGGGAAGGCACAATTGGAGACATAACGCCCATCCTGGGAACAAAGGGACAGTGAGAGAAATGGAGAGGCTCCAAGAGGTAGGGGCTTGCCAAGGGCCATGGAGAGGGACAGAAAGATGCCGAGGGGCACACGGAGGCACAGAGAGGCTCTGCGGGCTTCGGTCCAGACCGTGATGATGTACGTAGTTGCAGTAACGAATGTGGGACTGAACAGGCATTTCGAGGCAGGTTCCTGGGAGCCCAGCCCTCCTCCCGGTTGCCCCAAAGCTTAGGCCTGTCCCCTTCCCATCCTCCAAAGTTGCCAGGGTTTGAAGACCCCCCACCGCCTACCCCGGCAAGAGCAGAGGCAGGATAGCACAACACAGTTCGACCTTGTCATTTGGCTCACGTCCTTCCAGACTTGATGGCCCTTTCCACAAATCAATATTTATTTATTGTGGCAATATTTATTTAACAATTTTACTCAATCAACTTACATGCTTAAAATAATTTCAGTAAGAGTGTTTGAAAAGAAGGGTTTCTGATGCAAAATTTGTGCACGGAAAACTGGAATTGTCTGCCATGAAAGGGAAGTCTAAAAATAAATGCAGACCCAAAACAGCAAAATAATTGCATTCGCCCTGAGAGCAATTGCCCGGAGAAGGTTCTGGACCCCTCCTTGTCAAAGAGGGCCACTGGCGACGAAGAGACGTTGTTAAGGACATGAAGAGCACCTAAGGGAGGCTTTCTCTGTGAGGAAGAGGGTCCAAAGGGGGATTGAAAAGAGAGTTACTTGCTCACCGTGCAGTTCACAGCGGGTCAAGGCTAAGATGAACCAACCAGAAAACCCCAATGAGAAACAGGGATTTTCAGCCCCGGGTTGGACTCGATGGCCCCGGAGGTTGGGAAGGAAAAAACGGGCAGACTCGTTCTAGCTACTTAAAAAGGTCAAAACTTCCATCAGACAAACCTTCACAAGTAAGTACAGCCTTCGGTAGACATAGTGTGTGTGTGTATGTGTGTGTGTGTGTGTGTGTGTTACTGATCAAACCAGATCGTTTTCAAGCTGTGTGACGCGGGTCAGCCAACTTCTCGGAGCCTCAGTTTCATCTTCTGTAAAGTGGAAATAATAATGATTAGCACCCGTGAAGGGCTGCTTTTGGGGCTAAATGACACATCTGCACGACACAGTAATCGGTACCTAGAAACCACTCGAGGGCTGGGGACATCTGCGGTTCTTTGAGGGACAGCTTAGGGTCGTGTAAAGACAGAAGGGTCTTGGGCATCCACTGGCCTCGATTTGTGAGCGAGGTTTCCTGGCTGGGAGGCCTCGAGCGAATGAGCTCCTTGACTCTGAGTGCGGTTTTCCCATCTGTACAATGGGCCCTGAGCTGACCTGACCCCTCCCTTAGTCTGGGCTCTGTTTCAGGTGCGGACAGGCCTCCTGATGAACCTGATGGGCATCCTGCTGCTCAGCGTGGCCATGAATACGTGGGCACAGACCATCTTTCAGCTGGGCACCTTCCCGGATTGGGCCGACATCCACTCGGCCAACATCACATCACTGCCATCCGCCTCGGCCAACGACACATTTCGGACCCTTTGAGTCCCCCTCCGGGACTCTCTTTGGGCTGGGCCCTCCCAGAAGGCTTTTGCTGTCACCTGCTGCTAGGACCCTACAGGACGATCAAGCGGTTCTTTTCTGTGATCCAGTATGCAGCAAGCAAGGGTGACCTCCAGTGGTCCACTTGGGTCCACAGGCTCATTATCTAGGACACCCTTTCCTCTTTCATGCAGGTCAGGGCCCAGATTGTCTCCCAGATCTGCCACCCGAGAAACAGCCTCCTTTATCTCTGACCCGTTGTGTGGCTAAGATGTAAGACAGCCTTCTTCCAGCAATCTGGAACGGCGTTTGTCTTAAACAGTAGAAGCGGGGTGGGGGGGCCCTCGATATGCATGGGCGTAGCTGACATTGCCCACTGCCTACTCCTGGAGAGATCATCTCACCTTCAGAGATCACCTGCCTCACAGAGGCTGTTGGGGTTGCACTGGTGGCGTGTGTCTTGCTCGGCTATGCCCATTCTGTGCCCGTTGTTTGAATTTCACCACTGCTAACCCCCAGCAGCCAGGGTTATTTCCAATCCCTGGTGACAGGGGGAGGGACAGATGACTTCCTGAGAACGTGGAGGCCGGGCAAAGCCTCCCTGCTGCTCCTCTGTGTGCCTGAGCACGCCAGGAGCATTCTAGAAATCCCAGCTGACACCTCAATGCGCGCAGCTTAGGATTTTCCTGTTAATCAGCGTCAGTTTGACCATGAGTCTGGGGTCAGGCCAAGCCTGGGCTCTAATGTCTCGTATGTGGCCCAAGGTCCTTCCAGCAAGGACTCTTGTGCGTGTACCCCACAGGGGCCTTTGAGGCCACCGGCTCCCCCTCATTCCAGCAGCTGGTCTTTACCTCCCCACCCACACCTAAAGGGCTAAGCATGTTTAATGAGCCAAGGCCACATTTTTTTTCAGAGATGAGAGGGAAAAAAAGTCAGAAGATAAATTGGGGTCTCATGAGAGGCCGGGGTGAAATTTCTCAGGCAGGAAAAATGCCGTAACCCTCTTCCCCAGATGGGGTCAGCGGAGACTTCCCCGGAGCCAGTGGCTGCTGGAGCG
This sequence comes from Cryptoprocta ferox, assembly GCA_028646485.1. Classification (NCBI taxonomy): domain Eukaryota; kingdom Metazoa; phylum Chordata; class Mammalia; order Carnivora; family Eupleridae; genus Cryptoprocta; species Cryptoprocta ferox. The sequence goes on from CM053576.1 coordinate 13,417,758, forward strand.
GTACGAGAAGATGCGATCCCTCCCCGTTTCCAGCAGAAGCGTCTGGGCGGCCCCAGTGAACAGCACAGTATGCGGTCCAGTGGGTGCTCGGGAAGTGGAACGAGTGGCCCAGCATTAGCCTGGCACCGGCAAAGGTGCCAGGAAGGGGTCCAGAAGCCTTATGTGCCCCCTTCCTACGCATCTGAGGGATGAGTTTCTCCAGGCAGCGTGGGCTGGGAAGGCACCACCCAGAGACTGAACTCAGTGCAGTACAAATGAGTCACGGATGCTTCCCTGGGGGCAGTGGGGAGAGAGGAGAGGCCTCCAAGTTGGAGAATGGGCTCCACCTCTTCCCACGTGAGCACTTTAGTATTTAGCCACAGTTACAGCCCATGGGGGTGGAGGCTGCCCTCCTGGCGAAACCCATGGGGCTTGTAACCTGATCAATTGTGATTTCAAATCCTTCTGATTGAACACGCTATGAAATAAACAATGTTAATCAACAGTGGACCTAGAGGTTATTTGCTTTCTGGACATAAGAGAGCTTTAAAGCCACAAACTCCTGAGCTGGGAGTCCCACAGAATTGACCTCCCTGACTTAACTTCCTTATTGCTCTCTCCTCTCCACTCTAACCACATGTCCTGCCCCGGGGCCTTTGCACATGCTTTCCCCTCTGCCAAGAACACTTTGTTTCCAAATATGTGCCAGTTTCCTCACTTTATTCACGTCGCTGCTCAAATGTCACCTCCCCAGAGAAGCTTCACTAACCATCTAGTCTAAAATCTTGCCCTCAACCCCTTACTCTGCTACATTTTTCTTCGTAGTATTTAGTCAGGGCGCTGTACCGTGCATTTTCTAGCATATCAACTTATCAGAATACAAACTTTATTTTGTTGAGTGCCATAACTCTGGTGCCTAGAACGATTTCTGGCACATAATTGGTGCTCAGTAAATATTTGATAAATGAATCTACCATTTATGAGACCAGCAATTTATGAGACAGCAACCTTGGCCTCTGATCTGAGGTCTGTTCTGTCCCTTTCTTTGTTCACTCCTTCTTCCATCTGTTCATTCAACAGTATTTATTTAAAACCCGATTATGTGCTCCGTCACTGTCCCCGTCCACATGGAGTTTACATTCTAGCCAAGGAGAGAGGCAGTGGGCAGGCAAACAAGTAAAACCACTCTGGGTCATGATACGGGGTAAAAAGAAAATGAAACTGGACAACGTGACCAACTGACTCAGAAGCCACTTCAGCCAGGGTGGTCAGGAAGGGCTTCTCTGAGGAGGTGGCATTGGCCCGAGATCAGGAGTCCGCCACGTGCTCGTGGAGGCATGGGAGGGAGGTGGGTGGTACAGTCATTGGAAATATCCATGAGAACAGATACAAAACACAACATGTGTTTTAGTTAACTGTGGCAACATGACAAAACACCCCAAAACTTGGGCCCTAGGACACAGTCACCGATTGGCGTATGTGTCTGCGTTTAGACAGAGCCCTGCAGGGATGGTTTTGTCCCTGCTCTAGAAGGCGTGGCCAGGGCAACTCAGCGGGGATTTCAGCGGGAGCTTGAATGTCCACGAGGACCACGGAGCCTCCGGGGCCATGTGGCTTCCCCAGGAGTCTAACGCAGACCTCTGAACCTGACGGTGGGCTTCTCAGAAGGCAAAAGCAGTAGCTACACGGCCCCTTAAGGGCTGGGCTTGGGAGTCTAAGAATTCAATTCTGCCACATTCTATTGGTCAAAGCCAGCCAAGCGGTGGCCGGTTCCAGGGGAGGGAAAGAGGCCCCACGCCTTCATGGGAGGAGTGGCATCCGCGTCCAGAGAGGGGAGGAGGCTTGGCCACTGTCTCGGGAAGACTCCCACCCTAACACCCAGAGAGATACTGCTGTGCCGTTCTGCACCCGGGTGTCGAGGTGGCCAGAGCTTGATAGAGGCTAAAGCCCGCGCGCAATCAGATAAATACAGGTTCAACCAAGATTCAACAACCCACCGATCCAACCGGCGGACATTAGGAAAGGAACAATACGTGGTGGTCAAACAGAAGGAAACAGACACCCTCCCGCACTGCAGGCGAGACTGTAAACTCCTACCAGCAGCCTGGCAAACACCGCGGCAGTAATTAGGAATTCCTTACCTGCATTCCCTGTGGCCCAGTTTTCCTACTTCTGGGTCCGTATCCCAGCAAAATCATCCCACGGTTCCTACAGGGAAAAGTAGGGGGATAATCTGGGCACTGCTGTTTGAGGTGCCCAGGAGCTGAAGGCCACCAAGGTGACCACCGTGGGGGCGGTGGTATTTAAGTAAAATACGGGGAACCACACTGTGGCAAACACGGCAGCACGTAGAAATGATGAGCATCAGGGACGTGGAAGGACTGGATAGACACATGCGTATTCTGGTGCATATATCAGCCTACAGGGTTACTCTGCAACTTACAGAGGCAGGTGGGCAGAAGAATGGAAGCAGTGATGTCAAATGGGAAACCAGGTGAATGAAAGCCCCTGGATGAGGGGTCCAATGAGCCACTTTGGACTCCTGGCTCTACACATAGACCGTGTGCCGTGTGACCTTGAGGAGGTCCTTTATGCTTTGGGCGTGGGTGTCCTCATCCGAGAGATGAGTGCATAGTCAGCGTTTCAAAAGGAAATACACAAACTAGCTAGTTTGGGGATAGCCTCGGAACGGGTCTCGTTACAAGGTGTGGACAGAGGTTATGGAAACCGCGAGGGAGAGTGGGAGAGGGTGAGGGAGAGGGAGCTGGCTCCTTTGGCCCCGGGACACATACAGCCCTAGATGACTCTGAAAGGGGGAAACTGCCTTGGATCTTTCTCTTCGCCCACCCTCAGCTCTCCCCCCGGTGCTCCCCGTGACCAAACCCAACTGTAGCCGTCAGGGTTCTCCAGAGAAACAGAACCAACAGGATGCATATACGTGCATCTATATGTATAACCAGGAAAGAGTCCAGAGGCAATCTGCTGGCAGAATTCCCTCTTGCTCAGAGGAAGTCGGTCTTTTGTGCTAGTCAGACCTTCAACTGATCGGATGAGGCCCACCACACTGGGAGGGGGCGATCTGATTTCCTCAAACTCCATTGATCTGAATGTAAATCTCATCCAAAAACAGCCTCACAGAAACATCCAGGATAATGTTTGACCAAATCGCTGGATGCTGTGGCCCTGCCACGTGGACACAAAGCTCACCGTCACACCCACAGAAGCCAGAATGCAGGAGAGCCCTCGGCGGCAGCCCGTCCAGGTCGAACTCCAGGGATCAGGGCAGGGAGGGGAAGAGTGGAGACTGTCGGGAGGGGGTAAACTGAGAAAACGTGGCATGGAAGGCTTAGACCGAATCAGAGCTTGTAATCTAGCGGTCCCTGGGTCTGCCGCCAGCCCACAGTCAGGGTTTCCTGCCCCCTCTCATGAGTTTTAAACTATTAATGGATTGCCAATACTTTAAATTCAGAAAATGTCACATTAAAACCTAGATTTGTGCTGCTCTTGAAAAAGAAAATACCAGAAGGTCTGGCAACATGGGACCCTATTGCTACCTGGCAACAGTAGTTTGGAGTGGAGTAGTGGTGGTGGGAAAACTCAAATTGAAGGGTAACCTCTCTCGTTTGCCAGTTCCCACCCCTCCTTAATGTCTTATACTTACTCTCTTCATTTTAAAAACACAGGTTTTTAGGGGCGCCTGGGTGGCTCAGTCGGTTAAGTGTCCGAATTCGGCTCAGGTCATGATCTCACAGTTCGTGGGTTCGAGCCCTGCATCGGGCTCACTGCTGTCAGCACAGAGCCTGGAGCCTGCTTTGGATTCTATGTCTCTTTCTCTCTCTCTGCCCCTCCTCAACTTGTGCTCTCTCTCTCTCTCAAAAATAAATGAATATTTTTTAAAAATTAAAAAAAAAATGAAAACACAGGTTTTAAAAACAGAGTACAGGGGTGCCTGGGTGGCTCAGTTGGTTGGGCATCTGACTTCGGCCCAGGTCATGATCCCGCGGTTTGTGGGCTTGAGCCCCGCGTCGGGCTCTGTGCTGACAGCTCGGAGCCTGGAGCCTGCTTCAAATTCTATGTCTCCCTCTCTCTGCCCCTCCCCTGCTTGCTCTCTGTCTCTGTCTCAAAAATAAATAAACATTAAAAAAATTTTTTTAAATAAAAAAATAAAAATGGAGTACAAAAAATGAAGATAATATATCCCCTTAATAAATGTTATATTGATTATATTTTGAGAGGATAATGTTTGGGAGCTGTATATTAGGCTGAATAAAACATTTGATTAAAATAAATTTCACATTTTTATGTGGCTACTAGAAAATGTCTAATTATATACACGGCTCGCATTCTGTTTCTGTTGGATAGTATTGTCTGTTTGGTATGTTAGCCCCCTCCCCACATTCTCAGATCGAGTGGGTGGCGGCAACGTTCTATGCCCACAGGCTGTAAAATTCAACGACCCCCATGTTCTATGGACTTCTGATTCTGATTCTAGGTCTTGAAGGCTCACCACTTCCTCTTCCTGTTCTGTCTTATGGTTCTGAATCTTCCACCCAGAATTTCCCCTCCACAAAGAGGATTCTATTTTTGATGATTCAAAAGACCCTTCCGGAAGGAGGATTTGGAGCCAGGCCAGCTTTACATAGGCAGAAGTGACTGCCTACATGTGTGAGAAAAGCCAAAAATATCTTCTGCCCCTTCCCTCCCCGCCCCCCATGCCACCAAACTCCTAAATCTTACGCATTAATGGGAGGCCTTCAGGAAATGATCGATATGGCCCTTAACCAATCAGCTCCCTGGCACCGGCATAGAAACTGGGCAAACGCTGGTGTCTTCTAGGACGGCTCACCTGCGACCAGCCCAGTGCCCTGAAGTTTCCTGGGCTAGGCGTCTGGCCTGTGGGCATCACAAAGGCCCATATCATCGATGAGGTCTGAGCAGCCCGGGGCTCACTTAGGCCGAGCTGTCAGCCCAGGTCGGAGAAAGCAGGACAGGAGTATTTCTCTATTATGTCCTGGGGGTTCTACGTACGTCATTTCATTGAATCCTCAAAGAATCCTAAGAAGTAGGTAGTAGTATTCTCATGATAGCAGAGTCCACACAAGTTCAGAGAAGGACAGTGTCCTGTCCAAGGTCACACAGCACAGTAGGTGGCAAAGCTGGCGTTCAAGGGCAGATCTATTGCCCCCGGCCCAGGGTCCCTGCAGATCAGAGGGACAGCTAGCCAGCTCCCTGCATCAGCCCTACGGAGGCTTCCTGCAGAGGCTGTGAATCGGCAGCCCTCACGCTGGCTTTGGCCCTCGGACCTGGTAAGGTTGGTCTGCATAACAGTCTTTTATTTATTTTTTTTAATGCTGGCTTAAAAACTTGGAGACTTTTATGCAAAAATGGGGATGACTGGCGTCTTTGGAAAAATTGGAAAATCTGGTAATGTTGGACCTTTTTTCAAGGGACTTCAGCCCTCAACCAGAGCAGGGTAGAAGGTGTCCTTTCCGACAGCTGTTTCCATGTGCTCTGCTCCCCCCTTGCCTTAGCTGGCCGGCCCCTGCAGGTGCATGCATTTCCTGCTCCCTGCCCGCTCCGTGCACTCCGTCCTTTGCAGACTTGGTGCCTGGCCTGGCTTCCTGGAGGGGGCTTGTGATCCCGGAAGGGTGTCAGGCCCGCCCAGGGCCACGGGGGTCTCATTCCCTTGTGTGACTATGAGACTGTCACTTCCCCTATCTGGGCCACAGAACGGCCTCCTTCAGACCTGAGCAAGTGGCCGAGGCAACATGTCCTTATAAGGGAAAATGATGGGGAGTCCGGGGTGAAGGCCTGGGGGCACAGGGGAGGCCTCCCCAGAGGAGGCAGCCTGCTGGCAGTCATGGAGCACAGAGATGCTAGGGGCGGGGGGGGGGGGGATTGGAGGGGGCAAAGTGTCTGCTTCCGGGTCAGGATTGGCTTTCAGGACAGCCCAGAAGTGTACCTGACCTACAGTGACTACAGCAGAGCATGTACACAGGAACCTCACACTTATTAAGTGCCTACTATTTGCAGTGCTGGGTGCATCTGAATCCTGTGAATCCTTCCCCCACCACACACCAGTAGAGCACAGTGGTTGACCAGTAGACTCTGGAGCAGGACCGTTGGGTGTAAGTCATGGCTCCACCTCTTACTAACTGAGTGGCTTGGTTACAGGAGCTAATTCTTCGGGTCTCAGTTTTCTGAACTGAAGAATGAAACAAACGGCACTTAGCAAAGGGTTGTTGCACATAAGGATTCAGGGAATTCAAATGGAACTATTGAGAAGCACGCCTGGTGCTTAGCAAGCGCTCAATAAATGTTAACTGTTCCTCTTGTTCCTCTCTTTTAAGAGGAGGAAACTGAAACAGAGAGATGAGGTCACCTGCTCAAGGTCGCACAAGTAGGAAGGGGACAGAGCCGTGACTTGAAGCCAGGTCCATGTCGGGCTAACGACAGAAAGCCAGCAGAGAGGGGACCAGCGCCATCGTGCTTGGAGGAGGGTCTCAGCAGAGGTGCCAGTGTCTCTGGTGGCCTCCCACCGCTCAGAGTTGGGGATCCGGTTCCTCTTGGGACACACAACTGGGGAGGGGGAGGGGAGGCGAAGCAAGCAGAGTTTAAGTCCTGGCACTTCCCCTAAGGAGCGGAATGGTGTCCCTGAGCCTCAGTTTCTTCCTCTGTGAAATGGGAGCGGTTCCCCCTCCCTGGTGTCAGGCTTACAGATGCTGCTTGGAAAAGACTAGTTTTCTTTTGCCAGAAAACTGAGACCCACACCTTCCACCCACTCCGGGGCCTGCCAATAGAGGGCGAGGCAGCTCGCCCAGCCCCCTGGGAGGTGGGCCCGGGCGGGCGGGGCAAGGTGACCAGGAGAGCTTAACTAAGGGCCAAAAAGCAGAAGCACCAGGGCTTCCCAAGTTCTAGAGAATGCGCCCCCCCCACTTCCTCTCCCCCCCCAGTCATCACTGCCTAAGACTGCCTGCCCGGACCCACAGCTGTTCAGGAAGCATGAGGGCCTTCTGGGGGACTGCTGGGCACCTCGCCAGGACCGGGTAGGTCTGGGGACCCCGACACTGGGACCACAGGCAAGAAAACCGCAGTCAGGCATGGTGGGTATGGGCTTCGGCCCCAAACTCTGCCATTCCCTGGCTGTGTGACTTTGGGTAAATCTCCGCCTCTCTAGGCCTCAGTTTCCCCATCTATGAATGAGAGTACTGATAACGTCTGCAAGTCGGTTGTAAGAACTGAATGAGAAAGTGCGTGCACAGGGCTTGATGCTGTGCTCGGCTCGGAGTGAGCCCCCAGCAAGCAAGCAGCCGCTGTCTGCGTCCTGCACAACCTCCCGCAGGCCTTGGCCTTCAGCGTGACTTAGCGCGGGCCTTCCTTCCCTTGTCGTTTATATTATTTGCTGTCGTTTTAATAGCTGCCGTGTCCCGAATACTCATTATACAACAGCAGGAGGTTTAGTCCTAAATCGAAGTGCCCTCAGGGAGCGAGAAAGGCCGTCATTCGTCATCTCTAACATCTCTTATGGTCATTCGCACCGTAAGTGGGTCCATGGTGCTGCGCCCGGCTTCTCTGGCAGCTCCCTGGCTCATTGACTCTCCCCGCCTCCTGGCCCTCTGTTTTGCACCCTCTCCTTCTTCTTGGAGCCGGCACGGCTTCGCCTCCTCCGGCTCGCCCTCCGTCAGTGCGGACCTCACCCCCCTGCTACCCTGAGCAGACAGAAGCAGTGACGCTACATCCGACACCCGCGACACGCCAGACACTATTCTCCACACCTGCAATGCGTCAGGGACACCAGGGAGCGACTCGCTGCCCCGGCGGGGTGGATGGCCCCGTGACAGATAATAGCCGGTGCAGTACTTACTATGTTCCAGACACAGGGTGACCCTCTGAGGTCCTACTTCCACGGCACCATTTTACCGAAATGGGTTCGTTGTTTATAGAAATGAGAGAACTGAGGCCCAGAGAGATGAAGAAACTTGACCAAGGTCACACGGACGGTGAGGAGTGAGGGGAGGATTGGAACCCAGGCAGTCTGGAGGCCTCGCCCTCAATCGTTGCTCTTTTCTGTGTCAGAGGAACTGAGATGTACGTGCCCACACTTTGCCTGTCCGTTCACAGTCATCTGTCCGCATTTCCTCTGCCTTCCCGTCTGCTACATGGGCTGGCTGGCCCTGCTCTTTTCTGAGACCCGCCCTCAGATTTTGTGCTGTCAGTCGCACCCCCTGCCACCACCGGGAGCCTCCCTTCCTCCACATCCCCTCTTGACTGGCTCTGCTGTCTGTCGGAGTCCCTCCCCTCCATGTCCCACCCCCACCATGGGCCACAGTACCATTTCTGTGTCTCTTTACTGCCAAAGATGAGTCGGAAGAGTTGTCGGGACTCGCGTCTCACATTTGTCTCCTTCCAGTCTCTCCTGGACCCACTCTACTTGGGTTTTGGCCCAAGTGCCACCAAGCTACCCTTGGGCCGTCACCGGGGACCTCCTCCACTTGGCAAAACCCAATGGTCGTTGCTCAGCCCTCCGCCTTGTTGACCCGTCAGCGGCCCCTGACATACCTGGTCGCTCCCCTCTCCTTGGAACATTTTACTTGCTTGGCTTCTCAAACACCACATCACCTCGTTCCTCAGCCTCCTTCTCACCTTCCAACCTCATCACCCCGAAGTGTGAGGGCTCGGTCCTTGGGTCTCTGTCCTCCCTGTCAACGCACGGTCCTGAGGAGTCTCTTCCTGCCCCATGGCTTTAAATGTCATCTATAAATCAACGACTTTATATCTCATGTATTTCCCACCTCTGGAAACGACGCCTCGGTGTTTCAGTTGCTCAGGCACCAGGCCCCGTGGTCACCCTCGACTCCCTCCTCCTCCTCCTCACTCCCCCAGCCAATCAGACTGCCAGTTGCATTGGCTCTTCCAGCAGAATCTATCCAGAACCTGACCTCTTCCGACTATACCTCTCCCATCATCTTTAATGTAGGCTCTTTAATGAGGGCGGGGATTTTCATCTGTTTCGTTCATTCCTGTTTCTCCAGTGGCGAGCACATAGTAGTTGTTTACTGAATACTTTTAAATGAATAAATGTAAGGACAACAGGGTAGAAAAGCTCTTGAGTGGCCAATGGATCCACTCTCCCGCCCCTCCAAATTACAGAGGAGATCTTGAGGTCCGTGGAGCAGGAGGGTCTAGACTCACACAGTAAGCCAACAAGACTGTGAATTCAAGCAAAATAGTGGGTCTCTCTGCCCAGTTTTTTTTCCTCTTTCTGATTCTCTCTCCTCTGCGCGTCACTCTCCATGACTCTGACTCCCCAGGGCCGGGCACCCTCGCACAACTGGAATGGTGGACACAGGCAGCCCGGACATTGCTTCTCACGTCCCCAGAAACTGCCAGAAACTGGGCGGCTGACTGACAACTTGGGGGGGGATAATGTTAGCGATTGAAGGATGTTGTGGGCCAGGGGCCTTGGGCAAACAGCCAACCCCTCACCCTCCTGAAAGGCGTCCCCCCGATTTCCTTGTGTGCAGGTGGAGGCTCTGGGACTTGGGGCTCCGCAAGGCCCTTGCCCCACTGCAGGCCGCCTGGGTCGCCTTCTCTCAGCCTGTCCCAACCGGCCGTGGCCAGCTGCTGACCCAAGTCCTCCTGTGTGGCTGCCTGGCTGCTGCTGCCGCGGGTCTGATGCACCGCTGGCTGGTGTCCTCGCTGCTTTGCCCCCCGGGACCCTCGGCCACGGCGGCCACTGTCTGCGGCCTCCTGGTCTTCCTGGTCCTGGGCTTGGTGCCACCTGTGCGCTGCCTGTTCGCACTCAGCGTCCCTACCCTGAGCACGGAGCAGGGCCGCCGCCTGCTCCTGTCCTGGAGCACTGCCACCCTGGCCATCGCCGTGGTCCCCAACGTCCTGGCCAACGTGGGCGCGGCCGGGCAGGTGCTGAGATGTGTCACAGAGGGCTCCCTGGAGGGCCTGCTCAACACCACTCACCAACTGCACGCGGCGTCCAGAGCCCTGGGCCGAGCAGGCAGCCAGGCCTTGACCCTGCAGGCCCAGGGCAACGGCTCTGTGCTCCTGCTTCACACGCTCAGGGCCACGCGGCAAGTGCTAGAGGACTTCTCTGGCCTGGAGGCCCTGGCCCGGGCGGCGGTGCTAGGGACCCAGCAGGTGGCCGCGGGGCTCTTCGTGCTGGGGCTGCTCGCAGATTCGGGCTGGTACGTCCACCGCTACCTGACTGACCTGCGGTTTGACAATATCTACGCCACACGACAGCTGGCTTGGCAGCTGGCAGAGGCCCAGGCCACACAGCTGGTGGCCTCCCCGCCAGCCTGGCTGCTCTGGGCCGCCCGGCCGAGGCTGTCCCGGGGGGAGCTGCTGCGCTGTCTCCTGAGGCTGGGGCTGCTCACCCTGCTCCTGGTGGCCACGGCTGTGACGGTGGCTACCGACCACATGGCGTTTCTCCTGGCTCAAGCAGCCGTGGACTGGACTCAGAAACTGCCTGCTGTGCCCATCACGCTCACGGTCAAGTATGATGTAAGTGGGGGGATGGGAAGAGGGGACTAGAGTCATTTCCTCGTACGAAGGAATTGATTCGCAATTGAGTTTTATTTGCCTTCAAGTCCCAGCCCTTGGAGAAGTTACGGGAGGCTGGGGCACCCACAGACTCCTGTAATTCCCACCACAGCCTGATGCATTGGGTTCTATTTTCACCCCGAGTACAGGTGAGGACACAGATGCCCAGAGACTTTGGAATCATTTGATCCCCGGGGCGCCTGGGTGGTTCAGTTGGTTGAGCATCTGACTTGGGCTCAGGTCATGATCTCGCGGTTCATGGGTTCGAGCCCTGCATCGGGCTCTGTGCTGACAGCTCGGAGCCTGGAGCCTGCTTCTGATTCTGTGTCTCCTTTCTCTGCCCCTCCCCCAATCATACTCTGTCTCTGTCTTAAAAATAAATAAAGCACTTAAAAAATTTTAATAATAAAAAAAGAATAATTTGATCCCCAAGATGGCTCTTTTCCTAAGTGCCAGCATGTCCTAGTCTCATTGTCCTCAGTTGTACAGATTGGATCGATCCCCCTCACCCTACAAGGTTATTGTGAGCCTTAGATAGTCTGCAAAAGTACCCAGGAGCTCTGGGCCATGCATGAGGGTTTAATAAGTAGTGGCTGTCATTGGAGCACCTGGGTGGCTCAGTCGGTTGAGCATCCGATTACAGCTCAGGTCATGATCTCGCGGTCCGTGAGTTCGAGCCCCACGTTGGGCTCTGTGCTGACAGCTCAGAGCCTAGAGCCTGCTTCAGATCCTGGGTCTCCCTCTCTCTCTCTGCCCCTCCCCTGCTTGCAGTCTGACTCTCATTCTCTCAAAAATAAATAAGCATTAAAAAAATTGTTTTAAACAGTGGCTATCATTAAAAGCTGACACCTGTCTATATCAGACTGTATATACTGAATGATCCAGGTCAGGAGTCTGCCAGCTATGGCCCACAGGCCAAACCCTCCTGGCTTCCTGTTTTTGTAAATTAAGTTTTATTGGAACATAACGATGCCATTTGTTTATGTGTTTGCCATGGCTTTTCAACAAAGTTGATAGTTGAATCAAGGACTGTATGATCTGTGAAGCCTAAATATATACCATTTTAATAGTAACATATGAAATATTTACTATCACTGTACGATTGGATATATTTACTACCTGATCAAGATGTGTGGTTTTCAATCTTTTGCCAGAAATCTTTTTTTATGATGAGATCTCACACAAAACTCCACTGTATAAAACCAAAGTTCAGACTCTCAGTGAATAATATTAATGGCTAATATATATTAAGTACTTATTATATACCAAGAAAGTGCTTTCTCAAACTGCGTGAAATCAATTCAATCAACTTGGGAGGTTATGGCTGCTTTTTTTTAATGAAATCAAAAAGACTAGAAATTTATGAGAGTATATTGTAAATGATAAGGTTATGTCTTGTTTTATGACATTTTCCTCTGCTCACAATACAGTCTGTGCCTGGAAGGTTCTATGAAACACATTTCATATGGGGGGGGTGTCATGGTAAAGAAATATATCAGGCGATGTCCTGGGGGTGGTACCTGATTTACCGTGTTTCATCAAATCCAAGATGTCATTGATTGCAAGTCACATCATCATTTTTATGTGTCGTTAGGAAAGAAAATGCTGCCAATCAAACCAAGACACAATGCCTTCTTATCATTTAGAATTTAAAAATATATATTTCTTATTCATTTTGAGAGAGAGAGAGAATGGGGGTGGGGCAGAAAGAGAGAATCCCAAGCAGGCTACATGTCAGTGCAGAGCCTGATGTGGGGCTCAATCCCAAGAACCATGAGATCATGACCTGAGCCAAAATCAAGAGTTGGATGCCTAACCGGCTGATCCACCCAGGTGCCTTTTATCATTTAGAATTTTAATTGTATTCATATAAAATAGCTTACTTTTTATTTCACATAGACTTATCTTTCTCAGGTATGGATAAAAAGAAAAGCAGTGGAGTAATTTTGAGATGGTTTTCCTAAAATGTCCTTCCATTCAAGGCTGACTCCTCTGAATGGCTCTGCTTGAGTTGTCAGCGTCTGTGGCTTTTCACCCAGTACTATTGGCCTCCGTGCCTTCGAGAGCACTGGTGATGTTCCACTATCATTTCCAGCATTTTCCCCCAAGCTGCAGACACCCAACTCTGCAAGTTTTGTGGCCAGCACCCTCTGACCCTCTCAGAAAGCAGGAATGAGCACAACTGCAGAACACGGTTACAAGTCCTATTGCTTTAAAGACACATCTTGATCTCAAAGATGTTAAAAATGTTAAAATGAATGTTAAAATTCATTCATTTGAATGAATATTCAAACTGATGAAATGTGATAGTTCATTTGTCCCTGTGACCCTGTGAGATAGGAATTACTATTTACCGTCATTTTACAGAGGAAGATACTGAGGTTCAGAGAAGCTAGAGAGCTTGTCCAAATTCATCCAACCCATATGCGGCAGAACCCAGGACTTCGTCGTTGTGACTTTGGTGGGTGGGTCCTACCTTCAAGGGCTCCTTTCTCCATAAAAGATATTAATGGTCTAATATCTAATGGTCTAATTGGTCTAATGCCAGACACATTGATATTCTATAGTAAAACATATTCTTCAACTTAAAAGTTCATTTGTTTATTCTGATTTTAAAAGAGAATAAAATACTTCCCGTAGCCCCCAGCACTGTGGCTGGCAGAGAAGTTGGCCCTGGGCAGAACCAAGAACAAACCCAAGAAGTCTGACTCCAAAGGTCAAATGGTTGACCTCTGACCTCCCACCCTGCTCCAACATGCCCCAAGGGCATTGTAGAGCCTAATTCCTAGGACCAGGATTTTGGAACCCCCCTCGCCTGGGACTGATCCCTGGGCTGGCCACATGTAACACTGTGTGACCTTAGATTGCCCATTTTTTCTTTTCTTTTCTTTTTTTTTAATGTTTACTTATTTTTGAGAGTGTGTGAGCAAGGAGGGGCAGAGAGAGGGAGACACAGAATCCAAAGCAGGCTCTGGGCTCTGAGCTGTCAGCACAGAGTCCCATGCGGGGCTCGAACTCACCAACCGTGAGATCATGACCTGAGCTGAAGTCTGACGCTTAACTGACTGAGACACCAGGCGCCCCAGGTTTCCCATCTTTTCAATGAGGCTCATTCTGGGCTCAAGCTCATAGGATTGTGCATATTTGATGAAAAAGACATCCAAACTATTCACTAAAGAGCTTACCAAAGAGTGAATGACCATAACACCTGTTTTCTTTAAAGGCTTCTGTTCAGAACCTAATACTAAAAACGGCATTTGTACAGTGCTCGCTGTTTATCAGAAAGCCTGCTTCAGCCTCCTGAGCTCACCTGGCCGTCCTCAGCCCCGGGGAGGCGGCGCTACTTCTGCGCCCATTTTGCAGATGCCGGCAAGCCTGCGCAAGTGGCCGGGGGCCAGGGGATGGCTGCAGTGTCTGTCTGTTGACTTGGCCTTTTCCTCCTCTTTGAAGGCCACGTACACGGTCCTGGGCTTCGTCCCCTTTCTGTTCAACCAGCCGCCGGCGGAGAGCCCCTTCGTCTCTGCTCACAGCTCGTTCCACTGGGAGCTCCGCCTCACCTCCGCGGGCTGCCGGCTGCTGCCGGCCCAGCGCCCCCAGGCGGCCGCGGCGCTGGCTGCCGGCGCCCTGCAGCTGGCGGCCTGCGCGACGGTCCTGCTGCAGACCTACGCCCGGCGCCTGCGGCACACCATCGCGGCTGCCTTCTTCCCCGCCCAGGAGGCCAGGAGGGTCGGCCACCTTCACGCCCGGCTGCAGCGCAGATGCGACAGGCACCGAGGCCAGTCGCTGCCCCTGGAGACTCCCTCCTGCTCCCAACACCCGGGCGGGCCAGCAGCCTCCCCACATGGGTAGACAGGCCTGTAGCACACGGTGGCTGGAAAGGACAGAGAGCAGGAAGGCAGAGGGGGAAGAGCTTGGGAGCCGCACAGGCCGTGGTCCTTGCTGTGTGGCCTTGGGTAGAGTGCTTCACCTCCCTGAGCCTCTGTTTCTATACCTGCATAGTGACAACCCATGTGACCTAATCTCCGCGTGGGCATGTGGGAAGGACGGAAGTCAACATTGGGCATAAAAGGCGTCCAGAAGCGGTAAAGGACTCTGCACAGTGAAGACAAGAAGTGCAGGGACAGCTGGAGGCTCCTCCAGACTGGCAGGAGGGGTGGGGGGGGTCAGTCAAGGCTCTCATCGGCATCAACCGCCTCCAACTGGTAGATGGAAACTTCGCCTAGTGAACTGTGCCTCAGTGCTCCCGGAACATGTTTCTCTGTCCCCTGGATCTTCGGAGATTTAGCAATCTAACATTCTCTTGATTTTATAAATGAAGCATTTATTAAATCCTAAATTAGGCAATGTTACTCCTTTGTTTCAAAATCCTTTGGGGCTTTCCCATCCAGGGTTGCCAGGGGTTAGCAAATAAAAATACCTGACACCGGGGTCCATTTGAATTCCAGATAAATAACAAAAATGGGTTTAGTATAAGTACGTCCCTGGGACATTCTTATACTGAACATACTTATACTAAACCTGTATTGATTGCTTATCTGAAATTCAGATTGAACTGAGTTATCCATATTTTATCTAGCAGCTGTATCCCCATCACAGTTCTAGTAAAACCCCAGCCCTCTCCCCTGTGGGGGTGGTATTCCCTGTTTTTCCCTCCAGATAATTCTCCACCCTTCTCTTTCCCAGAAATCAATTCCCATGAATTGCATTACCCTGGCTCCCTTGGCTTCTGACTTCTAGTCGGGCTCAGCCAGTAGGAGTCACTGGCAGGCGATCCAAAGGGGGAGTGGAGAGAGATGTTGGGCTATTTGTTCCCGCAGCCCTCTGGGCTATTTGGCAGAGACCGCATTCCATTACCAGCAGCCACAGCTCCATCTGGCTGGGCGGCCCTTTGCCCATGGCTAGAGCGCCCCCTGGGTTCTAGAAGGTACAGCTTCCACGGTTGCTACTCTCTGATGGCCTCACCATCCTTCTTTCCTTTTCCAAGCCCCCACCTCTATACTTTAATCAAACTCTCTTTACTTTCCCCCTTTGAGACTACCATCTCTTTCCTGCCACGAAATTGATGTACCCTGGGTCACAAAGTCCTGCTCAAGCCAGCCTCTCCCTCTCTCACCCCCCCCCCCCCCGCATGGACTTCAGCTCCTGATACCTGAGACACACTAGGTATGTCTTTGCACCTCGGGGCAACGCTCTTAATGTTCTTGCTATTCCCACATCCTGGAACACATTCCCTTCAAGTCTTGTCATGGATCGCTTCTTTGCATCCTTTCGGGATTGGCTCAAATGTCGCCTCCTCCGAAAAGCCCTCCCTGACCCCTCTACCTAACATTGTGCTAACCCAGCCAGTTCCACTCCATCGCAGGAGTGCACGATCTACCTTCTGTGAGCCAAATCTGGCCTGCTGCCTGGTTTTGTGGACGGGATTTTATTGGAACATTGCCACACCCATCAGTGCGAGTGTTGTCTCTGGCCGCTTCGATTTGAGTAGTCGAGACGGGGATTGCGTGGCCCACAAAGTCTGAAATATGTGCTGTCTGGCTCTTTAAAAGGTTTGCTGACCCCTGATCAATCGCATCAAGTTGTTTTCTCCATAAATACCCTTACTGATATTCTTTATTATCTTGCATACGCATTTAGAGATATAGCTCCTCCTTGTTTGTTACTTGCTGTGTATTTCATGTCGTCCCTGCAGGAACGTAAATCCATACGGTGTGTCTGGTCCCCCACGGTATTTCCAGTACCTAAAGTCGTGCCTCGTACAGAGCAGGCGCTCAGTAAAAATCAGTTCAATGATCGGATTGCACCAATCTCAGCTCCTTTTCCTGAAGATTTGGGGCTCGCAGAAGGGAATGGTCAGGCACTGGAGGCGGCCCGCGTTGGGCCAAAATCTGTGGCCAAAGGGAAGAGGTACAAAGCAGGTAAGAAATAGTTCCCCAGGCAAGTGTTTTGACTTAAAGAGCCAGTGTGCGCTGTGAGTCACCGGCTGTGGTGAGCTGAGCCACACTCTCGCCCCTTTGCCACCCACTCCCCAAAGGTGTTTGTGCTTATCACGGAGGGCCGTCACTGGCCTCACACGGCACCCTCTGCCCCAACACAGCCCTGTTCCCACAGAGCTGCCTTGTGACTTATTTAGGCAGTGACTCACCCACACATTTTTTTTTAATTGCACAACCAATCCATGAATCCTTGTCCTTACAAAAATTAGAGCAGTACAGATAATAATAGCTAGCATTCGTTGGGTGCTTACAATGTGCTGGGAGTGGGGCAGAGATGCCCACAATTTGCTCTCACGAGTCGGGGTGGGCTGGCTCCACAGGCCATTAAGTGTGCCCAAAACTCTGTGAAAAGCTTTAGGTACATAATCTTAGTTAAACCTCACAAAAGCATATGAGATAGACGGTGTTATTCTTATCCTTCTTTCAGAGGTGGAGAAGCTGAGATTCAGAAAGGTTAAGTGATTTGCCCAAAGTCACACAGCTAGTAAGCTGCAGAGCCAGAATTTAAATCCGGGTAATCTGGCTTCCAGAGCACCCCTTCAAATCCAAAAGCTCTCGGAGGCAGGCGAAGGGATCATTATTGTGCCCATTTTACAGATAAGAAACCTGAGGTTTAGAGAGGATTATGGGACTTTCCCCGAGTCATCAATGTTCATGTTGGCCTTTCTCCTCCTACCCAAAGAAGAATCCACAGCTTCCAAGAGGAGAGTTGAGGAAGAGGGAATGTTAATATCCCTTGACCCTGGGAGGCAGTGGGGAGCCCTGGGGTCTCGGGGCTGGAAACGTGGCAGTATCAGATGCCCTCTGTTGGCTGCCACAGGCCCAGCTTTGGGGATGAGCCGCCAGGAGGGAAAGGTTCCAGGCCACAAGTCCAAGTCCCCTGCTGCTACCCTCTCACTGCCCACCTGGAAATGCCCCTGTGACCCTGGAAATGAGTTCAAGTGCTGACTTCCACAGTCAGAGAAAGACAGATACTGTATGTTTTCACTCATATGTGGATCTTGAGAAACTTAACAGAAGGCCATGAGGGAGGGGAAGGGGGGGCAAAGTTACAGGGAGGGAGGGAGACAAACCATAAGAGACTCTTAAAATATTGAGAACGAACGCAGGGTTAATGGGGGGTGGGGGAGAGGGGAAAGTGGGTGATGGGCTTGGAAGAGGGTGTTTGTTGGGATGAGCACTGGGTGTTGTATGGAAACCAATTTGACAATAAACTATATTTTAAAAATAATAAAAAATAAATACATAAAAGGTCTGGGACTCTGTTAAAAAAAAAAAAAAAAGTGCTGACTTCCAGTCTCCACTCTGGCACTCGCTGGCTCCATTATTAAGAGAAAGGGAAACAAAATCAAAATATCTCTAAACTGGGAGACAGAGCCCCCGAGTTCTAATCTCTTCTATTACACCCACCTTGTTTTAGGGGAGGTGTTCTTGCCTATCTATGGTGGTGGAGCAAAGTCACCCCAAACCTAAGGACCTAAAACAAAGATTTATTATTATCTCACAAAGTCCCGTGGGTTGACTGCGCTCAGCTGGGTGGCTCTCGCTTGCGGTCTCTTGTGTGGGTGCAGGTGGAGGGGGAACAGGGGCTAGAGCCATTTCTAGTGGCCTCTCCACTCAATGTCTGGGGCCACAGTGCTCCTGAAGTGTCCTGGACAGAGCATCTTGAACATCTTACTGGAAAAGTGCAGCTCCGAGGGGTTGGAAGCAGAGTCTGCCAGGCCAGTTAGGGGCCGCACCCAGAACTGGTAAGCATCTCTTCTACCAAAAGAATCTCAGACTAGCGAGAGTGGAGAAATGGACCGCACCTCTTGACTCTGGCCGAAGAGCATGTGGGACACCTCCTGGCACCACCCTTGGAAAACCCAACCTGCCAGGAGACCCCTTTGGTTTTCAAAGAGCAGGAGCTTTTCCGAAGTCGGCTGGGAAGGAGGCTGTCCATCCGCTCGCCTTCTCCAGATGCTACTCTGGGAAAAAAGGGAAGGACAAACGGCGATAATCTATATAACATGGCAATATTATTTTGAGTCAGCCAGAGCTACATGCAAATCTCAGCTCTCGGTGAGGACTGGGTGATTTTTCGACCTCCCCATTAGGGACTCTGTCTCTCCACTCTCTGCCTGTGGAAGCCAAGTCTGTGAAGCTGCAGGACCACAGACCCACGCCAGGTCCTGAGGGGGGCTTCCTTCCTCACGCGGTGAAAACCAGAAGAGAAAAAGGGTTTCCTCTTGGTAACAGCACTGCCACCATCTGGCTGCAGAGGGCACCAGTGTGCATCACCAAGGACTCCAGGAGGCGGACACAGGGGTGGGCATCCAGCATTGGCTCCCAGGCACCTGGGGCAAAGTCATCCAACCTGCTTCCTCTGTAGCTTTGCCTGAGGTCTCTGGAGCAGACTTCATTGGGAGCCCTTCCCTGACAGTGGCGTGGATGGGTGCCCCCATCTCCTCCACCCAAGGTCGAAGGGAAGCAGATGAGGTGAGAAAGCAGCTAGAGCACAAAATTTAAGGAGGCACTCACTGAGGGTCACGTGTGTGTAGCATCTCTGTCTCTCTCCGTCTCTGTCTCTTTCCCTCTCTCCCCCTCCCTCCCTCTGGAACTGGTTACAGAAGAATACAACCTTCCCAGAAGCCCCCAGCCACAGCCATCTGTGACTCATTAACTAGAATTAGCCATTTGCTTATCCCAGCCCGATCACCGGTAAAGGGCTGGGATCACCAAGACTGGGTGAGATGTTTTTCAAATGGTGGGTCGCCAACTGTGGATCAGGAACCAGATTAGCAGATTGTAATCAGTATTTCTAAAAAAGAAAGAAAGAAAGAAAGAAAGAAAGAAAGAAAGAAAGAAAGAAAGAAAGAAAGAAAGAAAGAAAGAAAGGAAGGAAGGAAGGAAGGAAGGAAGGAAGGAAGAAACAGACTAGAAAAAACCTGCGTACATTGCTCATAGTATAGGCATAATTTTGTAGACCTTGTTTCAGCTGTGTGTGTGTCTGTGTGTGTGTGTGTGTGTGTGTGTGTGTGTGTGTGTCCTGGGATGCTGTATGAAATGTATTTTTTGTGGGTACCGGGCAAAAAAGAAAACTGGTATTTTACACTAATTGTTTGGAATGGGATTGTTGATGAGACGGAATGACCATTCCAATGGCTCTCCTGGATGACTTGTCATTTTCTTGGGGACGCAATCCCTGAATCTTGTACCCAAGCCTCACCGCAGACTAGACGTGGCTCCCCAACCCACGTTGCCATAATACCTTCAAAACTCTTATGGTGGGGCGCCTGGGTGGTCAGTCGGCTAAGCGTCCGACTTCGGCTCAGGTCATGATCTCATGGCTCATGAGTTCGAGCCCTGCGTCGGGCTCTGTGCTGACAGCTCAGAGCCTGGAGCTGCTTCGGATTCTGTGTCTCCCTCTCTCTCTGCCCCTCCCCTGCTCGTGCTCTATTTCTCTCTCAAAAATAAATCAACATTTTTAAAAAATTTTAAAAACCTCTTAGGGCAAGTCTAGTGATCTAGTTGTTCGTTGCCGCCCTCCCTTACTAGACCGTGTGTGCTGGGAGACCAGAGACAAGTCTTCTGTGTTCATGGCTGCCTCCTACCCAAAGTGCCTTCAGAAGGAAAGGGTCTGGTGGAGGTTTAGATGCGGCTCCCGTGCCTACTGTGTGCCCTGTATTCCATGTGACACCGAGTAGGTCACTTCATCTCTCTTCGCCACTTCACCTCAATTTCCACATCCGCAAAATGGGAGCAGTCATACCCAATCTGCCCAATTCCCAGAGCTGACTATGCATCTCAGTGACCCAGATCGGTCCCTACAAAACCAGTGAACCTGTGTTAAATTATTGAGTGGGTTTCCCTTCCCACGGTGAAATCTTTGCTTCCTGGCAATTGGCGACAGTCCAATTCATATGTGTCCTGCTACTATCTATTGTGATGTACCAACCACCCTGAACTTAGTGACATAAACCAACAGCCCATGTTATAATGCTCGTGGATTGGGTTAGGAATCTGAACACGACAGTGGGGATGGCTTGTCTTTGCTCCGTGATGCCTTGGGCTACCGCTGGAGTGACTCAAAGGGCTGCGGGCTGGAATCTGGAGGCTTCTCCACTGACATGTCTGAAGTCTGAGATGGGATGGCACATCTGGACCGTGGACCAAAGTACCTATACGTGGCTGCTTCTGTGGGTTGGGCCTCTCATAGCATCCGGGTTCTGAGAAGGAGCATGCCAAGAGCAAGCATCCAAGAATGAGTGTTTCGGGGTGTGGAAGCTGGTGGCCTTTTATGACCTATTCTCAAAGTCCCACAGCTCTGCTGCTGTCATGCCCTATCTGTTGAAGAAGTCACAAGCCCGCCTAGATCCAAGGGACGGGGACAGAAACCCCACCTCTCATGGAAGAAATGAGAACCAATCTGGACCATTATTAAAGACCTTTACAATGGGGGCAACTGGGTGGCTCAGTTGGTTAAGTGTCTGACTCTTGATTTCAGCTCAGGTCATGATCTCTCAGTTTGTGAGATCGAGCCCTGCGTCGGGCTCTGCGCTGACAGCACGGAGCTTGCTTGGGATTCTCTCTCTCCTCTCTCTGCCCCTCCCCACCCCCAAATAAATAAATTTTACAAAATTATTTCTAAAAAAAAATAACCTCTACAATGTGTCTAGGCCCACAGCAATATTTGTTGAATGAACAAATATCAATATTTGTTGAATGAATGAAGGCATGAGCAGCAAGCGAATGAATGTATGAATGCACAAGTCAGCAGCTCTCTTGTTCACTGTGCTAGCCCCTGTATCCAGCATGGAGCAGGAGTTCTGTGAGTGTTTGTTGAATGACTGAGTGAATGGAGCCTCTATTTCCCCATCAGTTGGCATGACCTTCACTCCCACCCTAGGGATCACATGCCCACAACTGGGGGCATCTAGGCTGGGCACTGAGCTGTGGAAATCGTGTACAAAGAGGCTCTGAGACAGGTAGGCTCTACCCTTGTGTATCAGCTTTCCATGGCTGCTGTCGCAAAGCGCCTCGGACTGAGGGGCTTAAAATAACAGAAGCTTATTCTCTCACAGTTTCTGGAGGCTGGAAGTCTGCAGTCTAGGTGTCAACAAGGCCACGCCCCTGCTGAAGGTCAAGGGCAAATCTTTCCTTGCCCCTTCCTAGCTTCTTCCTTGGCTTGCAGCCGCTGCTCCAATCTCTGCCTCTGTCTTCATGTGGCTTCCACCATGTGAATGTCTCTGTGTCTGACTCTCCATCTCCTTTCTGTTACGAAGACCTCATACGTTGGATTTAGGACCACCCTAATCCAGGATGACCTCATCCTAACTAATAATATGTGCAAAGGCCCTATTTCCAAATAACGGCACATTCTGGGGTTCTGGGTAGGCATGAATGTTGGGGAGACACTATTCAGCCATCACACCCTGTAAGCCTGACAGAAAGATGGAGGCTCTGACTGAGGCATCACGAGTAAGAGGGTGAGGTGGGGAGGGGCCCCTTCATGCAGGGCATTCTAGGGCTTGTGGAAGGCGTTAGGATTCATTTTAAGTGCAAAAGGATGCCACTGAAGGGTGTAAGCAGGGGAATGGCTTACATTTTTAAGAGATCACTTGATTCTGTATGAAGAGGCTGTAGAGTGAGGGGCAAGAATGTAGTGGAGACCCACTGGGGAACAATTATAGTTGTCTCATCAAGAGGTTAAGGACGGGGGCACCTGGGGGGCTCAGTCGGTTAAGCGTCCGACTTCAGCTCAGGTCATGATCTCACGGTTTGTGAGTTCGAGCCCTGCATCGGGCTCTGTGCTGACAGCTCAGAGCCTGGAGCCTGCTTCCGATTCTCTGTCTCCCTCTCTCTCTGCCCTTCCCCCACTTGTGCTCTGTCTCTCAGGGATAAATAAATGTAAAAAAAAAAAAAGAGGTTAAGGACGGAAGAAAGTGCTGAAAGAGGACACGGTGGTGAAAGGTGGATTAATGTGAAGTGCTGGTGCCTTTACTAAGGTACGTTTCCTAAGATGAGAAGACTCGAGATGGAGGAGGTAGGGTATGGGAAAATAAAGAGTTCCATGTGAGATGTACTTAGTTCATTGTCAAGGACTGCCCTAACTGAACAGCTCAGTTAGGCAGGAGAGAGAGCTGGGCCGGCAGGCTTAGAGGGAGAGAAGCCCAAGGAGCCACTTGCATTTAATATGGCTAAAAGGATTGCTCTGGACCACACCCAGGAGGACTGTCACTCTGTAGACTGGGAAGGAAGAACCCTGGGCTTAACTGGCATCTGGTAAATACCCTGGGAAGAGCTGAGTAAGGGACAGGTGGGGTTGGGGTGGGGACAGGGAGAGTGGGGTTCTGCTTCCTGCTTGGCCCCTGACTGCATGACATGGGAGATCATTCCTCTCTGGACCTCAATGTCCTCACCTATAAAATGGAACTAATAATACCTGCCTAGACGGGGCTGTGGGAAATAAAGACAATGATTATAAGACACATAGCACCATGTTTGGCTCTGAGTAGAATGCTTCGCTATTGTTATTGCTGAAACTCCCAGAGAAGAGTATAGTGCTGAGAGGTTGAGCATGTGTGTGTGTGTGTGTGTGTGTGTGTGTGAGTGTGTGTGTGTTGGGGGGGTGTAAGAACGGAGACTCTACAGCCAAACCACTGGGCTAAAATGCTAGTAGCCCCCCACCTTACTAACCTATGTATCCTTGAGCAAGTCATTTAACTGCTCTAAGCCTCAGTTTCTTTGTCTGCCAAGTAGGGGATCTAATAATAACGTCCCCATAGGATATTGTGATTATAGAATGAATTAATACGTATAAAGCACACAGAGCATCACCAGGCAAGAGTAGGTGCTTCATACACACTAGCATCATTCCTTATAAAGACTGATGGTGGGGGATGTCCTGGACCCCGGTTGGTACTCCCAAGATACTGCCCTGCCAAATTTCCCATCATTCATTTCTTTTCCATTTATCAGATCTGTAGACTGAGAGTCTGGGGTCATACGTAAGGGGGGGAGGGATACATGTTAACTGTCATCGCTAATAAATTCACCCCTTGCCACAGTCGAGCACAGCTAAACCCTTTGCATGGATTTTTTTCCTCCCGGATGTAAGCCTCCCAGATGAAGAAATCATTTTTAAAGAGCATAATTGATGTGTCGGAAGCAGCAGACAATCCCACGGCATCTGCTATATGCAGGCACTGAGCTAGGCTCCCTGGAAAGCAGCTCTTTCACGAAGCTTAGTGGGTTCTGCCTTCAGGAAAAAAACAAGTTCCTTCTTTCATTCAGCTGCCATTATGCACCTTTTCCGTAGCAGACACAGAGCTAAGGATTCCTAACTGGTTCCTGCCTTGTGAGTGGCACAGTCTTAGAGACCGGAGCGATCCTTGTGAGCGTGGCGCACACCCGCCAAGAATTTCCAGATCTTCTGCAGGAGGAAGAAAAGAAGACTGGGAAAGGGTAGCAGGAGAAAGTGAAAAGTAACAAATTTAGGAGGAGGCAGGGCCAACCCAAGTCTAGATGGGCACGTACCTTCCCTTCCCTGCAGCTAGGGGCCTCCGCTTGCCATTTGTCGATAGCAGGGCTGAGGTTTCTGCCAGTGAAAACAAGACAGGATTTCTGGATTGAGTCCAGAAGCCAATGGGTGGCCGGCTCCTCCCTTACTGCCCAGTGGAGCTGCCCCTGTAGAGGAGAGAGAGGGGGGAAGGAGCCAAAGCCCAGGGCAAAGGCGCCGGGAGTAGGGTGTTGCTGTAAGCATCCTTTCCCCGCGCACCTTGCATCCCCCACCTGACCCCAAGTGTCCGGGGTGCTGGGCCAGGAGCCGATGGGAAAGAATGGGTGCTGAGCTGGGTCACCCAGAATCAGTACCCGTGGAGCGAGCTGGCTCAGGGTGGTCGCGGAACCGAGCAGAGAAAGCCTAAGGAGGCGGAGACCCAACACCACACACTGCGTCTGGTTGACGGGACGCCCCAGATCGGAGTCCTGGGGCCCGCGAACCTGGAGAGCGGAGGAAAGACCTGAGAGGGCTGCCGCGGTCGGTCCTGTGGGAGGCGTTATCTGGGCGCCCATTGCCCTCCTGGAGCGCCATACTACCGCCCGCGACGCGCTCCTGCAGTAAACCTCACCCCGGGAAAGATCGCGCCAATTCAGGCTTAAAAGTCGTCTTGGAAACTGAACAGCGCGCGCCTATCTCCAAGTTCCTGCTCCTGATTCCTCGGAGTCCTCGGCTTCCTGAGCGGCGTCAGTGAGCCCCTGCATGAAGCCGGAGAAACCCATTCAGCCGGGGACAGCGGCCGGAGCCCCAACTTCCCGCTAGGAGAGCGTCTCCAGACCCCCGGAAGGCAGCCTTGCAGCTGGGGTAATTCCGACAACTCGCCACTGCCTTCGGGGTGCAGGGCAGACCATGGACAACCACACGGACAACCACACGCGCATGGACAACCACACGGAGCACCCTGAGCGTGCGGACGCGTCGAGCCCGGGCACCATGCCCCAGGCTCCGCTGGCTGTACAAGCGGCGACCTTGACCCTGGTGCCTTTCGTGTGCGCCATGGGTGTGGCGGGCAACGCCATGGTGGTGCTGGTGGTGCTTCGGAGCCGTCACATGGCCACACCCACCAACTGTTACTTGGTGAGCCTGGCCGCCGCGGACCTGCTGGTGTTCCTGGCGGTCGAAGTGCCCACTGTAGCCGAGGCGGCGTCCGCCCGGGGTAGGGTCTCCGGCCACGCAGGCTGCCTGGGCATCACCTGCCTGCAGTACGTGGGCATCAACACGTCCACGGGCTCCATCACCGCGTTCACGGTGGAGCGCCACCCGCTGCGCGACCAAACCCTGTGCACCGCGGCGCGCGCCAAGCGCATCGCGGCTTCGGTGTGGCTGGGCACCAGCGCCTACTGCGTGCTCTGGCTCTTCCTGGTGGACGCACGCGAGACCGCGTTCGCCGACGGCGTGCAGGTGCAGTGCGGCTACCGCGCGTCGCGATCTCTCTACCTGCCCGTCTACTTCCTGGACTTCGCGCTCTTCTATGCGCTGCCCCTGGGCCTGGCCACCGTGTTCTGCGTGCTCATAGCGTGAGTCCTCTTCGCGGGGCTGCTGCCTCCTGGCCCCCCGGGGCACTCGGGCTCTGCGCACCAGGGCAGCCCCGCTGGCCACCAGCGCTTCTCCTCCAGGGGCAGGAAAGGAGCCCTCAACTCCCGGAAGCAGGTGGGGACCTCTGTCTTCATTGAAACCCTTGTTCTGAGCCAGCAGATGGAATGGATGGAAGCTTGGGCCCTTTGGGAGTCAAATTCCTCACGTATAACCCCCTGCTGGTGCCACTTACTAGGGCTTGATTTTGAAGCTATCACTTCCGCCTTTCTGAGCCTCACTTTCCTCTTCTGTCATATGGGGTGATGACAGCGCGGACCACACTGGAGTGTCCCTGGGAATGGGATGAACCGTGTGAAGCCTGTAGCCCATGTGAAGCCATATTGACAAAGTAAATGCTCAAAATGTTGGCTATTAGTAAACGTTCACAACCAGTGGCTTACCCCCCACGGTGTATTCTGATGATGGGGAGACTGAGACTCAGACAGGGGAGGCGGCTTTCCCAAGTCCATACCACAGCTGACACTAAAGCTGCCTGGATGGCCTCGGACAGCCCGAGATGGGGGAGGGATTGCGGTGAGAGAGACCCAGCACTTAGGGAGCGCCTACTGTGTGCCTGGTTCTGTGATCATTCCTGATATTAGCCCTATTTGGGAGGTTGAATGCCTATTGTTATAAATAGGGAAACAGGCTCAGAGGGGACAAGGAGTGAGAAGGTGACACCTGGAGGGACCTGGGGTGAGAACCCAAGTGTCCAGGCTCCTTATATCCTCCACCCATACTCCAGCAGTGTGGCCTCCCAAGGGTATTCAAGGACTGCAGGTGGGAGGAGGGCCCCCAAAGCCCAACTGGTCTCTATCCTTAGCCTTCCACCCACACCCTCAGCTTGCGGAGGAGAGGGGAGTGTACCTCGCCCCACTGAGTCACTCCTGAGAGGGGCGAGGACCATCTGTGCCGTCTCCCTGCCTCCCAGGGTGGGCGGGTGCACTGTCGGGGGGCTCTCCAGGTGCCTCAAACAAGGTGGTCGTTAGAGGAAAGGGGGGCAGGACACAGGCTAAGCAGGTATGGAGCTTTAGCTCTGGCTGTAGGCCCGTGGTGACCTTAGGCTCCACACAGAGGTCCCTCCTTCCCTCCCCCCACTTATCTACATCTCTGTTTTCTACTTTCCTGCTCAGCCTAAAAGGGCTGGGCTCAAGCTCCCCACTGGCCTACGCTTTAGGTGAAACTTTTGCTGGTGAAAATAGTACTCCAGACCTGGGTGGGTTCTTTCTGGCCCCCAGCCTTGTTGACATCTTGCTGTGTGGCCTTGGGTAAGTCACTTCACCTCTCTAAGCCTTGATTTTCAACTCTGTAGAATGATTGTAATTATCGTAGTGGATGTTATGAACCTGGCACGTAGTAAGTGCTCGATACAGGGTACCTGTTACGACTGTGTTGTTGGCACATTAATGTCT
This sequence comes from Cryptoprocta ferox, assembly GCA_028646485.1. Taxonomy (NCBI): domain Eukaryota; kingdom Metazoa; phylum Chordata; class Mammalia; order Carnivora; family Eupleridae; genus Cryptoprocta; species Cryptoprocta ferox. Next base: position 13,444,817 of record CM053576.1, read on the forward strand.
TTTTTGACAGTGGGCAATCTAAGGACTGAGCATTTTTTGATGCCCAAGAGAGCCCTTGCAGAATGCCATGTAAAACAGCTACAGGGAAGAGGCATCCCGTGAAAGCAGAATGTTTAGGCAAGACCATTGCTGATAATAATAACTATATTATTATTATATACATCCCCAGTTACTGGGGATTTGCTGTGTGCCGGGCCCTGGGCTCAGTGCTTTAGACAATGTAGCATGTTGAGTTTTTTTGCAACAACTCCAAGATGTAGGTACTGTTACCCTCTCACTTTGACAGATGAAGAGACTGAGTCACAGAGGGGCAGTCCCAGGATACAGAACTGGGAAGTGCCCAAACCAAGATTTGAACCCAGGCAGCCTGGCTCCAAGGCCCACACACTGGTATCCAGTATTTATCACCCAAATGAACCTAAAATGGAATAGAATTGAATCTCAATCTGGTAAAATCAGGAGTCAAGACTGTCTAGGGAATTCTTGAGATTTCTGGTTCCTGGAGACTGTCACAGCCCTGAAGGTCACTGATTTAGTCAGGGCCGGGCCTCTTTGGAGTGGTCGCTCATAGGGACCAACTTCCTGGGCTCTGAGAAGCAGGCTTGTGCAGGAACATTCCAGACCAGCTTCCTCTGCGAGGAGAACTTGTCTCTCCCGTATTCCTCGGAGCGGATTCAATGTCTCCAGGCCTTCCTGGGCAGAATCCAGTGCCAGGACTATTTGGGCTATTTAAGCTCTAGTAAGTGAACTTTTGCCACCCCAGGTTTGGTCTCTGAAGGGGTCACTGAGGGTTTCAGGGGTGTGGGCGGGCCTGGATGCCCTGCTGTCCTCTCCGGTGTTGGGGCTATCCCTGTCTCCCATTGACAGATGCCCCCTTGTGGCCTTTTCATCCTGGAATTTAAAAACGAAGCATCTTCTGAAACACCTTCAGCAGGTGGCACCTCTGGGAGGCTTGATTTAGCCTTTGCTGTCAGGGAAGTGCTGGCCTGTGGGTGGGGGGGGTGGGCTGTGGAGGAGGGCATGACAGGCAGTCAAGGGCAGAGGTAGGAAGGAGAATTGGGAGGGAGAGTGGGGGTGAGGTGCAGTGAAAGGACTACAAGTGAGCATATGGCTGGGATGTAGGGGAGGATGCGTTGAGCTGGACAGAGACCTGTGTCCAAGCTCAGCAGCCGGATGGCGGTGAAACCAGGTTAGTAACCCGGCTGTGCCCGGCTCTGAACCCCAGGCACTTGTCCTGGTAGTAGTAGAGGCTGTGTGCACAGCAGCAAGCGCCCACAGGGCACGTACTGCCTGCCTGGCACTGTTCTGCGCTCCTTACCTGAGGTCACTCCTGTAACCCTCCCCTGTGATGAAGGCAGCGGATTCATGAAACTTGCTGCCCGTAAAGGCGGTGGCCCATCCAAGGGCTTTGGAGGTGGATTGGGGTGGTGGCTCCCCAGTGAAAAGGACTTGGGCAGGGCCTGCAAGGAGGCACAGCAGTTTCCCGGCTGGGGATGGGACGGAAGGGGGGCATGCACGAGGGCATGGTTTGGCAAAGGTGTGGATGCTCTTTCTCCTCTTGCAAGCCTGCAGAGCGGCCTGGAACTGGGGATTCTCCCTTGGCACCCATGCGTCCCTTTTTTTTCTTGTCCTACCTGGCAGGTCACCAAGATGCTGGCTGTGGTGGTGGTGGTGTTTGCTCTGCTGTGGCTGCCCTACTGCACCTGGTGGTGGTGAACTCCTTCCTGAGCCCACCCTACCTCAACCTCGGCTTCCTCCTCTTCTGCCGGCTTTGCATCTACCTGAACAGCGCAGTCAACCCCGTCATCTACGTCCTGATGTCCCAGCGCTTCCAGGAGGCCTTCTATGGACTATTTCAGTGCCCGCTGGCCTGGCCCAAGCTCCCCCGCCCCAGTAGGCCACCCCTGTGTACTACAGTGTCATCAAAAACTGTCCCCAGATCCGACTGGGCTCTTAGAGGGAATCAGGAAGCAGACAGGGAAGGGAGCCTGGCACTTGAGGGCAAGGCCCACTACTTTATTTCTACTGAGAAGGGAGTGGTGGAGGAGGGAGTGGTGTCCAGGGCTGTTTAGTAAGAGGTGTCTAGGTTGTGCACTGTACAACCCTAGGGATCACCGTTCACATCACAGCCTAGATTTGTATATTTAGTAAAACAGTTTCCCAGTTTAATAAATATACAAATCTAAGAGGGAGGCACCTTTTTATAATTCACACAAAAGCACTCTGCGGTGTAAAGGCAGCCTGGGTGGGTGAACATTTGCAGAGACTGAGTAGAGTAGGAGCTATTGCCAGGGGTCTCTTGGGAATCTGTGGGCCCTCTTCCTGAAAATTCCGAGAGCCTTCCCCCACCCCCAACCCCAGGATAAATGCCAAATACTTCCTCCCTCTGAAAGATGACGCATACTTTGCCGGGGTCCTGCTCCATACAGGGAGGCCTGCTGGGCATTACAGAGACCACAGCAATGATGCTAAGAGGGCCGCTGTTCTGGGGAGCTCCCAGCCCAACGGGGAGGGAGCGAGGACACGTCCATCCTGGCACTGGAATCCTGGCCCATTCGCCCAGGGAGGCAGCTAAGTGGGTGCCGGAGGCATCTGCCTGGTTTAAACTGGACCTGAGCCCTCTGGTCTGCGGCCTGGGTCCAGGCTTCTAGGACCACCCAACCTGATCATGCAGGGAAGGAGGACGATGGAAGGCTTCTAGAACCAGCCTTACCTACAGGCAGGGTCTCACGTTTTCATTTAAGGGAATATGGGACATTCCCTCCCCCTCCCCAGATTCACTTATATTTTTTCTCTGTAGGTGCCACCAGCCCACTGTTGGCGCTTATTTGACATAGTTGAGCGTTGTCTTTCCTAGATATGCACATTTCCTTGGGAGAAGAAGTTAACTGAGTCCCTGAAACTTCAGTGTGGATGGGAAGTTCTTGAAAGCTTTTCCTCTGGAAAGGATTTAAGGTGCCAAAGGATACAGAACAAAGAAGATAGCATTGACAGGTGGGAAGAGAGGGCAAAGATGGAACTTAGGGCAGGGAGGACAGAGGGTTCCTAGAAACTTGGCAAAGCATTGTTAGGGCAAGGGGGTCCCTTTGGCGTCCCCACGTATCGGGCTCAGGAAAAATTCAAAGACATCTCCTAGAACAGGTTATGCTGGAAGCCATTTTCTGAACTCACTAAAGTTGAGGAAACTCCTTGTGAGGTAAGACGGGTTTGCAAGGCCTCCCGCCATCAGATGGCGACCGATGTCTATCCCCCACTCAATTATTTTTGCTTGAGCACCGACCCCCAAGGTGCCTTGTTGACTGGTATCGGGAGTGACTTGTCCCCTTATCCTAAAAATATGCTAAATGTACCTTGTGAAGGAACTTAGTATAGGAATTTCTTCTTTTGTGATTATGGGAGCAAATATTACATTTCCTGAGAAACCTGTTTTACTTCCCCTCAAGAAAACAGGCTATTGACCCCTGCTCACAAAGAACTAACTTTTGCTTTTGCTACGCTAAAAATATTGTCTTGTATTTGAATGCTAAAGATAGCTTCCTTTTCCATATGATAAGCATCTAAATCACCTACAATCAATCACTATTGACAAAGATTATGCATGAGTCTTCTACCAATCTATGTTCTGGGAAATTTTTTTTTAAATTTTTTTAATGTTTTTTTATTTATTTTTGAGACAGAGAGATACAGAGCATGAGTGGGGAGGGGCAGAGAGAGAGGGAAACACAGAATCCGAAGCAGGCTCCAGGCTCTGAACTGTCAGCACAGAGCCCGATGCGGGGCTCTAACCCACGAACATGAGATCATGACCTGAGCTGAAGTCGGAGACTTAACCAACGGAGCCACCTAGGCGCCCCTGGGAAATTTTTACATACCAAAGAATTTGTCATCAGAAATCATTGTCTAAGGCAAATGTCATTCTGTGCTGTGCCCCATACATTTTTTTTTCAATAAATAAAGCTGACTTTCCAGTCAGTGCAGAGATGCCTGCCTGGTGATC
>CM053576.1:13449313-13645945 GCA_028646485.1 Cryptoprocta ferox
AGCTTTATCTTAATACTCAAGACCCTTTGCTGTGATCTGGCTTCTGGTTTGAGGACGGTTTGAGGTGTAGATTGTGGCTTAGTGAGGTTTTTTGTTGGTAACAGAAAGTATCTCTGAATAACTACATTAAAAAGGAGTTTGTTTAGAGGTGCCTGGGTGGCTCAGTTTGTTAAGTGTCTGACTTTGGTTCAGGTCATGATCTCGCAGTCTGTGAGTTCAAGCCCCCATCGGGCTGGGTGCTGACAGCTCGGAGCCTGGAACCTGCTTCGGATTCTGTGTCTCCCTCTCTCTGCTTCCCCCACCCCCTCCTGCTCACACTCTGTCTCTCTCTCTCTCAAAAATAAATAAACATTAAAACAATTTTTTTAAAAAGGAATTTGTTGGAAAGAACCAGAACCAGGATAACTCCAGAGACCTACCTAACAGGAATTAATGGGCAGTTGCTTCAAGGCATCCATATCAGAATGACTCAGTTCCACCTAGGCCAGGAGTAAGATGGGCAACTTACCAGACCATCATTCAGTGACTGCCATTAACAGTTGCATAGATCTGTTTCTGCTCAATCCCAGCACGTACCACTCAGCAATCTAAATGGATGAATCCGGGGTGCCTGGAGGGGCTCAGTCAGTTAAGCGTCCGACTTCAGCTCAGGTCATGATCTCATGGCTCGTGGGTTCGAGCCCCGTGTCAGGCTCTGTGCTGACAGCTCAGAGCCTGGACCGTGCTTCAAATTCTGTATCTCCTCTCTTTCTCTCTCCCCCTCCCGCTCCCCCCTCAAAACTAATAAACATTAAAGTAAATAAATAAATCATAAATAAATAGATAAATGGATAAATCCTCTGGAGTTGTGCAGTGTGCCTAGGCAAGTGTATATGGCAGACCTTAGAAGTATAGTTGCCCCGAGGAAAATTGAACTAATGTTATCAGAAAAAGGCAGCATGGATGTGAGGAGAAACCAAAAAACCAACAGATATCCGCCATAGATGAGCTGACTAGGTCGACATCCGTAAGGAGCCTCCGCCATCCTGGTCATCAAGGACAGCTGGTCCTTGCTTATACTGTCACCTGGTGGCCATTAAGGGAACAGCATTATCCAATATCTGCTTTGCTGGCCTCCCTTTTGATTTATTTTCTTCCTCTTCCCCAGCCCCCCAGTCTCCCATCCTCCCTCCCTCCCGCTTTCTGGCTTTCTCTCCTCTCCCTTTCTCTACCCTCCCAATCTCTCAGCTTCCCTCCTGATCCCTTGGCTCTGCTCCCCTCCCTGTCTCTTCCTCCCCCAAGACTCACTATGATTAACTCAGCAGCTCTAGAGACCAGTCCCTGAGTGTTGCACTGGCCGGACTGAGCCTCAGAGTTGGGGACCCGGCAAGCTAGAGAACTCAGACCCTATCCCTTCTCATCCCTTTCCCTGTTCTTCCTCTACCTTCTTGCAATATCCTCTCCTCTCTTTTGTAAACCATACATTCAACAAATGTTTGATAGCTGGAGCGCCACCTGTATGCCAGAATCAGCCTGAGATTCACTAACTCTGCTAGAGATTGAGCGTGTCGCTTTCTACTCTTCCAAGACCCACTTATGTTGTACTGCCCAAATACGTCTAAGGAGAGATGCCCATACACATATCAAAGTAAATGGAAGGTTATATTTCATTTTATTCAACTACAGCTATCAGGAAAATTGGAGGATGGTCATTCTATCCCCCAGAAGGATGCTGAAGTTTTAACCCCCAGTATCTGTCAATGTGGCCTTATTTGGAAATAGGGTCTTTGCAGATAACCAAGTGAAGATGAGGTCATTTGGGTGAACCTTAATCTAATATGACTGTGTCCTGATATGAGTGGGTGGGAGAATTTGGAGACAGACACGGGCAGGGGGAAGATCATATGAAAACACAGAAAGAACACCATCTACAAGACAAGGAATGCCTGAGACTCCACAAAACTGGGAGAGAAGCAAGGAGCAGATCTCCCTCATAATGCTCAATACAAACCAACCCTGCCCACACCTTGATTTCACACCTCCAGCCTCCAGGACTGTGAGATGATAAATTTCTGTTGTTGAAGCCACGCTGTGGTGATACCTTTTTACAGTCTTCAGCACACTGAAACAGATGGTGAGATGGCAGAAAGAATGGTTTGAGGACAGACAAAAGTTACTGAGACATTAAGGAAATTTTTGAAAAGAAAAGCCCTTAATATCAAAAATAAAATTTCCCGGGGCGCCTGGGTGGCTCAGTCGGTTGAGCATCTGACTTGGGCTTAGGTCATGATCTCACAGCTCGTGAGCCAAGCACCACTTCAGGCTCTGTGCTGACAGCTCAGATTCTGTGTCTGCCACTCTCTCTGCCCTTCCCCTGCTCTCTCTCTCTCTCTCTCTCTCAAAAATAAATAAACATTAAATAAATAAAAATTCCCTGTAAGCCTGTATGTATAAGTGATGAACATTTAATATTTTCAGTTCCAGTGCTTATTTCAATGACGATTTGTGTGCATGTGTGTATTTTCTCTCTTTACACAGATACACACATTTGAAATTCAAATTAACAAGCCAAGGATGCGTTGATATTTCTCTTTCGTTTTGTGTATCTTTCATACACAGAATGGAAACATCATCCATATTCCTTCTGCATAGAAAAATTATGTAGATGCACAAGGGAGAGTCCCTCTTCCTCCTAAATAACCTCATTTCCCATGGATTACCATCGTAAATTTGGGAGCATATCTTTCTAAATTTTATCTAAGTTAATACCTATTTAGATGTGCATATCTTTATCCAAACGTGTATATGTAAAATATAAAATTATGCTTTTTATATTTGCTTGCCTATTGTTTTATTTGAGTATATCATACTTTTTGTGACTGCACTCCCCACTGCTAGGCTTTCTTTCAGCATAAATTCTAGGATAATGTTTGAATTCTACCACATTTCACACATTCAAAATGTTTCTATGGATCCACCAGGGTAGGTGAAGGCTCTACTGTATTGATTACATTCTTCTGATTGCTCTCCCATAAAGAAGAATTGATCACATTTAGAATATTCGTAGGGTCATTCCCCAATGTGTTTTCTGATGCTCAGTGGGAAAAACAGTAGAAACAATAAGACAAACGGCTTAAAGCATAAGATAACTTTAGGAGGAAGATGAAGATTTTGAAATCATTAACATTTGGGTGGACGTTTCCTGGGCTGTAATCTTCGCTTCTCAGCTATAGTCTTCGATGAAGTTAATAAGCAACTTGTTTCCTTGTATTAATGGTTCATAACCAGCCGACCGAGCCCGGTAATCAAAGCCAACCGGCCGGGTGGAATCTTACAGCTGGGGGCGGGGCCGCGGCGCCTTATGGGGATTGTAGTTCCCAAGGCGACAATCGCCCCTTGGGTAACCCTGGGAGGGGCCGTCCGGAGGCTTCTTCTGCGCATGTACAGATCCCGGTTTTCTACCTGGGCGCTCCTTCCGGTTCTCCAGGCCCTTCCGGAGGCGGGATCTGTAGTCTCCGAGCTGCTCGGGCTCCCCCTTTAGGTGTGCTCGGTGCGAAGCGGAAGCGAAGCAGGTGCCCTCGGGAGTTCCAGGAAGGGCTGGCGGGCGCCTCCGGACCCTCGGGGAGTCGGAGCGAAGGGTGGGCCGGGGGTGGCCTCGGTCTGAGGAGGAGGGACGCGCCCTCTCCCCGCCTCCCTCAGAAGGGAAGCCCCGAAGCGGGTTTCCACTGGTCCCGGAGCCGGGCGGCGGGAGCCGGGCAGGTCTCAGGGTGGGCGCCCCCTGCAGCCCTACTTTGCCTAAAGAAGGTGCTCTGTGAGGGTGAAAGGTTTGTGCATCCAAATGCACAGACTGAAGTCTGATTTCAGAAGTTTCTGTGATGCGCTTGGCTTTGCAGGCTGTCGGGCTGGGTTGAAAAGTATTAGAGGGCAGCAGGGAAGGGAACAAATATTCGTTATGAGAAATAACTACTCTTACTATTAGGTGAGCTATTTTGCACTAACGATTTGTTGGGGAGACAGATGCGAGCTGCAGTTGAAGGGAATGGCCAGGGTGCAGGATTGACTGGACGAGAGTCCAGTGAGGAGGGACTAGAGGGTCGGGGCGGAGATGTTGGCAGCACTGCATAAGGTTTTAAGAGCCTGATGTTTGGGTTCAGATCAGGGCCTGTCACAAAGCAGCACTCCATCTGGGCAGTGCTATTTAGACTAATCCTGTCTCCTCACCTGTAAAATGAGCAATAGGAATAGTATTTGCCTCACAGGGTTTGTTCAGAGGGAAGATGAGGTAGCACTTGTCAAGATCAAGCCCCAAACATAATATGTCTTGGATAAGTACACCGTGCTGTCGTTGTTACAAAGATTTTGAGACATTTCACTCAATCCTCCCAACCCAGGCTGTAGGGTCAGCCTCACGGCCCCTGCAGGAGCACATTTAAAAATCTCATTGCAGCGAGCTAAAGTGAATGGGCTTTGAGTGTTTTATTTTTAATTTTTTTAATGTTTATTTGTTTTTGATGGACAGAGAGAGCGTGAACGGGGGAGGGACAGAGAGAGAGAGAGAGGGAGACACAATTCGAAGCAGGCTCCAGGCTCTGAGCTGGCAGCACAGAGCCCGACGCGGGGCTCGAACCCACAAACTGCGAGATCATGACCTGAGCCGAAGTCGGACGCTTAACCGACTGAGCCCCCCAGGTGCCCCGAACGGGTTGAGTTTTAAAACTAGGTCTGTTGTACTCCTAGTCTAATGATCTTTGCCATGTACATTCCCCTCCACCTACACCCGCTGGGTTTTCTCTGGAATGATCACTTGGCCTGTGCGTGCCCTAGGAAGCAGTGATGCAATATACCTTGATAGACTGTTCGACCTCTTTCCTTTGGGCCACAAGGCATAAAGGTTTCTTGGCTTTCCCTGCTCTCGAAGTATTGTCTCACTCTTCAGAAGCCCTGATTAGATTTTAGGAAAGGTCCAGCTCACCGGGCACTTGACCCTTGGGACTCCTCCCAAGGGTAGGTTCCAGCTACTGGCAATGTGGCTCTGGGACCCAGGTTGAAACAAAACCATTCCAGTAAAAGAGGAAGCAGCAGCCCCGGAAACGGAAATCACACCTGGTAGAACATATTCCTGAACGGAAACCTCTCCCTAGAATTTCAGTGTGTAAGCAAAAGAATCCTGGAAAGGAACTTTGCTCGAGTCACTGGCCAGAACTTTCCTCGCGGGTGTGAGCAAAGTCTGGGCGGTACCACTATACCTGTAGCTCAGCAAAACTTCAGTTCAACTCTCAAGAGAACGATGTGAGCTGCAACTGAAGGGAATGGGCAGGATGAGAATCCGATAGGAAAAGACACTTCCCTGAAGGATTTGGGGGGTATGGGTTGAGGGAAGGGAGGGAATGGGGACGAGCGGTAGCTAAGGAAATGGTTTCTCATCACTTTCCAAGCACATGCGTGTCATTCCCTGTATCCTCCACTCTGTTTATTCTGAGCTGCTCAAACCATGTCCCACCACAGTTAGGATTCACTGGATGGCCCCCTTATAGAGTCACAGTAGCGGTAAAGAGTTTTTTAAAACTATTCAACTTTGCCTTTTTAAAGCTTATTTTATTTTATTTTATTTATTTATTTATTTATTTATTTATTTAGAGAGATACAGAGAATGCAGGCGAGGCAGGGGCAGAGAAATGGGGAGAATCCCAAGCAGGCTCCATGCCATCAGCTCAGAGCCCGTGTGGGGCTCGAACTCCTGAAACCGTGAGATCATGACCCGAGCCGAAATCAAGAGTCAGATGCTCAAATGACTGAGCCACCCAGGCACCCCCACTTTGCCTTATTTTATAATTAGAACTCATAAAATAAATATCCAGTTACACAGTTTGCTAGTAACAGCCAAGAACTGAATTCATGTCTCGATTTCCAGGTCAGGGATCTGTCCTCTCCCGCATTTTAAGTTAAAACAAGTTTCTTAGCAAAACTCCTCTTGTGAAACTGCATCTAAGAGAGGCCAGACAAGGAGGCAAACATCTTAAAGCACTTGCTCTCCTTTCTGAGGTTCTGGATTCTATTCTGGATTCTTTAATCTCTAGCTAAAAAAATATTAGTAGGAAAATAGGCATTCTGCTTTCAAGTGGCTAAAACATATTAGTAAGAAGAGAGGTAAATGGCATAATTTCAACATTTCCCGTGCCAGTAAGTATTGTAATCCTGGTATTTTTAATGCTGGAATAGTGTTCCAAACTTTGTATCTACTAAATTTTATTGATCCAATCTATTATTGCATGCAGGTTATTTTTAATTTTTTCAAAGGCCTAAATTGATGGTAATTCCATAGAAAACAATGGTTTATGTATTCACTCAGTAAGAAAAGTTCTCTGTGATCATTTTGGAATTATAAATGGACAAGTGGAGGGGCTTCTGACTTCAGCTCAGGTCTTACCTCACAGTTTGTGAGTTCGAGCCCCATGTTGGGTTCTGTGCTGACAGCTCAGAGCCTGGAGCCTGCTTTGGATTCTGTGTCTCCCTCTCCCTGCCCCTTACCTGCTCACACACTCTCTTTCTCTCTCAAAAATAAATAAACATTAAAACAATTTTAAGTAAATGGACAAGTGGATAATTGCTCACCACGTTGGTCAAAGGACCATTCTCTTGATAAGTAATCCGAAAAACTGCTAAGTTAGCCAGACATCTCATGATTCCATTTCTCATTCTTCCTTACCCAGCTCTGGTATCACCACTCTTGGCCCTTTCTCAAGAGCATCCGAAAATGAACAGATCTCAGGTGAGTTGTTCAGGGCTTTACTTCCCACATTTTACAGTGGATTTCAAGGAGGCTTATAGTAATTTGTACATGCACATGAAATAGTAGAAATATGTAAAATAAAGCATCAGAGAAAAGAGTATCAGATCTCCAGTGGAAAAGTTGGCATAAATATACAGAAATCATATGTTCCTCTGGATTTATTCAAGTTGTACCAGAAAGGCCCAGACAACATGAGCTAGGTTTTACACTGGCTATTTGAGTGGTTTTCTTGTCATTTCTATCTAAACATTTTCTCAGATCATCTCTGAATAACTGGCACAGAGGCCAGTCTTGCCAAGGCAGTGAGTTTTCCGTGACTTTTATACTCAATAATTAATGGGGACTGATTCATTGTCATCTGAATAGACACCGTACAGACGATTCCCTGTGATCCAGGGGTAAAAACTAGAATAATGGATTGCATGTTCCTCTAATAGTGCCCTGTAACGATTTCTTTCAGCTGTGTCTTTGAAACAGGCTTAGAGGGAACAATGCAGTGTTCTATTCTGTGGATAAAACATCCTCACTTGATGGTCTCATTTCGACTTGATTCGTGTAGTCTTGTGTCCGTTCCCGCCACTCGCTTGGATCTCTTCTGGTCAAAGTTGGCCGTAGCCTAAATATTTTCACACCCAGTGGGTATTTTCTAGTCCACGTTTTACTGAATGTGTTGCATATGACAGTATATAATAGAATATAGATTATGATATGCCGGAGTCCAGCTCCAGCAGGTCCAGGACTCCCTGAAGGATGGACGGTGTTGGCGAGAGAAGGATGAGAGAGCTAAGAGATTCTTTCTGATCACCAGGCAGGCATCTCTGCACCGACTGAGACTCAGCTTTGTAGTTAAGTGTATGGGGCACAGCACGGAAGTGGCATCTGCCTTAGACAATGATTTCTAATGATAAATTTCTTTGATATGTAAAAATTTCCCAGAACATAAATTTGTAGAAGACTCATGCATAACCATTATCAATAGTGATTGATGTAGGTGATTTAGATGCTTATCATATGGGGACGGAAGATATCTTTAGCATTCAAATACAAGACAATGTTTTTAGCACAGCAAAGGCAAAAGTTAGTTCTTTGTGAGCAGGGGTCAATAGCCTGTTTGCTTAAGGGGAAGTATAAGAAAAACAGGATTCTCAGGAAATGCAATGTTTGCTCCCATAATCACAAAAGAAGAAGTTCCTACAATAAGTTCCTTCACAGGGTGCAATCAACACATTAGGGCCAGAATAAGGGGACAAGTCATTCCCGATACCAATCAACAAGGTGCCTGGGGGGTCGGTGCTCAAGCAAAAACAATTGAGTGGGGGTAGATATGGTCATCATCTGACAGCGGAGGAGGCCTTGCAAACCTTCCTTAACCTCACAAGGAGTGTTCTCAACTAGCGAGTTCAGAATGGCTCCCAACAATGATATAATCTAGGTTGGTCATTTTTTAATTATTTTAGACCCCCCAAAAAATCCTCTAAGAGATAGCCATTGATTTCATGCAAATATCCAACATTGCTTGTATGTGTACACCTGATTACAGTATGCTGTGTGCTCCTTCCACTTTGCATTCCATGGAAGTTGAATTGTCTTCACAGAGATAATGTAATCTTGTTTCGTTTTTAATATTTAAAAAAGCTTTATTTATTTTGAGAGAGAGAGAAAGAGAATGAGTGGGGGAGGGGGCACAGAGAGGGAGAGAGAATCCCAGACAGGCTCTGCACTGTCAGTGCAGAACAAGAGTTGGTTGCTCCACCAACTGAGCCACCCAGGCGCCTCGATAATTTAATCTTTAATAAAGTTAAAACATTCCTCCAATAGCAATTATTTTGTGTTTACTCTCATGAGGACATCATTGATTGGAATTTGCCTCACTTGGTTACGTCTACAAAGGTTCTATTTCTAAATAAGGTCACATTTGCAGGTACCAGGGCGTGAGATGATAGAAAAAATATATATATACATATCGATTTCTGCTCCTAGTTCCTGGCACAGAGTTCCTCTAGCCCTTAGAATTTCATGGCTGACCGTGGTGTCTTTTCTTGTAATGAGGTGACTCTTGGTGGGCTCCTGGATGGGAGATAGTCACCAGAAAGACTCAGCCGTGATTAGAAGCTTGAAATTTTCAGCCCACCCCCATTCTCCAGAGAGGGGACAGGGGCTAAACATGGCGTTAATGATTCATGATGCCTACATGAAAAATCCCAATAGCGTGGGCTTCAGAGACCTTCCAGGGTGGTGACCACACGGAGATGCTGGGAGAGTAGTGGCCCCAGAAAGGATACAGAAGCCCTGTGCCCCTTCTCACATACCAGGTCCTACACAGCTCTGCCAGTAGAATGCTCATCCTTACCCGTTGTTATATTTTTTTAATAACAAACTGGTGAACAGTAAGGACACTCTTCCTGGGTTTTGTGAGCCACTCTAACAAATTCATCAAACTCTAGAAGGGGGTCATAGGACCTCTGACTTGTAGCTGACGGGTCAACACAGATGACAACCTGTGCTTGTGATTGGCATGGAGGTGGGGGGGGGCAGTCTTGTGGGACTGAGCCCTTAACCTGTGGGATCTGACACTGTCTCCAAGTAAATAGGATCGGAATTGAGTTAAACTGTAGGACAGCTGGCTCATGTCACAGAATTGCTTGGTGTGGGAAACACCCACACAGCTAGTGTGGTTGTCTCATGAGAGTCAAGGAGAAACACAGAGGATGGACTGTCTCTGCACTTGGAGGTTAAGACTTCAACTCAACCCACAAACATCCTGTTAGATTATATTCTCAAATGTATGACAATGAAAACAATGTATATAAGAGTTTATTGATTAAAAGCAAAAAAAAAAAAACAAAAAACGGGGCGCCTGGGTGGCTCAGTCGGTTGAGTGTCCAGCTTCGGCTCAGGTCATGATCTCGCGGTTTGTGGGTTCAAGCCCCGCCTCAGGCTCTGTGCTGACAGCTCAGGGCCTGGAGCCTGCTTCAGATTCTGTGTCTCCCTCTCTCTCTGACCCTACCCTGCTCATGCTGTCTCTCTCTATCTCTCTCAAAAATAAATGAAGCATTAAAAAAATTTTTTTTAAAAATTAGTTGTATACAATAGGTTAGTGTTCAGATGCCATTTCAAGTTTACATATAAGCATTTAGGGACACCTGGGTGGCTCAGTTGGCTAAGTGTCTGACTTCAGCTCAGGTCATGATCTTGCGGTTCGTGGGTTCGAGCCCCGCTTCAGGCTCTGTGCTGACAGCTCAGAGCCTGGAGCCCGCTTCGGATTCTGTGTCTCCCCCTCTCTCTGCCCTTCCCCTGCTCATGCTCGCTCTCTCTCTCAAAAATAAATGAAGCATTAAAAATTTTTTTTTAAAATTAGTTGTATACACTAGATTAGTGTTCAGATGCCATTTCAAGTTTACATATAAGCATTTAGGGACATCTGGGTGGCTCAGTTGGCTAAGTGTCTGACTTCAGCTCAGGTCATGATCTCACGGTTCGTGAGTTCAAGCCCCACGTCGGGCTCTGTGCTGCCAGTGCGGAGCCTGCTTGGGATTCTTGCTCTCTCTCTTGCCCCTCCCCACTTGTGCTTTCTCCCACTCTCAAACTAGACAAACTTTAAAAAAAATAACCATTTATAATTGTGCTCTCCATTATTTATCATTCCAACAACTTCAGTTACTTATCTAAACAATGTAAACATCTTATGTGATTTTAATATTAAAATCCAATTGGAAATAAGCAGAAAACAAAAATTTGTGCTGGAATTTTATAATGTCTTGAATAGCCTAACTTTTGCTTGAGATCTTTTTTTCTTATCATTGGGGAATTGCAGCTTATAATTAGTGATAGCCCCCAGGAAATATGGCAATAGATCTAAAAAAGAGCATATGATGAGAATTTTTTATCGAGATCTCAATTTCTATCGAGCCTAGTGATGGCAAATTTGGAGGACAAGACTTTTCAGAAGAAGGTGTTCTATTCTGTTATATTAAACTTTTCTTATAATATGGACTTTAGAATTAGCAATTTGACCCTGATAGGAGCCATGTTGGAAATCTTAATGGATTTGAAACACATGAAATAGTTCCGGTTTAATTTTCACTCTAACCTAGAATTTTAAGAACCAAATTTAGGAGTAAGGAGTCCACTGCATAATTTTTTTCTTTATCCCAATAACCATTTCTATAGTTGTATTGATAACTTTTCTTCCAGACTCATTTTTTTAGAGAGAGAGTGAGCACAAGCAGGGGAGGGATAGAGGGAGAAGATCGAGAAACCCAATAATATACTGGTGAACAACAAGGACACTTTTCCTGGGTTTTGTGAGCTGCTCTAATAAATTCATCAGACTCTAGAAGGGGGTCATAGAACCATGCTGGGCGTGGAGCCTGACACGGGGCTCAGTGTCACAACCATAAGATCATGACCTGAGCCAAAAATCAAGAGTCGAACACTTAATGGACTGAGCCACCCAGATGGCCCAATTCTGTACTCATTTCAAGACCTATTTCAGTTGTATTTTCAGCTTATATATAACTGAACCTATAAAACTATAAGGTGTCTTATTTGTGAAAGGTAAGCCATATATATGTATGTACATTTGTGTGTGTATATATACACACACACAAATTTTCTTAGAGTTGAACACATAAGGAATAAGATGAGGAGGGGCCACATCTGGGGATTACACAATTTAGCTCTGTGGCAGCCACTGTCCCATCGAGGAAAGCAGAAAGACATGGGAATGACCCCCAAGGGAGAAACAGGATGTGGTTTTCCCATCGCTTCCTGTGGAATGAGGCCAATCCTTAAACAGACTTGCTAGACCACGCCTGTCCCACCTGGCTGAACAGGGCAAAGTTGCTTCCAATGGTGACACGAACAGAGTCAGGGAAGTGTAATTAGATTTCTGACCCAAGGCCTGAAAAGATCCAGCATTACACACCCGTGTTAGCATATACTAGAAGACTTAGCATTTATTCATTAAAGCATACAGGAAATCAACTTATTTCAAATAACACCGCAAGTAACAGATTCTCCGTGTGCTGAATCTAACTAGAATTGTTGTGATTCGTCCATCTCTTTTTTGGTTCTCTAGATACATCTAAGCCCGGTGCTAACTAACTACTCAGGGAGGCTGAACGTTCCAGAGTTATATCCGATTTGACTAGAGGCAGAAGCCATTACCCACCCACCCCCAACCAGTGACTGTCCACTCTTAACTTTTTAGCTTTTAAATCATGATCAGCTGGGGCGCCTGGGTGGCTCAGCCTGTTAAGTGTCCAACTTCAGCTCAGATCATGATCTCACAGTCTATGACTGAGAAATTTTAAATTGTGGTCAGCTTTTCCTTTTTCATGGTCCACTGTCAAAGTTTCTTCTTTTTTGGTAGTTCTAATTCCAAAGAGAGGGCTTCCCCCCGCCCCCTTATTTATGCTTAGATTCAGGTTGGATCATCTCCCTACAAAAGTTTACATCTTTAGAGAGCCTGCCTCCATTAAAAATAGGCTTTTTATTCACCCAGTGAAAATAGATTATGAACAAGCAACAAAACTAATGTTCTTTTTGCTCCATCCTTCCAGCCACCTCCTAGCCTACTTCTCATGGTAGGAGCAGCCCTTCTACAATTAAGTTTCTGGTGAACACGTTTAGCCATTTTCACTCAAAAAAAAAAAAAAAATCCAGTCAATGCAATATATAAAGTACATTTCTAATCCCATCTCCGTTTCTTCAACATACATGTATTTCTATTTCTCAAATATTTTACACAGAATTGGGCTTTGACTACAAACCTTTCCCCATTGACCTCTTTTGCTAGAATTGGGAATTGAACCCAAAAGGTAAGTGCTTTTGAAATGCCTCTCTGCCAGTTGTGGCTTTTTAGGGTTTCTCTTTATCATGAGTTTTCTGATGTCGGGTAAGTTTGGAGTTTAAACTAAAAGCTTTTCCACACTGGTCACATACAAAAGGTTTCTCCCCAGTATGGATTTTCTTGTGTTTGTTAAGGTTTGAATTATTGTTAAAAACCTTTTGACATTCACTACATTTATAGAGTTTCTCTTTGGTATGAGTGTTTTTATGTCGGTTAAGGTCTGAGCAAAAGCGAAAGGTCTTTTGGCATTCGGGACACGTAAAGGGCCGCTCTTCAGAATGAGTTTTCTGATGTTTAATAACATTTGACTGATATTTAAAGGTTTTGTCACAAACGTTACACTTGTATGGCCTCTCTCCAGTATGAGTTCTTTGATGTTGAGTTAGGTCCGAGAAACGGACAAAGGTCTTTTTACAACTACTACACATGTACTGTTTCTCTCCAGTATGAACGTGTTGATGACGCTGAAGATCGATGAGCTGGGTAAAGGTCTTTTCACATTCGTCACATGAAAAGGACTTCTCTCCAGTGTGAGTTTTCTGATGTTTTTTAAGATTGGAGCTGCTTTTATAGGATTTTTCACAATCATTACATTTGTAGGGTCTCTCTCCGGTATGGATTCTCTGATGTAGGACAAATTGTGAGTATGGGCTGAAGTCCTTTTTGCAATAATTACACGTGTAGTGTTGCTTTCTAACATGAATTTTTTGGTGCTGCATTTTTTCTGCGAAACTGTCAAAAGCCCTTCCACAAGACTTACAGGCAAAGAGTTTCTTTTGAGGATGAGGTTTTTGATGGACAATCAAGTTCGGTCTTTTGTCGGCGTGGAGCCTCTGGTGGGTGTTAAAGGAGGAGAGAAACCGGAAGGCCTTCTGGCATATGCCGCACCTGTAGGCCTTCAGCCCGCTGTGCGCATTCTGGTGCTGAATAAACTTGGAAGCCGCGGTAAAGGTTTTTCCACACTGGTTACACTCCAAGTGTTTATCCAGAATATGGATTCTTTGAAGTGTTGTAAATGATGAGTGATGTCTAAAGCCCTTTATATTTTGGCCCTGTTTGTGGGCTCTCTGTACGGTGTGAATTCTCCGATGTCCGGTCAGATGGGAGATGTGGCTGAAAGCCATACCGCAGCCCTCACAGTCATAAGGCTGGACGAAAGTACAAAACTTTTGATATTTCGCATGGTGAGAGCTTGGTCTGACGATACTCGTAGATTCACTAAGGGCATGGTAACTCCCCAGTGCTGGCTGACATGCTATTAGGAACACAGTAGGAGGGAAGCAAAATTAGATTCCGGCGCTACCACAAACATCAAGATCATTAGTAAGGGGGGTATGGGGGAGGGAACGTCTCAGTGACTGGGGACTTCAGAGAGGTTGGAGGAAGGTTAAGAATAATTTAAGCAATCAACATGTGGCCCATGAAAAATTTCTGTAAACTTGAAATACTTATATTTGGGACTGTAAAAAAAAAAAAAAAAGAAAGAAAAAAAAAAGAAAAAAAGTGAGTAGTTAAAACTTTAAATACCAAATCAGAAAAGCTTAAAGAATCACATGAAATTCTAACAGGGATTAAAGGTTTATTTTCATTAAGATCCTTTGAAATAGCTCTGCTGTATAGATATAGCAATTTGTAAAAGGGATTATAGGTTAAATATTTTCCTTTAAACAATAAAATTGGGCATCTTTATGAGTAAACATAAATCTGGATTAATTTTACTGATATATGTATATATTTTCTATATTTTACTGTAGGACAGAGTCAATATTGATTGGGCCAGTGCTCTACCTGGATATTTGAGTTGTGTTTTTGTTACCTCAAAGAACACCAAGAACATCTTATACATCCATCTTTGTTATTTTGAGATGAATTCTAGGCATAAATCCTTCAAAAGGAGAGGGAGTCCCAAATTCTGATCTACACACACACTACATTCAAGTTTTATAATGCACAAGCACATCATTTTCCAGTACCTTGATAACCCACTCTGTCAAACTTATTTTTTGTCAAACTGTGGGGTTAGAAGTTCGAACTTTTGTAATAAAGAAATCTAAATTAAAATTGGTTAATTGCTAGAAAAAAACCATTGAGCATTGCTACAGAACATAGGAAGTATTGTATAGATTAATAAATTGAAAAAAATGTCACCATTGCTATGATAGAAACTAGCATGCACTTCTGTTATCTTCCTCCTCCTAGATCTTGAGAGGCTACTGAAGTGATTGGAAACAGATGGGTACCAGATGAATAGTTTAAAACAGACTAGAGTAATATTTTCTAAAAGATAAAGGTCATTAAAACCTAAGACAGGATCAGGTGATAATTAAAAGAACAAAGTAGAAATGATTGGCTTGAAGGTATAATGTTTAAATAAACTTCATAGTTCACATTTATAGCAAAATTATACAGTCGAAGCAAAGCAGGAACATGGAGATTCTGGTTGGAGACCTTGAGGAAAGGGGGCTGAAGAAGTGCGATTAGAACTCAGAAGGTAGAATAGAAGGATTAAAAAAGAAGTATCACCATCCATTAATAGAAGTCCTCAAGAGGGGAAAAAAGAAGAAAAAAAAAAAAGAGTTGAGAAGATTTACCAACTTCACATAGCTGAGTACATGGGCAACTGGAAGAGAGGAGAAAGAAGACCAGAAAAAAAAATATTTGGGGGAATAATGACCAAAAACTTTCCAGACACAATGAAAACTATAAACCCACACATTCAAGAAGCCCTGCAAATCCAAGCACGAGACACATGGAGAGAACTGTACCACGGCACATGCGGATCAAATTGTTCAAGATCAGCAATAAAGAGAAAACCACTTTTTAAAAAAAGAATAAAGACATTCTGCACATTGAACCAAAATCAGGATGATGGAGGACATCAGATTTCCCACTGGAAATACTGCAAGCAAAACAATTTAAAAAAAAGGGAATAGAGCAAAAATTTTAGTATCCTGAAAACAAACAAAAACACCCTACCAAGCAGAATTCTTACGCCCAGCAAAACCTTTTCAAAATGAAGGCAGGGGCACCTGTGTGCCTCAGCCGGTTAAGCATCCGACTTCGGCTCGGGTCATGATCTCATGGTTTGTAAGTTTGAGACCCACATTGGGCTCTGTGCTGACAGCTCCGAGCCTGAAGCCTGCTTCAGACTCTGTGTCCCCCTCTCTTTCTGCCTCTACCCTGCTCGCTCTCTGTCGTTCAAAATTAAACATTTTTTTGAAAAGGCAAAAAAAAAAAAAAAGAATAATTCAGAAATACAGAAGTTGAAAGAATTCATTTCCAGCAGAACTATACCACAAGCAAATGTAAAAGATTTAAATTTAAAAGAAATTTAAGGCAAAAGAAAAAGGCTACCAGGTGGAAATTTGGCTCTTTGTGTACAAAGGAACAAAGAACATCAAAAACTGTAACTACATGGTAAATATGTAAGGGTTTAAAAATCATTATGTATGGCTCTTTAAAAGAGTATGGGGGCACCTGGGTGGGTCAGTCAGTTAAGCATCCAACTTCAGGTCAGGTCATGATCTCCTGGTTTGTAAGTTCAAGCCCAGTGTCAGGCTCTGTGCTGACAGCTCGGAGCCTGGAACCTGCTTCAAATTCTATGTGTGTGTCTCTCTCTCTGCCCCTCCCCTGCTTGCTCACACTCTCTTTCGCTCTCAAAAATAAACAAACATTAAAAAAAAAGTATTGGCTGATTAAACACAAACAACAATGGTGTGTTACGGGGCTTGTAACAGATGGAAAGTAAAATGTGTGACAACAGCATAAAGGCCAGGTGGAGATAAATGGAAGAACTGTTGTATTAAAGATGGATACTATAAACACAAACCTTAATTACTAATATAACCAAGAGTTATAGCTAATAAGCCAACAAAGGAGATAAAGTGGAATTCTAAAAAAAATACTCAAAAGAGGGCCATAAAGGAGACAAAGGGGAATAAAGAACAGATGTAACAAATCAACAAGATACGTTTGAACCTATAACCATATCAATAATCACATCGAATGTAAATGGTAATAAACTAGGTTTCTCAGTCTGGGCATTATTGACAATTTGTACTAGATAATTCTTGGTTGTATAGACTGTCTCATGCACATAGGATGCTTAATAGCATTTCTGGCCTCTACCCCCTAAATGCCAGTAGCACACTCGTCCCCAGCTGCGACCACCAAAAAGGTCACCAGACCTTGCCAGATATCCTAAGGGGACAAAATCCACCCCCGCCCCACACACACATACATACACATTGAGAACTACTGGTGTAAACATCCCAATTAAAAAGGTAGAGATTAGGGGCGCCTGGGTGGCTCAGTTGGTTGAGCGTCTGACTTCGGTTCAGGTCATGATCTCACAGTTCGTAGGTTCGAGCCCCGCATCAGGCTCTGTGCTGAATGTTTGCTCAGAGCCTGGAGCTTGCTTCGAATTCTGTGTCTCCTCTCTCTGCCTCTCCTCCGTTCATACTCTGTCTCCCTCTGTCTCTCAAAGATAAATGTAAAGAAAAAAAATTTTTTTTAAGGTAGAGATTATCAAAATTGGAGAAACAAAGCCAAATTATGTCTTCTCTAAAGAAACTCAAAGTATTTAAAGACACAATTAGGTTAAAAGAAAGAAGATGGAAAATATGTACACCATGTTACCAATCAAAAGAAAGCTTGAGTGGCTAGCTCTGCTAATAGTAGACAAAACAGATCTCAGAGCAATAAATATTTCCAGGAATAAAGATATTTCATAACGTGATCAGTAGCATTGCAACCTTAATGTTTATGCACCACAGAGCTTCAAAAATACATGACAGAGAAGTAGACAAACTCACGATTATAGTTAGAGATCTCAATATCCTTTTCTCAGTAATTGATTAAAGAAGTAAGCAGAATATCAACAAATATATGATAAGTTTGAATAACACTATCAACCAACTAGCTCTAACTGCTGTTTCTGGAACATTCCACTCAGGAACAGAATACACTTCAAGTGCACAAGGAAACATTTCCCAAATTGGACCACATCTGGCCATAAAAATAAGTCTCAACTTAAAAGGATTCAAGTAATGCAAAGTAGTTTCTCTCACTGTAATAGAATTTAAAATTTAGCAGAAAAATCCCTGCAAAATCCCTCAATATTTTCAAACTAATATACTTAGCAATATACTTCTAATTATGTAAACAAGAAATAAAAAGAAAAAGTATTTTAACTGAAGAAAAATGAAAGACAGAACATGTAAGAATTTGTGAGCTGCCACTAAAAGCAGTATTTGGGTAAAATTCATAGCACTAAGTGCCTATATGAGGAAGAAGAGTCTCAAATCAAGGACTTCAGCTTCCACTTTAAGAAAATTTTTAAAAGAGCAAATTAAACCAAAGTAAGCAGAAAAAAAAGGAAATAAAAATCAAAGAAGAAATCAATGACCTAGGAAATAAGGAACTGACACAGACAAAAACAGTAAGACAAAAAGATGGAGAGAATTGATAAACCTAGCCAGACCAATCAGACCAATCAGACCAATCAGGGGGGGAAAAAAAAAAAAGACATTACCAACATCAGGAATGAACGTGGTGACCTAACTACAGATTCTACAGCCATAAAATGGGTAGTAAGGGAAGGGGTGCCTGGGTGACTTGACGCCCATAAGGGGCACTTGGGTGGCTCAGTCGGTTAAGCATCCGGCTTCGGCTCAGGTCATGATCTCACGGTTCGTGGGTTCAAGCCCCGCGTCGGGCTCTGTGCTGACCGCTAGCTCAGAGCCTGGAGCCTGTCTTCGGAGTCTGTCTCCCTCTCTCTCTAACCCTCCCCTGCTCACGCTGTCACGCTGTCATGCTCTCTCTCGCTCTCTCAATAAAACATTTAAAAAAATTTAAAAAAAGATTCTCTGGCTCCCTCTCTCTCTCTGTCCCTCCCTGGCTCGTGCGCTCTCAAAAGTAAATAAACATTAAAAAAAATTAACACTATATTGCACTACAAAATAAGGCATGTATGTATGTGTTATACATATACACACGTGTACACATATATACACACACTACATGCACACACATGTGACATGTAAAGATCTCAGAAGTAGAGATAAATGGAAAGATGAGAGAGGACACTTTTCACAGCATGCCATGTAAGCTAAAATGCATTCATATATGAAGCAGTATTTTGTATCTGATATGTGCATAGTTAACCTAGGAAATAAGGCAGACTGGCTGTGGGTAGAGAGAATGAGATCGCGGACTACAGAGGAAGGGAGTATAAAATAATGGGGGATTCTCGAGTCGAATGACAGTGATCATTAGCTAGAAACTGAACAATCTGACCGAAATCTCTGTACCTGACTGCCAGCCTGCCCACCACCTCATTGCCAGCCATACAGTCTAAATGGTCATACTCAAATCGGTGTGTGTGCACGCGCGTGCGCATGTGCATGTGCGCAAGTGGTGAAAGCAAACGTTTGTTTTCTAGAACCACAAGTCCATGAAGAGAAGAGGAAAAAAATCCTGTAGTAAATCTCAAAGTGACTACAACTTGATAGAGAGGTATGCAGCAATGCACAAAGAATGAAAAAGTAAGAAGAAAGGCAAAAACTAATGGAATAATGAGAAAGTCCAGAGAGGACCCCTCTGGTTAGATGAACGAGCTTGGCGTGGGAGAGGCGTTGGGGCCAGTCAGGAAGTTTTTAAAGAATAAGAAGGCCCAGTTGTTACTTGGAATTCTTGTGAACAATCTCCTAAAAGCTCTGAATTTTTCCCTGGGTTCCACGCCCTCTTCCCAAAATGCCTATTACAGCTTATATGCATTTGGGGATTTTATTCCACCCTTCAGATCAAACAATGTCCCAAGCCAAATCGTCGTCTGTCCCAGCTTTTAACTTTCTATCCCTGGACTTTTGGGAGTTGAGCAGCCTTCTGTATTATGCCCTGCAACTTAAACACATTTCCCTGAAATCCCTAGTGATCTTGTATCCCGGCAGTTTCTACTTTCTGTTGGCGATGGGGGTGTCCTCACTCTCCATTAGATGTGAATTTGATTGTTTTTCTGGGGATGGTACATCTGATGAACCTATTAGCTTAATCTAGAGATTTTAAAAAAATCCTTCTCCCACTCTTTCTTGGAAAGAAAAAAAAAAACGCTTTTCTGAGCTAAGGCATTCATTCATTCTAATCACTGATTATTTGACCAGTACATCTATTCATACTTCTAGCTCTCCATAAGGTAATTTTAGCCTCAGGATTTTACCAGCATGTCCATTTAGTGTCCTGAGACTAGAGGTAGAACAGGAGTCCAGGGGGAATAACAGACGTGGAGGACACAAATAAGAGTTCTTTGGAAGTCTGTGGGGGAGCGCCTCTCCTATCACTTCAGGGGTCCAGGTTACTCTGACCAGTTGGGATAGGAGCTCTAACAGCTTCCACCTGCTTGGGGCTTGTCCGTTACCTGGGCACGGAGCACCAGTCATTTCTCTCTCTACCATCAAAAGGTCCTGCCCTTGCTTCAAAGAGGATATCACTTCCGCCTTATAAGTCCAGTGTCCTAAGAGAAACAAATGACCTTGATTATACGGTGGTCATTACAGAATTTAGACCCACACTTCCAGTAATAATGAATCTCCTCACCACCTTAAAAATCTCCCAGCAACCTCTAAAGTATTATTGTCATTCTTTAAAAAGAAAAAAAAAAAAAAAAAGGACCAATCAGGGGCGCCTGAGTGGCTCAGTCGGTTATGCATCCAACTTCAGCTCAGGTCATGATCTCACCATTTGGGAATTTGAGCCCTGCATGGGGCTGTCTGCTGTCAGCACGGGGGCTGCTTCAGATCTCCTGTCCCCCCCCCTCAAAAATGAACATTAAAAAACCCCAAAAAGGACCATCTATATTTTTACAGTTCCCCAACGGTTTCTGAGGCTCACAGTAGCCTGAGAAACATGGTTTTTAAGGCAAGAGTGATGGTTTGGAAGATGGTAGGGAATGTGAAGCTTGGGTCATCACAAGATGAAAATGTCCTTTCCTAGCATCACATGGCTCCAGTCCTTTGCTGAAGGATGCCAAGTTGAAATTCAGTCAAGCATTCTCAGGGACTTTGCAGATGTTCACACAGAGGCAAAAATTCTACCACAGGCAGTTTAAACCAGCAAGGAAAAATCTCCTTACCCAAAGACACAAGGTAATCACAGTTATCCAACATCACATCCGTATACAATTGTCTCTCTTCAGGGCTCAGATAAGCCCACTGGTCCGGAGAAAAGATCACAGCCACATCTCTAAGTTTCACGGACTCCTGAAATAACAGTTTATACTTCATATGCATGCAAACTTCCATGTGGCTCTTGGTAGATAGTTTTCAAGTGGGCATAAGAGGGAGACAGTATAGAAGGATAGGTAAGGGGACACGTGGGTGGCTCAGTCAGTTAAGCATCTGACTCTTGATTTCAGCTCACGTCATGATCCCAGGGTTTGGGAGATGGAGCCCCACATCAGGCTCTGCACTGACAGCATGGAGCCTGCTTGGGATTCTCTTGCCCCCTCTCTGCCCCTCCCCCACTCATGCTCCCTCTCTCTGTCAAAATAAATAAACATTAAAAAAGAAAAAGGGATAGGTAAGAATATGTGGCCAAAAGCTATAATGGAAAGCAGAAACTGTAAGAAATATACTTTGCCCTTGCAGAGTTCGGGGAGGCAAAATTACCCATCCTCATGAAAAAGGAACAGCTAAAGAAATATCTTTGGTGTATGTGTGGAGTCTCAAGCCTGCCAGATTTCCAACTGGCACCACTGACTTTTTTTTAGTTCTTGGGCTTTCTTACTTGGGCTAGAACTACACCATCAGCCATCCTGGGTCTCCAGCTCGCCAACTACACTTCTGGGGACTTCTCAGCCTTCATAATCACACGAGTCCTTATAATAAGTCCTATATATCTCCTGTTGGAGAATCCTGATGAATACAATCACTTGTTAAATGCCATGCAGTGTAGACTGATAAAGATTACAATTATAGGAGCTGAGGCATCATGGGATACCTGCAAAAATGAAGTAAATTTGTCCTTTGAGTGAGCAGACGCCTTTGGTTCTAGCCATGATGGAGTAGCTTCTGGCAGTTGCCCTCTCACTGTGAGAACTAAAAAGCTAGGTAAATAAGGCATTATTTTTACACGCTAGAAAGTGACCGATCCAAGGCTGTGACCTTTGACAGAAGAAAAGCATGTGATCCTGGCATTCTCTTGAGTGGCACTGCTAAGCCATAGTGTGGGAATACAGAACCCAAGCTGGGGTCTTGCTGGATGGCAGGAGAGGATATCAGAGTTTGGAGCTTCCTTCCAACACAGCTGTGGTGTGGAGGGCAGGGTGCTGTAGGGGGAGCCCTAAACACCTATATGAAAATTTCCCTTGGGCCCTTGGCAGACATTGGAAATGTGCCCATACAGGGCCAGACTTATGAGAACAGCTCTTGGGATACAGAGCCCAACAGAAGTTTTGGAGGTCACTAAGTAATCCTGTTTTCTTGGGTAAGAATGTACGATTCCAGAGTATTCCAGTGCCCAGGGAGAACAAGGTGACTGAGCATTTAGTAGAGGTCATACACCTAGAGTTATTTTTTTAAGCTTATTTATTTATCTACTTATTTATTTAGCTCTCAGAGCTCAAGTGAGGGAGGGGCAGAGAGAGAGAGAGAGAGAGAGGAAGACAGAGAATCCCAAGCAGGTTCTGTGCTGTCAGCACAGAGCCCAATGTGGGGCTTGAACTAATGAAACCATGAGATCATGACCTGAGCCAAAACCAAGAGTTGGATGCTTAACTGACTGAGCCACCCAGGCGCCCCCTAGATTTCTATACCCAGTAAAGATATCCTTAGAAAACAAAGGCAGATATAAACTTATCAATTTGGATTTGAAAAGCTGAATGATCAGTAACTATAAGACAAAAAGATAACTTCTCTCCCAGAAGAAATAAGTTTTGATAATTTTTTGTATCTGCCTGTTATGGATTCCTAACAGTTCCCCCAAAAAAGTCACATTGAAGTCCTAATCCCCAGTACCTCAGAATGTGACCTGACTTGAAAATAGGGCTCTTATAGGAGAAATCAAGTTGAAATGAGATTAGGGTCGGCCTTACTCCAATACAACTTATAAAAGGGAAATTTGGACTCAGAGACACACACACACACAGAGGACAGTGCATGAGGAGACACAGAGAGAATACAATGTAAAGATAAAAGCAGAGATGGGGGCCATGTGTGATTGGTGCCAAGCCAAGCAGCACCCAAGATTGCCACAAAACCAGCAGAAGCTGGGGTCGAGGCCTGGAAGGGATTCTCCCTTACAGCCCCAAGCAGCCAAATGTTTTTAGGCCCTGTAAATTCGTATTTTTGGAAGGAAATCAGAAGAAAGCAATTCACCTGTGATATAACCTTGAGAAATGAAAGGGCCATTTTTCTCTTCCTTCTCCTCCTCCTTCTCTTCTTAGGAGAAAGTAGACTCCCCGGAAGTCACACCTTCAAATTGAGGGCAGAAGCATGTGAAACCAGGCACCCCAAACCCCATCCCCACCCCAAATCACTACCAACTCAAACACACAGAGAAAACCAGAAATACACAACAGCCTCCCAACCTTGACCTGCAGGCTCCCCTCTTCTGCTGGGCCCTACAAGGAGCCCACAAGTGATGCTACAGCCCCTGCGATTTGGGGTCTGGGGGGCCTCCCCCCATGTTCCAAAGTGTGTGGCTCTGCTTTCCAGACCTACCCTGAACAAAGCTCCCTCCGTGTCCCAGTAGAACAGCGCATGAACTCACCCTCTCAGAGAGGTCAGCTCCAACACAGCCAACAAGCCCGGCATGCACCTGAGCCTGCTTATGTAGAGCCCAGGTCATTGCACCCAGAAACTTCTCATTTACCAATCAAGGCCAGTAACTGCCCGCAGGCCTCTCAGTCGTGATGGTCCTGACTATGGTGTGAACAAGAAGGAGCAGGGAATACAGGAGTGTCTGGTCAAGGTTTAGGCTGAAAATTCCCAAGTGCTCGTTATTCGTGCCTACCGTGTACCCCAATCATGATGTCATATAACACATGTATGTGTGGGCTTGTGACACACTTCCCCCTTGAATCTTTGAGATGGGGAGATCTCACCTGATGCCTCCTACCTATATGAAGCAGCTGCATGGAGGAGAAGAAGCAGTTAGGTGTGTTTAGCGGGGTGATGGTATAAAATAGCACCTCCTCTTTCCCTTGGCCCATCAGTGACTTGGGGGAAATGCAGTATGCGCCGTTCACCCCAGCAGGGGTTGTGAATGATGGAAGGGTATATTGGGCAGAATAATGACCCCCCCCCCAAGAGGACCACTTCCTAATTCCCAAAACCTGTGAATATGTTACCTTACATAGCAAAAGGGACATCACAGGTGTGATTAAGTTAAGGTTCCTGAGATGGGGAGAGTATCCAGATGGGCCTGATATAATCAAAAGGGCCCTTATAATAAGGAGGCAGAGGTATCAGGTGATGAAAGGGGGCCAAGAGTTAAAGAAGGGTAAGCAACCTCTAGATGCTAGAAGAGCTAGGGAAATGGGTTCTCCCTAGAGCCTCCAGAAAGAATGCAATCTTGTCAGTACCTTGATTTTAGCCCCATGAGACCCATTGTGGACTTCTGGCCTCCAGAACTGTAAGGTAATCGATTTGTGTTGTGTTAAGCCGTGCTCTGTGTTTGTGAGACTTTGTTAGAGCAGCAGTGGAAACTGATGCAGAGGCCAGAGGCCAAAGGGCCAGGGTTGGGATGAGATGGGCACAGAGTGCAGATGGCTGGAGGAGAGACCATGAAAGAGCATGCCAGGTCGAGATGCTCACTACCCACCCCCCGCCCCAAAGGCCAGGGTGACCACATGCAGCAGTAGGACAGAAGCCCAAGCAGGGTAAGATGCCCCACACAGAAGCCACCTGGGCCCAGGGGACAGCACCAGACCCGAGACACAGTTCCCTGTTCCTTTGCCTCTCATTTAGCCTTCACGCAGGGGAACATTTACCTCCGAGGCAAAACAGGACAGGGAAAGAGAGCATACGTGAAATTTGAAATCAGAGAACTTAGTTTCTTGATTGACGATTTCAGAAGACCCTGTGTTAAACATGAAGATGTGAGATTACCTTAGAGTGGCATGAATACAGAAGATGTGTTTTATCACCATTTGTGGCTGGGCAAGTGCTGAATTATCCAGAAAGTAAAGATGGTGACATTTCTGCACACACGATGGCTGTTTTCGCAGACTGCTGGGAGAGCCTGAGAACTTGCCAGGCGCCTTATAAGCATTTCCATGCTCATGATCTCATTTACCGATGGGAGACCTCCTGTACGGAAATTATTCTATTAGTATTTTCGAGATGAGGAAAGGGAGGATTTTGAGAAAGAGGCAATTTGCTTCAGGCCTCCTAGCAGCGAGGGCCCCCCCGGGCTTCAGCCTCCCAGCTGTCTGACTCCGAAGGACTAGGCTCTTTTGCACGACCCTCCAGGGAATAATCCTGAGCAGAGTTCAGATGCCTGACTTTGCACCTGGCCACGGTTTACTTAGCAGGCTTGTGAACCAATCCCTTCTACCCACTTATCTCTCCCACTTCATGCTTCTGAGTTTTTGGTTTTGTTTTGTTTTGTTAAATTCTCTTATCCTAGGCTTTGCTCATAGACCAAGTGCTATAACTTTTATGTCTTTTTTATACAAAGCCTTCAGCTCCGGGGTCTAGCACTTCATATCAGTAAAGAGGCATTCTTTCAAGAATCTCTCACCACTGACCTGCTGTACTAGCATGAATTATTTTATTTCAGCATCTTGAAATCCCATTGGTGTAGGTACGACTGTTCTCCTATTAATTATTATAAAAATGCAAACCTTATTTTCCTAAGATCACATGGCCAGACAGTTGCGGTCCTGAAGGGTATGTCCCAGAGTTGTTTGAATCCAGGGCTGGAGGGCTGACAGTTGCCACAAAAGGCTCCATTATAAATCTAGAAAGGCAGAAATTGTGATGAGCTGATTGATATTAACAAGTTTTAGGGGCTTGATTAGGTACTTAACCTTCATATGCCTCTGTTTTCTCATCTTTAAAATAAAGGTATTGGGCTCTTTCACAATTTATCATAAGGGTGATGCAAACATATCTATGATTCTGCAGGTGTAACCTGAGACTACAGGGAAAAAACTTTCTTTTGGGTCTGACATTTTTTGAGATTTTTGAGATCATTGTAGATTCATATACCATTATAAGAAATAATAGATTCCATATGCGCTTACCTGGTTTTCCCCAGTGGCAACATCTTGTAAAATGATAGTTTAGTATCAAAACCAGGATATTAACGTTGATAAAATTCTCCATTCTTTTTCAGATTCCCCCAGTGTGCTTGTGTGTGTTCTATACAAGGTTTTACATGTGCAGGGTCGTGTATCTGCCACCACAGTCACCACAGTCATGTTCTAGACATTTCCACCACCACCAGGATTTCTGGGGTTGCTCTTTTATAACCACACCCACTTCTGTCCCATCAGCTTCCCAAACCCAGGAACCATTAATCTCCATTGCTAAAATTTTGTAACTTAGAAAGTGCTACATAAATGGAATCATAGAGTGTATCATAGAGGGATTGGCTCTTTTTTTAACATTTTTTTTTAATTTTTTAAATGTTTTTATTTATTTTTGAGAGGGAGAGACACAGTGTGAGCAGGGGAGGGTCAGAGAGAGAGGGAGACACAGAATCCGAAGACAGGCTCCAGGCTCTGAGCGGTCAGCCCAGAGCCCAACGCGGGGCTCGAACCCATGAACCGTGAGATCATGACCTGAGCCGAAGTCGGACGCTTAACCGACTGAGCCACCCAGATGCCCCAACATTTATTTTTTTGAGAGACAGAGACAGAGCATGAGTTTGGAAGAAACAGAGAGAGAGGGAGACACAGAATCCAAAACAGGTTTTGGTGCTGTTCAGCCTACTTTTATAAACTTAATGAAACACCATTCCCTCCTCTAAGATGGTCACTGCCATTAAGAAAAGATCCTATTATGGAGCACCTGGGTGGCTCAGGCATTTAAGGATCTGACTTCAGTTCAGGTCATGATCTCATGGTTCGTGAGTTTGAGCCCCGCATCAGGCTCTGTGCCGACAGCTCAGAGCCTGGAGCTTGCTTCAGATTCTGTGTCTCCCTCTCTCTCTGCCCCTCCCCTACTCATGTACTCTCTCTGTCTCCCAAAAATGAATAAATGTTAAAAAAAAATTAAGTAGGTTCTCCAGTTTCTGAATGGAAGCCAATAGCCCTATGTTGCAAAAAATCAATATCCTCATTTTTCTCTAAATAGATTAAAGACTAATGCTAATTATATGAGGCCAGAGGACACAGATATCAATGTTTGTCAGCCCCAACATTTTTATTTATATTAAAAATGTCAATACCCATCAGCAGTCGTTCTTTAAGTTCTGGTTTCAAAATTAGAGAAAAATCAATTAAAGGATTTTTTGTTTGTTTGTTTGTTTCTGCAGATAGGAATTTTTTTCAATAGTTTTTATCCCAGAAACAGCTCCTATCACTCATTTATGTCTCCTTGGATTGGGTGTCAAGTTTTCCACATGAAATCTTTTTATCATTTACCATATTGCCTCTATATCTAAAAAGTATTTATGGTCTAATTTATTATCTTCAGTGAATAACCTAAGTAAAGTATTTTTCCTGATTACATTCTTATCCTTAGCTTCCTACTTTCAATATAGGGAATAAGATAAATGCAGTGCCTTGGCTTTTTTTTAACATCCTAAGCTGAATCCTCTCATTTTTGTAGTGGGTATTTCAAAGAACCATGGTCAAAGGAAGATAAAAAATACATCTGTAACCATATAATGCTTATTCCTTGCTGAGTATGTTCTTAAGTTTCATACATGAGTTTTATATTCTAAAATTTTTCCAGTAAGTATGAATTCTGATGCATAAGAGTTGAATATTCAGTACAGAAAGCTATTTAGCTATAGATAAGGTCTTTCTGGATGAATCATGTGGTAATGTTTAGTAAAAATGCAGCTTTTAGAAATGGTTTCCCATGAGATTTCTGATGGTGAACACGGTATGACCTTCTTTTAAAAGCTTTTTTACACTGGATACAAATTAAGAGTTTCCCTCCTGAATGAGTTCTTTTATGACAGCTGAGATGAGATGCAGTTCTGAAGGTCTTATCACACTGGCTGCATCCATATGGCTTTTCTCCAGTATGAGTTCTTTCATGCTGGATGAGATCATAGTTAGTGCTAAAATCATGTCCACACCCTTGACAATAAAAAAAGTTTCTCTCCAGTGTGATTTTTTTTTTAAGTGCCATTTCAGGGCTCCTTGACTAAAGATCTTTCCACATAGATTATGCTTGAAGGGTTTCTCTCCAGTATGAGTTCTCTGAGGTCTATTCAACTGTGAGTAAAACTTAGAGCATTTTTCACATTTGTCACATTTGTATATTGTTCGTTCAATAGGAGTTGTCCCTTGTTCAGTGAGCTTTGAAACTTTGTCAAAGTTACCTCCATATCCATTTCATTCAAAGAGTAGCCCTGGGGTATGAATTCTTTTATGTCATTTCAAGGTTGCCTGTTGGCTCAGTATTCATCACACTGAAGGGGTTTGTCTCCAGTGTGAACTCTGTGATGTTCAATAAGGGGGGAATACAATGTAAGGACCTTGTTACAAGCATCACATTTGTGTAGTTTGGTCCTGTCTGCTTTTTGTGATACTGTATAAACTTTGAAGCTCTGATAAAAAGGATTTCCACAATCATTACATTCAAAGAGTTGCTTGAATGCATGGGTACTTTGGTGAGTAGAAAATGATAAGCAATGCCTTTAAAGGCCTTAGCATCACATTGTATTTGTGTGGTTTCTCTACTGTATGAGTTTTCTTATGTCGAGTGAAGGGAGAGAGAGGACTGAATGTCATTCCATGGCACTCCTGGCTCTGCGTTACAGGGTAAAGTCTTTGCTGCACATTCAAGGGTGAGCTCTGCCTGAAGGCACTCATGGATTCATGAAGTTCGGGAGAAAAATCCAAAGTTGGTTGGCATGTGGATGGGGAGGCAATGAGGGAAGAAAATAAGATTAGACTCTCACATGATTGCAGGTTAGGAGGTGGCAATGTGTCAGGGTGAAGAATGAGGGGTGTAGCTATGCAATTTGAAGGTCTCATTTAAAAGCAGCACTGGGGTGCCTGGGTGGCTCGGTTGGGCGTCTGACTCTTGATTTTGGCTCAGGTCATGATTCCAGGGCTGTGGGATCAAGTCCCACATAAGGCTCTGCACCAAGCATGGTGCCTGCTTGAGATTCTCTCTCTTGGCCCCTCTTCCCCTCTCCCTCATTTGCTCGCTCTCTCTCTCTCTCTCTCTCTCTCTCTCAAATTAAAAAAAATAAAAGCAACACCAATATTTTTTTAAAAAGGTACTGACATTATTCTTTAAACTGAAAGTCTTTTTTCTGTAAGAATTACCTATTAAAATTTTTACACTTAATAGATATAGTGTTCATTGGATTTTACTCTCAACTTTTTCTTTTAGCCACAGATTTTAATAAGGTAATATGTGACTAAATATAAATGCAGTACATTGATTTTAATGTTACTTCAACACTCACAAGTAGAGTGCCACACTAGACTTCCCATTGATTTATTACATAGAACTTTTTACATTGTGTCTATTTGTTAACATAAAGAGTGGTCCACTAACTTGTAGATAGGTCTTTATGGATTTAATCACCAGTATATTATATTTAAAGTTCTAGAATTAGACTTTTTCAAAGAGGTATCTGCATTGTATACTTCCAAAGCACAAAACTCAAGGTCTGGTCAGTTTGCACTTAAACTCTAATGTGTGCACGTATCATTGCTTATCACACTTTCTACAAACCCAGGTTCTACCAATATTTTATATTTTGGCCAAGCAGATATGAAGTTTTATCACTGATCTTTGTATTTGGATTTATTCAGTTGCTAGAAAATGGTTGGTTTTTGCTTCATGAGATAAAACAAATTACAAAAAATACGAAGTAGCAAATATAAGACTCTCCGCCACCGACAAAAAGTGTAATTAAGCAGAACATCCCATCACTTGCCTGCATCCGAACTGTGGGAAATGCTTCTCTGGTCTCAAAATGTTGGCTAAGGTATCGTTAACATGAAGCAAGATCAGAAAGTGATTTTAAAAACAAAGTGGAACTATTGGGAATGAATACAATAGATGATATAAATAGAAGAAGAATACAGGTGAGGACAAAATAGTAAAATGAGAAGTTTATGAAGAATTTAGAAAAATCCAGATTGGATTTAAAAGGATATTAAAAATTAAGACGAAACTAAAGAACTGTTACTAACGAGAAGCCTCAGAACAAAAGAAAAAAGTTTAATTTGTGGGAGAAAAATAATCTAGAATCTCTGAATAGTCCCCCAGAAATAATAGGAGTCTCGGTGGACAGGTTTGGACTCTTTCCTTCAGCACCGTGAAAGTTTCATCTCACTGCCCTCTACCCTCTACTGTTTTTGAAAAGCCAGCTGCGAATTACACTGTTGTTTTCTTGTACACGATAGGTCAGTTTTCTCTTGCCAATTTCAAGCTTTTCTCCTGGTCTTTGGCTCTTAACAGTCTGATCATGATGGATATAGTTGTGGAATTCTCTACTTTCCCTGTGTGGAGTTTGTTGACCTTCTAGGATATGTAGATTACTGTTTTTCACCAAAGTTGAGATCTTTCTGGCCAATATTCAAATATCTTTTTTCTTTCTCTTTCTCTCTCTCTCTCTTCTCCTTCTAAGACTTCTACTATGCATATATATCGGTATGCTCGAGGGCATTGTGCCGGCCTTTGATGCTCTGTTCATTTTTATTTATTCTTGTTCTTTCTGTTCTTTGGATTAGGTAATTTCTATTGATACATCTTCAAGTTTGCTCTATGCCAGATTCTCTTCTGCCAGCTCAAGTCTACTGCTGAGCCCTCCAGTGAAATATTCATTTCAGTTATGGGGATTTTAAACTCAGAATCTCCAGTTTTCATAAATTCTCTTTGTTGATAGTCTCTAGTTGAATCACCGTCATAGCTGCAGTGTTTTCCTCTAGTTCTTCAAACATATTTACAATAATGGTTTTGAAGTCTGTCTGCTAAGTCTAGCATCTGCCCCCCCTACCCCCCACCCAAAATTTCAAAATGACTTTTGGCTGCTTTTCTCCATGTAGGTCACAATTTCCACTTTCTTTACATGGCTTGTAATTTTTTTTTCTGAAAAACAAGACATTTTAGATCCTATTGTAGCAACTCTGGGTTCTGATTTCTACCACAGGAGGGCATCATTGTTGCAGATTTTGTTTGGTGACTTATCTGAATTCTTTGGAGTCTGTCTCCCCTGTGGTATACAACCACTGTTGTCTCTGCTCAGTATTTTAAATGTTTTCTTTATTTTTGAGAGAGAGAGCGTGCGCAGAGGAAGGGCAGAGGGGGGAACAGAGGATCCAAAGCATGCTCTGCGCTGACAGCAGCGACCCCAACGTGGGGCTTGATCCCACGAACCGTGAGATCATAACCTGAACTGAAATCAAGAGTTGGACCCTTAACCAACTGAGCCACCCAGGCGCCCCAGACGTAGAATTTCTGCTTTTAGAATCTGTGGAGATTTTCTTTATGCCTAATACATTGCCGAACTCAAAGGGATGGCTATTACCTGGTTGTTGGGTATATAGTAACTTTGTAACATTTAGGTCAAGTTTAATTGTGACACTCTTCTTCTGTACTCAGTTTGCCCATGTGAAGTTTTCTGAGACAGATGTAAAATTCCCTGTGGTTTTCTTTTTGTTTCTGTAAAGTTTTACTTGATGTAAAGCATACAGCATTGGTGCATAAAGATCCGTACAGATTCTGAATAAGACTAATGTTTATCAATGTACAGCTCTTCTTTGTCTCTTTGATATAGAACATTTGGACGTTAATTTAACTTTCTGTGCTCTTCCTATCACTACATAGGCACTGAAAGGTGGAGGGGACTCTGCCGGGGTAGAGTGGGTGCCAAAGGAATAGTTTGGCACAAACACATCTATTGTTTCCAAATTAAATGTAATAAAAGTGGTTCCTTGGCCATAATGAATTCCTACTAAATACGCTGTGACTGACTTACACTATTTTATTTACTCTGCAGGGGCCATCTAACCTTTTAGTGATTTTTCTGGTCTGGCAATTTTAAGTGTGAATATTCTGATTATTCTGTGTCCTGAATACTTTATCTGCCCCAAAAGGAATGTTCAAAAAGATGTATTTCCAGAATAACCTTCGTTCCCTAACACAATTGTGTCAGTTACTCCGGGCTCAAGAATTGGATTCATTCCTCAGTCAACCAAAAAGTCCTGGACAACCTTCCTGCTATTAAAATAATACTTTAAAGAAAAAAAAATACCTATTCAGTGGAAAGGTTGAAAGTATGGATTACAAAGAAAATACATCTGTATGGCCACATCTCAGACTGTCACTGCTTATAATCTTTCCTAAGAACTGTATATTTTTTTCAAAGTCACACTATAAAAAAATTACATCCATTTAGCATAAATTCTACAAGTCATTATATTTTATCTGTGGTATATTATAATTTAAATTTGACTTTAATGGCTTCTTTGTAGTGTATCCCATGAATAGGTATAATTTGACTAATCCCTCAATGTAGGCAATTTTCTGTTGTATTCACTCTTATAAAACAGTAGTACGGACATATTTCTAGTTAATTCTTATGTATTTCTCTTAGGATGCATTTCTGGGAACTTCTCTGTTTAACCCCTCTTCTTTTTCATTTATGACATAATCCAAATTTACCTTCTCTTTGAAGGCATCATTCCTATGCAAATTGTGATCTCACTTTTTGATATCCCTTGGCCAGTGTCACAGCATTTAGCACTACCTGTCATAATAATAATTTTTTAATGAAAACAAGTAATTCACCTTCCCCAAACCTTAAATTCTATGAGGGAAAATGCTCCACATAGCATTCAGTGTGTCACAATTTGACAAGCAAGGGGCGTTTGCGCTACCTGATAACCCAACGTGGATGACTCAAGATTCTTCCCACTGCATGTTCTTTAAGCCTTTATTTTAAATCACAGATTTGTGGGAGTTACAAGGACAATATAGAAAGGCGCTCCATACCCTTCACCTGGTTTCTACCACTGGTTATAACTCATATGACCAGAGAACTGACATTGGTACAATGTGTGTAAATCCTCCTGTGTGACAGGTGTAGATTTGTAGAACCGCCATGGCATTCAGGACTCAGAACTACTCCATCGCTGTAAAAACTTCATCTACTCCTTTATAGGCACACTCAGCCCCTCCCCGCTCCATTCCTAACCTTGGGCAACCACTAATCTGCTCTCCGTTTCTATAATTTTTAAACATCATGATTTCAGTTTCCTTCTTAGTTGGGGGATATTTATCTCATACTGGGTAGGTTATAACAGTGTATGCTTTTTGAGGAACTGGTCCCTTACGTTGTCAAAGTGTGTGTGTCGAGTTGTTCATAGCATTCCCTTATTATCTTCTTGGTATCTAGAGGGGCTGCTGTGACAGCTAGCTACTATTTCATTCCTGATGTTGTTAAATTGTGTCTTCTCTTTCCTCTTAGTCCACTTGCCATCCAAGTTTATGCTTAGACTCAGCCTCCCATGTTTTATGACCCATCCTTCTAGGACTGTTTGACTATATGGGCAGTTGGAGAATCAAAGTATTTGTTATTTCAGAAGTCAATAAAATTTGGAGATGTGTTCCTGGGCTTATCTCGGAAGCAGTGGGACTATCCAGATGCTGCACAAGAAGGTGATGTTGGAAAACTGCAAACATCTGATGACTTTGGGTAAGAGTATCCTTCGCATTTGTTGATACGCTGACTACTTTGAGATTTTTCTTCCTATTGTACAAGTTTCTACAGAACTCTTGAAATGCTTACCTAAATTTCAGCTATCTCTAAATAATCTGTGGGAGCTTCTGAAGGAAGGGATGGACACATTCATGCTACGAACACCCAAGGTTCATGGATCACAGTGTCCTCGAATCTTCATGCCTTTCTCGAAGACAACAGCGCAAACGCTAAATTCTGATACTCAAAGCATTGAAAAGAGCATTGTATTTTCCTCTGTGCAGGGCAAAGGTGAGGTCTTATTTGAAGCAAGATGGTGACCCCTAGATGATGGTGAGAGGGGGACAAATACTCCATGCCCAGGTAGTTGACACAGGGAGCAGGTGAAACCTGTCACAACTCCCACCTTAACTGGTCAGAGTAACCTGGGTCCTTGAGGTGAGGAGACATGAGCTCTTTGCATGGGCTTCCCTACAGGGGAGAAGAGAATATACAAGTGGATCTTTTTACCCATCATTATTCCTCTAGAGTCCCTCTTGCCACATCCCTCTTCTTAAAGAGGTAAATACTATTGTTTTTTTTTAATTTTTTCAAAAAAAGTTTTTTGAGAGAGAGTGAGAGAGAACATGAGCAGGAAAGAGGCAGAGAGAGAGGGAGACACAGAATCTGAAGCAAGCTCCAGGCTCTGAGCTGTCAGCACAGAGCCCGATGTGGGGCTCGAACTCACAAACCATGAGACCATGACCTGAGCCAAAGTCGGACACTTAACCAACTGAGCTACCCAGGCACCCCAAATAGTTAGGTACTTTTGCCTTTCTTTGTGGTGGGGCACCTGGGTGGCTAGGTTGGTTAATCATCACACTCTTGATGTTAGCTCAGGTCATGATCTCAAGGTTCATGGGTTCAAGCTTTGCGTGGGGCTCTGTGCTCAGTGTCCAGCTTACTAAAGATTCTCTCTCTCCTCTCTCTCTGCCCTTCCCCTGCTTGAGTACATGCTCTCTCAAAATAAATAAAATAAAAATAAATAAAAATGTTTATGGTAAAGCAACAATCAAACCAGGAAAGAAAACAAACCTCAAATAATCAAGAAGTTTATTCTAACTGGGGAGAGATGCTGCGACCCTAAATATCAATATAGAAACCACCAGTATTTCAAATCACATAGAATATAAGTTCAATGCAGAGTTCAGACACAGTAAAATACAGT
This sequence comes from Cryptoprocta ferox, assembly GCA_028646485.1. Taxonomy (NCBI): domain Eukaryota; kingdom Metazoa; phylum Chordata; class Mammalia; order Carnivora; family Eupleridae; genus Cryptoprocta; species Cryptoprocta ferox. The sequence continues at coordinate 13,483,985 of CM053576.1, forward strand.
TTTCTCCTGAAGTGTTATAATAGCATTTTGAAAGAAGTCACTGCCCATTAGCTGATGTCTAAAAATTAAGGAGAGAATATGACAGGGGAATATTATTTCTGCTTTGGGTCATAATTAAACTCAAAGAATAGGGAATAGATCAAACGTAGATAAGCTGTCACCAGTTTTTAATGTACACTGGAAGCCCAGAAGTAAGTTTAAAATATATATTTCTGAGAATCAGTCCTAGGAATCACAAGTGGTATCTAGGTGTTTAGTTTCCGGGGTTAAAAGTTGCTCCTTCAAGGTGACCTTAATACACTTCCATTTAGAATAGCCAAGTATGAACTTGACTGCGAGATAGTATAACCTGACTTGTGATCACTCACGTAAAATGTAAGAAAATATTCTTTCCTTAAATTACATTTTCAAAAATATAAGTTGATATATAATCACCCAATCTATAAAGTTTTAGGAAACATAAGAAATGGCCCCCATCTACCACTCTGTGAATTCCTGTTTAGTTCTGACCTTAAAATTATCAACTGGACATTTACTAAGATCTAACCATTAACAGATCATTCCCATGTTAGTTTATGGTAGTCACACACCAATACCCCCAGTTCATTTAGCTAGCTTCCAGTACTTTTTTTTTGAGGTTAATTTACTCTTGAGAGGAGGGAGGGGCAGGGGGGCGGACAGAGGATCCGAAGTAGGCTCCACACTGACAGCACAGAGCCCAGGGTGGGGCTCGAATTCACGAACCATGAGATCATGACCTGAGCTGAGGTCAGGCGCTCACCCCACTGAGCCACCCAGGCGCCCTGGTTGTATATGTATTTTAGTGCCAGTTTCCAGAGCTTTGGTACTTAAGTGACTTCCTAGGACACGCAGAACAGTAGAATGAGCATCTTAGCAAATCCTCTCCCCAAAAGCACTGATAAAACTGAACAGGACTTTGGTAGTGGACCAAAGGCATACAACCATTGAGAAGTCTTTCTCCAAGGAGACTACTGACCTATGGGTACAAACACTGGGATTCTTGGTGTTTTAGCCCTGCTCTGTCAGGCCAGGAGCCTCATGGCAAGCTAGAAAACTAGAGCCTTTGCTGCAAGAGAGGCCTGAATGACTTTGGAAACCTGGGAACTAGGAAAAATCCCACGTTTGGGTACTTTCGGAAACTATAGTGATCTTGGTACAAATGGGTGAAGGGAGGTCAGTGTTGCGGTTATAGCCTGAGGTTGTGATCCTCATGGGGCCAGCGACAAGGTGGCAAACTAGCCAAAAGTTTTTATCAGAAATCCAAGAAATGAGATAGGTATAGTTAGCCTTGGTGAGATCCCCTGGTGATCTGGAATTCTGAGCAAGGGTGAGCACATGCTTAGGAGAGAAGAGAGAAGACCCTATAACTATCTACCCTTCCCCGATACATGGGAGGCCATGCGCAGGCCCAGGGAAGACACAAGGGCGTGCCATGGAAAATAAAATCGGGAGCAGACTTGTAAACAGAGTCAGCTTTGAATTCAGTACCCAGCCTTCACATAGGTTCACTGGCAACGGGTAGAAGCCTTATTGGGTCAAGATGTTGGAGCACAATCTCTAGCCAATCATCGGCTACGTATGCTCAGGTCACGATCTTGCAGTCCATGGGTTCGAGTCCCATGTCAGGCTCCGTGCTGACAGCTCAGAGCCCGGAGCCTGCTTTGGATTTTGTGTCTCCCTCACTCTCTGCCCCTCCCCCACTCGTGCTGTCTTGCTCTCTCTCTCTCTCTCTCTCTCTCAAAATAAACATTAAAAAACATTTTTTTAATTAAGGAAAATTGTATGTCTGATTTTCTGCCCAAACTATTATCATATTTATTAAAAAGCCAAAGAGAGAACAAAATAGTAAAATATTATCTGAAAAATTTTTTTCTTCCAAGTTTTTTATTTAAATTCAAGTTAGTTAACATATAGTATAATATTAGTTTTAGGAGTAGAATTTAGGGGGTCATCACTTACATATAACAGTGCTCAACACAAGTGTGCCCATTGCCCACTTGGCCCATCCTACATCCACCTCCTGCCATCAACCCTCAGTTTATTCTCTATCATTAAGAGTCTCTTACGGTTTGCCTCCCTCTCTGTTTTTATCGTATTTTTCCCTCCCTTCCCCTATGTTCATCTGTTTTGTTTCTTAAATTCTACATATGAGTGAAATCATATGGTATTTGTCTTTCTCTGACTGATTTATTTCACTTTTCATAATACATTCTAGTTCCATCCATGTCATTGCAAACGGCAAGATTTCATTCTTTTTGATGCCTGAGTAATATTTCATTATATATATACACATATTACATATGTATATATGTATATATGTAATATGTGTATACACACACACACACACACACACACCACATCTTCTTTATCCATTCATCAGTCGATGGACATTTGGACTCTTCCATACTTTGGCTAGTGTCGATAGTCCTGCTACAAACATTGGGGTGCATGTGCTCCTTTGAATCTGAATTTTTGTATCCTTCTGGTAAGTACCTAGTAATGCAATTGCTGGGTTGTAGGGTAGTTCTATTTTTAAGTTTTTGAGGACCCTGCACACTGTTTTCCAGAGTGGCTGCGCCAGTTTGCATTCTACCAACAGTGTAAGAGGGTTAACCCTGAAAAAAAAAATTGTTTAATTGTATAGCACAAGCAGGGGAGAAGGGCAGAGGGAGAAAGAGAATCTTAAGCAGGCTCCATGCTCAGCGCGGAGTCTGACATGGGGTTTAGTCTCACAACTGCAAGATCATGACCTGAGCTGAAATCAAAAATCAGATGCTTTACTAACTGAGCCACCCATGTGCCCCTACCCTGAAAATTTTTAAATTCTGAAACAGTAAAGCAAAAGAATTATTAATTCAAATTTTGAGCTATTTAGAAAATATGGCTATTTAGAAATGGAGGCTAAGTGTGAGCTATATCAATACTTGCAGGATGTGGTCAAAGAAGTATCTGAAGAAATGCGTAGCCTTCCTGGAGGAACACTCTTAAATAAGTGCAACCCAATGAAAGATACTAGTGGGAACAGGACATTAAGCCAAAATCAGAGATTGCCATACCAGCCCCTTTGTACCGTAAAGTGACATCTGTAAAAAAACAAATACAATTCTTTAAACAAAATCATTTCTTAAAATGGTCAAGGCTATGTCCCTTTTTATGTAGAAAGCCAATCAAAACTTCAAAGGAGCCTGGGTGGCTCAGTCAATTAAGTGTCCAACTCTTGATTTTGGCTCAGGTCACGATCTCGCGGCTTGTGGGTTCAAGCCCCACATCGGGCTCTGCACTAACAGTGCAGACTGCTTAGGGTTCTCTCTCTCTCTGCCTCTCTGCCCTCCTCTCTCTCTCTCTCTCTCTCTCTCTCTCTCTCTCTCAAATACACTTAAAAAAAAAAAACTTCAAAGGATAGGCATGCCTGGCTGGCTCAATCAGTAGAGCATGTGACTCTTGATCTTGGGGTTGTGAGTTTGACCCCATGTTGAGGGTAGAGTTTAAATATTTTTTAAATAAAAAAATTACTAAATCAAACTTCAAAGAACACATTTCCTTATTATACAAAGCAGAAGAAAGAAAATAGATATGGGAAACTTCACCATGTTATTCTAGGAGACAAAGGCACCCCCAAAATAAACAGGGCAAGCATAGTACATACATGTAGCCACAAAAGAATAAACTAATTTCTATTTTAAACAGATAAAAATTCTAAACATAACAAAATTATTCTGCTATATAGTTAATAAATTTTGTTCCTGGACGAACGTAAAGGTTGATTATTGATTATAAAGATCCTGTTATTAAAATTTGGTACATTGGGGCACCTGGGTGGCTCAGTCGGTTGAGCATCCGGCTTCGGCTCAGGTCATGATCTCGCAGTTCGTGAGTTGGAACCCCGCGTCAGGCTCTGTGCTGACAGCTAGCTCAGAGCCTAGAGCCTGTCTTCAGATTCTGTGTCTCCCTCTCTCTGTGACCCTCCCCTGCTTACGCTGTCTCTCTCTCAAAAATAAATAAAACATTTTTAAAAATTTTAAAAATAAAATAAAAAAATAAAATTTGGTACACTAAGAGAGGAAAGAAAAACTCCCAGTGGGCTTCAAATTGTGAATTTGATAATATTCAGCCAATTAAAAACCAATACTATATGCAAATAAGTCACAGAGATGAAAAATACAGCATAGAGAATGTAGTCCATAGGGTAACGAACAGTGACAACACTTATCGTTGTGAGAACTGAATAATATATAGAATTATTGTTAAATCACTATACTCTACACCTGAAACTCCTATAACATTGTATGTCAACTATACTTCAATGATAGTTTTTTTAATACAAAATCTGAAAAAAATACTCTTTGGGAACTAAGGAAGAAAGGAAAATCACGTAGAGAACAAACATTGCTACTCAAAACCCATTGCAAATAAACATCTGAAATAATAAAACAGTGGGAACATTTTCATTATAACAAAAATGTCTAGGATGCTCCTATTGTTGTTTAGCTTTCCTTGAAAAAAAATTGACAAGGGCAATAAGAAACACATATATGCGTGCCAAATTATATATATATATTTAGACAAAGAATCAATAAAAACCAAAAAACAAAATATGAACAAGTGTATAAGTCAGAGATTTCCCATACAGGAAAAATGAAACAGAGAAAAAAAACCTTGCATTCTCAATGGCAAAACACCCCTAATTAAATACTTGATGATTCAAAAAGAACTGTGTAAAACCTTTGGAAAGAGAAAATAAAATCTGAAGGGAATGCTGGAAGATCTGAATATATTAACCGTTAAAAATTCTTGGAAGGAAATATTAACACCAGAAACATCAGTTCTTGAAAGTTGATCCATAAACTTAATAAAGTACCAATAAAAACAGCAGTAGGGTTTTGTTTTGTTTTTAAGTTTATCTTTGAGCGAGAGAGAAAGTGTGAGTGGGGAAGAGGCAGAGAGAGAGAGAGAGAGAGGGAGAGTGAGAGAATCCCAAGCAGACTCCACACTGTCAGCATGGAGCCCAGTGCAGGGCTTGAACCCATGAACCGGGAGACCATGACCTGAGCCAAAGACAGACGCTCAACCGACTGAGCCACCCAGGCGACCCTCAGCAGGTTTTTTTTTTTAATGAAACTTGGTAAATAGTTGCTAAAATTCAAATGGAGGGGAGTGTGAGAGATGAATCCATTTTTTTAAGAGAATAAGGAAGGGGTTCCCACATCCACAGAATATAAAGCTGTAGTAGTTAATTATAGAATAATAATTGGCATAGGAACGGGTGAGCAGATCAATGGAACTCAGTAACAAGCCTAGAAATCCACATATCAGCTGTAAAATGGTTGAATGAACAACAAGTAGGTAAATGAACATTCTCTGGGGGAGGAAGAAGAGAAGAAAGTCTGTATTTGGAGTTGTCCACAGAAGTAAATCCCAGAGGAGACAGACACTAACATGGAAAGGGCATACCAATGTTTATATAGTTTTAATAGTTTAGAGTCACAGAGGAGAGGAGGTCTTAAGCAAAACTTAAGGTTCAAGAAACGAAATGGAAATGACTAATAAAATCAATGACCCTATATTAAAGATAAAAAATCTACCAGAAGCAAAGTGATAGGCAACAGATCTGGAGACATCTGCATAGAGCATAGCTGGAATTACTATTCAGAATCTATGGGCAGCTTAATAACTAAGAATTGGTAGTGAATGAGATTCCGTGAAAATTCATTGTTCAAATGAAGACAAAGGGCCAATAGGGTGAAAGATGGTCAGATCCAGTAGGAATCAGGGAAATGCAATTAAATTACTCATGAGCTCTGATTTCTTGGCAAGAAAGTCCCAATACCTAAACACGGATAATATCTACTGTGGTCAGGCTCTGGGACCCAGGAACTCTCCAACATTGCAGATGGGTTTAAAAATTGGTCCATGTTTCATGGTGGAGGTCACTTGTGGGGAAGAGCACTGGGTGTTATATGGAAACCAACCTGACAATAAACTATAAAATTAAAAAAAAATAAAATTAAAAAAGAAAAATAGATAAATAAAAAAATAAAAATTGGTCCATGTTTTTCAAAGTACAACTTGGTAATACTTCTGAAAACAACAATAGCTCATATCTTTTAATGAACTAGGTTTTAATAGAAATATATTTGTGCATCCACAGTACATTCACAGCAAAGTATTGCAAGAGGAAAATACACAGGCAGTGTATGCGCATATAATTAGAGGAATTGTTTATGGGATAATCAGACTGTGGAATTGTGTGCAGAAGTTGTAAGAATTAGAGAACTCTCTATGGACAGCCATAGAAATATCTCTAGAGGGGGCACCTGGGTGGCTCAGTTGGTTGAGTATCTGACTCTTGATTTCGGCTCAGGTCATGATCCCACGGTCATGGGATTGAGCCCCACATGGCTCCATGCTGAGTGTGGAGACTGCTTGAGATTCTCTCTCCCTCTCCATCTTGTGTGCTAGCGCTCTCTCTCTCTCTCTCTCTCTCTCTCTTTCTCTCTCTCTCACACACACACACACACAAAATATATATATATAGAATACTATGAAGTTTTAAAAGAAGTGTTTATAGGTTATTACATAGGTTATCCCATTTTTATACAAAAATCAGAAAATGTTAATTATATGTATAATTACTGTATGTATATGAACACATATAAATGCCTAAAGATTCACAGTCTATAAAAACTGGGGGAAATCTGGGTTGGGGATCAGTGAAGGATTTCACTTTTTATTCTGCATTGTTTTCATTAATATGAGAATCCACAGGGGCGCCTGGGTGGCTCAGTTAAGTGTCTGACTTCTGCTCAGGTCATGATCTCGCGGTCTGTGAGTTCAAGCCCCACATGGGGCTCTGTGCTGACAGCCCAGAGCCTGGAGCCTGCTTTGGCTTCTGTGTTGGTCCCTCTCTTTCTCTCTCTGCTCCTCTCTTGCTTGTGCTCTGTCTCTCAAAAATAAACAAACATCAAAAGAATTTTTTTAAATATGAGAATTTGTAAGTTTTTTATAGTTTGAGAGAAGAGAAGTGTGATACACCAGGACAAACACAGAATTCAATTTAGCTTTGAATACGCTATTCAGTGATGTGATGTATATTATATTCATGAAAATCCCTTAAACATTTTAAGAAATGTTTTGATCAAATTAAGTGTAATTAAATTAAGTATTCATCAAAGTTCTATTTTCTATATGTGGGTGTTTGACTTGTTTCCAATTCTTTGATGTCATGCATTGACTAAGCTTTGTCTTCTCATGTTAAATGCTGCAAAAATTCATGAGTCACCTAACCTTTCTGTCTACATTGATTGGTTTCTGAATGTTCACTGTCATTGCACTTAACCTCTCACAATTAAGGCCAATTTCATGCTTCTTTCAACATTGTACCTCGGTGAGACTAATAAAACAATTTGGTAAGGGCGCCCGGGTGGCTCAGTCAGTTAAGCGTCCGACTTCGGCTTGGGTCATGATCTCACACCTAGTGAGTTCAAGCCCCTTGTCAGGATCTGACAGCTCAGGGCCTGGATCCTGCTTCAGATTCTGTGTCTCCCTCTGTCTCTCTGCCCCTCCCCTGGTCGCACTCTGTCTCCCTCTGTCTCTCAAAACATAAACAAACATTAAAAAAAAAAAAAAAGGAATTTGGTCGTGTGCATAATCCCTAAATTTCTTTTCTTATCCATATGTATCCTGGCATTGTGACAAGTGCATGCCAGTCTCTCCTGACCATTCGCTCTACTCCTGATAAACAGCAGGTTTCAGAGCAGCTGATGCAACTCCAGCCGGAGAACTTGCAGCTCTCAATAAGTCCTAGCGGTTGCAACAAGTTCCCAGGTGCCGCTGCCGCTGCTGCCCAGTACTTGCTTCCAGCCTCATCCCCAGCTCAGCTGGTCTCTGCTGCGCCCCCACAGTGGAATTCTAGCAAATTCCCTGGCGCTGCTCATAGTAGACCGGCTGCTGATACCCTTGAGGTGTTTGTTGAGTGAATATGTGGGTTTTGGAAGAGAACTTCCACTTTCTGACTAGTTTCATCTGGAGAGACAGACATGGAAAACTTGCCACTAGACACGAGAGCATGAAAATCCGGGATGCCACAGCAGCTGACTTGTTCGGAACTGCATATCAGCATTTCAGAAAAAGAGACAAGCAGTTAATTTGCCTGGGACAGGATTTTTTTTTTAACGAAGAATCATTTTCTCCTTCCCCTTCTCCTCTTCTTCATTCCCCCACTAGAGAAGAGCAGACTCGGAGAAGCCACACCTTGGAACTGAAAACGGAAGCATGAGAGACCAGGAATCCCACAGCCCCGCCCCCCACCACAGAGCGGGGACAGACTAGACGGTGTCAGACTCCCTAACTTGGACCCTCTGATTCCCTGCTTTACCCACTGATAATGGCCCCAGATTAGCCTAGCTGGCGACAGCAGCCAGGACCTGGGACAGAGCAGGCTGCCCCAGTGATCTAGAGCCTGAGACTGCCCTCCCTCCCCAAATCTGTCCTGGAAGCAGACAGAAAACGAACTCCCCTTCTGCAAGAAGGAAATCCCAGTACTACAGCGGACCCGGGCTACACCCGAACCCACATACACGGAGCTCAGATAAACAAACTCAGGACCTTCTGGTGTCTCAGTCAGGGCCAATCACCTGCCTATATATCACCCAGCCCTTCAGGCCCATAGTGTAATGAGGAAAGGATTAGAGCAGTGATCCCCAAACTGGAGCTGGTACCACAATCACTTGTTAAAACATCCATTGCCAAGCCCCACCCCCAGGCTCTCTGAATCAAGAAGTCTAGTGCGGGGCCCAAGAATTTGGATTTCTAATAAGCTTCTGGGTGCTGCTGGTGCCACTGGTTGAGGACCATACTTTGAAAACCAGTGGACTAAGGAATAAACAAGGTTTAGGCTGAAAAATTGTGAGTGTTCTTTAGTAATGCCTGCCATGTGCCTCAACTGTGATGTCTGTAGGACACAGACCCAGCAGGCCTTGTGACCCATTTCCCACTTGAAACTTTGGGACGAAGGGTGTCACCTGGTCATCCTCGCCATCACAAGGTAGCTGCAGTGGAGGAGGAGAGGCGACTTGGCACCATTAGGCAGAGAGATGGTGTAAAATAGCATCTCCCCTTCCCATGGGCCATCACTGACAACGTGCCCTCCAGCAAGCAGCACATTCTGCCCCCCTAAGCGTGGCCTGGGTGCGGGATCAAGGGGCCCCGAGTGTGAATACCTAGACCAGAGGCCCCAGCAGGGGGCACCAGATCCGAACACACACTTGTACCCAAAGGCAAGCGACACCAGCAACAGATGCTGCAGAACAGAAGCCAAAACCAAAGATCAGGCAGGATCGGTGACCTTGCCAGAGGCAAGCAGGACCCAGCGGATGACACCCATGACCTTGTCCCAGTCGAGGGATGAAGAGCCCTCTGCACGAAGACTGGATGCTGAGGCCAAAAAAGGGAGGCATGGAGAACCCTTGAGCAAGAACATGCCGAATAGCGCTTTTGAAATAGGAAATGGGAAAAAGTCCCTTAGTTAAGAACCGGTTAAATACCAAGAGCTGTCGCCTTGAATGGGATTAAAAGTTGGATTTTTATTTCATCTCAGCAGGAGTGAGTGAAAGCATGCCTGCCACCGCCACTTCTGTTCGACATCGTAATGATCGGAGTGCAGAAGGGAAGAAAAAGAAATCAAGACGCAAAGACTGGGAATGAAATGACTTGCAGAAGACATGATTATGTCTACAGGGGCGCCTGGGTGATTAAGTTGGTTAAACCCTCCGACTCTTGATTTCGGCTCAGGTCATGATCTCACAGTTCGTGAGTTCAAGCCCCACATCGGGCTCTGCGCTGACAGTGTGGAGCCTGCTCGGGATTCTCTCTCTCTCTCTCTCTCTCTCTCTCTCTCTCTCTGCCCCTCCCCCACTTGCGCACGCTCTCTCAAAATAAATAAATAATAAAAAAATAAAAGGATCTAGGAATTATTTCAGGTAAATGAATTTAGCAGGTGCCTAGATATGAAGTGACTATTAAGTCAGTGGTTTTTCTATATGCCAACGACAAACAGATAATAAATGAAAAGTTTTAAGTATCGTTCATTTGCTCAGTATCAAAGCCATTTTATACAGAGGAATAAATCTAGTTGAAGCTATATTAGGCCTCAATGCTGAAAACAACAAATAATATTGAGAAGAATTTTAAAGGTTCTGAACAAAAAAAGAATGTGCCATGCTCTTGGACTTGAAGACCCCCCCGTATTATAAAGATCTCAATTTTCCCTAATTGGTCTGTAGTTTTAATGCATTCTCAATCAAAACTCCAGCAGGTTTTACTGTTGGAACATGTCAAGTTGACTCTAAACTGTACATGAAAATGCAAAGGTCCAGGAACAGCCGTGGTCAAATCAAAGAAAAATGGCCAAGCTGCAGGATTTCCTAACAACAAGTGACCCTTCCCTTCCATAAAAAGCCCCCGCAAGAACTCTCTGATTTGGCTTGCCGATCTCCTTCACTTTTTCCTTTGTGACTGGTCTGGGAATAAACTTTTTTGAGAAGTTGTTTTACTAGCGCTAAGAAAAAGAAACAAGGGGCCCTTGGCTGGCTCAGTCAGTAGAGCACATGACTCTTGGTCTCAGGGTCATGAGTTCGAGCCCCACATTGGGTGTAGAGCTTACTTTAGAAAAGAGAGAGAAACAAGTGTCATCAATCCTGCTACTTCAGGCTGGGTTAGATAAGAAGAATATGCCTCTCTGTGCACTTTGGCATCATATAGAGAACTATGTATGGAATGTTTGGGATGTGAGCGGATCATGTACTTGATTTTTGTGTAACAGCCTTCTACTACACCGAGAGTTACTACTGCATTCATAGCACGCGTGAATTGGTATTTTGTAATGAGTGGAGTATGTTTGCATCTGCCTAGGGAAGTGCTGTGTATTTTGTGACTGCATTTGCATAATCTATTGAGTGGGGATCTCAGTCTTCCTTTAAAGATATAGATTATGCAAAGAATATTGCTATGTAAGACTATCTGTATAGACATATGGCTTTCACAAGCTCAGTAATGGTAAATAAGCCACCAGAAACGTCTTCTACTTAATACTTCACACCCATCAGTTACCAATCAGCTTGCATCTGATCACCAAAATATTTCTCAAACCCATTCCCTTCTATCCTTTTCCAGATGCAGTCCTAGTCCGGGTGTCTATTATAGTCCCTGGGGAGATGAGTGTCCTCAGTCCCTCAAGCTGCCCCTGCTCCTCTACCCTTTCCTGCTCTGGGAGGTAGGCGGGGGATCCCCAGTGTGCGAACTCTCCCCCCTTGCCTGTCTTTCAACAGGAAGACTATCTGGAGCCAGTCCTGAGCCATTCTGATTATTAGAAGTATTACTCTGCTGTTCTAAAAAAAAAAAAAAAAAAAAAAAAAAAAAAAAAGTCCTGCTTGGTCTCCTAAGTATTTTCCTTTCAGATGAACTTTTAGAAATGTCTGTCGGGGTACCTAGGTGGCCCAGTCGGTTGGGTGTCCAACTTCAGCTCAGATCATGATCCCATGATCCCAGGTGTCCAACTTCTGTTCATGGGTTCAAGTCCCACGTCGGGCTCTGTGCTGGCAGCTCAGAGCCTGGAGCCTGCTTCAGATTCTGTGTCTCCCTCTCTCTGCCCCTCCCCCACTCATGCTCTGTCTCTCAGTCTCCAAAATAAAACAAACATTGTTTAAAAAAATTTTTTTTAAAGAAATGTCTGTCAAATATAACAGCAAAAATAAGCAAGTCCAAATTTTGGTTGGGACTTTGTTAGCCATGACAAGCTTTCTTGTGTGCAGTTTTCTTCATGTGGCTTCTTCACATTGGTTTTTTCTTCCTCTTTACTTTTTTTTCCTCTTTCCAAGGCAGTTTTGGGGAAAAAGTAGTAGCAGGATTGGCCTCCGTGGGCTGGAGGCAAAGCTTCGAGATCACTCCATCCATGCCAGCAAGGACCCTAAATTTTTTGTTTCTCAGCTTGCCCTCAAGTGCCCACCCGAGAAAAGGAGACCAAGGTGGACCTCAGCCAGAGAGCTGCTTTCCAGGGCTGGACGAAGCTGATTTCTTGCTCAGTAAATGTCCCCTGCGTGTTAGTTATGGCCACGGACATGTACGAGAATTCTCTTTCTTGACGTGGCGTGGTTACACTGGTTTTCCCATTATGGTAATTTGGTAAGCTGCACATTTGTTTTACACACTTCCCCACAAGTGTTTCATATTTCACAAATTTAAAAAGTAAAGAACAAAACGAATTACCAGAATTGATTCCATAAATGCAAGGTGCCTGATAGTGAAGTCCTTGAAGGCAGCTGGTAGGATCACTGACTTGCTGCTGTTGTTGGTATTGTTTTCATTTCCTTGATAAGGATGGTCTGCAGTGCTTGTGTGCTTGCCTGGCTTCACATCCCGGATCTGCCCCCCGAGAGGCTCTCTCACCTTGAGCAAGTTAATTAATCCGTGTGATTCTGTTTCCTCTTTTGAAAAATGAAGGTGCTGTCATGAGAACTAAATGATATTAGAAAGGAAAAGCTTTAGTACTTTGCTACTCAAAATGCGACAGGCTGGGGGCACCTGGGTGGCTCAGTCAGTGGAGTGTCTGACTCTTGGTTTCAGCTTAAGTCATGATCTCACTCTCATGAGATTGAGCCCTGCATCAAGCTCCATGCTCACAATGCAGGGGGCCTGCTTGGGATACTTTCTCGCCCTCTCTCTCTCTGCCCGTCCTCCACCCCTCAAATAAGTAAACTTTAAAAAGAAATGTGATAGAGGACCAGCAGTATGGGCATCACTGGGGACTGTCTGGAATGCAGAATCTCGTGCCCTACCCCACATCCCCCACGTCGGCTGAATAGGACATCTGCATTTCAACACGGTTCCGAAGTGATTCTATGCACATCACCTAGAACCTGATAGGCACATAGGCATCAGATCAGTGTTGTTATTACAGGCCTCTTCACTTAGTTCCTAACTCTCTCTATCTTCACAATCATGAGGTTAGGATTTACTTTTTTTTAGTTTTTTAAAATATTTATTGATTTTTGAGAGAGAGAGACAGAGTGCAAGGGTGGGGGGGGGTGGCAGAGAGAGAGAAGGAGACACAGAATCCAAAGCGGGCTCCAGGATCTGAGCTGTCAGCACAGAGCCCCACACAGGACTCGAACCCACGAACCACAACATCATGACCTTAGCCAAAGTCAGACATTTAACGGAATGAGGCACCCAGGCTCCTCGAGGTTAGGGTTTAAATCCTCATTTTGATAAATAGGTAAACTAAGGCTCACAGGTGAAGTGGCGGTCATATAGCTAGCGGATGGAGTTGCTGGGATTCAAACAGACATTTAACTCTAAATTTGATTATCTTTTCAATACATGTTTATGCCTAAAATTAAAAATGTATGCATCATTTTATCCTTAATATGGAAAGGCTATAAAATATCTGTAATATCCTGTGTCCCACATGCCAACTAATTATGGAGAAAATATTGAATTGATCTTACTTATTTGAATTGCATTTCAAAGGGTCAGACAGTGAGGATCGTGAGCCTCTGCTGGCCTCTCTAGTCTGACTCTGTCTTCAATAGCCCAGTTTAGAGTTTATAGCCCAGTCTGAGGTTCTAGATTAAGTTCATTTGACACCCAGGCCCACGTCCAAGCTCCAGAGGAACACGAATGAGCTCAAAGGAGGAAGAAGGGAGCACCTTGGAGAGCACCCTCCCTAACCTGAGACCTCTTAGGGTAGAGTACAAGAATCCCTGGAAGGAGAGGGTCCTAGATAGCTGGGCTTGAAACAATTCCTGATTCTCCTGCTTACAGTGAGCAAAACTGGGATAATAAGACCACATCCACGGGCTTATCCATGACAGTGTGAGAGTGGAAGTTGTGAGCAAACTTGGAAAGGGGAGAGGTAAGCCAGGGCAAAAGGGACTGGTAAGGGACAGGGTCTGAGGGGGAAATAAACATTATTGGAGGGTGTTTGAGGGATTGGCCTTGGAATAAGAGCTCACCAACCCCAGCAGATGAAACGTTCTCCACTCTTCCCTGAACTACACACCACTTTTATTTTCTGCTTCCTCTTTCCAGATTCTGGACTGGTTTTATACCATATGCATAAAACCATACATATGGCAACTGATTGATTTTTTTTTTATCCTCGATCCTGGTCAAGGTGAAGAAAAACTTTTCCTCTTGGATAGAGAAGCCCTGAAACATAGTACTGGGGTGAACTTTGCAAGTTATCTAAATCTTGCTCCTTGTTTAAAATAGCAATAACATTAGGATAGAATGAGTAACTTGCCTAGGATCACATATATCGTCAGTGACAGAATTAAGACTAGAAAACATCTAAAACTGTTTTTAGATGAAATGGATGAATGTCTAAGAAAACCTCAACTACCAAAACTGAAAACAGAAGCAATAGTAAATCTACATAATTCTTTAACTATTTAAAATTCTTTTAAAAATCTATTCCATAACTTAAAGTTTAAGGATCCACATATTATCACCAATTAATTGTACCAAATATATAGCGAAGAAGTAATGCAGTCTCATAGGAATTGTTCTAGAGAATAGAAAAAGAGGAAATATTCCTCAACTTATTTTATTGGCCAACATAATCTTGATATCAAAACCAAATTAAGGATATTATAAGAATAAACATTAAAAGTTAATCTCATTCATGCAGTAGAAGAATTCTAAACAAAATATTAGCAAATTGGGCAATATTTTTTCTAGTTCTATTGAGATATAATTGACATTCAGTTCTGTGTAAGTTTAAGACATACAGCCTAATGACTTGATTATTTTTTTGTAAATATTTTTTTAAGTCATCTTTACACCCAATGTGGGGCTCAGATTCACAACCCTGAGATCAAGAGTCATACATTCCTGACTTGGCTTTCACATTTTATGAAATGGTTGCCACAGTGAGTTTAGTTAATGTCCATTCTCTCACACAGATACAAAAAAAAAAAAAAAACCCAATATTTTAAAAGGTGAGATTTCATGATCAGGTTGGATTTAGTCCAGGAATATAGTATTTGTTCAACTCTAAGCATTAACCAGTGAAACAAAAATATATTAGCGACATAAAGGTCATAGCAATAATATGGAAAGTGCATTTGTTAAAATTCAAAGTCTATGACAATAAACTATAAATAAAAAATAAATAAATTAATTAATTAATTAAAATAAAAGCCCAAAAAATAAACTAAAATAAAATAAAATTCAAAGTCTAGTCATTTTTTTATTTGTAATTTTAAAAATGCTTAGCAAACTAGAAATAGAAGGAAATTCCCTAATAGAAGGAAATGTCCATTGATAATGGATATTTATAACAAACCAACAGCAAGTATACTAATGCTTCACATTAGGTACAAATTTCAATATAATACAAGCCTTTTGGAGTTCCCAAATTGTAAGGAACCACATAAGTTATAAGCAGAAATGAGCGCTAATTGCGAGTTTTGTTTATATTACTGAGATTTGGCTATGTCATTTTAGCAAATAAACTAAAATTCACCCATTTAACTGTCAAGCTCAGGATTGTTAATGTCCTTGAATAAGCACACTGTTACCAATGCTTTAGGATATTTTGAGTGATTTTGTTACTTTGGCAGTTATTTTAACATTCACTGTTATTAAAATTTAAAATATTTTAATTACCACACTAGTCTCATCCAAATATTCATTAAATGGTAGTGCTCTTAGGGGGCTTAAAAACTCACAAAGACCAATTACTTTGAAGTGAAAATTAGATGTTATAATATACTACAAAGACACTTAAACAAGCACCATAATGCACTGTGCAGTTAATTTAGTGGAGAACACTCAATACAACATCAGAGCGAATGCCGAGAAAATAAAAAAGGCAGTATTAAAGCAGATACATTCCATCCACAGTGGGTATGAATTTATGCTCCCTGAGAATGTATCCTTCCTATTCGACGTCTCTTCCTGTGGGGAGAGAGTATTGAAAAATGCAGGTTTTGAATTTTTCCAGGTCTTATGAACAAAATCCTGGCATAGACTGTTCCATTGCTACGTATGAAATAAAGTAATTTTTAATTTTTTTTGGTTTGGTTTTGTTCCGTATTCAGTTTTTACATGTGTTTTTATATCCTTATACCATTTATAATTTTTATATAAAAAAAGATTGATACCTTATATTTTTGTGTAAAATGTATATTTTTTTATTTTTTTTAACATTTATTTACTTATTTCTTGAGAGCCATAGAGAGGGTGAGCAGGGGAGGCACAGAGAGGGAGTCACAAATTCCGAAGCAGGCTCCACGCTCCGAGCTGTCAGCACAGAGCCTGATGCGGGCCTTGAACCCACAAAGTGTGACATCATGACCTGAGCCAAAGTCAGATGCTTAACCAACTGAACCACCCAGGCACCCTGAGAAGTATATTATTTTTAAAATATTGTGAATTCTCCCCATGTCAGTTAATATATCTCTGCCTTATGATCTTTCATGGTTATCTGATATATTTTCCCACCTTATGGATTCGTACAACCTGTTTTCTTTTTTTCCCCTGTTTTTCTGTTTTTTTTTTTTAATTTAGATTCTTTTTTAATGTTTCATTATTTTTGAGAGAGAGAGAAGCGTTGGGGTGGGTAGAGGGAGACAGAGGATCCGAAAAGGGCTCTCTGCTGTCAGCACAGATGCCGGGCTCAAACTCACAAACCGTGAGATCATGACCTGAGCTGAAGTCAGATGCTTAACCAACTGAGCTACCCAGACACCCCTAGATTTAGATTTTTGACAATGTGGTGCTGTTAACATAAATTGTATGAAATCTACTTATATGTGTGTCTTTAGACAATTATTTCCTTAGGTTGTATTTCTAACAATAGAATTGCTACATTAAAGTATGTGCTCCTTTAAATCTTGATACAGAGTAGCCTCCAAATTGTTCTATAAATTATATTCCAAATAGAAATTTATGAGAATGAACATTTCCCCAGGCTTATGCCCACCCTGTATATCATTTTTCCTTATAATCTTTGCCAATTGTAAAGGCCAAAAAATGTATTTAAACATTTGCATTTTTTATTTGTAGTTTATCGGCTGCCTTCACGTATTTATTCCTCATTTGCATTTTTCCCTTTTATTACTTTCCCCTTCATATCCATATATCATTTTTATGGTACTGTGATCTTCTTATAAATGTGTAAGAGATAATTAAATGAAGTCCATAAACCATTTCTTTCATATATTTAACAAATATGTTGTCCAAGTGTGTTTTTACTTGATTTTTTTTTCTGAAAGTAAGGTTTTAAATTTTTCTAGAATAAAATTCACTCATTTCTTTTATGGTCTGATAGCTAGCCGTCCCTGCCCAGAGATTAAATGAGAAAATTCTTTTATATTTTCTCTAGGTACTTGGTGTGGCTTCCTGTTAAAATGTCAAATCAAGAGTCGATACAAAATGTATGTCTTATAATGTGTCCGTACTAGAGACATAAGCTTGCCCTCTCTTCCCACTGCACCTAGTTTCCTAACATGATTTCTTGACTGCCTCATTTCTCCCCTCCACCCGCAGTGCCCTACTTGGAAATTCTACCTTTATTGTGCTCTCAATTCTTATGAGGTCTTGGGCACCTGCTCATCTAAGGAGCCAGAGGCAACCGTTTGAATATCACATTTATATCACACATATACATGTCTGATAGGAAATATTCTGATTTTTTATGTGTCTTGGATTTTTTCCCAGGGTTTTTTGTTTATTTGTTCCAGATGAAATTTAGATGTGTTCCGTTAAGTAAAATAAGAAAGAAAGAAGAAAGAGAGAGAGAGAAAGAAAGAAAGAAAGAAAAAGAAAAGGAGAGAGAGGAAGGATAAAGGAAAGGAAAGAAACCACGTCCCTCACATTATTGAGATTTTGATTGGAATTTTATCAAAGAATGTTGAGCTTTCCCATCTAGGAAAACAATATGTGTCTTTACAATACAATATGTGTCACATAATTAATGTCACATGGTAGAAGGTAATAGTTTCTTTTGTGTAATGCTGCCAAATTCTTGGGGGTTTTTATTTGGGTATAGTTGACACACAATGGTATATTAGTTTCAAGTGTACAACATAGCGATTCCACAGGTTTACACATTATGCCATGCTAACCACAAGTGTAGCTACATTCTTATTAACCTAGTCCTAGATACTGAATGCTACTGTCAATGGATCTCACCTCCTATTACTATCAATGGCATATGAAATCCAATTGATACAAGAGTATATTGACCTTCGTATCATCTTAATCATGGGATCAAAGGTAGGTAATATTACCAAAAATGGAACAAACTAACATCATGTACATGAAACTGATCTGATGTGATTTACTAAGAAGAACATATCCCTTATGTAGAATTTCTGCCAAGAAATGTTTAACCCGAATCTAATTGTGAGGAAACAGACAAACCCAAATGAAGTAATATTCTTCAAAACAACTGGTCTGTCTGCTTGAAAACTGACAGTGCCATGAAAGACAGAGGAAGGCTGAGGAACTAGATGAAAGGAGTCTGAACAGTGTGACAACTGGATCTAATGAATGATTCTGAATTGGATCCTGGATGAGAAAAAAAATTGTTATAGAGACTATTATTGAGACAGTGGGTGAAATGTGAATATGGTCTACATGTTAGATAACATTTCAGTGTTCAATTCCTTGGATTTGATCATTGTGTGGTAGTCACATAAACAACTGCCCTTGTTCTTAGGAGATGTATGCTAAAGTTTTAGGGGTGACAGTTCATGTTTGCAACTGATTTTCAAATAGTGAGGAGAATGAGAAGAGAGAAGGAGAGAGAAATTGAAAGTGCAAATGTGAAAAAATATTAACAACTGGTGAATCCAAGTAAATGGTTTCCAGGTGTTCATACAGAATGAATCATTCCCGCAACCTTTCTATAAGTTTCAAATTCTTCAAAATACAAAGGTTAAAAGGGCCAGAAAATTATTAACCATGTGTTTAATGAAAAGATCAAAACAACACATTGAACTTTTAGGGTCCCGTTTTAACAAAAGGATCACCTAACATGGTTATCTCTGGGAGGGGTTATGAGGGCTATCCTTGATCAAGTCTTCCTTTGATTGTGTGTGTGTGTGTGTGTGTGTGTGTGTGTGTGTGTGTGTGTATCTGCCGTTTTATCTACAATTTTAGTGTATTTTGAAATCTCATTTTGAGTGGAGGCAGTGTTTGCCTTCCTGAGAGAAAACTTGCTGGTGGTGGGTATCAATCTTTTACTACATTGCTGGGCTTTATTTTCTAGTACTTTAGTTAAATTCTTATGTTTTCATGTGTGCAGTTGACATACTCAAGGTACATTTCTCAAGGTAGCTTTGAGTCTAAAGGGACCCTGGTTGTAGGCGGAGCTGGGTTCAGATTCCTAATCCAGAGGGTTATGGAGGAACAGGGGCTCTAAACAAAAGTAAAGATGATTTTGGACAAATAACCCGACTCACCAGATACGGCAAGGACTCTTCTGACATTCCCTAAGGGGGCGCGGAGACTTATGGGAAACAGAGTCCCGAATTTGATGGATGCCCGGGAGCAGAGCCTGGGGAACGGGTCCCTCGCAGCTCCTTCTGCGCAAGTGCAGTTCCTCTTCATTGTTCACCCGCTCCCTTGTCCTCCAGCTTCGCACCGCAGGTAATCGCGGACGCTCGACGCGCTGCTCGGTGACCGAGTCCTGCCGGAAGAATGCGCCCTACAGGTGAGAACCTAGTTCGGAGGGTCGCTTTGCCGGGTGTGGGGTAGGTTTGTGCCCACACGTGTTGGAAGCAAAAACTCGAGTGAACCCCACGCGGACTGGGCCCCTAAAGAAAACCAGAGACAGAACAGCTTGGCTGCAGACCTGCGGGTCCCAGGAAGATGAGGGCACGGATTCCTTGGTCAGAAAAAAGTGCGCTGAGAAGAGGCATCTGAGTGTTAAAGAGCTATTTCCAGAAGCATCTTGAATTTGCACGTGCCCTGATCAGCCGTTCATTAGCGAGTCAAATCCACGGCAGCAGCCGGGATGAGAGTGAATTCCTGTAACATTTATTATATGCCTCCAAGCTAAGGATGGGTGGTGGGTCTGCAATACAGCAGACTGATACAGGAGCCTAAGCCTAAACTCGGACGAGGTTAAATGCTAGCTCAGCCACTGAGTCTCCATGGGCAACATGATGAGCCTCTAAGGCTCAGTTTCCTCATCTGTAAAATGAACTTATTCCTAAAACCTGTCTCAAGGCTGTTCTGAGGATCGAGTAAGAGAGCACCTGTAAAGCACTCATCCCGGGTCCTCACGAAGTAACTGGGAAATGTCAATTACCTTTATCACTGTTCTCTTCATTAAGAATATTATTTATTTTCCGAAGACCCCCCCCCCCGTAAAGGGGGTATTAATCCTTTACACCCTTTACAGCACTTAGCAGAGTGGCAGGTCCCTAAGAGCCATGAGGAATAACCCGGAGTGTACCAGGCTGTCTTCTCTGGAATTCTTGGGGATTTCTTGGCATCTGTTCAGAACCCTCGGGTCACTTCATAATGGAGGCTTCTAGACTTCAACGGGCTTCAAGCCCCTTGAAGGCTTGTTAAAACCCAAGAGCTGTCTGGGCCCCACCTCCAGAGTCTCTGGTCCAGAGGGGCCCCCAAATCTACCTTTCTATCAAGTTCCCAAGCGATGCTAATACTGCTGGCCTGCGAGCCACACGGAGAAGGTTGTATGGGGTGGTGAAGTCCAAGAGACAGTTGGGACCTGGGCTGGCCATTCCAGTTATTTGAATTTACCCCCCTCCAGCCAGGTTCGCCTTTCCTTGGATCACAGAGCTCTTGTGAGGAAAGAAGGTGGGGGCCCCAGAAGCAGGACTCCCACCTGGGAGATCCCCATCCTACCCAGAGATAGCTCACCGCCACCACGGGGCACAGATCCCAGGAACAAACTCGTTCTCTCTTGGCATGCTCAGAAGCTATTCCTGCTCCTTCTGCCCTGAATAACATCACCACACTGGAGGCTGTTGAGAGCCGGCGATCGGTGAAGATGTGAGCCAACTTTCAAAAGAGAGAGGTAAGCTGAGCTGAGGGTGCTGGGCAAGAGAAAGGCTCCCCGGGATGAGGAAGTCCTGTGGATGGTTGGTGAGGATGTGGTCCGGGAGGAAGGCGGGGGAGACACTATCTCCACTCCTCCCAGAAACACCTCGCCACGATTTTTGTTCTCCGGTCCCACTTCCGGGATTCTGCACAGCCCGCAAACCCCGGCCATCGCCTCATCTGGAATTTAGAGATATGCTACCCACCCCCCATTCCTGCCCTTGTAGGAGTACAGGACGGGGGTCTTCAGGGGTTCTACAATCCTGCCTCGTTTTAGAAGTGAACAGTATTGGCTCTGAGGGAGTCATTAGCATTGGGTTACGTTCAAGGTTTCTGGAGACGACCAAGGTCCAAAGCCTGGCTCTACCATGTTACGTTCACTTCTTTCCCTCAACCTCCTCATCTATAAACTGGGAGAAATAATACTACCTACATTTTGCTTTATTTTAAGGAATAAATGAGGTAATATATGTGAAGTAGTTAGAATAGTGCCTGTTAGATAGTGCCAGTATCATCAACATTATTATCGTCTCAGTTTATGTTATTTGTTAGTCCCAAAACCTAAAGGAGCACTGGGGCCCTCTGACTCCCCAACCCCATCCTGTCTACTGTGTCTCAGTTAAATCAAAATGAGTTTCTTAATAAAAAAAAAAAATCCTTTGAAGGAGCACCTGGGTGGCTCAGTCAGTTGAGCATCCAACCCTTGATTTAGGCTCAGGCCATGAACTCACAGTTGTGGGATCGAGCCCCATGTCTTACTGAGCATGGAGCCTGCTTGGGATTCTCTCTCTCCCTCTCTGCCCCTTCCCACTCATGTGCATACGCTCTCTCTCTCTCTCTCTCTCTCTCAAATTAAATAAATACGCATTTTTAAAAAACTCCTTTGGAGACACTGAAACCAAAGGAGAATAAATCCCTTAAAAAAATGGACTCCCTTGAAGCACACCTGTCCCTCTTGTCAGAGGTTCCTATTAAGTCTTTAACTTGAAGAAGTTAAAAAATATAAGTAGGAAAGTAAATGAGCAGATCTCTGCCAGGTTTTTGTTGTTTGCTGCGTCCTTTTTTACACTTTTCCTGGTGGAAATACTCAAGACATACAAAAGTAAAGAAAATAGCATAGCGACTCCCATATATCTGTCACAGCTTCAGCCATTGTCAACATGTGAGCACTTTGTTCCGTCTGTCCCTGCCCCCATCCCACACACGCACACCTTCTCCCTTCCACTTTCTGCCACCAGGTTATTGTAAAGGAAGTCTCAGACAGCAAAGACTTCAGCACGGACTATGTTTCATAACGGCCAGAGGCACGACTGCCATCCTTGCTAATAAGGTTTGCTTAACCGGGTCTCTCGTACTTGGACTTTGTCTGGTTTTATATTTGGCTGTTATAAATCAAAGAAAGCTGTAAATTGTAAGACACCCATAAGATAAAGAATATTTACTCTCCCCAGTGAAAAGTATGCTTCTCTGGGCTCCCCACAGTTATGCCAGGGCTACGGAAGTCCCCTCGGCACACCTCCGCCTTCTGAAAGGTCAGAGACGTTCTCCCACCAAGTAGCTGTTTGTCAACCACTACGTGTGGCTTCTAGGCAAATTCGACAGGAACCGTCAGGACCGACCGCTCTTCTCGTGATTTCTCTGCTCCTTCCCCTTCCTTCAGTTCTGCCCTCACACTTCTTGAAGCTTTTCCTGGAGCAGGAGAGAATGAACAGGTGAATCATTTACTTATTACTCAAATTTTTCAAAGAAACCTATGAATTAAATTCACATTTTTAGAAACCATGCTTTCTTTTTTTTTAATGTGTATTTATTTATTTTAAGAGAGAGAGAGCATGCGAGTGAGTTGGGGAGGGGCAGAAGGAAGGAAAGAGAGGATCCCAAGCAGGCCCCGCGCTGTCAGCTCAGAGCCCAATGCAGGGCTCCATCTCATGAACCGTGAGATCAGGACCTGAGCGAAAATCCAGAGTCAGATGCTTAACCAACTGAGCCACCCAGGCGCCCCAGTAACCACTCTTTCTTATCAATTGTTTTTCTTCCTTTTTCTTTCATTTTTTGTAAGTAATATCATCTTACTTTCCTTTTTTTCTCTTCCTGTGGTTTTGAAGGTCTACATTTGATTTGCATTTTATTATTGATTACCTTTGATGTATGTAACACATATGTAAACATATTTTTCTATCAACATCAGGATTTGTTTCACGGTACCATCTAAATATGATATACTCTACCTTTATCTTAGGTTTTTTACATAATCAATATTATTTTTTTAATTCTTTGTTAACAATCACACGACACCTTCTAACTACTTGAACAACAATTATTTCTGTTTTAAATGTTTATTTATTTATTTTGAAAGAGAGCACATGGTGGTAGGGATTCAGAGAGACAGGGAAAGAGAGAATCCCAAGCAGGCTCCACACTGTCAGCACAGAGCCTGATGCAGGGCTCGATCCTACAACCATGAGATCATGACCTGAGCCAAAATCAAGTGTTGGATGCTTACCCAACTGAGCCACCCAGGCACTCCAATAATTATTGCAATTCTAGAATGCATTTTCTGGTTATTTTTGCTGTCCCAAGTTTGAAGATAAAGAGATGAAGTTATAATAGTTATAATGTTATCTACTATTTAGTATTGCTTATAATATTCCGGTCACTGTTGGCACTCGAAGGTGGCTCAGTCGGTTGAACGTCCAACTCCTGGTTTCAGCTCAGGTCATGATCTCACAGGTTCATGGGTTTGAGCCCCACATTGGGCTCGGCACTGACAACATTTAGCCTGCTTGGGTTTTTTTTCTCTCTCTCCCTCTCTCTCTCTCTGCCGCTCCTAGGTGCTCGCTCTCTCTCTCTCTCTCTCTCTCTCTCAAAATAAATAAATAAACATGAAAAAAAGTAATAAAATATATTCTAGTCACTGTTAAATTCCTTACTTGGCTTAGCTCTTAGAATTACAATAACAACATCGCGAGGTAGGTACGTTTATTGTGCCCTTTTTACTGAAAGCATAAATAAAAGATTTAAGTGCTTGTAGCTGGAATGGTTCTAAGGATACATCACGAGAAATTTGGCCAGATAGGGGGCGGTGGGCTGACTCAGTTGGTGGAGCATGTGCCTCTTGATCTCAGGGTCATGAGTTCAAGCCCCACATTGGCTATAGTGATTACTAAAAATAAATAAATAAAAAGAATTTGGCCAGAGAGATCAAGTTTGTCCGAAAGCCCAAATCCATAAGCTTTCCACCCATTCTGGGGAGAAAGATACCGTCTGCTTCCATTCCAGCCTGTCCCAAAACTTGGAATGGGACATCTCTTAGGCATGATGTTGCCAGATAAGGCACGGGGCACATAAAGGGACATACTTACACTAAAGTTAAGTATGCGTGGGACATACTTATACTAAAAATCAATTTGTTGTTTAACTGAGTGCCCTGTGTTTTTATTTACTAAATCTGGGAACCATACTTCAATAGAAAGAGGATGTGAGGTACCCTTTGCTGACCATTAGCTCTGACGGTCTTTCTCCCACTGCTGAGTCCCCATGGAAGCCTCTGGAGTGTTTTGCAGAATGGCTGTGTGGTGACTCACCTCCTGAGTCCGAAAGTACCTTCATTGCGCCCTGGTACGTGAATGACTGGCAACAGAATTTGGGTTTGGACTCCTTTTCCTTCAGGGTGTTCTGGGAAAGCAGGATCTCCTTTATCTCCCGGCGTCTGGAAAGACCGAGAAGTCATGTGCCAGTTTGGTTCTCACGCCCGTGTCAGTGACCTGTCCTATTCTCTCTTCTTGCAAGTTTTCCTTTCTCCTGGGGTGTGAGCTATTTCTCCAGGCACCGTCTGCCAGGATGCCCGCTTGCCAACCGGATGGTTCCTGCTGGTGAAGATCCGAGTGCTCCCGGGGACACTTTCAGTGATTTCCAGGATTATTTCCCTTCCTTCCTCCTCTTCGTTCTCACCACTCAGGCCTCCTGCGAGGTCTAGCCTCTCCCCTGCAGTCTGTCTGGGCTCCTTTACTTTTCTGTCATCTTTTCCATTTTCCTGTGCTTTTGTTCTGTGCGTTAAAAGATCGGCTCATTTTTGTCACCCATGTCATTTTGTTTTCAAGCCTTCTTTAGAGAGTTTTAGGGCTTTTTGTTTTGTTTTGTTTTCCTAAGTCGGCACCAAAATACTTACTATCTGGGGTGGGGAGGGGGAGGCACCTGGGTGCATTCCCACCAGCAGTGCAAAAGGGTTCCTCTTTTGGGGCGCCTGGGTGGCTCAGCTGGTTAAGCAACTGACTTCGGCTCAGGTTATGATCTCATGGTTCATGGGTTCAAGCCCCGCGTCAGTCTCTGAGCTGACAGCTCAGAGCCTGGAGCCTGCTTCAGATTCTGTGTCTCCCTCTCTCTGTGCCCTTCCCCTGCTCGTTCTCTGTCTCTCAAAATAAATAAATGTTAAAAAAAAAAGTTTAAAAAAAAGGTTTCCTCTTTCTCCACATCCTCGCCAACATCTGTTGTTGCCTGAGTTGTTAATGTTAGCCATTCTGACAGGTGTGAGGTGGTATCTCATCGTGGTTTTGATTTGTATTTCTCTGATGAAGAGTGATGTTGAGCATCATTTCATGTGTCTAGATGTCCTCTTTGGAAAAGTGTCTATTCATGTTTTTTGCCCATTTCTTCACTGGATTATTCATTTTTTTGGATGTTGAGTTTGATGAGTTCTTTATAAAGTTTTGGATACTAACCCTTTATCTGATATGTCATTTGCAAATATCTTCTCCCATTTTGTCAGTTGCCTTTTAGTTTTGCTGATTGTTTCCTTCACTGTGCAGAAGATCTTTATCTTGATGGGGTCCCAATAGTTCATTTTTGCTTTTGTTTCCCTTGCCTCCAGAGACGTGTTGAGTAAGAAGTTGCTGCAGCTGAGGTCAAAGAGGTTGTTGCCTATGTTCTCTTCTAGGATTTTTATTGCTTCCTGTCTTATGTTTAGGTCTTTCATCCATTCTGAGTTTAGTTTTGTGGGTGGTGTAAGAAAGTGGTCCAGGTTCCTTCTTCTGCATGTTGCTGTCCAGTTTTCCCAGCACCATTTGCTGAAGAGACTATCTTTATTCCATTAGATATTCTTTCTTGCTTCGTCAAAGATTAGTTGGCCATACATTTGTGGGACCATTTCTGTGTTCTCAGTTCTATTCTATTGATCTATGTGTCTGTTTTTGTGCCAGCACTATAATGTCTTGATGATTACAGCTTTGTAATACAGCCTGAAGGCTGGAATTGTGATGCCTCCAGCTTTGGTTTTCTTTTCCAAGATTTTTTTGGCTATTCAGAGTCTTTTCTGGTTCCATACAAATTTTAGGATTATTTTTTCTAGCTCTGTGAAGAATGCTGGTATTATTTTGATAGGGATTGCATTGAATATATAGATTGCTTTGGGCAGTATCAACATTTTAACAAATTTGTTCTTTTAATCCATGAGCGTGGAATGTTTTTATCCATTTTTTTTGAGTTTCTTCAATTTCTTTCATAAGCTTTCTATTGTTTTCAGTGTCTAGATTTTTCACCTATTTGGTTAGGTTTATTCCTAGGTATTCCTTGATTTCTCTTTCTGCTGTTTCATTATTGGTGTATAGAAATGCAACCAATCAACTTTTGTCATTTTATGGAAGTAGGACTCTCACATCAATCTGGGAACACCAATTTGAAGTCTTAAAACTTTTTGTCTTCAATATCTAAATTGATTTTGTTTTCCTAGGCATCAGTCTATTCATCTTGGTGCTTATTTTTTAAGATGCTGGTTTCTATTTACATAAACTAATAATTTGCTAAGCAGTTTTACTTGTGAATGCCTATTTTTCCGATGGTTGCTTTTCCTCCATCGTCTGGGCCCTTTTCAGTTTTCCGTGTAAATGGAAAGGGGCAGAAACCTCATCAGATCCAGGCGGCTGATATGTGTTCACTCAGCAGCACAGTAGTCTGTCTCCTTGGTGAGCTTTTCCCTTGAATGAAAGGGCAGACTTGGGGGCCTTTTATGTGGATTGGCAGGAGATGTGTACAGACAGGCCTCTCTGGAGGCTGTATAGAGGGGGGGAGCAGAGCTCGAGGGGACCCTCCCTTCTCCCTGCCAAAGCCGGCAGTGCCTTACCTGATGGCAGAGCATGTTGGTCTATTTCCCTAGAGTTACCTTAAAAGAAAAAGCTGTGACCGGTTCAGGGCACTCGGCATAATACTTTGCTTCCCTCTTGGGTTCATGCAGAGACTCCTGGTTCTCCTAGGTTCTATAGGAAGCATTCTCCTGAGTGTTAACCCTTAGGCACCCCCTCTGGGGGTCAGAACGACCCAGGAAGTGTGGCTGTCCTTTCTCACATCCCCACTCACTCTCCTGGTTCTTCAGCCCGGAGCCCACTTCCTCTTCCCGCTGCAGCAGTTTCTGAGCTGGGAGATCCCGCCTGGCTCTGGACAGAACCCGAGACTCTTGCACATTCTGCATTCGTATCAGGGGTGAGCACACCGCCCCCAGTGCGTGCCTCTTACTCTGTGTCTTACAGAAGCCAGTCCGAATTTGTCACTTGCTGACAGTCCCCTTCCTTGTACTCCTTTGCTCTGATAATGTATTGGTCTTTTTATGTCTCTCCCTGCTATAGTTTTAGAGGCAGAAGAGATAAATCTGGAGATAAATCCAGCCCATCATGTGAAGTTGAAAGCAGCACTTATTCTTGAAATTGTCACCACCGGTGGCTTCATTCATTTGACAGCTATTTAGGGAGCACCACTGTGGACCTGCTCGGCTCCAGATGCTGCAGATACTGGGCGCCAGGCTGGCTCAGTTGGTGAAGCGTCTGACTCTCGAATTCTTTGGCTCAGGTCATGATCTCGTGGTCTGTGGGTTCGAGCCCCGCATCGGGCTCTACACTGGCAGTGAGGAGCCTACTTGGGATTCTCTCTCTCCGTCCCTCTTGCACACACATGCGTGGTCTCTCTCTCTCTCTCTCTCTCTCTCTTTCTCTCTCTCTCAAAATCAGTCAATTAAAAGAAACACTTTAGATGCTGCAGATAGAACTGCTAACTCCCGGTTCTGATTCCCTCTGGGTTGCCAGGGTCTTCTCTCCCTCTTCTGCTCCCTCAAGCTTGGAATCCTCAGTCTCCATGTCGTGTGCGAGTTCCCTGTTCGGATGGCTTCAGCTACCCCTGGAGTACTCCTGATTTCCAAAATTTGTCTTAATCCTAGACCTCTCCCCTGAGTCCTAAGACCTTATATCCAACTGCCACCTGACCTCTCCACCTGTATGTCACCGACGCCTTACATAGAACATGTCCAAGATCTTCCCCCACCTTTCCTGCCCAACCTATTCTCTCTCCTGGGTTGTTAGTCTCCACCAGCATCAACCCAGCTGCTCTTGCATATAACCTCGGTGTAGTGTTCCATTTCCCTGCTTTCCCTGACCAATTGCTGATGAATTCCATTTAGAATTTGCTGCACTTTTTTTTATTATTATATTTTTTAACACTTTTATTTATTTTTGAGAGACAGAGACAGAGCATGAGCGGGGGAGGAGCAGAGAGAGAGGGAGACACAGAATCCAAAGCAGGCTCCAGGCTCCGAGCCATCAGCACAGAGCCGGACGCGGGGCTCAAACCCACAAATGGCGAGATCATGACCTGAGCCAAAGTGGGACACTTAACCGACTGAGCCACCCAGCTGCCCCAGAATCTGCTGCACTTCTAAATGCCCCTGTTACTACAATAAACTCTTCTCTTATAGTAGTTATTACCTTCCTCCCCGACTTCCCTTGAAAATAGGCTTTCTCAACCTCAGCGCTATCAGTATTGGGGGCCAGATAATCCTTTGTTGTAGAGACTATCCTGGGATCACAGGACGTTCAACAGCATCTCTGGACCCCACCCACTATATCCCAGAAGCACCTTTGCCTCATCTGGGACAATAACAAGTATCTCCAGACATTGCCAGGTGCCCAGCAGGCAAAATCATGTTGAGAAACCACTACTTCCAAACGCTCTCCCATTCTTCTTCTAGGGCATTGGTTTCAAAATAGGAATCTGATCATGTTACTTATTTATATGGCCCCATTATCCATGGACGTCATCTCCAAGGTCAGGGGTCCACCCCTGAGAACCGTATGACACAATCAAGTCGTGTATGGTACGCAAAGCAAGTGTTAGAATACCCTTTTATGTTTCTTTTGTGTCTAAAAAAAAATTAAGATAGGAAGCTTTACTTTGGGTGGGTAGCTGGAAAGTCTACCATTTACCATTTACAAGTTAATGCACCGAGGGAGGCTTAGAAACTCTTACTGATGGAGTCACTAGGTATCTGGAGGCCGCTGGTCTCCAGGAGAAAGTCCAGAATGTCTCTGTGTCCGACCGCTAAGTATCTCTACTGCTCTGAGTCTCATCAAAGCCGCCAGCCTTATCCTGTCACCCCCGCACTACCCACAACTCCCTTAATTTAATGTGTTTTTAATGTTTCTATGCCTTTGCTTAGCTGTTGCCCATAGTCACACGAAACCCACATTGACTGGTGTGCAGTCAAATCTTGATCTCCTCAGTAAACATAACCTGAGACAACAAGGAGACTGATCCCCCCTCCCCTTGTGATTTCACTCCACCTTATACACACGGTTTTTCATGGCCCCCATAATTTATTATTGCGCACCTATGTGTTTTGTAGAAAGTCTCCTCATTGGTCTATAAACACCTTAACAAAGGGACCAGTGTCTCTTTCACCTTACTGTCCTCTATAACTAGAACAGTTCTAGGCACATAAAGGGACTCAAATTCTTATCATGTTATGAATTAATAAGTAAATAGAGAGGCAGAGTACTTCTATTCTGATTTCTGTTTCTCCCACAAAGGATAACATGAAGGAAGGCAAACGGTTGACAGCCTTCGTAACATTTTCTGGTAAATTCTTTTTTTTAATTTTTTAAATGTTTTTATTTCTTTTTGAGAGAGAGAAAGACAGCGTGAACAGGGGAGGGTCAGAGAGGGAGGGAGACACAGAATCCAAACACGGGCTCCAGGCTCTGAGCTGTCAGCACAGAGCCCGACACAGGGCTCGAACCCACAAACCTTGAGATCATGACCTGAGCCGAAGTGGAACGCTTAACCAACTGAGCCACTCAGGTGCCCCTCTGGTAAATTCTTAACAGTGAACACAGTAGGAATTCATTCCTATACGTATGGCCCATGTTTTCTGGTCTTGAGCACTTCACAGTGAGCAGGATTGGGCTGTTACAGGGATCAGTGTTGTTGGAGGATGTGTCCGTGGACTTCACCCAGAAGGAGTGGCAGCTCCTGGACCCCGCCCAGAGGCTCCTGTACAGAGATGTGATGCTGAAGAACTATGGGCACCTGGTGTCACTGGGTAAGCACTGATGTCACCATGCCACCATGTCACCATGCCACCATCACTGGCATCCATTTCCTACCTTAGGAACCAAACCATTGTAGGATGTAATGTGTATCAGACTTGAGATTTGGGATTTAAAGACCCTTTTAGGGAACTTGAAAGCACGTTATATCTTCACCTCCCTGGTGAAAAGGTCTTTGAGGAAGGCTCCACCACTGCACAGCTTCTAAAGCTTATCCCTTCTGATTCTTCAAAGGGCCTGAACCTTAAGCAACTTTGCCAAGCCCCATGTCATTTCCCACAGCAGGGCACCGTGTCACCAAACCCGAGCTGATAGTCAAGTTGGAGCAAGGAGAGGAGCCATGGGTACCAAAGAGAGAAGTCCCAAGTCAGAGCCCCCCAGGTGAGTTAACGAAGGTAGACAGAAGGCAACTGGTGGAAACTGGATCCCAAGTGGCCAGTTCAGGGTATTTTTCAAAATGTTTTAGAAATCTCTTTTATTTTTATTTATTTTTAAGTTTATTTATTTTGAGAGAGAGAGAGCAAGCGGCATAGGGGCAGAGAGAGAGGGGAGAGAGAGAATCCCAAGCAGGCTCCACACTGTCAGTGTGGAGCCCTATGCGGTGCTCAAACCCACCAACCGTGAGATCATGACCTGAGCTGAAATCAAGAATTGGATGCTTAACCAACTGAGTCACCCAAGTGCCCCAGAAATTTCTTTTAGAGGCTTCTAGAAGTGACTAGAGACAGATGATTACCATGCTTTAGATAGCAAACCTCCAAGGAGCACTCTCATATATAAATGCTCCTCGTGTTCCATTTGACATTTACACATAGAAAAAATTGGTTTGATTTTCGCAGAACCCAATCACTGCCTCCTCCTCCTAGACCTTTATTTCCCTGTCTTTCTCTGTTCAGCACTGGCCATTGTTCACCTTCCGTCCTGTGCCAAACACTCTGTAAATAAACAGTTGTTGATGCACTCTTATATTCAACAGATATTCATTTATTTTCATGTGTATTTATTTATTTTGAGAGAGAGAGAGAGCTATGCAAGGGGAGGAGAAGGAAAGAGTGAGGGGGAGAGAGAGATCCCAAGCAGGCTCCCCACTTTCAGCACACAGCCCAGTGTGGGACTCGATTTCACGAACCATGAGATCATGGCCTGAGCCAAAATCAAGAGTCAGATCCTTAACCGATTGCGCTACCCAGGGTGCCCCTCAACAAATATTTATTAAGCACCTGCTATGCACCAGTTACACTTCAAGAAGAGGGGATACAAAGTCTCTCCTATCAGTAGACCCAATTAGCAAATTGGCAAATTTACCCAAAAAATGGCAATTAGCAAAAAAAATAAAAATAAAAAAGTGATATGTCGGTAGTAATCAGCAGTATGAAAAGTTGAAATCAGATGAAGGGCATAGGGACTGACATGGAGTGCTGTTTTGGAAAGGAAGTCAGGGAAGGCCTCTTTGTGAAGGTAAACATTGAGCAGGAACAGTAGAATAGAATTTTGAATGGAAGGATGGAGTGAGCCACAGGTTATCTGAGAGATTTCCGGACAGAGGGAGCAGCAGGCACAAAGCCTGTGAGATGGGAGTGTGCTTGGTGTAATCAGGGAACAGCAAGCAGCCCGTGGGACCAGAGGGGGCTCAGAAGAATGTCGCAGCTAATGTCAGAGAGTTAGTA
This sequence comes from Cryptoprocta ferox, assembly GCA_028646485.1. Classification (NCBI taxonomy): domain Eukaryota; kingdom Metazoa; phylum Chordata; class Mammalia; order Carnivora; family Eupleridae; genus Cryptoprocta; species Cryptoprocta ferox. Next base: position 13,516,113 of record CM053576.1, read on the forward strand.
GGAACAGAGCTCTCTGGGCCTCGTGCGACTGAGTGAGACATTAGAGAGGAGGTCAAGGGCTGCACATGTAAGCGCTACGTTCGGAGGTCAGGAAGGTGCACGACTCTAGCACGGGAGACTGAGAAGAAGCACCCACTATGGAGGGAAGAGAACCAGAGACGGTGGGGTCCCAGAAGCCACATGAACAAAGTGTTTTGAGGAGGAAGGAGTGAATCCCAGCCTGCAGATGGATGTGTAAAGTCAGCATTGCCTCCTCTTTTCCTGCAAGTTATTCAAAGGCCACAGGAAAATAAAAACAAAATGTCAGCTCCATTTTCATTAGAGCAGAGGCAGCTGAAACCCCAACTTAAAGCAATGGAAATCAGGCTTGGTCATGGAAGTAGAAGTAGAGGAAAACACCATGCAAACCAGCCATGGAAAATAGTGTCAGAACACATTGTACAGATAGTATTTACCTGCACACCTTGCCATAAATGGAACTCAAAGTGATGAGATTCTTCTTAAAAAAAAAAAAAAAAGCAATTGGATGGTAGCATTGCCCTGAAGGATGTTTGGTTCTGAGCAGAGAGAGGGATAGACTATGTGCTAATCAAGTAAGAACGTGAGAATGGATTTGTATCTAGAGATTTCCAATTTACAGAATTAAATACCCTGGTCTGATATGATCTGACAATACTGTAGACTTGTGGGCTGATCACTTAAATGTGTATTATGATTGTAAGTATAAGAACCTAGCATAGGGGTGCCTGGGTGGCTCATTCGGCTAAGCGTCTGACTTCAACTCAGGTCATGATCTCACAGTTCATGGGTTCGAGCCCCGCGTCAGGCTCTGTGCTGACAGCTCAGAGCCTGGAACCTGCTTCATATTCTGTGTCTCCCTCTCTCTCTCTCTGACCCTCCCCCACTCACACTCTGTGTCTCTCTCTTTCTCTTGAAAATAAACATTAAAATAATTAAATAAAAAAAAGAACCTAGTGTAGATCCTAGGTATAAAAATCCAATATCAAATTTTCCTTGCTAGCATATTGGCCTCTATTTGTTTTATCTGCCACAGAAAAGTCATATATTTTTAGGCATATGATGGATGTTACTGCATAAAATGAGAATAGAAAAGGATAATAATAATCACCCATAACTAAAAAAAATTTTTTAAGACAAAGATTAATAAAGGTCCTTGGACCAAGTTGGACAGTCAGCTGCTTGAGTTTTCACAGAAAAGAGACATCAGAGAGGAAGAAAACATGATATAAAGGTGGAATTAAAAATTAGTATTGTGACAAGACACAATCGGTTGGTAAAGTAAAGCACCAGATTGAAAGAGGGAAAAGTAGAGGTGTCAGTCAGGACAGATAACTGGTGACCAATTCTGATAGAACCAAATGATAGCCCGAACAACCAGAATACAGAGGTGAATTGGACCCTGTTGCAAGCATGGCCTGTTCTATCCTATGTTTTAACCTTTTTGGACATAGTTTTACCATATCACAGCTCTATGAAGAGATGGGGATGAACCAGAGGACTGACCATTAGACCCAAGGAACTTAGTAATTTCATAGGCCTAACTGGGCATTGGTGTACAGAATGGGAAAGAGGAAGAGATTGGGAGCACGGAGAGTAGAGTAAGGATTCTACTCCAGGTGTTAAAGTATGGGTGAGGGGAAGCTATGGCTCTAGTCTCTGACCTGCTGTAAACCTGATCTTGGCTCTGATACTTCCCTTATTACCCTCCAGTCTGCCTTATCTCCCTCCTCAGTGTCCCTTGTCTTTGCCCGTCCTTTGAATGTCCTCCACCCTTGGATCAGTTGTTTCCCTGGCATCCTTTTTGCTCAGTTCACCATTCCTTATGTCTTCAAACTATCCATTCTTTTTGACAGAACTCTAATACAATATATTGGTTTTCTTTGATTGCCTCTGGTCTAGCTTTGGAAGGACTCTCTGGGTTCTTCTGGCCTTCTGGGCTGCCACTGCTGCAGATTTTAAGGCCCTTTTTTTGCTTCTTCTGCTTGTATACCTCCTGGAAAACCCAAATGCACAGGGCCTTCTTGGTCACCCAGCGGTGGTGGGCTTTCCAGTGGTACACAGGGGGAAAGGTGTACTTAATCCCCGGGTCCTTGTAGACCTTCTCAAAGACCCTGTAGTTGGTCTTATGAAGGTTTATGAGCACCTTGCTCCTCTGGTCAATGATCATCAGCAGATAGCACTTGTGCGATTTGTCCTTTCGGTGTTTCTGCATGTGTTCTTCATAATTGCAGATCTTGACAGTCAAGGCAACAATTCGAGCCTCCAGGAAGCAGGGTTTGCCACAATCTTCTTCATCAACTGCTCTTGCTTGACTTTTAGCTTCTCTTTCTGGTTAGCCATTTCCAAAGACATGAGTCTTCTTATGACATCATCGAACTTCTCAATTCCAAGAATGTTCTGGTAGTCTTTGAGCAGCGTGGAAGGGATCAGGTCATCTTCTTGGCTGGGATGGACTGGTTTCTGGGCGGCATATCTGCGAATACCCTCCTGGAGGGTGACACCTCCAGGAGGGGAGAGAAGGCCCCACTGGTGGGAGGAAGGCCTGGCGCACACTCCACCCGGCAGCCCACAGACAGGAGCCCAGGCCACTGCCTGGGTCTGAAGCGACCTCAGCACCCTCCACGCTATTCTCAGCCTGCTGACTTGTGACCCTGAGGGGCCAGCGCCACAGCCACCATCCCTTTTATGGCATGGACCATGTTACAAGGACACCACCATGCTGGCTCAGCCTCTCTGTCCATTCTGACAGTGTATTTGTAACAAACCAAAGCTGCTTGTATTGATTTTCAGCTTTCTCTCCTTTTTTCTACTTTTTCTACTACAATGTGTTTTTGTCTTTGTTTTCATGTTACCCAGCCAAAAGAGTAGAATAAATATTTGCTCAGGACTTCTTTCATCCTGGAAGATTATGTCTAAAAACTTAAGAATCAACTTTACACAGTCCACTTGTATACATGCCATGTCTTAATAAATGTGTTATGATTTGTCATGTGTATCAATTTATCATATTTCTAGAACTCCAGAAAGCCAGTAACATGAGAGAAAGAGGCCAAGAAAAGGAAGATAAATATTTGAGGCAAGCTTTATTCTTCAACAGCAGAATATTGACTATGGAAAGAAGCAAGACCTTGGGAGAAGCATTTAATACGGCCACAAACCCAGTGCCTTCAAGAAAAAATATCCCATAAATGTGCCTCATCTGGAACAAGCTTGAAAGGTGTTTCAGAATTAATTATTAGTACTAGAAACCATATAAGAAAAAAGTCTAATGATCTTAACGGATGTAGATTCCTTGATTCTATACATGAGCCCTATGAAAATGATCAAAAGAAGAAATCCCACAGACATAATGAGGACTTTGTACAACATCAGAAGAATTCTGCTTTGAAGAAGGTTCTTGAATATAATAATTGTGGGAAAGCCTTTCACATGTAAGAGAGCTCACAAAGAAGAGAAACCCTCTGAAGGTAATGAATACAGACAAGCCTTCACCTGGAAGTTAAAGCTCAGTGCTCATTCAAGAACCCTTAGGGAAAGGAAATTACATGAATCCAATAAAAATGGGAAATCTTCATGCATGAAGTTAAAATGTGCACATCAGAGAGCTCACATAGGGGAGAAACACTATGATTGTAATAAACTGAGGAAATCCTTTAGCAAGAAGTCTAACCTAACTCAACATCAGAGAGTGTACAGAGGAGGAAAACCAAAGGAGTATAATGAAAGTGAGGAAATCTTATGGAAGTCACACCACATTCAGAGTGAGAGAACTCTTGAAAAGAAAATCCATGACAGTGATAAATGTGGGAAATCCTTCCATGAAAAGCCATGCCTCACTCAACATCAGAGAACTCATACAACAGAAAAACTTAGTGAGTGTAATGATAATGAGAGAGCCGTAAGGAAGGAGTCACACCTCACTCTAAATCCGAGAATTAACACAAGAGAGAAAAGCTTTAAAGGTAATAAGTGTGAGAAATCCTCCTGTGAGAAGCCAAAACTCACTCAACATCAGAGAGCTCACAATGGAAAGAAAGCCCATGACTGTAATAAATGTGGGAAAAGCTTTCATAAGAAAACCGACCTTGTTCAACATCAGAGCACACACACAGGGAAAAAAAAAAACACCCTGTGAGTGTAATGAGTGTGGGAAGTCCTTCTTTGTGAAGTCCAACTTCACTAAACATCAGAGAACTCACACAGGAGAGAAACCGTATGAATGTCATGAGTGTGGAAAGTCCTTCTGCCAGAAGTCAGCCCTCACAGTGCATCAGAGAACTCACACAGGACAAAAACCATACAAATGCAATGAATGTGGGAAAACCTTCTGTGTGAAATCAAACCTTACTCAGCATCAAAGGACCCACACAGGAGAGAAACCATACCAATGTAATGAATGCTGGAGATCTTTCTGTGTGAAATCCAACCTTGTTGTACATCAGAGAACTCATACAGGAGAAAACCCCTACAAATGCCCTGAATGTGGGAAAACCTTCTGCGAAAAATCAGCCCTCACGAAACATCAGAGAATTCACACAGGGGAAAAACCCTATGAATGTAATGAATGTAGGAAAACCTTCAGCCAGAGGTCAGCCCTCACTAAGCCTCAGAGAAAAACCCACAAGAAGAAAACTCCCATCGACACTGCCTGCATGCAGAAGGCTGTATCTACAAGTCAGATTCATTGAACATCAGCAAAATCACAGGGCAGAAAAGCTAAGATGTCAGCGCATGTAGGAAAGTCTTCATCAGTCGGTTATAGCTATTGGAACCAGAGGATTAATATGGGAGGGAGACCTCAGGAATGCTTTGAACATGTGAAATCTTTTGACAAGTGTTCAAAGATATTGAGGGCAAATGAATCATTTTCAGGACTGTGGATAAAAATGTTCTTCTGAAAATATTAACTAGAAGTCCTATTTCAGATGTGATACCAAACTTATTATAGAAAAGAGAACAGAAAATATTCTGTTAATAGATTGTGAAATGTGGAGCTTTTATAAAAGCGTGAATAACTTAAGTTGTTGATACAACAGCATTCAATGTATGTGTGAAGACTTTCTGAGGCATATTGGACTATAGGCATATAGGACGTGAGTGTGCCATATAACATGAATCATGTGTATGTTGGATTTGTATGTAGGAACCCGCCTATTTTTTTCTGAATCTCAGCAACACAGCATACATAGACTAAGTGGAAACAGAGCCATCACCTAACCCGTGACCCAACAATTCCACTTCTAGACACACACCCTAAAACAGTAGCTCTCAAACTGCACATCCCAACGGAGTGTTTGGAAAACCGGGGTGGTTTGGCTGTCACTGTGACAAGGTGCTATAGACAGTTAGTATGTGGGAGTGCCACAGATACCTAATGTCTAACAACGTGTCAGTGAAAGGGCAGGAAGAAGAAATCACAGAAAAACGCTGCCCTGGAGAGACTCCTGCACATCTGCACCCACACACATATGCAAGAATGTTCATTGCGACATTTCAGTAATTTTTTTAATAACGGTTTTTAAAAAATGGAAAGTAAAAAATGTTCATTAATGACAGACTAGATAAATAAATGTTGGCTATGGTCATACCATGGAGATAATATATAACAATTAAAATGGATTCATGAGTTAGACACCTCAAGATTATTAGACCTTAAAGCAATAATGTTGGAAGGAAAAAAATATATATATAGCTATCATATTACTGCATTTCAAAAACAAAGTTCATAAAACAAAGAATTCATGGGTGCCCGGGTGGCTCAGTTGGTTAAGTGTCCGACTTCGGCTCAGGTCATGATCTCACAGTTCATGGGTTCAAGCCCCTCACTGGGCTCTGTGCTGACAGCTCAGAGCTGAAGCCTGCTTCAGATTCTGTGTCTCCGTCTCTCTCTGCCCCTCCCCCACTCATTTTCTCTCTCTCTCTCTTTCTCTCTCCCTCTCTCTCTCTCTCTCTCTCTCTCTCTGTCAAAAATAAACATTAAAAATAAAAACAATGCAGGAGTACATTGTGAATATAGATAGATCTTTGTGTAGATATAGACAGAAGTATATATGTGAGCCATAAAAGTACAAAGAAAAGCAAGTGGATGATTAACAAAATCTAGGATAGCAGTTACATCTGTGGAGGGAAAAGGGACTTACATTGAGAGAGAGAAAGCTCCATGTTTCTCAAATGGCTCATGGGTATACAGGTATCGCTTTTAATATGCTATACCATATCTATGCATACATAACTATCTCTGTTTATAGACTCTGATTTTCAAGAAACAGGCTTCAAAATCATTGCATTAGAATGTTAGCAAAAGTGGTGTTTTGGCATAAGGATCATAGTTAAGATATTTTTCATTCATCTACTTTCACCTTGACTTCTAATCTTGACACTGCCTCCAGCCCCATTTTATTAATCTTTAAAACAAAGAGAAGATTTAGACAACATTATGGTCTTAGGCTGTTTGGGCTGCTATAATAATACCACAGATGGAGGGTCTAATAAAAAACAGAAATTTATTCCTGCTAACGCTGGCGTCTGGGAAGTCCGATATCATGGCAGCGTCTAGTGGGGGCTCACTTCCTGCTGCACTGTCTCCTCGCACGATGGGAGGGATGAGGGAGCTCTGTGGGGTCTCCTGTAAGGGCACCAATCCCCTTAAAAGAGCTCCACCTCGTGACCTAATCACCTCTCAAAGCCTCCACCTCAATACCATCACATCTGGGGAGTTAGAGTTTCAACATATGAATTTTGGAGGCATACGAACAGGCCATAACAGCTCTAGTGTGTTTCTAGTATTATCATCCTGAACTTTGCGTGTCAATTTACAGAGCAATAAGCACATCCTTAGAGGCCAAAGGTGATGATCTGGAAAGAACGAGTGGAGAATAAAGAAAGCATGGGATGGGAATGTCCTCAGCTGAGCCTGACAATCCCCTTCTACCTAGATTGTACCCTTGCAGACACCCAGTCTTTCTCTGGTGGAATCTGTTTGCTGCCAGTCCCCTCAGTTCAGTTCACTTGTTTTATGTTTATTTTTGAGAGAGAGAGAGAGGGAGGGAGGGAGAGCACATGCACAGGAGGGGCAGAGAGAGGGGGAGACAGTGAATCCCAAGCAGACTCTGCCCTGTGAGTGCAGAGCCCGATGTGGTGCTTGAACTCATGAGATCATGACCTGAGCTGAACTCAAGAGTCAGAGGCTTAAATGACTGAGCCACCCAGGCTCCCCTTAGTTCACTTCTCTGAAAGGTGAAGCCTTTCCATTGTCGCTCAGTCCTGACAGTCTCTGCAGGGGGTAACACTGTGCAAATTTTGCACACTCTCAACAGGAAGATCAAGAATTAAATTTGGGGCACCTGGGTGGCTCAGTCGGCTCAGGTCTGATCTCACTGTTCGTGAGTTCGAGCCCCGCATCGGGCTCTGTGCTGACAGCTCAGAGCCTGGAGCCTGCTTTAGATTCTGTGTCTCCCTCTCTCTCTGCCCCTCCCCTGCTCGCTCTCTGCCTCTCTCTCTCTCTCTCTCTCAAAATAAAGACATAAAAAATAAAATAAAAAAGAATTACATCTGACTTGGCTTCCTGTCTGGGGCCCTCCTGCCTCTTCCCAGAGCATTGGTAAGCCTCAGCTCAGGGTGGGCCCTCTTGCTAGAATTATTCCTGGAGTCTCCTCCTAACACACGAGAGCTGGTGTATTTATGGGGAGTCAGTATCTGGGCCCCAAGCACAAGTTCACTTTATTTTTATTTTATTTTATTTTTTTAAATTTTTTTTACATTTATTTATTTTTGAGAGACAGAGATAGAACGTGAACAGGGGAGGGGCAGAGAGAGAGAACAAGTTCACTTTAGATGGAACTCCCACCCCAGTAACTAGTATCTGTCTCTGACGGCACCCGCCGTCCCCTGGAATCTCAAACCTGGCTTCTGGTAAACTCAAAACTGTCCCATTAAGAAAAAGAGGCTAGAGAGTCCATGAGTCATCCCGAAGCTCCCGAAATTCAGTTTGGCCTCAAACGCCAAAGAAAGGCCAAGAAATTCAAGGACTAGAAGGCAGGAGTCCATTTTAATTCAAGATATGTTTCCTGGGATCACTTGAGGGCATGTTATTGGGCTGAGTGCTCTGAAGAACTCAAAGATGATTAAAGTCCAAGTCTGCATTTTAAGCAGTGTGGTGTATTGGGAAAACATGAAATTTGAAGTAAAGTTGTTCTAGGATTTAATCCCAGAACTTCCACTAGATTGAAGGACTTATTTCATGTCTCTGAGCATCAATTAATTTGTTAAAATAAGGATGGCAACACCAACCGTATAGTGGAGTTCATGGAGCTGCTTACTTAAAAGAATCCAGCAAAGTGCCTGTAGTAAGTGGTGGTGGTGGTGGTGGTGGTGGAGGTGGTGGTGGTGGTAGGAGCAGGAGTAGGAGTAGGAACAGGAGTAGGAGTAGTAATAGTAGTGGTAGTAATGGCTGTTCATAGGATTTTGTTATGCAACAAGCAATGAGGCAAGTGTGTACATGCCATTTCACATTTAATCTTTAAAACAGGCTTATGAGGAGCGCTGGGGTAGCTTAGTCGGTTAAGCGTCCGACTTTGGCTCAGGTCATGATCTTGCAGTTCGTGAGTTCGAGCCCCATGTCAGCCTCTGTGCTGGCAGCTCAGAACCTGGATCCTGCTTCAGATTCTGAGTCTCCCTCGCTGCCCCTCCCCCACTTGCTCTCTCTCTCTCAAAAATAAACATTAATTTTTTTTAAATAAATAGGCTTATGAAGTAAGTTCTCTTTCCAAGACTATTTTAGAGACAAAGAAAACAAGCATTATAAATGTCCCTTAAAATTACTGGTGTTATAGGAAAGCCAAGACCCTGGAGTTGAACCCAGGTCTCTCTGGCTCCGATATTATTGCCTTTTTTTATACGAATTTGCACTGTTGTTGCCTTTTTCAGATCAGCACATAATATTCCTTCTCTTCCTTGATGTTCTCAAGGAATTTCTTTTTTCTTTAATGTTTATTTATTTTTGAGAGACAGAGACAGAGCATGAGCAGGGGAGGGGCAGAGAGGGAGACACAAAATCTGAAGCAGGCTCCAGGCTCTGAGCTGTCAGCACAGAGCCCGATGTGGGGCTCGAACCCACGAACCGTGAGATCATGACCTGAGCCAAAGTCAGATGCTCAACCGACTGAGCCACCCAGGCTCCCCTCAGAGTACCAGCCTGTATGTTGGCTAGGCCACACTTGCAAAAGAACAGTTTCCAGAATCTTCTTGTGCCCTTTGATTCACGTCCTGGGCTCCTATCCAGCACCCTGCTATAGAGAAGGAAACAAATGCAAACCTCACCCCTTCCACCCTTGCTCACTCTCTAACTCAAAATCACTATAGATAAATAAAAATAGATTTCTAAAAACTCTCAACTAACACACAAGAAGACAGGAAGAAGAAAATAGAGAAATGAAAAAAACAGTGATAATAAACAGAAATAAAAAACCAAATGGCAGACTTAAGCTTTAACTTGTCAACAATTACATTAAATATAAGTGGTCTAAACACCTCAATTAAAAGATTGACAGTGCGAACTGAAAAACATGCCCCCACTATATACTGTCTACAAGAAACTCATCTGAAATAAAATTACATAGGCTAATTAAAAGCAAAAGGATGGGAAAAGGTATACCATAAAAACATGCATCAAAAAAAGTGGTTTTATATATATATTTTTTCTGTTTTTGACAGGACTAAATGCCTTTATTGGGGAAAGCCAGGATTACAACGGGCTTAGGAGTTGGCATTGGGGCCCTTCTTTTTGCCAAAGGTGGGCATGACGTTGACAAAGTAAGGGTCGTACTACATCTGCCGCTTGGCTTGGCCTGCCTTCTTCTTTTTCTCCTGTTTGGCCACCTTGGGAGTTTGCCTTCGTACTTTCCCAACACGGGCCAGGGAATGATGGGCTTTACCTCCAAGCATGGGGCTGGCCTCTTCCAGGGTGGTCAGAGCCTCCACTCCAAATTGACCTAGGGTAGCCTCATCCTCCAGGGGTGTGCCTGCAAGGAGCAAACTTGATCTTCCAGAGCGATGCCCTCCAGCGGGGCTACATGAGCCTTGATCTAGGCAACAGCCTCCTCCTGGCCAGTCACCTCGATGGTGTGTGGCTCCTGGGCACAGACAGAGCTGCATGTCAGCAACTGAACTGTGGTCACTGGGGCCACAACTGAGAAGATGGGGGGAGAAAGAGCCAAGAGTGGTCATACTAATATCAAATAAAATAAGCATCTAAGAAAAAAGTTACCAGAGACACAAAGAGACATCACATGATACTAAAAATAAACACAGCAATCCTAGTGTGTATGTACCAAAACAACAACTAACCAGATCTGCCAAACAGGTAAAGCAGAAACAGATGGAATTAGAGGAGAAATAAACAAATCCACAATCAGTAGTTGGAGACTTCAACACCCCGTCTTAATAATTGATACAGACAGAAAATTGTCAAAGATACAGAATTCAGGGATGCCTGGCTGGCTCAGTCGGTTGAGTGTCCTGCTCTTAATTTTGGCTCAGGTCATGATCTCATGGTTTGTGAGTTTGACTATGTTGGGCTCTGTGTTGACAGTGTGGGATTCTCTCTCTGCCTCTCTCTTTACCCCTCCCCACTCATGCGCTCTCCCTCCCTCTCAAAATAAACATTTTTTAGAAGATATAGAATTTAATTAACACCATCAAACAACAGGATCTCTTTGACAGTAGACCATACTATAAACCTCAAATTTTTAAAATCATATAGGCTGTTTTCTCTGACCACAGTGGAATCAAATCAATAGATAAAATTTGACATGAACATCTCCTAACACTTGGTAACTAAGCAGCACACCTCTAAATAATCCATAAATCAAAGAAGTCTTAAGAGAATTAATAAAAGTACACTGAACAAAATGAAAATGAAAATACAACACACCAATTATGTGGGGTGCATGAAAAACATATTTTAAAAGAGAAACATAGGAGCACCTGGCTGGCTCAGTCAGAGGAGCAAGCAGCTCTTGATCTCGGGGTTGTGAATTCGAGCCCCACATTGGGTGCAGAGATTACTTAAACAGATGAAACTTAAATATATATATATATAATCGAAGATCACAATCCAATAATCTAGGAAAAGAAGAACAAAATGAACCCAAAGCAAGCAAGGAAAGAAATAATAGAAGATACCAATGACATTAAAAACAAACAAACAAAAAAATAATAATAGGAAAAAAATCAATGGAGGTTAAGAGTTGGTTCTTTAAAAAGATTGATATAATTGACAAGCCTGTAGAAAGATTGATACAGAAAAAGAGACAAAACACAAGTTACCAGTATCAGTAATGAAATGTGATATCATGACAGACCCTACAGACATCAAAATAACAGAACAATCAATGAACAGCTTTACACCCATAAATGTGATAACTTAAATTAAATAAACCCATTCTGAAAGAAAAAAAAAAACCCTACAACGTACCACAACTCACTCAATATGAAATAGAATTAAAGAAATTGAATTTGTATTGTGAAAACTCACCAAAAGGGGCGCCTAGGTGGCTCGGTTGAGCTTCCGACTCTTGATTTCGGTTCACAGGGTTGTGAGATGGAGCCTAGTGTCAGGCTGAGCGCTCAGTGTGGAGCCTGCTTAGGATTCTCTCCTCTCCCTCTGCCTCTCCCCAGCTCACACTCACTCTTTCTCCAAAAATGAAATGAAGTGAAATGAAGTGAAATGAAATAATGAAATGAAATGAAATGAAATGAAATAATGAAATAATGAAATGAAATGAAATGAAATAATGAAATGAAATGAAATGATGAAATGAAATGAAATGAAATATAAATATTCCCCAAAAGGAAATCTCCAGGCCCAAATGATTTCATCAGAGAATTCTACCGTATGTTTAAAGAACTGACACCAATTTTACACACTTTCTCCCAGAAAATCAAGGAAAACACTTCCCAGTTTAGTTTGTGGAGCTAATATTCACTGATACCAAAACCCAAAATATAAAAATATATATATACAATACAAAAAAATTACAGACTAATATTCCTTTGGCTATAAGCACACAAATTCTTAACAAAAGATTGGTAAATAGAGTTATTCATTAATTATATGAAAAGACATGAATATATGAAAAAGTTATATACCATGGGGTTTATTGCAAGGATGCAAGTCTGGTTTAATATTCAAAATCAATCAATGTAATCCATCATCTTAATAAACTAAAAAAAAATCACAATGTATCAACCAATGAAGGAAAATGATTTGACAAAAAGTATTTTAAATTCACAACAAAAACTCTCAGAAAAATAAGAATAGATGGTAGCTTGATAAAGAGCATCTACTAAAACCCACAGCAATGTTGAGACAATAGTGAAGGACTGGATGCTTCCCTCCCAAGATCAGGAACAAGGCAAGGATATCTGCTCTCATCACCCTTATTCAACATAGTGCTGGAAGTTCTAGCCAGTCTAGTAAGGCAATAAAAGGAAATTTTAAAACACAGATCAGAAAAGAAGGAATTAAAACTGTCCTTATGTGCAGATGGCATGATTGTCTAAGTAGAAGACCCAAGGAATCTTCCAGAAAAGAAAACAAAAGTAAAAGAAACGGTTCTAGAATTAGTAAGTGAGTTCAATAAGGCCACAGGATACAAGGTAAACATACGAGATTCATCTGTATTTCAATACGCCAACAATGAACACATGGTCGCCAAAATTTAAAATAAAATACCGCTGGAAGCCATTTTCTGAACTCACTAAGTTGAGAAAAACTCCTTGTGAGGTAAGACCTCCCGCCGTCAGATGGTGACCAATGTCCACCCCCCACTTAATTATTTTTGCTTGAGCACTGACCCCCAAGGTGCCTTGTTGACTGGTTTCAGGAGTGACTTGTCCCCTTATCCTAAAAATATGCTAATTGCACCTTGTGAAGGAACCTATTATAGGAATTTCTTCTTTTGTGATTATGGGAGCAAATATTACATTTCCTGAGAAACCTGTTTTACTTCCCCTCAAGAAAACGGGCTATTGACCCCTGCTCACAAAGAACTAACTCTTGCCTTTGCTACGCTAAACACATTGCCTTGTTTTTTGAATGCTGAAGATACCTTCCTTCCCCATGTGATAAGCATCTAAGTCACCTACATCAATCACCATTGATAAAGATTATGCATGAGTCTTCTACCAATCTATGTTCTGGGAAATTTTTACATGCCAAAGAATTTGTCATCAGAAATCATTGTCTAAGCCAATAGCCACTTCTGTTTTGTACCCCATACATTTTTTTTTTTCCCATAACTAAAGCTGACTCTCCAGTCAGTGCAGAGACACCTGCCTGGTGATCAGAAAGAAACTGGAGGCTCTCTCACTCTCTCTCGCCGACACCGTCGGGGAGACTGCCTCTCCTTCAGGGAGCCCTGGACCTGCTGGAGCTGGACTCCGGCACAATACCATTTTAAATTGCTCCCCCAAAAAGTATATGGATAGGTGTAAATCTAACAAAACATGCAGAACTTGCATGCTGAAAAGTACAAAATGCTAAGCAAAGATGATCTAAATAAATGGATAAACATACCTTGTTTGTGGATTGGAAAACTCAACCACAGTAAAGATGTCGATTCTTCCCGTACTGCTCTATAGGTTTAATGCAGTTGCTATTAAAATCCTAACAGGAGGGGCACCTGGGTGGCTCAGTCAGTTAAGCGACCGACGCCAGCTCAGGCCATGATCTCAGTTCATGAGTTCAAGCCCCGGCATCAGATTCTGTGCCGACAGCTCAGAGCTTGGAGGCTGCTTCGGATTCTGTGTCTCCCTCTCTCTGCCCCTCCCCTGCTTTTGCTTGGCGTGTGTGTCTCTCTCTGAAATATAAATAAACATTAAAAGAAATTTTTTTAATCCTAACAGGTTTTTTTTGTAGATATAGGCAAGATTATTCTAAAGTTTATACGGAAAGAGAAAGGAACTAGAAGAGCTAAAACAATTTTGAAAAAGAAGAATAAAATGGAAGGCTATCTACTGAATTATGAGAAAGCTAGAATAATCAAGACTGTGTGGTATCGGTGAATGGATAGACACGTAGATCAATGGAACAAAATGGAGAATCCAGAAATAGACCCACACAAATATCCCCAACTGATATTTTTTATAAATGTGCAAAAGCAGCGAAGGAAGAGCAGACTTTTGGACCAATTAGACATCTATCGATGGAGAAATGAACCTTGACCTCCCGAGGTGGGGAGTATGGGCTTTGGATTCAGGCAAACCTGACTTTTAATTCTACTTTTGCCCCTTACCACTGTGTGATTATGACTCATTAAACCTTACTGAACCTCGAACCCACGCCTGGAGCTCATCAACAGCATCTTACGGATACTCAAAAAATAGGTGAAGGAACGAGCTACATTTAATTTACTGGGGGGATGTTCCCGGAATGGCCAGCAGAGGGCGCCCATTGCACATGAAAGACCACAACGTCTCTGAAAGCTTGTCTGCCTTGCACGTCCTGCCTTGGCCTTTTAGGCACCCGTTTCCATAAACCCACATTAATGCCCAGTGCTGGGGGAACGTTTTTCACAACTATGCGTGTCACTATGTTTCTGTCAAAGAACCAAATCAATCATTGTAATTATAATACCTCCTTTTCCTTGCTTACTTTAATTATTTTCATACAGGAACAGGCATGCATTCTCAACGGGAGCAATATTGCCCCCAAGGGGGTGAAAATTAATTCTTGGGTCCAGCCCAAAATCTTAGATATTGCAGTGGCTTGTGGCCTTCAAAGGACCACAGTACATAAACAGATATAGAGTATTCTATGGTATTAAAATTTCATGCGGAAGGGGACAATTAGGGGAAAAAATCTCTAAAAAGGCTTTTCAGGGCGGAAGAGAGCCGTAACTTAAAAAATAAAGGTTGAGAAATACTGCAAAAGGGGGAAGATGAATCAAGAGAACACCTCATCATTGCCCCACATCTGACGTTAAGACAATCCAGGGGCGCCTGACTGGCTCAGTCGATTGAGCATCGAACTCTTTTTTTTTTTTTTTTTAATATTTATTTTTGAGAGCGAGAGAGAGACAGAGTGCAAGTGGGGGAGGGGCAGACAGACGGAGACAGAATCGGAAGCAGGCTCCAGGCTCCGTGCTGATAGCTCAGAGCCCGATGCAGGGCTCGAACCCAAGGACGTTGAGATCATGACCTGAGCTGAAGTTGGATGCTTAACGACTGAGCCACCCAGGCGCCCTGAGCATCCAACTCTTGATTTCAGCTCAGGGTATGATCTCATCGTTCATGGGTTCAAGCCCTATGTCTGACTCAGCACTGGCAACCCAAAGCCTGCTTGGAATTCTCTCTCTCTCTCTCTCTCTCTCTCTCTCTCTCTCTCTAAATAAGCTTTTTTAAAAAATGAAGTTGGGACAGTCCTTTCTCCTGGAACTTGGGGTATGCCACGATACTGTCCAACATCAACAGCGCCTAACTAAAGATCTTGTTATTCTTCAGAACGCATTCCTCCAGGGAAAATTTAAATTCCAATGTTCCATTATAGTCATTCCCAAAAGTTTCCCCATGCACCACCCTACTCCCTCCCCCCAGGTCCTGCCGGTCCATCCCCAAACAACCACTAACCTGCTTTGTGCTCCTGCACGAAAGTTTGCATCCTTCAGAGTGTTATATAAATGGAATCAAACAATGCACACTCTTTTTGCTTCTTTCATTCAGCATAATTATTTTGAGATTGATCCATGTTGTTGGGCATACCTTTTTAATTTTTTAAAATGTTTTATTTATTTTTAAGAGAGGGAGAGACAGAGCGTGAGCGGGGGAGGGGGAGAGAGAGAGGGAGACACAGAATCCGAAACAGGTTCCACGCTGTCAGCACAGAGCCCAACGCGGGGGGGCTCGAACTCATGAACCACGAGATCATGACCTGAGCTGAAGTCTGACACTTAACCACCTGAGCCTCCCAGGCGCCCCGAGTATATCAACCGCGCATTCCTTTTTACTGCTGAGTACTCTTCCATTGCAAGGCGGTGACACAATTTGTTCATTCCTTCACTTGTTCATGGATGTTTGGTTTGCGTCCAGTTCAAGGCTATCATGAATAAAGGCGTGAGTATTCACGTCCAAGTCCTTGTATGGACATGGGTGTTCATTGCCCTTGAGTAAATACCTAGGATACATACTACAGGCTTGTATGACATGTGTATGTTTAACTTGACAACAAAGGGGCTGATTAAAGTCTCTCTGCTCAGGCTATGGGGCCCCTTTCCCACTCCTCTGGGAGAAACCACCTTGTGTAACTCAAAAGGAGTCTTTTCGGGGAAGCCTTCTCAACTGATGCCTCAACACCCTCCCTTCGGAGAGCAGGGAGTTGACTACTGCTCTCACTACATCAAGGTGGTTTTCTGGAACCTAAAACACACCTATACACACGTAACCACTGGTGTGGCACAGTACATCTGCTATGGTACAGAAATGTGGGACGCCTGGGTGGCTCAGTCCGTTAGGCGTCCAACTCCTGGTTTCGGCTCAGGTCATGACCTCACGGTTCATGGGTTCAAGGCCCGCGTTGGGCGCTGTGCTGACAGCTCAGAGCCAGGTGGGGATTCTCTCTCTCTCCTCTCTCTCTCTCTCTCTCTCTGCCCCTCTCCCACCTTAAAATAAGTAAAAATGAACTTGAAAAAATTGTGGAAAATATAGAAAAATACAAAGATTAAATGGCCTATAATACCCCCACTGAGAGGTAAGAATCGCCAATAGTCCACTGTATTTCCTTCTAATCTTTTCCTGAACATATTATACATAGAAATGTATGACCCTGTGTCTCTTTTACACTGAGATACGTATTGTTCACAACTTAACTCTCCCAAACAGGTAGTTAATCACCCCTTTAAAAAGCCACCGTCCCCCTCACTCAGTTTCCAGACCTGAGCCAGTGTTGGGATTCCAAACACATAGACTGAAGGAGAGACTGGATCCCTAGAAGGGACCCTATAAGACTATGACAGATAGCGCTATGCTGGGGAAAGGGGGAGAGGCAAGCGTTTAAAAAACCATTGGCACAGGGTCCGAGCTGGCATTTATACCCAGAGACCCATCTTAGTGCAGAAATGGATAGACTTTATTCCTGCCATCTTAATTCAGCCTTACTATTTATGTTTCTGTGTTATTTCTCTCCTTTTTCATGTTTTTGCTGGCTCGATAAGATGGCCATTGATTATCCTGTTTTCTCTTCGATTTTAGTGTTCTATACTTTTCCATTCCGACAGCAGTTACCTTCCCCTTTTAATATTTAGAATAAAATACATATCGCAATTATATAATCTTCCATTATATGAAAAAATACCATCTACTTCCCATTTATAACACTTTTATATCTCCATGCTCCCCAACCCCAGTAGAGATTTAAATGCTTTTATTCTCCATCTCCCCCTGCCCCTCCCCCAAACATGGGGGGGATGCAGAGAAGGGGGAGGTCTTCCAAGTACTATTATTGGTCTTTCCTTTTCTCTCAAAGCCCTGCAGATTGTCCTTTGCTTCCAATGTTGCAGGAAAGAAGTCAATGCCTGCCTCTTTGGTTTTCTTTGTAAGTTACTTATTTTCCCCTCTCTGGAAGCTGGGAGGCTTTTTTTTTCTTTTAATTTTTAATGTTTATTTTTTTAGAGACAGAGCATGAGCAGGAGAGGGGCAGAGAGAGAGAAGGAGACAGGGAAGCTGAAGCAGGCTCCAGGCTCTGAGCTGTCAGCACAGAGCCCGACGCGGGGCTCAAACCCACGAACTGTGAGATCATGACCTGAGCCGAAGCTGGACGCTCAACCGACTGAGCCCCCAGGCACCCTTGGAAGCTGGGAACCTTTGTCTTTATGCTTGGCCTTCAGTCGCTTTTTCCGGACATGCCTAAAGGTGAGCTTTATTTTCTTCTAAGTTCTGTTTGGAATTCAGGGAACCCTTCAAATCTTCATATCAAGTATTTATTGGAAACCTTTCAAGGAAAACTCCCTCCTTTAAGCTGTTGAGTTATTTCCTGCCTTCGATTTCCTCCATTTGCTGAATTTCCGTTATTCCAATAATAATCCCTCCAATATCCAAGTATTCGGTTGCTTGCAATGTTCCCTCAACCGTCTTTTATTTCGCCGTATAATTTGCATCTCTTTGAATTTTTGATTTGTGTTTTGTCTTCTTCCTCCGTAGGTCTTTATTCCATGTCAGGCTCCCACGGTGACCGTCTCTCCTCGGACTCCGCTCCCGAGGCATTCAGTCTGGATGCGAGAGTGTCCTTCTGCCCAGAATGCGTGCGTGTCAGTGAGTGTGAGTGAGCGCACCGCCCTGCATTCGTGATGCTCGGGTGTTGCTCTCTCACTGATTTCCATGCGGGGGGTGGGGGGGGGCCTCTCTCTCCTCCAGTAGGCCCAGGGCCTCTGTTCTCTGCCACGCTCCAGTTCTTTCTCTTGCTCGCTTCTAGGTCCCCATCTGTATGTTCGTATTTTCCTTTGCCGGCTCATCTGGGCACATGGGGATCTTCGGCAGGACCAGTTCCTCAGGTGGTGGATCGCCCAGCAGTCTTGGCCCTGCTGGCCCAGTGGCCCTTTAGCTGGTGAGTCGTGGTACCCAAAAGGACTTCCTCTGCTCTCCAGTCTCCTCAGCTGACATTTTTCTGGGGAAGAGGGGATTCGGGTACATTGTTTACACCCTCACAGCATTGTTTGTTTATTTGTTTTTTAAGGAGGCTCCATGCCCAACATGGGGCTTGAACTCACAACCCTGAGATCAAGAGACTGCGCCAGCCAGGCGCCCTTCCCCCACGGTATTTTAAGTGCCCCACAGCAGTGATCCCAAAGCACCCTCGTGTGGGCAGGTGCAGCCTCTCCCTCAGGACACACTTGGATTTCTGTAGATCAAATGTTCCCAGATTTCACCACTTTCCTTCTGACCATGACTCCTGGGCTCTGTGCTCCTGGCCCCCAGGCCCTCACTGGACCCAGAAGTGGAAAGTCTCCCTTCTCCTGGACTCCAGAGAAGCAAGGTCTTGCATCCACCCTAAACCTCACAGGCTTCTTGCCTCAGAGAATGTTCTGTAGCTCTTTTTAAGTTGAACGATGATGGCAGCAAGGATGTCTTCAAGAACCATCTCCCTGGAGTTCCTAGAGGAAAATTCACCATATTCCAAAATCCTACAGGCCATTTCACAGATCACAGTGCAATAAAACCAGAAATCATCAACCAAAAAACCCAAAAAACTTCACCAACAAAACCCTGATAGACTCAAATATCAAAATTCTCTCTTTGAACTCTCTATTTGGGTTAAAGAGAAAATCAAGCTAGAAATTAGAAATTATTTCTAATGAATAACAATGAGAACAGAAAAATATAAAAATCCATGAGATGTGACCAAAGGAGAATTTGAAGGAAGACATAGAGATTTCTAGAACTGTATTAGAAAAACAAACGAAAGATTAAAAATAATGAAGAGTCCCCAGGTAAAGTTAGTGCACTGCGTATGCAAGTCTAATTTTGCCTCCACTGAGATGCCTATTAAAAATAGAGTCAAGAGATTTTATTTTCGCCTTTATATTTTATAGAATTTCAAATTCCCACCCCCCCCCCGAAGAGCAGAAGAACACAAGAAATATCTCTGCGTGAACCATCTAGATGCACCCATTGTTACGATTTGGCCATATTAGCTTTCTCTCTCGGTCTCCCTTTTTATACATTCACACATTTTTTTTCTGATTCATCGACAATAGTAACCAATATTATGACACCTCACTCTTCAGCACGCATCCCAGGAGAATAGAGAAAATCTCCTCTTGTCACGAGAAAGACTCTGAAGCAGAGATTTTCATGTGAAGTGCTCTGGGCTGGACATTCATGAAAGGGAAGGAAGGTCTGGGAAGAGTGAGGAGGTGGGCTGTTACATAGATTCAACAAAACAGGTGCAAGCTCCTCGAGGAGCTTTGAAGCTATGCTGGCACTTCTGAGTCGTCCTGAGTTGCTGTGAGGGGCACTGGGCCCTTATATATACCCCTGTCAACCAGTAATTGGACATGGGCTGCCCTGGGAAAGGGCATGACCTTGGGTGAGACAGTTCTGGTCAGCCCAGGCACACCACCACCACCACCACCCCCCCGCCCACCGAAGAGTGCTAACAACTGAAGACTGTGTGCTGCCAATACTTCCAGCAGCCGTGGGAATAAGTCCTTCCCTCCTGAAGGGTGGTCTGGGCAGGGTCCACTACTGTCCGCCACTGCCATTAAGTGCCACTTCCTCATTTCAGTTCCAGGAGCTACTCCTCCAGGACGCCAGTGGGACTCCAGGACTCCCATTTCCTGGAGGACACTTATAAGAGGAAGGTTAAAGGGGCAAAGCACAACACCAGCCACTGCAGCTGGACTTGTGGCCACGCTGACATCTTGCTGTGTCGGAGTGTTCAGGACCCAGAAACTGGCTTTGATCTGCAAACAAACAAAAAAGGCCAGAGGAGCAATATTCTTACCAGACAAGTTGGATTTTAAGATTAAAATTCCCAATTGGATAAAGAGGGACACTATTACTGCACAGTTTACAAACAGGATGTAATGGGCATAAAACTTTCTGCACCAAACAGCACTGGAGGTCAATGTAGAAAGCAAAAGTTACTGGAAATACAAAGAGAATCTCATGAAAAGACAGTTTTGGTACGAGGCTTCGATCTATCTCTTTCAAAATCAGTAGCTCTGATAGAGGAAAATAGGTGCATAGAAGAATTAGTAATATAATTCACAAGCTCAAACAATATGTCTTCATATACAGAACATATATTTTTGTGGGGTTTTTTTAAACGTCTACCCATTTATTTTGAGAGAGAGTGCGTGCGTGCTCTCTCCTGAGCAGAAGAGGGGCAGAGAGAGGGATAGAGAGAACTCCAGGCAGGCTCCAAGCTGTCAGCACCCGACTTGGGACTCAAACTCACCAACAGTGAGATCATGCCTGAGCCAAAACCAAGCATCGGATGCTTAACCAACTAAGCCACGCAGGCACCCTTCTCTTTTTGTGTGTTTTTTTAATTTTTTATTAATGTTTTTTATTTATTTTTGAGAGACAGAGAGAGACAGCATGAGCAGGGGAGGGTCAGAGAGAGAGGGAGATACAGAATCCGAAGCAGGCTCCAGGCTCTGAGCTAGCTGTCAGCACAGAGCCCGATGCGGGGCTCGAACCCACGAACCGTGAGATCATGACCCGAGCCGAAGCCGGACGCTTAACCGACTGAGCCATCCAGGCGCCCCTCTTTTTGTGTTTTTATCCAAATTTACCAAATAAGCATTTGCCAAAATTTATCATCTACTGGGTCTAGAAAAATCTTGAAGAATTCAAGAAATTAGATATTTCATAGACTCTCTTCTCTGCTCATCATTCAGTAAAAAAAAAGAAGTAAATAATTTCAAAGGTTACCAAAATACACTAACTACTTGGAAATTAAGTGTAAGAAGCACACTGTTTAGTAACACTTGGGTCCAAGAAAAGCAAAAGTAAAGTTACAAATTGTCTAGAAAACAAAGAAAAGGAGACCTCTTCACCGGACAACTTATGGGGACAGAAAAAGTCACCCTCCAAGGAAACTTGATAGCCTTAAGTAACTCCATGAATAAGTGAAGAGAACTTAACACTTGTATCTGATTCACTTTAAACATTGCTTCAGACCTGGAGCCACACCCACAACTCCCTGTCTTCCCTACCTGTCACCCCTCACTGCCTGTGTCCTCAGGCACCGTCCTGCCTCGGTGAACAGGATTTGTTGGTCTTACTTTGTACACCAATTCTTCTCAAAACTTGAACATGCAAACACATCATCAAGGGCTCTTGTTAAGATGCAGATTCTTGGGGCACCTGGGTGGCTCAGTTGGTTAAGTGTCAAACTTCGGCTCAAGCCATGATCTCACAGTTCATGAGTTTGAGCCCCTTGTTGGGCTCTGTGCTGACGGTGTGGAGCCTGCTTGGGGTCCTCTGTCTCCTTCTCTCTCTGCTCCTCCCAGGCTTGCTCTCTCTCTCTCTCTCTCAAAAGTAAATAAACATTGAAAAAAAAACTAAAAAATAAAATTCAGATGCTGTTTCAGTAGTTCTGGGGGGGAGGGGCAGGATTCTGCATTTCTAACACACTCCCACGTAATACCGAGGCTGCTAATCCCGTCCCCAAACATATACTTTTAAGTAGCAAACGTGTACACCGTCGCCCAAAGTAAGTAGCCTGATAGAGTGGTGGAGTGGCCTGTCCAAGGTTTAGTTAAGGCACCAGCTCAGCTACAGCACATTTTGGGGTTGGGGTGCTGTCCCCCAGAATATGGCGTATGCCCTGAGCCAATGGCCTGTGTACGGCGGGCGCGGAATCCCCAGGAACAAATGGGTAGAGGAGGTAGGCTTAGCCTCCCACCATCTCCTGGCGATGTTGGAGTCTTCATGCCGGTGGAGTCGGAAGCAAAGAAGAAAATGACTACTGGCTGGTCTAGCGCACCCTGCAGCGCAAGGAACTAACCGAGCTGCCACCCGGTGGGACTGAGCCCAGGGAATCATGGGGCATCTCTTGGGGCTTGCAGGAAATTCCGGGTGATTGTAACAACCACAGTTAGACAAAGGCGAGGCAAAGGAGGAAGGTCTGGGTCACCCCACCAGGCGAGCAGCACATGCCAGGTGAAGCGATGGCCACGGGGCAGGAAAAAAATCTAGAATGGGTGGCGGAGAAGGAAGATGATGAATATAGATTACTACCCTGGTATGAGCTATAGCTGCAGAACTGCATGTTGGTTTGCTAGCCCTCTTGAGAATTGTTTAGGAACCGCAACAGGCTACCGCCTTGGACTGACTTGCGTCTCCTCTTGGGGAAGAAATGAAGGCATCATATTCTTTTTTCTTTTTAATTTTTTTAATGTTTTATTTACTTTTGAGAGAGAGAGAGAGACAGCGTGAGCAGAGGAGGGTCAGAGAGAGGGAGACACAGAATCGGAAGCAGGCTCCAGGCTCTGAGATGTCACCACAGAGCCCAAAGCGGGGCTCGAACCCACGAACCGTGAGATCATGACCTGACCCGAAGCCGGATGCTCAACCGACTGAGCCACCCAGGTGCCGCTGAAGGCATCTTATTCTTACACGTGCTCCAGATATTAGGAGAGGGTGAAAGAGGATCTGAATGCTGCAAGGGCCGGAACGTGCTAGATCTGTGGCATTCTCCCTGCAACCACACTGCACGCTCACCTCACACCTAAACCCCTCGCCTTGATTCCGAGATGGAGGGGCTCAATGGGGAACAGCGGGGGGTATCCTGGTCCTTAAGCCTAATGGTTGCCTCTGTCATTGACGACACTACAGGTTAAGAAGCCCGACAGTAGCCCTGACGGAAAGGGACAGACAGACCACGATATGCACTGTTTAGACTGGTCCCAGGGGCTCTCAATGGGGATAAGAAGGAGCCAGTGGATAAATTCTGCTCACCGTCTCCTCCAGCGGGATGTTCCAAGCCGGAGCAGTTCATGCAACTAGCTACACTGGTTATAAAACTCTCAGGAATGCCCCGACTCACCCTGGCTCTCCTCCGCCTTGTCTGGCTTTTTCCCTCAGCCTGGTTTCCTCCAGGAAGTGTTAGCATGTAAACTTTTGCCCTGGGCTCTGCGTTCTGGGGAACCCAGGCTGCGGCAGCGCGGCCCTTGAGAAATAGAAAAAGAACCAGAAAATAAACTGGAAACAAAAATTAAGAAGAGAGAATTCATTTAGACAGAAGATGATATTTTAGGAATAGTAGGGGGGAATCAAAAATCTCTTTCTTTGAGGAAAACAATCCCAGGATATCAGCAGTCAAAGCTCCATGTTGTCAGGGATACAAGCCGATTCTGATGATTAAGCAGCAAGCATGTTTGTTAAAGAGATAATGAGTAGCTCACGCTATTGTTATGAGGGCTGAAAAGCCAGATTCAAGGTCAAGTAATGCCCCAACTATACCTGTTCTGTATGATGATGAAGAACTTCCATTCCTGTCACCGCCCCTCCCCCACGACAAGACCTTGACCTTGGAACCCCTGCTGGCACTACCACCTCCAAAGCCCATTGCCTGTGCCATCTGGGCCTACGGAAAAGGCAATCCCATGCAGAACTTGACCTCCCACGTAGCTAGTGCACTTCTTATTCATCCCGGGAAGGCCCAATGCCAACATCCTAATGGTGAGGGAGGCTCGGAACTTGAGTTCCGATCCAAGGCTGGAGAGACAGGACTCACGATTACGAATCTCTCCAAATCTGAGACCGCTGTTCCACAGATGATGGGAAGTGGCGAAGATAAGGTGGAGGTCTACTAGAAGCAATAAAACAGATACACCCCTCGTGAGGCCGATCGGAAATAAGTAAAACAGAACAAACATGTTTAACAAATAGTTCTGGCGGGGCTCCTGGCTGGCTCAGGGGGTAGACCATCCCACTCAGGGTTGTGAGTTCAAGCCTCATGTGGCACATGGAGCCTACTTCAAAAAAAGAGAGAGAGAGAGAGAGAGAGTTCTGGGAAACAGATTATATGGAGTAGTGCTATCCAATAGAAATATAATGGAAGCTGTGTATGTAATTAATTTTTTTTCTAGCAGCCACATTAAAAAGAGTGAAAAAGAAATACATGAAGTTAGGGGGGGGCCTGTGTGGCTCAGTTGGTTAAGCCCCTGACTCTTGACTTCAGCTCAGGTCGTGATCTCAGGGTTCATGAGTTTGAGCCCCTCATCAGGCTTCATGCTTGGGATTTTCTCTCTCTTTCTCTTCCCCCCCCCCCGCCTAAAAATAAATACACTTTAAAGAAAAAAGAACATATTTAAGAAATGCATGAAATTAATTTTAATACTTAATCCAACATATAGGAAATAATCTAATTTCAATGTGCAATCAATATAAAAGTTAGCAATGAGGCATTTTACATTCTTCTTTTTTCACACTCAGTCTTGGAAATTGGTGTATATTTTAAACTTACAGTTCATTTCAGTTGGACTGGTCACATGTCAAGTGCCCAAAGGGCCCATGTGGCTCGTGGCTGTATTAGATAACACAGAGATAGTAGAGATAAAATCAGGACCCTGTTTCACACATCATTTAAACAAAAATAAATTCCAGGTGCATTAAAGATTTAAAATCTAAAAAGTAAAATCATTAAAATCTTAGAAGAAAACATCCAACGCTATACCTAGCTAGCATTCGTAAGATCTTTCTATCCATCTGCAATGCAGGTGACGGATAAGGGGTTCATGTCTGTATCCACAAAGAGCTTTGGCAAATCAGAATCAGAATAAACATCGTCAGAAGCTCTCACAGAACAAACCCAAATGGTGAATAAACCTAAGACGATACTCAGCTTCCCTGGGAGTCAGGAAAATGCACATTAAATAATGAAACATTGTTTTACTCACATCAGACTAGCAAATCCGGAGTATGGCTATGACCTTGGTGGAGAGCAGTCTGGCAACATCTATCCAAATAAAACAACTCCTCATATTCTTTGACCAGCAATTCCCTGCCTGGGAATCCACGCCAGAGAAATAGAGATGCGGATGTTCCCGTCCACCGTGATCATGAGTACAGGCAGAGGAATGGTTGAATAAAGTGTGATACATTTGTATCACGGCAGGTTACGCAACCACTAGAAAAGAATTTCTTGACTCAAGGGAGTTTCCATCTTCCATCTCTGCAAGATGCGGAGAAATGTATAAACTATGGTTCCATTTCTGTAAGAGAAATTCCATTTCTGTAAGAGAAAGAGGGGAGAGAAATCTACCTAGGCATATATATTTACATCTGATTTCACGAGCATGAAGAGAGGGTCAGAAGGATATAATTACTCTGCTAGCAAGGTTACCTGGGAGGAGGAGGAAGAGAAGCAGGTGCTGCAGCTAAAGGCACGGGGAGGCAGGAAAGAAAAATATGAGAACAGAGAAAAGCGGGGGGAGGGGGGATGTTAAAAGAAAAAAAAAACGATCGTTTCAAAGAAGGACAATTTCTGTAAAGTGATCATGTGTGTTTGAAAAGGGCAAACATTTATCTCCACGTAAATCTATGCGATAAAGCTTGTGAACCATGGTATTCAAATCTTCCATGTGCTTTTCTTGATGTTTTGGCCGCTTGTTCTGCAAATTTCTAGCAGTTTCCCACTGAGCTGCGGCTTGGTTGTTTCTCCACGTAATTCCATCAGTTTTAGTATTTTACATTTCAATCCTATGTCACTAGACACAAGCACAAAGGCTAAACTTACCGGTAGATTGACTATTTATCAATATATAGTTTGGTCTTTTCGAATAACACTGTTCGTTGTGTGAAATCCGTTTTGCCTAATGCTGTCATTGTCCCTTGCTTTCCTCTCCCGGGCTTCCCCGGGACAACTTTTCCCACTCAGTAGTTCCAGTCTTTCTGTGGCACCCTGCTTTTGCTGTCTCTAATAAAACAGCATACAGTTTGACTTCTTTTTTTTATTCAAGAGTATCTGTCCTTTCCCAGTGAATTTAATATATTATTGATGGATTTGTATATTTCTACCAATTTACCTGGTGTTTTCTACTATCTATGCTGTGTTCAAGGTTCTTTTTCATCTCTGCTTTTCAGTTAGTTGATCGCATTTTATTTGCTGCCGATTAACTTTTCTTCTAACGACTTAGGAAGTACAGGGGCACCTGGCTTGTACAGTAGGTACAGCATGTGGTTCTTGCTCTCGAGGTCGTGAGTTCAAGCCCCACGTTGGGTGTGGAGATTTCTTAAATAAATAAGTGTTAGGGGCACTTGGGTGGCTCGGTTGGTTAAGCATATGACTCTTGATTTTGGCGCAGGTCATGATCTCACGGTTCGTGGGTTCGAGCCCCACACTGGGCTCTGTGCTGACAGCTTGGAGCCTGCTTGGGATTCGGTCTCTCCCTCTCTCTCTCTGCCTCTCCCCCCACCCACACACTTTTTTTCTCTCTCTCTCAAAATAAATAAACGTTAAAAATATAGTAATAAAAAACTTAAAAAAAGAAAGTATATATTCTGTTCCTATTCTCTTTATTTTTTGACACACATCGTTAAGCATATTAATTAATACCTGTATCTTCCTACCAAATAAAATGAGGACCTTAGCATGCTTTTACTTTTCTCTCCTACCTCCTTTCCAGTCTTCACACGTCCCCATCCTGTGTTGTCATCTCAGATTTTAGTTAATTATTATAAGTAACGATTTTTATTTTGTCTTACATTTTGCTGGGCTTTTGCTTACCTGTGCATTGTGTATCCCACATCTTTGTCTTGGATCCATTTTCTCTTCATTGGACTATAACTCCTACACCGAGGAGGGGGTCTCAAGCAGAGGCTGTAGCATACCCCTTCCCCAGGCGGGGTGTTTCGTACAGTCACAGTGGCTAAGGAGGAATTCCACTGGTATTTGGCGGATGGCGGTCAAGGACACCAAGCAACCTGCAGTGCGTAGATCAGGCTTACACGATGAAGAATTGTTCCACCCAAACGCCAACGATACCCTGCAGAGGGATGCTATGAGTGTGAGTTGTAAACATGTTTAGTCCAACTGTGTCTTAAAATTGTCTATGATGCCCCCCATTTGTTTGGTAGATTAGTTGAGTAAACACCCCTACACTGGATGGTTGGGTAAACCAGAGAACTTTGAAGACATCATTCTGCTGTTTTCTTCCTTACAAAGTTGCACATGAGAAGGACTAATGTCAATCGTATCCTCATTCCCTTCTGGATGATTTTTTTTCACTCTGGAATCATTCAGGGTTTCCTTTTCACCCTGAGACTTCAGGATGAGGTACTTAGACGTAAGTCTTTCCATATTCTTCCTGTAAATATTCACTAGATCCTCTCAGCATAAGAGCTCATGTGTTTCTTAAGTTCTAAGAAAATGTCTTGAATGATTATGTTGCTTCGGGGAATTTCCTTCTTCTGTTTCCTTCTCTTATTCTGTAACTCACATGAACCAGACAATGCGACCTTTGCAACTGCCCTCCATGTCTCCACGCTTGGTTCCCACTTTCCATCTGTTTATTCTTTGGCACTGCATTCTGGGAGAATGCCTTAGCTCAGCCTTCTGGTTCGCTGCTTCACTCTCCAATCCATTTTGCTATTCAATCCATCTAGTACGATTTTATCTTTAAAAGAATTATTATTTTTAGGGGCATCTGGGTGGCTCAGTTGGTTGAGCATCCATCTCCTGATTTTGGCTCAGGTCATGCTCCCAGGGTCATGGGATTGAGCTTAAGATTCTCTCTCGCAGAGCCTGGATCGCTCAGTCCGTTAAGTGTCCAACTCTTGATTTTGGCTCAGGTCATGATCTCACGGTTCATGAGTTTGAGGCCCCACATCAGGTTCAGTGCTGACAGTGCAGAGCCTGCTCAGGATTCTCTCTCTCTCTCTCTCTCTCTGCCCCTACTCCACTTGCTCTCTCTCTCTCTCTCTCTCTCTCTGTCTCTCTCCAAACTAAATAAATAGGTTAAAAAAAAGATTCTCTCTCTGCCCTCCCCCACTCTTGCTCTCTCTAAAATAAAAATAAGTAAAAGAATTATTATTTTTATTTTAAGAAGATTCAAACTTTTTTGACTCGTAAAGCCGTTGTACGCTTTTTGAATGCTTTTTTTTTAAAGCAAACTCAGCCCCCAACGTGGGGCTTGAACTCACGATCCCACATCAAGAATCACATGCTCTACCGACCCAGCCAGCCAGGCAGCCCTTGTATGCTTTTTTAAAAAATCGATGCAATAGCCTCTTGCATTTGTCCAAAATATTAATGATCCTTATTCTGTAGTCTGGTTCTATTTGCTCTCCTAACTCAGTTTCATCCTCTGTGAAGCAGGAATAATAAGTCCTAGCACGGAGTTCAGGGTGATTATTAGAATTAACATAAAACGATGCCTGGCATGTAGTGCATTAAATACCGAGTTGATGAATAGACAAAGCAAAATAATAAATGTAAAATACCCAGCACATACATAGTAGGTACTTATTAAATGGAAGCGTCTGATCATTATCCTCACTGATAGTATCTGCCGAGACAATGACATTCAAGATTTTACCCTCTTAGTTTTGACTCTGTCATAACACAACCACCCTTCCACCCCCAGATCCGGGGCATGGACTGCTTCCTAATTTTGCCGAGGCACGAATTTGAACTGTAAGCTGCAAAGCTGGTGAGTGGGAGTGGGAATGTGTCCAGCATTTGTCTCCCAAAATGGCTCTATGTTTTCATTTAATGTATGAAGCCAGCTAACCCTCACCACCGCCCTGAAAGGCCGATTCATTATCCCAGTTTCATAGGATGATAAACCTGAAGAAAGTACAAGCGGTGGTCCACAAGGCAGTGGCTTAGGAATCTGTGCGAGGCAGTCAGAGTTCTTTCTGACTCAAGAAATGGACTCTCTGAGCCCCAGTTTATTCTTCTGTGAAATGGGCCTGACAGGGCCTCGTTTGTCAATTCTGCTGGAATTCGACTCATCACTTGGCCTTTGATGTCAGTACCAATGAGTATGGTCCCTTCCGAGGAGGACCGGAACCATTCAGGCTGAACCCCACCACATTCTCCCACTTTCTCTGCACCTCTGTTCCCCTAAGGCATCACATTTTCCCAGGAAAATGTTTCCCATAGCTGCCTATGCTTCTGCCCCACCTCCAGACAGGGAGCAATTAGAAAGAAGTACAGGAGGCCACAATGATGTGATTTCCCCAAATCTTAGAAAAAGGGCTGCCCTCTGATGACTACATAAGATAAATCAGAGGCCAGATTGGTGAGATGAGTTGCCATTGACCTAGGGGGCAAGTTGAAGACCAGCTCCAGTGGTGACGTGTTGCTGGGGCCATAGGAAAACATCACTCTTTTCCTAGGCGTGTGCAGGCTTTTTAATAGTTACATCCCCCTTTTGTCTTGATCACAGCAACCGATTGGATTTTTCTTCAAAATTCAAATCAGCTTCTCTCCTTTACTCTGCCCTCATGGGGTGTGCGGTTCACGGTCCCTCGCCATGTCTTCTCATAAGATTTTCGGGATCAAGCAATTCCCGATGGAGAAGCAAAAGCAGAATGATCCCATTCCCCAGTGGATTTGGATGCAAACCGGTATGGAAATCAGGTTCAATGCCAAGAAGGGGCGCTGAAGGAGAACAGGCTGGGTCTCTAAGAGATCGCACATGAGACGGTACACATATTTGTGCTGCGTGAAGGTCATGTGCTCCGATCCCACTGCTCTGTGAACATCACTGCTACCCAAACAATAGGCATGGTTTTTAATGTGTATTTATTTATTTTGACAGAGAGAGAGAGAGAGAGAGAGAGAGAGGCAGAGGGAGGGGGAGAGAGAGAGGGGGTGAGTGAGAACCTCAAGCAGGTGCTGCACTGTCAGAGCAGAGCCCGACTGGGGCTCAATCTCACGCACCATGAGATCGTGACCTGAGCTGACATGAAGAGTCGGATGCTTAACCCACCGAGTCACCCAGGGGCCCCCGACAGACACGTTTTATAGGGGAGATTATTTTTCTCAGTTACTATGCTCTGCAGCAGTAGGTTGGTTCGGTCATAAATATGTGAGACTTTTTGTTTGAAAAAAAAAATCAAATCAGACACTGCTATTCCCCTGCTTACAAGCCTCTAATACATTCCCACTGCGCATAGAACAAAACTTAGACTCTTTGCAGCAGAGGTGACAGGCCTGCATTAGCTGGCTTCTCCCCACCCTCCTGTTCCCTTTGCTCTGATGATCCAACCACCCAGTTCAAGTCAGGATCTTCCCTACTTCCAGATCTTCCCACATCATACTGTTCCTTCTGCCTGGAACATTCAGCCTTCACCTTTCACCCTTCACCAGGAAACCTCCTATTCCTTTGTGAAGTCTCCATGCAATCGTCACCACCTCAGAGAGGACCTCTGTGACCTCTCTGGAATGCAGAGTCGCTGGAATGCAGGGGGAAGTGAACCTACACATTCTCCTATAACATGCATCACAGTGCAGAACAGATTTTATCTATTTATTTGTTCACTGTCCCCCCTGTAGGGCTGTGAATGCTCTGGGGACAGGCACCATGCTTTGGCTCACCACATAGAACGAGCAGCTGGCATGCACTGAGCACTCAGCACACGTCTGTGGAGAGCACAGATGAATTCTCAGGTGGGGAGGTCTTCCTACAGCAGATACGAGCCTCTCCACAGTTTCCTCCCAGGCCCAGAGCTCCAAGGCCAGGCCCGCTGGCAGGAGTGGGCCCTTCCTTTCTTCTATGATGGCTGCCTCAGTTTCTCAACAGCTGCTCTAGATGAACCAGGTCAGTTCAATAAAACTTGTGAAGGAGTCTTCTGGAGCTAAGGAAATACCAACCAGGAAAGGAACCTCCACCCCTCCTGGGCTCTAGGAGCAGGCTTACAGCCGGAGGCGGAGGGGCGAAGGCAAGGGACAGTGTGACAGAGGGACTCTGGTCAACAGGGCTACCTCACTCATACACACACACACACGCACACACACACACACAGAGTGGTTGGCCATTAATAACAGCCCCCATTGACTGAATGCCTACTGTGAGCTAGAAGCTGCAACTCAACTTATTTTACCTCATGTAACTCCCTCACCAGCCCCATGAGTCAGTTTCTACTGTTATCCCTATTTTACACATGAAGATAAGGAATTTCAGAGAGGTCAGGCCAACTGCCTCCAAACCCACAGCAAGCATGGCAATATTCAGCCGGCTTAGCCATACCTGTGGTTAAAGTAGTGAAATTCTTCCGTATTAGTTGACAAATAGTAGCTGCCTCAGCCTCCTGAGTGGCCCGCAGTCCTGACCTCTCCCTCCACCCCTAACCTCTTCACCTCCCCACATTCTAGTAACTTTTCGGTCCTGGACACAGGAGGTGGGGGGCAGAGAAACTCTCCTAGGATTCCTCTCCAGGAGCTGTCCAGATCTGTCAGTCCTGAACTCATTCGCCAATGGCTGCTAAATATTTTACATTTATTGTTCAGGATTCTCTCTGCCTCTGCTGTAACCAAGATGCTGGGGAAGCGGATCCAAGGAGCCACGCTTATCCCTGGCTGGGGGCTTATCTCTCATCCAGACAGATGGAGCGGTTGCAAGACCAGTCACCCAGAAGAATCTACAACTTCCCCCAACTGCCTCCACTTGGGTCCAGAAGGAACAGACTCACCACGAAATCCTAGGATGCCTACCATTTTCTAAGAAATGATTGAGCTATTACTGTGAGTCTGCTCTGAGTAAGGTTCTTTTTTTAAAACAGGAGAAAAATCTAATCTGTGGGGGATCCACACAGACTTGGAAAGTCTAAAGACATTCAGGCAACATGATACTTATACATACGAGCTAAGGAAAGGGGTAGGGGTCTGAGGATACCAAGGGGAGAAAGACCTCTAGCAGGAAGGTGAATAGAGCTATTATGCAGAGAAGTTCCTTAAGCCAAGACGAATCTCCGAATCTCCGTTAATAGCTCTCTTCCTGGCAAAGGAGGCAGTTGTAGGGGGAGGTAAAGAGCTTTCTCTGAATCCGCTCGGTTTGGATTGCTTTTAACTCAAAATAATGTCCCTTCCAAAGTGGCCCATCTTGGGGCAGTCTGCCCTTGGCCCCAACAGTTCCCTCCTCTAAAACTTCCTTGAAATTTCATGCATTAAAACCATTAAAACCTGGTAAATTGTTCTGTCTCAAGGAACCAGTCTTAGTCCTGACAAATAGGTCAGTTCAGTTAAACTCATTTCAGGAGGCGGTGAAGCAGATGTGTTTTCAAAGTTGGCCTCATGGTTCAAGAAATCAGACATTGAACAAGAGGCGTTTCTGTGGAAACAAAAGAAAAACAATGGTTAATGATTAGGTCAAAAAATAAGTCAGGCTGGGGGTTCTGAGGATAGCCAGTGAACCTTCTAGAGGTCGAGCTCGAAGTATCTTCAGAGAGAGTGAGAGGAGGCTGTGGCATTCTGACAGATTTTCCTGGTTTGTGGTTCAAAGATCTCTGGTAGTCTTTGAATGGCCCACACAGCAACAGGCCTGAAGATCGGCTATGTAGGAATTGAATCGGTGGAGGGTGGAGGGGGAGGGTCTGGAGCCAACAGCCAAGAAGGAACTCTTGAGACGTCTTTGGTACAGAAAAGTGATTTTATTAAAACAGAGGGACAGGCCCGGTGGGCAGAAAGAGCTGCACTGGGGTTGTGAGGAGTGACTGGTTACACACAGTGGACTCGGGGGAGGTAAAGGCAAAAGGGAGGTTCCCAAAAGGACTTTCATAGCTAAAGAGGACCCAAAGGACACCGGAGGCCTAGCTATTGTCAAGCTAAGGTTGTTTTCCCCTCTAGCAAGGCATTAACGTTCAGACAGTAGGGAGTTTCCTGGAGAAGTGTTACACTCTTGTATTTGCCTCAAGTGTTTGTCAATGGGCTGCAGGTTATAAAGAAACGTAAGCTTACTTACATTTTCTTCTTGCCTTTGTTCCCCACAGCGCTATGGAGGGGAGGGTGATGTTGGGGCTCCAGGAAACTGAGTCTATGGGTTTCTGGAGATTAGGCTACTGATAAGATTGTCTTTTTCTTGTGACTTACTAAGACATTTGTAAACCGATGGAGACCCATGTCCTGCATGACTGTGATCTCTCCATCAGTTAGTTACCCCTTTGCTTTCTCCTTTTCTTAGCTCTAGGGGAGCCAGGAGTGCCTGAGGAATGCCACAGGTATCCCACCCGAGAGGAGGAGGGGGTTTGCGGGGGTCTCAGCTCGCCTTAGGCTCCTTCATCAGTGTCCACTGAGATAAAGTATCCTGCTGACTATACCAACTGTTCGGGAGGAAGAATTTCCTCTGCCCTTCAAAGTCCTGGCTGGACTCAGAATCAAACTAATATGAGGCAGATTAGCAGGAGAAAATCAAATTTAATAGCCGAAGTACAGGGAATCCAGACATGGAGATTCCTGAGTAAGGCTCTTTACAAGGGGACTTGCCAGGGGGTGCCCCAGACATAAAGAATGGCCAGTGAGTGGTTTCCAGAGCATGGGCATGAAGCTTTGAGTCTACTTGTTCAAATCCCAGAGCCGCCACTTAATAGCCATATTATAAATGACTTAACCTCTCTGGCGCTTCAGGCTTCTCTTGTGAAAAATGGGAGTAAAAATAATAATTTCTGCTTCAGAGGAGTGGGGTGATAGTTCAATTAGATGTAGTATGTAAAGTCCCAGGAGTAAATAAAATTAATGTAAAATCTATAAAACAGTGCCTGCCCACTACTCTGTTATATTGGTAAGTGGTAGCTATTATTTTTATATACTGGGTGTGCTAGACATTTCTCAAATCTCATTGAATATGCTTCCCATGGCTCCACCACACACACACACACACACACACACACACACACACAGCTGTAGATGTTGAAGATGACATCCGAGGCCAGCAGGGGGCGCTGGCCTCGCACAAGAGGCTGGCGCACTCCCCTGCTGGGGCCGACACCTGACTGCTCACCCCAGTCTCCAAGACCCCCTCTGGTCTCTTCACTTGCACTCACAAAAATACACGATAAGCCCCAGTTCCTGGAAGAATGATCTTTGCAAATTAAGTTATCGTGAGTTATGTGAACCCCCAACCTGCAAGAGCCGATGCTAGACTGGCTGTCTGCCTCCTGCCCTTTGCTTCCCACTTAAAAAACCAAGTCACCATGAATTTTCGTAATGATACTTCATTCGTCTGCTTTAGTCATTTTTCTTCTCTTCCTATCGGAGGCAGAGAGTTGTCTTAGGGGAGACAGCACAAGGTTGCAGACAAGACTCAGGCCTTGCAATCAGACAGAATGGATTTGAATACTGGCTTCACCACTTTGGTCAAACAACCCTGGGCAAATATCCTCACCGCTCCGTGCCTCAGTTTCCTCCTTTGTAGAATAGAGGTAGCAATATACGTACCTCATAGGAATGTGAGGAGCAAATGAGATAAATAATATACAGAACTTATCTCATATGTATCCAGGCTTCATAATTGTTTGCGAAGAAGAACAAATAAAGAATGAAATGCCCACATACTATATTGTTCTCAGGGGACAATATAAAGGGAAGGACACGGACTTTGAAGTCAGACTGACTTAGGTACCAGACGAGCTGTGTGGCCTTCGCAGGTTTCTTTGCACCGCTAAATCTCAGTCTTCCTCATCTGAAAAATGGGCACTCTCATACTCCACAGAAAGTCGGTAACTTTGAATGAGATCACATTATAACAGTCCCCAACATAAGACATAGACCCACGGTAAATACTGGCTCTCTTTCTTTAAGCAGATAAACGTAGGTTTTGACACTTGTGAGCCACCCTGTCAGAAATCCTTCCAGTGTGGTTGCAGTGATTGTATTTCACACAATAATTTATGTGAAGGGCTAGGAATGTTTAGGAAGATTCAAATAAAACATGAGTCAAATTCGTCGAGACCCTCCATCTACCCATGGTTTGTTTTTCTTTGTTTATTCAGTGCTGCCATAAATAAAATATTGACCACGTATTGTGGGCCAGGTATGCTCTAGGCGCTGGGGATACAGCCAGGGACAAGGCAGTCAACATTCCTGCTGCCATGGAACTTATGACTAATGCAGAGGTCAGACAACACAAAGGTAGTGATGCTGAGTACCTTGAAGGAACTTAGAGGAGGTTAAGGGAACAGAGTGGGGTTGGTGTTGGTCAAGAAGACCGGTGGTCAGGGAAGATCTGCCTGAGGAGGTTTAGGACATAAAGTGAAGTAAGCATGTGACGATCGGGGGTGGGGAAGAGCACTCCCGGAGAGGGAACAGCACATGCAAAGGCACAGAGGTGAGAAGAAACTGTGTGTTCAAGGAATGGGCAATCAGGCTGTAAGACTGCAGCTGAGTGAGTACGGGGAGACTGGACATAGATTAAGTCAAAGTAGTCAAGTGCCAGATCATGTGGGGGTCTGTAGCCCATGGTGGAGCCCCGCTATTCTCAAGATGGGTCATCTTACAGCTTGCGGATGCCAAGGGGCGTGACGGGACACCGATGGTGCAGGGGACACGACAGGATGCCTGCAGAAGCAAAATCTGAGTGACAAGAGTCACCCCCTAGGGACACCTGCAGGGTAGCCCTTATGGGGGTCAGAGGTGACTTCATGGAAACAGGACAGAAGGCGGGGCTCCCTGGTACTGAGGCAGATAGGCTGGTGGATTTGGCAGTAAGAAAATGAGAGTTTTCTCCTTATTGTTTCTTTCCTTGTTTTCTGTTTTGTTTCATTAGAGAGACAAGTATGTCACCAACCACGAGTGAGGAGCTGAAGGCAGAAGAGAGAAGACACGAGAGCCTCCGGGGGAGGGGAACTGAGCAGGCCATGGAAATACAGGGCTGTGGGGTTACCCCACAGTGGGGAGGACCCGCTTGGGCCACAGAGGGTCTGCATTTCTCTCTGTCGGTTGCTGGGGGACACTGGCAAGGAACAGGTGGTGAGCTGAGTTTAAGCAGAGTTGGGATTTTCCAGGTGACTGAATGGAGGAGACAGGAGCACGGGAGGGGGGCGTGAACACAGGGACTCATTGTAGTGGAGACCAGAGCTCTAAGCTGGGAAGTGAGGCGGCAGAGGGGACGCCAGACTATGGGGATGTGGCAGGTGTGTGGGTCAGAGAGCTGGGAAGGGTATTTCAATACTCTCCAGTCTCAGACGTGGTTTCTGAAGAACTGAAAACATTACAGATCATTCATTCACACAATAAATACGTATCGAAGGCCTACTACAGTTTTTAAAACTACCTACAACCTGGGGCGCCTGGGTGGCTCAGTTGGTTAAGGGTGCGACTCTTGATTTCAGCTCAGGTCATGATCTCGTAATTTTGGGGTTGAGCCCTGCATCGGGCTCTGTACTAACAGTGCAGAGCCTGCTTGGGATCCTCTCTCTCCCTCTCTTGCCGCTCTTCCTCTGCTCATGCTCTCTCTCTCTCTCTCTTGCTCAAAATAAGTAAATAAACTAAAATTTTTTTTAAAAAAACGACCTACAATTTATTGAGCACTTAGTACATCGGGCACTGTGCCAAGTATTCTTGATTTACCGCATCTCATTTAATGCTCAGGACAGTCCATTACGGACAGTGCTGTTACTCTCCCCGTTGTACAGATGAGGAGACCGAGGCTCAGAGAGATCTAGTAATTGACACAAGAACCCCCAGTGGGTAAGTAACAGATTGCTCTGTATGATTACACGGCGCAGGGCTCGTAACTAGCATGCTCTACCATGTGCCAGATACCGTGTCGGGTTTATGTCATCATGACATTCAGCTCCAGGCTCTTCCCCTACTTGATCCCATCCTGCAAACAGGGCACCTCAACTGCCCTGGGATAGCAGCAGGGGTGGAGGTGGAGGAATGTGGAATTCTTCCCTTGCGTACGCTCTTGGTGGGGCTCTCAGTCAGGGTGCCTGACCTCCTTAGCTAAGGGGAGGGGACACATTGCCTGAGCTCAGCCAACCGGACTCTTGCTCCAGGGGCTTTGATTCTTTTCTTTTTTTTTAAATTCTTAAAATGTTTTATTTATTTTTGAGAGCGGGGGAGGAGCAGAGAGAGAGGGAGACACAGAATCAGAAGCAGGCTCCAGGCTCTGAGCTGTCAGCACAGAGCCCAATGTGGGTCCCGAACCCACGAACTGTGAGATAGTGACCTGAGCCGACGTCGACGGTCAACTGACTGAGCCATCCGGACGCCCTTCGGGGACTTTGATTCTGATCAGACAAAGATCTGTTCTAGAAAGTGGGGGGGGAAGGACAGAGCTAATGCATTTTGACTACCTCAACACCCACAGCGTCTCCAGTCTGTCTTTTCCTCACCTGGCTCTCAGCTTCCTGTCACTGCGGTGAGTTACCTCCCAGCCTGCCAATAAACTCCTTCTCTGCTGAAGTTAGGTGGAATTGGCACCTGAGACTTGCAGTTAAACAAGTCTGGCATATCAGGAAAGAAGGACAAAGTAGCATACAGCTAAAATGAGTGACTTGCTCCTTGGACACATGTGTCCTGAGCAGGGCCAGCACTAGGGCAAGGCAAGCGAGGCACCAGGGCACGAAATTAAGGAGGTGTCACCCTCAGGCCGTGTGAGTGCAGGGCTCGCTCTAAAAGATGCCCCTCCCCCCTGCCCCCCAGAAGTCAATGGCCTAGAGAACAAAGATTAATTCGCTTTTACATCAGACGATGAAGTGACCTGGAAGTATTCAGGTAGCTTTCTGCTCCACATGCCCCTAGGGGGACGCTGGCACCTTCGATGCTGTGGCGTCTGTCATCCCCCAGCACATCATCATCATGACAAGGTCAAGGCTGGGTCCAGCTGGCGAGAAGGACAAAGAGCAGGGAGGAGGCAGGCCTACTGAGTAAAGGCCTTGCCCGAAGTTTCACACATCACTTCCGCTGACAAGAACTCGGTTACCCAGCTGTTCTTAACTGCAGGTGGGGCTGGGTGGTGAAGCTTAGCTGGGCAGCCACGTCCCTGGGGAAGGCAGGGAGAGGGGTTTGTGCAGACAGCTGGTCAGCCACGACAGTCACTGCCCACAGGGAGACCGTTTCTCGGTAATAATCAAGGGCGCTGGTTGTAAGCGCCATGCGGGCTCAGGGAGGGAGAGGTATTCAGGGGCTGGGATAAATGGGGAGGCAGGGAGGCATAGAGAATGTTCCTCAGGAGACCTGTAGGGGTTACCTTCCCCCGGAGCCCAGGAAAGTAAAGGTAAACACGGTTTGCCACCTTGCAATGGGGCAGGAAGGAGGTCTGCTACCCAGCTTGAATCTCATGGACTCTCACCATGGACTCCTCCTCATCACAAGGTCAAGGCCAGGAATCTCACAGCGCAGTGTGGCAGACAGAGGGTGGGATTCAAAGTGAGGAAAGCTGGATCCTACTTCT
The DNA here is from genome assembly GCA_028646485.1 of Cryptoprocta ferox. Taxonomy (NCBI): domain Eukaryota; kingdom Metazoa; phylum Chordata; class Mammalia; order Carnivora; family Eupleridae; genus Cryptoprocta; species Cryptoprocta ferox. Next base: position 13,554,980 of record CM053576.1, read on the forward strand.
AGTTCCTGTGTCGCCCTCCGGCAAATCCTTAACCACATCACACCTTAGATCCTCCTTTGTGAAATGATGGAGATGACATCATCGACAACAATAACAATAAACGACAGTATGCCTAATAACAAAGTTGGGGTGAGGATCCCACAAAGCAATGGTCTATAAAAGGCTCTGATATCCAGCAAAGTGCTACAGACCAGGGGTGGGCAGACTACAGCCACAGGCCACCACCTAGAAAAGCTGAGTTGTCAGAGAGACCTGATGGCCGAGTATTTACTATCTGGACCTTTGTGGAAAGTTCCAGGAGGATCTCTGCGGGGGCTGTATTGATGTTAGCGAGCACTAAGTTTCAACTTCCCTGGCACCAGTTTATTCACTGGTAAAATAAGACTAACAAAAGTTAACCTTCAGTTCCAAGCTGTTTCCACGATCAAAGGAAACAACGTAAAACTGCTTTGCAGATCGTGAGGTGTCATATAAACTGTAGTCACTATTTCATCCTTTCTGAGTAGTTACCAATTTCATTATTTGGTCTCTGCTGAGCATCTGTGAAATGGACAACAAAATACCTACTTCTGAGGATTGTTGTAAGGATCTGTGAGACAAACTGGATAAACCATAAGCTTTAGAATCAAACCAGCTCAGTCCGGCGTCTTGCTCCGCTGGTCACTAGCTGTGTGATCTCTGGCCCTCCGGGAACCTCAGTTTTCTCATCTGAAACAAAGGGATGGCGTAATACCTTACATCAGAGTTGCTGTGGTTATAAAGGGAGATCGCCCAGCGAAGCCTTGGCTGGGTGCCCGGCCTTGCTCTGATCCGCAGGTGCGGTGACAAATGCCACCTCCCACGGGTCCCCACTGATCGTACAGCAGAGCTGAACCCCTCTGCCTATGCTCAGCGCCCACGGTCAGCCCCGGGTGCCGGTATAATTAGCTCCATCTCGGTGGTGAGCAGCTCCGGCTTCTCACAGCCTCTGACACGACTGTCACCTCCCACTCAGTTATCTCCACCGCTGAGTGTGCATTACATGCCCGCTGGGCATGGGACTGAGTGCCACCAGAGGACAGCTCAGCCCTCAAAATCTCCGAGTTGTCTACAAGGAACCAAAGCCTTTTCCTTCACTCTCAGTCTGTGCCAAAAGCAAAGTTTGGGGGAGAAAATGCCACCTCTTGGATCGGCTGAGGAATCGCGGTCCTCCTGACCCCACAGCCAGCTGGGTGGGTGGTGAGGGTGGGGAGAACGGACGCCTGTTTCTTTAAGGGGCCTCCGCTGGTGGGGCGGGGACAGCCGGCGCTTCCCCCGGCAGCTGGGCCCGCCCCCTCTTGAATGACAGGCAGACAATCCAAATAAAGAAAGAGAGTTCGGCGTGACGGCGGAACGGAGCAATAGGAGCCCGGGGTAGCTTGCGGGGGCGGGGTCCCGGGCAGGCAGGGCGGGCGGAGGCCGGTGGAGCCGCGGAGGCGAGACCCGGGCGCGGGAGCTGGGCCTAGGTCGGCGCGGTGGTGAGTGAGGGGTGAGCCGGGGGCCGGGGCGTGGCGGGCCGCGGAGAGAGGCCCGGCCCGAGGGACGCGGGGAGGAGAGGCTGGGCCGGGCAGGGGGCCGGAGGCTGCGGCCTGCATGTGCCTCGGGGACCGAGGAGCTGAGGGGCTGGAGGGCGGGCCCGGGCTGCACGGCGCAGGTTCCGCGGGGGGTCGCGGCCCAGCTGGGGCCGCAGGGGCGCGGATTTGCGATCGGGAGGGGCGTCGGGTCGGGGGGGGGGAAGGAGGGAGGGCAGGGCCTTGAAGAGCGGAGGGAGGAGGAGGGTGGGAGGATGGAGCCTGCGGGCGCGGCGAGCAGATGGGGGGAGGGACGGGATGGGAGAGCGCTCGCTGGGAGCCCGGGGAGTGTTTGGGGGTGGGTGGCCTCGTCCACAGTCCTGGAGTCTCTCTTGACCCCGAAGCCCTCGCTGCTCGTGACCCCGCCCCGTCGAGCCGGCCGGCTCTGTAGCCCCCGGCCCACCTACTTATCTCCGCCGCTCCCCCTCCGTTCAGGCGTCTGTCGCCTCCTACCTGAACTGTTGCATTGTCCTACCTGATGTGTCCCCACGCGCTCTGACTGCTCGGCTGTGGGCCTCGCACCGTGGCCAGTGGGATGTTGGGAAATGCACATCCGATCAGGACCCTCCGCTGCTAAAACTGGCCAGCTGCCCACCTCTTGCAGGATGGGCCCCAGGTCCTCACCCCAAGCCCTGGAGATCTGGCCCTTCCGACCTCTCCGTCCTGTTCAGTACTCTTCACACTGTCCTACTCCCATTCCTTCCAGGTACCAAGCCCTGGGGGTGGGGGTGGGGGTGGGGTCTTTGTACTTAGTCTTCTTTCTGCCTGGGCTTCTCTTCTTGGTCTGGCTTAGTCCAGTAAACTCATCTTCGTCCTCCAAATCCGCACTCAAGTATCACTTCCTCGGGAGGCATCCCTGGGCTCTGATGACTCCTCCTCCTGGTGAATTCCCCACTTTTGTCACCCTGTGCACTTCTCCTGCACGACGACAGTGGAACAGTTGCAGTTTTACTTTGGTTAAAGTACTAATGTCTGTCCACCCCAACAGATAATAAGGCCCAGAAGACAGTGTCTGGTTTTGCTCCTAGTATCTCCAGTATCTTCCACAAGGACCAGGCACTGTAAATATTGATTAAATAAGGGAATGGAGGGCTTGGCTTTGACAGGAGGGAGGGGGTGTGGATCATGGTCCCTGATGGCCTGCCAGTGGGAGAAAGAAAACAACATAGCAATACTTTCTGTGTGTCAAGCTCCGTGCCAGAGCAGTGTTCAATGGCCAGTAGAAATATAATGCAATAGGGCGCCTGAGTGGCTCAGTCGGTTAAGCTTCCAACTTCGGCTCCGCTCATGATCTCGTGGTTTGTGGGTTCGAGCCCCGCATCAGGCTCTGTGCTGACAGCTCAGAGCCTGGAGCCCACTACAGATTCTGGGTCTCGCTCTCTCGCTGCCCCTCCCCTGCTCGCATTCTGTCTCTCTTTCAGAAATAAATGAACATTAAAAAGTAATAAAGAAAAACTATCATGCAGTATATGTAATTAAAAATTTTTAGCAGCCACGTTAAAAAAATTAGTGAAAAGAAACAGGTGAAATTAATTTCTGGAACACATTTTACTGAATATATTCCGAAATAATATTATTTTGACACATAACCAATATAAATGAAACCAACTATTAATGAAACAGGTCGCGTTTTTGTGGGCGTACTAAGTCTTTGAAATCTGGTGTGTGCTTTCTGCCCGTGGCCAGTCCATTTCAATTTGTGGTAACCACATTTCCAGGGGGCAGTGATGGCACAGTACACCGGTTAGTAGCTGCCATATTGGGCTGTGCACTTCTAGAAGCTTTGTATACCTGTAGCATTTAATCCCCTTTACGGTCTCTGGAGGAAATTACTATCTGCATTTTACTAATAAAAATAGTGCAGCTCCTAAAAGTTGCATTGCCTGCTGGTGATCATCCTAGAGTTTGTGAGTAGAGGAGAGAAGATTAGGACCAGGACCCCATCTGTTCATCTGGAGTCTGACCTTTCTATACCCTGTGCTGCCTGTAGGAGGTGGCCTGCAAACTGAGGGGTGCAGGGAGTGGGGACTAAACTTGAGAACGGTGGCACCTGTGGGTATATTGCCTGTTCCGTCTGGTTTCATGCAGAGTAATGTCTGCGTGCTTCAGGACCACCTGTCTGGGTGGCCCAAGGACAAGCATCTTTGATGCAGTTGGAGGAAAAGCTTGCAAGGTGAGTCCTTCTTTGACCTAGTCACTGTACCTTGGCACCGTCTACGCCACCTGGGCCGGGTCCCAGGAGCTGAGTAGGAAATATACGCACCCTGCCGCCTCTCAGAGGTGCTGGGAGCACCATGGTCGAGTTAACAGTGTGGCTGTTCCATCCCACGGTTGCTCACTGGGTGGGCTTCCCCTTTTTGTGAGGCCAGCAGTGCTCTAGGGCAGAAGTCACAGGCTTCATCTTCAGGATGCCCACCGTGGAAAGACCCAGATCACAGGGTCATTAGATGCTGTGCACGGCGCCGTGTGCTGGGATGAGGAACAAGAATCGGGGGTGCGCAGAGCCTGAAAGGTTGCTGCCGAGGCCAAGCTGTGTCACGTGTTTAAAAGTGTTGACTTTGAGTTCCTTGAGGTGGGGTGGGTGCTCTGCAGCCTGCCACAGTGCCTGCATAGACGCTGCGGGCTTATTTTCTCATCTGCCTGGCGGGTTAAAGCATTCGAATCTGTCACCCCACTGGGCATGCTGGTTTAGCGTGAGTCACCAGGAAGCGTTCATTGAGCACCTGTTCCGTGCCAGGCCTTGTATTGGCCACTGCTCTGGAACTGACTAAAAAGCTCTCCAAGGTACTTCTTCTAGAAGAAAGCAATAGCAATAGTCATAATAATAATGGTAGCACACCTCCAGCAGCAGGGCTTTGCCTCTTGTATCGATTTTCCTCCTTGATCGCCTTCCCGTATGTTCTCATTTTGTCATCAATATCCCGCAGCCTGGGGGGTAGGGCTGTTTTTTTCTGGGGACTGCGGTCACAGCATTTTTGTAACATCTTCAAGTTCACACAGTTGGAATGCTGCTTACTCCTGTCAGGTGTTACGCTTAAATGATTAACATAGATTATCCCGCTTAATATCCACACCCGCTTTATAGAGCAGGGCTGATTCGAATCCCCATTTTGAAGATACAGAAACTGTTAGAGCGGGATCTGAACCCAAGTCTGTCCCACTCCAGAACACAAGCTCCTGACCGCTAAGTGACACCGCCTCCCTAGAAGGTCAAGGTGGGAAGAGGCCTCAAAAACATCCAGTCTAACCCCCTCATGTAGAGTAGGACAAGAGGCTAGAGAGGCCTGTGCTTGTGGCCAATCTGGGCAGTCAGGTCTCCTGCGCTGCAGAGGTGGGAGCTAACCCAGGCATGGGGGGCCAAGACCTTCTTTTGTCCCCGACTGGTGGTGTGGCCTTGCCAGCGTCTCTGGGCCTCCCTTCTCCTATTTATAAAGTGAGAGGGCTTGGCCTGATTTTACAGCGCGGACAATGCTGTGTTGTTAGGGTGGGTATTGAAGGAGTTGGGCCCACAGCCCAGGGGTTTCAGCCATAACCCAGGACTCTTCCCAGCTCACCACACCCCCTCCCTGCATGAGCTCTGCCGCCCCGTTGCAACCACAGTGGGGTCTGTTGAGGGGGAACAGTTTCTTGAAGGTTGTCCGTATTTTCCACTGCAGTGTCTTGTTTCACTTCCAAAAACTGAGGCAAGTGGTCTGTCAACACCGACCCTTCTAAATCCATTGATTGTCGTAGTTAGGGATTTGTACAGTTCTAGGCAATGAACGGTCCGCTGTCATGAGTGTGTTCTCTTTGCAGAGGCAGTCAACTCTCAGGGCATCCCGGAGGGTACTTTTAGTGTGGAATTCTGGAGGCCCAGCAGTGTGCTGGGCCTTGTGCTGAAAACTTCTAGGAAGAGGAGGTGGGGGAGTCAACGCAGGCGGGATGAGTCCTGCTCTCAGGTGGCTAACAGTCCCGTCGGCCATGGCTCTCAACCCCTGGCATCATTTGGGTGGGGAGGGGGACTCAGTGGCATGCGGCAGGCATTGATGGCGCACAGGGTCGAGAACCATGGGCCTGGAGTCTGCTTCTCAGACTTGAACGTGCATGTGAACCACCCCGGGGTCTTGTAAGAAGGCAGATTCCGATTGAGTGGGTGATTGGCCGTTACGCAGGCTCCCCGGCGATGCTGCTGCTGCTGCTGCTGGGGTGCCGCTCACACTTGGGTAGCGACAGAAGAGGCTGCCCAGAGAGAATGGCCCGTCCTCGGGGTGGTGAAGGGTTGTGTGAAAGACCGGGAGCGCAGGTGACGGCGCGCTGAGTTCTGCCTGGGCTGAGAAGACAGAAAAGCCATACAGAAGAGTGATGGTGTGAGCTGGGCCTTGAAGGATGAACAGAAGTTTGCCAGTTGGACACGGTGGAGGGAATAATGGCTCAAGGGAGAGCACGGATTCAGAAGAGCATGCTGTCGGAGGGGACAGGATGGTCTGGCGTGATACACTAGTGTGATGACAGTTCTGGCCCGAAGAGCCACGTGGGACTGGAGTAGGCTAAATGCTCCACTTGGGAGTTTAAACCCTGCTCTGTACTTACAGGAGCGCTTCGGAGGGTGTCTGCGCAGGGTCAGGGGAGACCCAGGTGGTCCTCAGGGTAGGTGTTACGGAGGAGAAGCCCAAACAGTTACCCAGTTCCCATACCCCCTCCTCCCTGCACTTTGGCTCTGGGTTAGTGGCTTCCGGGTGAGTCTGGTGTCCCGCAAATTTCTACAGGAAGAAACACCAGGGGCGCCTGCGCGGCGCAGTCGGTTAAGCATCCAGCCAGCTCTTGATTTCGGGTCTTGATCTCAGATTCATGAGATCGAGCCCCGCATCGGGCTCTGTGCTGACAGTGCTCAGCCTGCTTGGGCTTCTCTCTCTCTCTCTCTGTCTCTGCCCCTCCCCCCACTTCAAATAAATAAACTTAAAAAAAAAAATAAAAGTCAGTTGCTGTTGGCATGCCGGTCCTTCTCAGTGTTTCTAGCAGTGCGCAGTGCATGGCAGAACTTGAATCTCTGCCAACCCCATTCCCCCCTCCTGCACCTCAGAGCTCATCCTCATTCAGTGGCCCGAACTAAGGGAAGTTGAGTCACTTCTCAGAAGATTTTAGAAGGAGAAGCCTCTAGTGAGATTGTGGTTTTGATTAGAAAGAGGGTGTGACCTCCCGTTCCCTTCCTGGTGTGGCGGACTCTTGTTGCAGAAAACATAAACCAGACTCACCCCCGCCGCCCCCACGGAATCAAAAGCAAAAGAAGAGACCAGAAAAGCACATGTCAGTCCTTATCCTTAAAAGAACTGGGGGAGGGGGGGACAGGGAGCTGGAGATCTGCATCTTCATCCTGAATTCCTTACTGGTGGGAAGGGACCCTCCACGGCCTCCTTTCTGCAGAAGGGCTGTGCTGCCCTCCCACCCCCCACCATGGGGATCCAATTCTTTGGAGCCGTCCCTGCACGGTTGATGACTGATACAGCTCCACGGGGCCCTTTATAACAGTGTTGAGTTTATAAACCCACTTTCCAGAAGCCACCTAGGGGGATGCTTCATTGGAGACGCTGACGCTACTGTCTTTCTCGTTTCCCCAGCTTTGCCTTTGAAAACCTGCACTGTCATTCTCCCGTGTTCAACAGAATTATCTTCCTCAGATCCATGCGCGCCTCTCTCCCGTCCTGTGGCATGTTTGAGTTTTCCAAGTCAGCTTTACATCTGTGACACTTGAAAGGGGATGGGAGGTGAGGGCTGGCGCGTTGTTCCAATCCGGAAGAGCTGTTCGCACTTCTCGGCACCCCCTGGGCCTGGATGTGAACTGCAGCTCCCTTATCCTGGCTGTTGTTGAACTCTGTCTGGATGGAGCACCGCTGCGCGGCCGAGCCAGAGGCTATTTATAACCCGGCGAGTTTTGCAATGTTATCGAATGGCTTCGACCTAATTTCCACTTCCTTTCTAAAATGAAAATGAGAAGAGTAAGCAAGCCAGGGCTGAAAGAGCTCCCCACACGGGGACGCTTCATTCGGGAATGCGTCCTGGAGAATCACTGCTTCTGCTCTCCTGTCTCCCGGAGCCTCCCACAGAAAGAGAAGCAGGTGGGCCATTCGTCCCTTTCTTGTCATTAGTTGGGGGTGCTCCATCTCGTGTTCCGGTGGGACGACGACAGAACTCTGAACGGTGGAAACGCCGTGTAGTTGGAAGGTGGTCGGACATGGAGGGAACCCCGAACGACCAGCACGGTGCCCGCCAGTCCCTTCTCGTTCAGAGGTGGCCCCAGTTCACTGGGGTTGAGGAAGTGAGAGCCGACGGCTTCGCGCAGACGCTGGTCCTCCCCGAACCGCACCCGCGTGCCCGGTGCCACGCTAGGTCCATGAGCTATAGGGTGCCCCCGGCCTGGAGGAGGAGCTGGTGAGGAAGAGAGCCGTGTAAACACGTGACAGTTGTCATAGTGTGTACACTAACAATAAGACCTATAACAGGGTGGGACAGGAGCCTTCACAGAGGTCTGGACAGAATGCTGGCAGGGCACAGCGGCCCTGTCCAGGGAAAGGTGGGGAAGGCAAAGAGTGGTGGAGAGGGAGTGACGTCTGAGCCGGGCTTTGACATTTGAATAGGAGCTCTTCTGACAGGCCGTGGAAGGAAGAGGACACGCAAAGGAACAGAAGAAATGAAAGAACATGGCCGGCCTCATAGAAATGCCAAGTATTCGGGGACGATGGGGCTCGATTGTGAAGAGCTGAACAGCACACAGGGAGGCGAGGCTCTCCTCCTCTAGACAGCGGGGAACCGCTGCCCGTTAGAGTCGTGAGCTCTTGCTAAACGGGTCTCTTCGCTTCCGCGTGCTCAGGTTTCAGCTACGGCCAACCCAGAATTGTCCAAACCCCTGCCGTGGGCCGCGTACAGCACCCCCTGCTTTCCCCATGGCCTCCAAACAACACCAGGCTACCCGGGATCTAATTACTAAGATGAGATGTGTGACCCTGAGCATGGTAACTTCGTTTCTCTGTGCCTCTGCTGTCTTGTCTTTTAAGTAGGGATAGTAATGCACCACTCAGGGTTGCCATGTGGATTAAATGAATTAATCTTCGGAGCGCCCTCAGAATACTACGTTAGCGCTCCGCCATTCTTAGCTAATGTCATCAGCATCAAAGAAGTAGGATGTCGAGGGAAGAGAACTAACTTTGAAGTCATAAGACTCAGCCTTGAGATCCAGTTCCGATATGATTTCTCTCTCTTTTTTGGGAGGGAGGGGAGGCGTGGGAAGGAGCTGTGTGGAAGACAAGCGTCTCAACCCATCTGACCTTCAGCTGCCTCACCTGTATAAAGGAGGGATGGTTTACAGGGTTCTTTGAGCATCTGCTGTGATAGACGCCCCAGAAGTGAGTGATGGGCTGCAAAGAGGCTGTCTTCCCATTTCTGTTACCTACAACATGGTGACTATCAAGTCGCCTGTATCAGTGGTCTGTTTTAAACACGCCACGCTTATCTAAGTGGGTTTCACTCTTTATTAATTCGGCCTGCTCAGTGCCGTTATTTTTATTTTTTAAGTTTTTAAATTTATTTCGAGAAAGACAAGAGAGTGAGTGGGGGAGGGGCCGCCAGTGAGGGGGAGAGATTGAATCCCGAGCAGGCTCCGCGCCGTCAGCCCAGAGCCCGACGTGGGGCGCAAACTCAGGAACCATGAGATCACGACCTGAGCCCAAGTCAGATGCTTACCTGACTGAGCCACCCAGGGGCCCCTCAGTGCCATTATCTTAGGCCTATTACGCTGCTGTCTGCGTCTTCGTTTTAGAGTTCCTTCAAAGCTTGGGGTCAAACTTAGCCTTAGGCTTTTTCATTGCAATGAACAGAAGAACAGTCTAGTTCCATCAAAAGGGTTTTTTTTTTTTTTTGGCAGGGTCCAGGGGAATTTCGGGCACACCAAGTGTAGGAGTTGGAGCTGTGGAATCTGGGAAGTCATCAGGCTTTTTCCATCTCTTCTTGGGACTTTGTGGTTTCTGGTTTCTGGCCTCTCCTTATCTACACATTTCTGGATTCTTCCTGCAGAACAGCTTCTGCAGGAAGCAGTGAGAGCTCTAGGTTTTTGCATCTCGGTGTCTTTGGCTTGCCGGCAGGTTTGGCTTGGCCAGATGCCTGCTCTGGGCTGGCGACGGCATTTCTGCTCCAGGGCCTGGTGTGCTCCAGCTTCCTTGGCCTATGTCCTTGAATTTAAGAGAAAGAATTGGATTCGTCCCCTGAGGCCGAGTGTTCACCTCGGTCCGGTCCGTTAGCTGGGGCATGAGTGGGGGGAGTGCCATTCCATACGAATGGACCACCTGCGCTTTGTGAGAAAGGGCAGAGTTGCTGAGAACCGTCTCCAAAGACGGCATCCAGAAAGGAGTTCTAACAGGTAACAATGTTTCTTAGCAGCACCGTTGACCTAAGGGCGTAGTTTCTTTGGGTGAGGACTTTGAGGTGGGCAGTCTTCGTTTGGATGTGAAGTTCTCCTTTAGAATCGTGGACTTTTAGACTTAGGAGGCACTTTACACGTGCTTTAGTTCAACACTCACATCTCACAGTAGGGACTCGGGTGAAAAGGACGCTTACACATCCCTCCCAACACTTAGGGATGGGACTGTGACTAGGCCCTGAGTCCGTTGGATCCAAATCCAGTTGCTTCTTTAGCAGCAACGTCATCCCAGCCCAGTGCACTTGCTATTTGTTGTACCTGCACTGCCCTCTTATTTAAAAAAATTTTTTTAATGTTTATTTATTTTTGTGTGAGAGAGAGAGAGACAGACTGCAAGTGGGGGAGGGACCGAGAGAGAGGGAGACACAGAATCCGAAGCAGGCTCCAGGCTCTGAGCTGTCAGCACAGAGCCTGACGCGAGGCTCGAACTCAGAAACTGCGAGATCATGACCTGAGCCGAAGTCGGTTGATTAACCAACTAAGCCACCCAGGTGCCCCACTGCCCACTTATTTTAAAGAGAAGAACTGAACTAAGTAACAAATGGTCTAAGAAAGCCACACTGTTCTGTTCCGTGTATTTAAAGTACAAAAACAGGCAACACTCACGTATGGCAGGAGAAGTCAGGAAGGATGCCTCTTGGAGGGCTGGAAGGTGGGATTGACTGGAAGGAGGGAGGAGGGAATTTTCCAGCGTGATGAAATTGTTCGAAATCTTATTTTGGGCGGTGGTTATAGAGAGAGGCATGTATTTAAAAAAATTTTTTTTGATGTTTATTTTTGAGAGAGAGAGAGAGGAAGAGAGAGAGACAGTGTGCCAACAGGGGAGGGGCAGAGAGAGAGACACACAGAATCTGAAGCAGGCTCCAGGTTCTGAGCTGTCCGCACAGAGCCCGAGGCGGGGCTCGAACTCACAGACCGTGAGATCATGACCTGAGCCGAAGTCCTATGCTTAACCGACTGAGCCCCCCAGTCACCCAGAGATGCGCGTATTTCTATTATATATACTTATATATATATAGACATGCATATACATGAGCTCCGCATTTCGTGTCTATAAATATACGTGATATATAAATTACATGTCAGTTTTAAAAAATGATCTCACAACTGTATAGTCATACCTCCTAATTATGGCACATTTGCCACCGAGGATAAGGGTGCCTGCCCCAGGCGTCCAGAGATCTGTGGTACCATCCCTGCTTTGCTGTGCCCCTGGAGCAGAGCGTCTCAGCCAGGAGCTAGTCTAATGGGAACAGTTTCCGGAGGCTCATCGTGTATCTGGGCACATAGACATTGCATGTGAACAGCGCTGCTTGCAGCTGCAGAGGTAAAGCTTTAGGGGCCACCAGGCCAGCCCCCTGTAACCCCTTTAGGCTTGATTTAATTCCAACGAACAGAGATTGGGGCTGGCTCAGGGAGGAGAGGAAGAGCGCTGGCCAGGGCCAGCCCCAGGCTCTGTCTCCTTTACCGCTTAGGAGCTGGTGGAACCGAGGCAATTTAACCAACCTCTGAGCTCCAGTCCAGTTGTGTCGTCTTCAAACAGGAGTAATAATCTGGCTCCGCCTGCTTCACGAGGCTGCCAGGAGGGCTCTGCAAAGTCAGTGAAAGCACTTGGAAAACCATCTCTCCATTGTCATGTTCTGGAAATGCTGGTATTTTTGACAGCTGACTTCTGGAGCAGCCCTCACTCCCACCCCCATCAGGAAACCGGTCGTGGAAGCTTCCCTCTTTCTGAGACTCGTGGGTGTGGGGGGGCGGGGGAAGGGACCCTGACCCCTTCCACCAAAGGGGTGTGTGCCTCCAAGGCTGTGAGAACTGGCATCTCTGCTGGGGCCTGAAAGCTGATAGCACGCGTGAATAACGGCTCAGCGACAGCTATGTCGCACGCTCCTGGGGAGCCGAGCCCAGGAGCTTCGTTAGTGACACATGAATCACGGGCGAGTGGCCGGGCCTGGGGGATGCAGGAGGAAGGTCTTTCTCATTAAGCCAGAGGCCTATCCTGAACCTGTAGGCGAGGAAGGTAAACATACATGGAACTAATCCGTCCGCCAAGTGACTTCCCTCCACCAGACCCTGGAGAGAAAATACCGCCTGGAATACCACTAAGCTAGCAGAGTTGCCTAGGATACCGGTCACATGGGCCCATCTTCCAGACCCATTCAAAATGATTTGTTTGCCTTTATTTTCGAGACAAGTGGGGGGGGGTAGGGGTGGGGGTCAGAGGTACTTCCGGAGCCTCGTCCTCCTAGAAGAGGGGCCCTTGTATGAGGCTCTCCTCACCTCCCCACACTTGGGCTCTCAGCAGCCCTTGCCCTTGGCAGTAAGGACTAAAATAGCATTTCCTGTCCCAGTTCTCTTCCCCATTTTTTGAACTCTGCGTCATCCCACACAGAGGAGGTTCCACATTGTGTCCTTCGAGGGGGAAAAGGAGTGGCAGCAGTGACTAGGGAGGGGGCGAGAGGGTGTCTGGCCGGGCCCTGCCCACACCGGGGTCTTCCTAGAATGGCTGCAGGGCAGGCGTGGGCTGGCTCGGTCCACTAACCACTCGACCGACCGAGAAAAGGCTCTGCCTATTCGTATCTGTCTCGGAACCCATGCTTCTCCCTCTCAAGGTCCCAAGACAGGAATTTGCAGTAAATTCATTCTTCTACCACACGGTCCTCCTGACCCTTAGACCGGAGCGTCACGTCGGCAGATCTTGCTACCGGCTGATCTGCAGTTGATGGATAGGTTTTGTCCCATTTCTACTTGCTGATGTAATCTAAAGAGACAAAAAGCCCAAGGAGAGGTTATGGTGTGATGTAGAAAAATTCCACCCAAGCCGTTCCATATGTTACTCTGGACACCGTCTGTCTTCTGATTCCCCCAAAACATCTAAGGAGTGAAAGATGAAGGCAAGCTCTCTGACTCTTTTCCTTCTTTCTGATTCTTTGTCTCCAGGCGGCTGTGTCTGTGTGTGTTTCTTGGAGAAGTAGGGCCCACGGGGAACAATGCCACCACCATCGGACATTGTCAAAGTAGCCATTGAATGGCCAGGTGCTAATGCTCAGCTCCTTGAAATCGACCAGGTAAGCGCCTGAAATGTGAAGCAGAGGTGCGGGGTGCGGGCTCCGGGAGTGCATGGCAGAGGGTGTCTTCAGGGGCGGGGGCCGTCTGCATCAGGGGAAAGGGCTGGTGACGGAACGAACGTCAAGGCCTGTCCCGCCCTGTGGAAGGTTGGCTCTCCAGCTTGGGGGAGGCTTCCCCTCGGGGAGGCAGTCCACGCAAAGGCCCCGGGTTGGTCCTGCCAACAGCCCTCATCAGAACCTTGGCATGAGTAGGATGTGATTGCTGGTGAAAGATCTCTCTCTCTCTCTCTCTCTCTCTGTGCCTCTGTCTCTTCCAGAAACGGCCTCTGGCATCCATCATCAAGGAAGTTTGTGATGGGTGAGTAGACAGTGTCCTCGTTCTGGACGAGGGCAGGCCAGCTACTCGAGGAACATGGGCAGACCTTGAGCGGAGCCTCCAGTTAGCTGGGTCCCCAGAATGGGCCTTTTGCAGATCGTCGTCTTACAAAGGAAGTAGAGCTGAGGAGGGTTGCCCCTAAGAGCTCCCGTGAATCTTTATTTTTCCTTTAAGCCCAAGAATGCCCTGCCCGAGGTGCGGGGCCCGCCCTGAATTGTGGGCACCACCTTTGTGCGGTGCCTGTCTTTATGCAAGGCCGTGCAAGTTGTGTTTCCAGCATCCCAGCCTGAACCCGTGGGACCCCCCCATCCCCAGCCCAATCCTCCAAACAGGGCGCCCGAGCCCTTGAGCGAATCTGGCGGAAAGAATATCTGCAGCCTGTCGCCAGGCCTGGAAGAGGGGCCCAGTGCCTGTACTGTGTGTTTCTTACACAGGTGGTCCTTGCCAAACCCGGAGTATTACACCCTCCGTTACGCAGACGGCCCCCAGCTCTACATCACCGAGCAGGTCAGTGCCCGAGCAGCGGGGTCACGCCTCACTCTGGAGCGAGCCGCCCGAGGAGGTGGCACTGTCGGCCTTGCTGACCTGCAAGCAGCTTCTGTTTATCTGGGACACGCCAGCCCTGCCTCCTCCAGTGGCTGGAAAACCGCAGCTTCTACGGCCTGAGGGCTTGGGGTGCGTGGAGTGGGGGGGCCGACGTTCTCAGGCAGGAAGCACTCGGAAGGCCTGACCACAGAGGCTCGCTTGCCCCTACTTTAGAATGACAGCAAGTTCTCATGGATTCACCTGGCTTGCACAATTTTAATGTTTTCTCTCAGCTACTCTTTTTTTTCTCTTTGCCACCCAGACGCGCAGTGATATCAAGAATGGGACCATCTTACAGCTGGCCATCTCCCCGGTAGGTATTCCGCTCTCCTCGGGAGTACGTTTATTTAAGGCATTATATGAGCACCCACCACAGGCCAGACTCTCTTCCAGAAACCAAGACTACGTAGAGCTTAAAAAGTCAATCTTTGAGGCGCGCCTGGCTGGCTCAGTCAAGTGGAGTGTCCGACTCTTGATCTCAGGGTCGTGAGTTCGAGCCCCATGTTGGGTGTAGAGATCACTTTAAAAAAAAAAAAGTCCATCTTTGGTCTGACAGCCTTGTTGGGAGTAAACAAACAAAGGCCTCTCTCAAGCATCTTGACAGAAAGTTGCTTAGGGAGTTGTGGGGACTCAGGAAAGGGACCGCCCGGCGCAGCCTAAGGATTTCCAGCAGACCTTCCCAGATAAGGGCGAAGCTTAGCACAGCTGTTGAACGATAAGCAGGAAGTCACCGAAGAAAGAAGAAAACGAAAAGTATCCCGAGAAGAGAGATGCGCTTGGGGGAAGGCGGGGGTGCTGGGTGGCAGAGGGCCTGCAGCGGCCGGTGGGGAGCCAGACCTGGAAGGGTCCCGGATGCCAGGGGTCTCAGGGTCTGCTCATGGGTTTGGACTTTGTTCAGAAAGGGAACGTGGGGACACTGAAAGATTTTCAGCAGGAAGGTACCTTATGTTTAGATTTATATTTTAGGAAGATCACTTTAGTGACAGTGTGGAAGATGGGCTAAAAAAAGAAGGTTGGCGGTAGGAGGAATCTTTAAGAAGCTAATGAGCCCGCGAAGGCAAGTGACAGTGGAGACGGAAGGATGGGCATGAGAAATATTTAGAAGTGAACCAGGGGATGTGGTGACATCCCGGATGTGGAAGGAAAGGGGAGAATGAGGTGACTCGCTGATTCCTGCCAGAGTGACCCTGAAAGGTAACCAAGGAAGCAACCAGAAGGGCAGAGAGAAAACCAGGAGCAGGAAGTGGCTTAGGAGTTGAGGGGCAGGGAGTGTCCGGACAGAGGAAGGTGTGGTCTGCAGTGAGCGGAGAGCAAGTAAACCGAGAACAGAGAAGCCATTTGTTGATCTGGAAAGCCTGTCGGTCCCTGATGACCTCTGAGAAGACAGCTTTGGTGGGGTGATGATGGGGACAGACTGTAGTGGCAGCAGAGTGAGGTCCCTGACTTTACCGCGCTGTCAGGAAGCTTGGTCATAAGAGGAAGTAGACACAGAAGGCAAGAACTCGGGGATGTGGAGCCAAAAAGATATGCTTTTTAAGGGGTAAAACAGGGGCGCCTGGGTGTCTCGGTTGGTTAAGCATTCAACTCCGGCTCAGCTCATGGTCTCACAGTCCATGAGTTCGAGCCCCACATCAGGCTCTGGGCTGACAGCTCGAGCATTGGAGCCTGCTTCCGATTCTGTGTCTCCCTCTCTCTCTGCCCCTCCCCTGCTTGTGCTCTGTCTCAAAAATAAACTAACATTTAAAAAAATTATTTTTGAAGGAGTAAAACATTCACGTGTTTCTAAAATGAAGAAGTTTGACAAAGATGTAGCAATAGTTCTTCCTTCCTGTCTTGTCCCTCATCTACCTCATTCCCTGCCTTCTCCATCCTTCACAGTTGCTAACTGCTGGTGCAATTTTTTAATGTGTCTTCGAGAATAAGTTAAGATAGAAGAGAGGAAGGTTGATGGTGCAAACGGAACAGGACTTTACTGGGTCAGGACAGGAGGAATCCCAAGCCCAGGTGGAGGGATTTTCGACTGCCCGGTCCGAGGATGACAGTCAGCATGGGGTCGCTTAGATAGAGAAGGGCTGCCAGGAAGTTAAAGGCATGATGGCATCTGTTTTCCTGGTGAGGTGAGAGACTGGTCCATCTGAGCGGAAGTAGCCACAGCTAACGGTTCCCAAATGCCTGTATTCTGCTGAACGCTTTGCATACATGGTAACATTTAAACTTGACAGACACCCAATGAGATGGGTACTCCCAATAGCCCCATTTTGCAAATGAGCAAACTGAGGCTTAGGTTAAATGACTTGCCACTTGTCACACAGATAAAAACGTGGCGGAGCAGCCTCTCAAACCCAGGGCTCTCTGACTCCCTGCCAGTATTCTCACCAGCAAGTTCTCCTGCTCCCTCCCCCAACCCCCGCTTCCCGAACTCTTCCCATCTTAAAGACTTTATTTCCCCACTTAGCTCTACTAGCTTAATGTGACAGCCTGGGAGTTGCTTTCTTAGACGTGCTGAAGTGTTTTGCAGACCTCCTGCGCCGCGTGGTTGACTCTCCCAGGAGTACGTCTCTCTGGAGCAGGAGGCAGCGGCCCAGAAACGCAGTCTCAGGAGGAAAATTAACATTTGGAGTTGGAAGTCTCTAAGTGCGATACAGACCAGCGCTCTTCAAATTGTTCTGTCCTGTGACCTTTCTCGCGACGTGCGTCTTCTCCACTGTGGAGAGTGTGGAGGCTTTCTGTGTCCTCGAGAGCCCCGTGCTGCTCTAGGGCCGTCCTTGCCATCACAAAAGAGAAAAGGCAGAGGGTAGAGAGGTGACCCGGCCCGACTCCTTGCCAGCAGCAGGGCTGTGGCCACTTGCTTAGCACCGTAAGACAAAATGAAGACCACGGGAGCAGTTTGCTCTCGAGGCTCTTCCATCCCAGCTGAGAATATTAACTAACGCACAAAACAGAGCATGAGGAATCGGTCACTTGCAAGGCGCTGACTGTAAAGCTAGTTAAGTGCCGGAGTCCTGCTCCAGCAGGCCCAGGGTTCCCTGAAGGTTGGACAGTGTTGGTGAGAGAGAGGGATGAGAGAGCCAGGAGATCGTTTCTGATCGCCAGGCAGGCATCTCTGCACTGACTGAGACTCAGCTTTATTTATTAAGTGTATGGGGCACAGCACAGAAGTGGCATCTGCCTTAGACAGTGATTTCTGATGGTAAATTTCTTTGGTATGTAAAAATTTCCCAGAACATAGATTGGTAGAAAGAAGACTCATGCATAATCTTTATCAATAGTGATTGATGTAGGTGATTTAGATGCTCATCGTATGGGGAAGGAAGGTATCCTCAGCATTCAAATACAAGACAATGTTTTTCGCATAGCAAAGGCAAAAGTTAGTTCTTTGTGAGCAGGGGTCAATAGCCTGTTTTCTTTTTTTTTTTTTTTTTTTAATGTTTTTATTTATTTTTGAGAGACAGGGAGAGACAGCATGAGCAGGGGAGGGTCAGAGAGAGAGGGAGACACAGAATCCGAAGACAGGCTCCAGGCTCTGAGCTAGCTGTCAGCACAGAGCCCGACACAGGGCTCGAACCCACGAACTGTGAGATCGTGACCTGAACCGAAGTCGGACGCTTAACCGACTGAGCCACCCAGGCGCCCCAATAGCCTGTTTTCTTGAGAGGAAGTATAAGGAAAACAGGATTCTCAGGAAATGCAATGTTGGCTCCCATAATCCCAAAAGAAGAAGTTCCTAAAATGAGTTCCTTCACAAGGTGCGATCAGCATATATTAGGGCCGGAATAAGGAGACAACTCAGTCCCGATACCAGTCAACAAGGTGCCTTCGGGGTCGGTGCTCAAGCAGAAAACAATTGAGTGGGGGTAGACATCCGTCATCATCTGACGGCGGGAGGCCACGCAAACCTGCCTCAACCTCACAAGGAGTTTTCTCAACTTAGTGAGTCCAGAATGGCTCCCAACAAGTAAGTTCAGCAAGAAGGGGGACCAGCGAGCACTCGGGGAGGGCTCGCAGCCGAAGCTTATGGAAAGGAGGCAGGCAGTCTGCTGGGAAAAGGTGGCGTGCCAGGCGAGGCTTAGTCACCAGCCATCACTTTGGAAAAGCTATTTTGAAAGCTGCCAACTCCTTGATGTTCTTAAAGTTTCCCCAGGACCGTCAGTTTGAAGAACAATGATATGGACTTTCAGAGAAAGCTCAAAAAAAAAAAAAAAAAAAAAAAAAGTCAGGCTTATCCCATTTTCAGATTGAAAGGGACCCTAAAGGGGATCATCAGATTAAATCCTCCATCCAATGCAAGAATCCCTTGTGTGGCATCTCGGACACCTGGTTGTCCAGATTCTCCTTGCTTGCTTTTGGTGCCTGAGAGCTCATTACATCAAGAGACCACTTCGTCTACTGGCCGACAGCTTAAATTCATAGAAAACTTCCCTCTGTTGAGCCAGTATCTGTTGGCTCGCCAGAGTGGCAGACTACTGTCTCCTCCGTCTCTCTTGTCCTCCGGTGGGAGGTTCTTGTGACCCATAGACCAGAGTGGCACAGAAAGGATACACGTAACTACAGATTGGTCTTGGCAGACGGGTAATTTCCTGATTGATCCAATAAGCTTGTATTAAGCAACTCCTTCCCAGACAGTGCGAGCGGCCAGTTCCGCCTCGGGCTGGATGTCCGCAGAAAGGCCTTTATGAGCCGCTCACGGAGCGGTCACCTGCCGCGAGGTGCAGATGGCACGCGTCTTGTCTCTGGTCTCGTAGTCCCGGGCTGCACGCCAGCTGATGGAGAGGACCCAGTCATCCAGCATGGAGGCCCGGCTGGACGCCATGAAGGAGCTGGCCAAGCTCTCTGCCGACGTGACCTTCGCCACCGAGTTCATCAACATGGACGGCATCGTGGTGCTGACGCGGCTCGTGGAGAGTGGAACCAAGCTCTTGTCCCAGTGAGTATTACTGGGCTCTTGGGAGGATTTCAGAGGCTTCCTTTCCTCCTCTCCGCCGGGCCTCCTGAACTTCCTGGGCACCTTCTAGGTACAGAGCAGCGTGCCGAGCACTCGGGTCTGCGCAGAGAAACCCACGATCACGGTCCTCAATCCCGTAGTAGAGCTGGGCTCTCACAGATGCCGAGTAGGAGTAAGAGCGGGGGCTGCGGGAGTCAGGAAGAGAGAGTCGGTTCATGACACATCTGTTAGTTTACGGAAAATGATTGGCCTGGGGGAGGCGAGGGAGCAGACCGTCCATTATGGAGCAGAACAGGGGTCTGTCTGTAATCACGCCCCTGCTTCCTCCCTTTCCAGTCACATCCCCACTTCATACACGCGTGTGCACACACACACACAGGCCTTCCTCTGCGTTCCTCAACCCCCCACCACCCATCTTCACAACTTTTCGATCTCCCTGCGAGGATGGGAGTGGTGGGGAACCGCGCCATGACCAGCCCAGCAGTGGAGGAACAGATGTTTAGTTGGCCGTCTAGGCCTGTGGAGTCTCAGCTGGCAACTAGTCATGGGCATTTAAGTCTCTGATTTTGCAGCTGCACTGAAATCCTGGAACCTTCCACCGCCATTGCCGCTGGCCCGGGACCTCTGCAGTCTGCCGGGAGCACGGCATTTGGTTGGCCTTGGTGTCCTCCTCTTTAAAGTGGGGATGCTGCTTCCGCTGCAGTGTTTGTCACCAGGAGTGTCGTTAATGGGTCCAAATGTGCCTGCCACTGGGAACAGAGTTTGTTAGATCGAGAGCACCGTACGCGTGTGTAAAGGGTTGTGTGTAGAGAGAGGAGGCGCACGGGAGAGGAGACATGGTGATCCCCATCCTCCTTTAGCCCTGCGGTGAGAGCCTCTTGCCCTCGCCCCAGCCCTGTGATGTTAACGCGGTGAGATTAACGCAGCGTTACAGAGGAGGGACTTCAAGGTTGAAAAGGTAACACGTGCACAGTTAGTAAACAGTGGAACAGGATGGAACCCGGGTCTGAAGTTTGCACCCCCTGTCCTGCACTCTGCTGCCTCTTGGCCTTGAACGTGGGCTGTGAGCTCCCTTGGGTACCCCCGCCAAGTGTTGGGGCTGACCAAGGTCTGATAGCTTTCTTGGTTTGGGAAGGGGATGAGCGATTACGCTTCCCCGAGACGAGGCAGTACGGGGAGGAGAGCCTGGGACACCTGAAGCCACAGCACCCTTGCCCAGCGACAGGCAGACACCTGGACGGCATCTGCCACACACCTGGTGCTTGTAACCACACCCCCTGACCCTCGTCTGGTGCCGACGCTGGAACTGTCCCCTGTTGCGGCTGCCGCCGCACCTGTGTTCCCTGGTTCTGAATCTTTGTATGAAGTTGTGTGTGTTTTGTTTATGTCTCAGCTACAGTGAGATGCTGGCATTCACCTTGACCGCCTTCTTAGAGCTCATGGACCACGGCATTGTCTCCTGGGACATGGTTTCAATCACCTTCATCAAGCAGGTGAGGCCTCCAGCCTTCCGTCTTCCCCTCCCTGTTCAGTGGCCCCTTGTCCTCTAGGTTCATACGGAGAGATGCAGGTGACACCGCCGTGCTGCTGGCGGTTGGCTTTCTATCCCCGAGGCCCCATTTTTTTATCCTCACGCTCGGGCCTTCCTGGAGCTCCTGAGAGAATTCCTTCATCGCCCTCGAAGAAGGAAATGGGCTCTCGGAACTGGATGTGGCCAGAGTGGGAAGTGGTTGTCAGCAAGTCTTGGGACGACAGCAGCCAGCCGGCCAGCGAGCCCAGCATGTCTGACCTGCTTCCTGAGCGCTCCCTTCTCTTTGGATACGCGTGTTCATTTCTTTTGGCTTCTCTGTAGCAGTCTGCCTTCTGTTGGCAGATCTGCAGGGCAGCCGGGCTGGACTGTTGAATCCAACTGGGTGCCCGGGAGGGTACGCTTTTGCTTTCCTTTCTTCTATAGGAAGGGGCAGTGTCAATTCCAGCAATTGAACTAAAACCAACGAGTAATCTGTCTGCTGGCCTAGAATCACACCTATCATTGGCTTGGGACGTTGGGAACTTCCCGACACTGGAGATATTTAGGCATAAGTGAAATGGGCATGTGTCGATGATAATGATGGGGAATACTTAGATTACAAGACTTTGAGGCCTTCCTGCCTCTGAGTCCCTGCTGTCCTGCATGTGTGTAGGGCACAGTGTGTGCATCAGGAGAAGGGTTCGTGGAGATAAAAGGAGGTCCCAGTTTCAGTAAGAGGCTATGCTTTCTACACCCCACTCTCCCAGCCTGAACCCTCATTCTGAAAACAAAGGATCGAGCCCTTAGATTTTGAGGAAACACAGGTGACTGGATGCTGTCGTTTGAAATTGAATTGTGCACGCCTAGGGACCATGCCAAGGTGACCATCAACCAGACACCACTGTCTACATGGGGACAGCTGCCCCACTGTGGGCAGCATACCAGGGGGCGGGGGGGGAGCCTTCGCGGGCTAACCTCAGACTCGCGCCGTCCAGCACTCCCGGGCCCGGGGCCCCCTGACCGATCTGGCCCTCGCTGGCTGTAGATTGCAGGATACGTGAGCCAGCCCATGGTGGACGTGTCAATCCTTCAGAGGTCCCTGGCCATCTTGGAGAGCATGGTCTTGAACAGCCAGAGCCTGTACCAGAAGATAGCAGAGGAAATCACCGTGGGACAGCTCATCTCTCACCTCCAGGTGTGAGTAAGAGACCCCGCCCCGCCCCCCCCACCTCGCCTCTCATTCTCTGTACGTCTCCCAGTCCTTCCCCTTTGCTTGCAGTCCGGGCCACTGGCCTGCGTGTTCACTCGCTCATCAGCACTTTCACACCATGCCGGCTCGCTCCCAGGACTGGGACCCAATCGTGTCACGCTCCTGCCGAAAGTGAAGTTTTCCCGGCCTCCTGTACCACCGTGTACCAGACAAAATTAGATGCTCTCTCCTCTGTGGGCCAGATAGTCTCCATTTGTACCTATGATAATTATAGAAAATCCTGTTTTTGTTATCTGCTTTCCATTTTAAACTTTGCGCCCTCAGGGAAGAGGGACCAGTCATTTTTGGATCCCTTGCTTTGGTTTAAGTAGAATTCAATTAATAATTGAGGAAGAACACTTAGCAAACTAGCAGTGTGCTGTCAGTGGGGGAGGGGTAGCAAAAACAATTGTGTAGGGCATGAGTTCGGGCCTTCCATTCAGATCCAGGCTCCGCTGCGTCCTAACTAGGTCTTGGCCTTCGGCATGTCACCTTGTCTCGTCTGGTCTCCATTTCCTCAGGTCGAGGCTGGGGTTCATCCTCCCCCTTACTCGGACTTGTGAGGATCAAAGGAGATAAAAGGCCTAGCATAGTGGCCAGCACAGGATAGGTGTGTCATGGAGGAGGTTTTTGCTCTTGTTTGTTTTCAAAGAAGCTTATCTCATCCTAAACCATTTTATCAAATGGTAAAACCAGAAGACAGATGAGCCCTTTGGAGCCCTGTTCCTCTCCTCCCTGTTCTTTGTACTCCACTCTAACCCTGTTTAAGGGGGCTGGACTCCCCAAAACAAGGTGGTACTGCTCACTCCTTTCTGACTCTTGCTCCCTTGTAGCGTTTCGGGCACGGACAGAATGCCGACGCGATGCCCTGTCAGTTCCCGGGGAAGCCAGAGCTCCCAGCTTTGCTTATTTCTAGCAGCCGTGTCTTCGTTCAGCTGAGCCCCCCCCCCCCCCGCCAGCAGCTCTCATGTCTCCTTGTCACTTCTAAGGAATTCTTCAGTCTCAGTTTTCATACCCCAAAGCCAAAAGGTTGTTTGAAGTGAAGGGAACATTATAAACTCCAGATGGAGAGTTCTGATTGTCCAGACGTCAGACATACCTCTCTGTTTCTTTGCTTCTGAATCAGGAATGACCCAGTTGCGTCCCCAAGGATGATAGAGGACAATGGCATTTCTTAGGGCTCAGTCCGTGAATATTTTCAGCCCGTAGCTCCTACCAGAACTTATGTCCTCTGTTGTATGGGCTGAGAGACACTTAGTGCCCTCCATGAGACCTCCAGGATCCGCCCCCCACCTGAGCAGGAAGTCTGTTAGCCCATCTAAGAAGAGAGCCACGGAATGCACCCCCAGTGTGGCATGTGGAGACATCTTGCCAAGTGCCAGGCTTGTAAGATTCCAGAGAACCGTTGTAGTTAATTGGTTTGTATTAAAATGAAATAAGTTTAGGGGCGCCTGGGCGGCTCAGTCGGTTGAGCACCCGACTTGATTTTGGCTCCGATCATGATTCCAGGGTCATGGGATCGGGCCCTGCGTTGGGCTCTGCACTGAGCGTGGAGCCTGCTTAAGAGTCTCTCTCTCCCTCTGCCCCTCCCCAGCTTGCTCTCTCTCTCTCTCTCTCTCTCTCCCCCTCCCTCTCTCCAAAATAAAAAATGAACAAAATGAAGTAAGTTTGTGGTTGGAGACTTTGAAAATACAGAAAAGCGCAAAGAGTAAATCCTTTTCCCATCTTTCCACCTCCGGACATAACTTACGTTCACATTAGATCGACTGGCCAGCTAGTCTTTGTTTCTATGTATGTTTGTTTTTTTTAACAAAACCGGGAGCTTACTCCACACGCTTTGTGCACCTTGACGTTTTTATGAAATAAGATCTCTTGAATGTTTCCCCGTGTTAAAGATTCTTCGCACAGGGTGGTTCTAAATCTTTTTTGCATGCCGTATGCCTTTGAACATTCAGTAACAGTTATAGACTCTCTCCTCCTCGGAGAAAATAACAACCAACTGCAGTAGTCAACCAACTGCACGGAATAATTTCTGCACCATTTCTGGGGGTTACAGACACTCCAAACCCAACCCCGAATCCCGCGTGCAGAACCATTATGACATGATTTTCATGGTGACCGCCGACTCTAACGTGTATAAACAGAGTTGCGACCGTGAACATTTGGATTATTCACCATTCTTTCTTTTTTTTAACAGTACTTGAACGAAACCCTTTGCCAGTACACCTCGCCCAACTCTCTGATTGCTGTCTTTGGATAAATTGCTATTCGGGGAGTGGCCGGGTCACGGAGTGTGCCCACTCTTAAGGCTTTTGAGGCTTTGCCCTGGATGATTATTTGATTGCCACCTGCGAGCGGCTGCTCTAAACCCCCCAGGCTGCTCTCGCTGGTCAGTCTTCTAATGTCCCTGTGTCCTCTTTCTCCACTGGCACAGCTCCAACCAGGAGATTCAGACCTACGCCATCGCACTGATTAACGCGCTTTTCCTGAAGGCTCCTGAAGACAAGCGACAGGTCTGTGGCCGCCTTTCCAAGCTTTTCATCCGGGCTCTTCCCGGAGAAGAATTGTCATCCACCCACCCTTTGCTGCGCGGAGAGCAGAAACGCAGCCATTTGCCCCCAGGGGTCCCTTCCTCCTGTCCCTCTGTGTCAGGGCCCCTACTTCCAGGGAAGAACTAAGAGGGGCCCCGGCGGGTCTTGGGTCAGAACAGGGGCCTGCAAACTTTCTCCTCTAAAGGGCCCGAGAGTAGATATTTCTTGCTCTGTGGGCCGATGGTCTGTGTGGCAGCTGTCCCATTTGTCATTATAGCCAGAGTAGCCTCAGACAGTAGGAAAACAAATGGGTGTGGCTGTCTTCCAGAAAGATCTTATATACACAACTTGAGGACAAGCCCAGTTCGTTCTTAGTTGCTAACCCTGGCTTAGAGGGTCAGGAAGAAGGGAGAGGAGACCCTCCAGGCATCACTGTCAAGTCTAAGGAGACCAAAACAAAGGAGACCCTTACTTAAGGAAGCAAGGGGTAGGGGGGCCTCGCACAGAGTTTCGTGTATAAAGACCCTCTGGCCCCGATTCTAAGCTGCTTTCTTCCCCTGCTCATTAGCTGTGTGACATGATGCAGATCGCTCTGCTTCTCTGAACCCCAGTTTCCTCATCTGTAATATGGGAGCAGCAGCATCTGCCCTGTTTACTTCACGGGGAAGTCCTGAGGAGTGACAAGACCCCTGTCTTACAAGTGAGGGGACCAGCAATCAGCCGGGTGGGAAACAGGCACTGGCCTGAGGCCCGGGCCCTGAGGCTAAGTGCTCTTCCAGTCCGGCAGGTGCTTTAACCTCTTGGGTCTCCATTTCTCTTTCTGTAAATCTCCAAGGGCCCTTCCAATGCTGACACTCCAGACACCCCCCGGTAAAAGCCCACGTGGTGTTCAGAAGAAGGCCTTTAAAATTCTCTGTCAGCACCGTGGGCTCTAGAGGTTGAAATCCATGTGGGTTCACGTACTGAGCTCTTAGTGGGTTTCAGTGGGAGGCCCAGGAGTGTCTGTGGTTCTGTCTGTCCCTGTCCGTCTTGGATGGCTTCGCTCTGTGACTCTCTTCCTTCCTGGTCCAGTTTTGAATGTAAGCTCATTCTTCCATCTGCTTCTCTCTGTGCTTTTTTGCTTTCTGCCGGCAGGACCAGCACCTTAACCCTCTAGACCTGCCTGTCACTGTAAGTAGCGCTGCCGTGTGGAAAGGGTCCCCGCCCTCTTCCCAGTGGGGAGGTCAGAGCTGGGCAGGAATCTCACGTTCTGGTGCGGGTGTGCAGGGAACTGTGAGACCCAGGGTTCTGGCTGCCGTAGATCTCCGTCGTCAGAGCACCCCGGGGAGTGCTGGAGATGAGCAGTGTTTCTGGGAGGAAGGGATGACCTGCCCTAGGGAATGCTGCCCGCTCTTTATAACCTGCCTTTCCGTGAGTTTGTGGGTCAGCCCCGGGAGATCGGATTCAGATCCTGCTCGGGATGTGCCCTAGACAGTAGGAATTTGACGAGGTTCGGACAGCTGACAGAGGGGAACGGGCATGGCTGCTTCTTGGTTAGAGGTCGGCTTTATGAGGCCAAGAGTTAGGAACCTTCCCCCAGCAGCGCAGGGGAGCCTTGGGTCTGAGGCCGTTACATTCCAGGAGCAGACCACTGCCGCTTACCCGCTTTGCGAGTTGTCCGCAGCAAGGCCGAGTCTCAGGCCGGCCTCCTCTAGCCACCGAAGAAGCTTCTAGGCCGCCTTGTCCTCTGCCAGTGGGTGCGTCAGGGGGTGCAAAGTACAACTTCACGTTCCCGGCAGCGTCAGCTATTTGGAACATGGCTAGAAAGGGAGACGCGAGAGCGAAAGGCCTTTCAGCTCTGAGAAAAACAGCAGTCCTCGCAGATCCCGCTCCATGGGAGAGGCATGACAGTCCCTCAGGCCCAGTGATTTAGAATTATCCATAGAATTAAATTAAGGCAGCAGTTTAGGAAGTGAAGTCATACTAATTAACGTGGTAAGAAGCGATGGCCGAGATTGGAAGGAGGAGACAGAAGAATTATGAAAAGCTGTCCGGAAGATTAAAAGCACAGTGAGCTGGGACCATTTCGTTGAGGGGGAAATAGCTGCACCGTCAAGAGCTCCTCGGGGTATTACAGCGTCACCACACGCTGTTCTTTTTGTTGAAGCCAAGTTTCCTTGGCAATGATTAAATTATAATCGCCGTAGTCCCTTCAAAAATAAAGAAATGTATATGTTTTCAGAGGATTTGGCTAAGAACGGTCACAATAAGGTCCTGAAAAAAGCCTTAAAGCTTTACTCCCTGGAAGACTCATCTATGGAGGATATTTTATTTCCCAGGCGTGCCAAATAAATAAAGTGTGACTGTCAGAATCTGAAGCAAATATAGTAAAAAAGGGTGACCCTATTATGAGAAATTACCCCAAAGCACCGGTCTGCTGTCCTCTAAAGCAGTCAGAAGTGAGTCACAGACTACTCGCTGCTTCGGAGCATCCGCTCCGTGGCTCCACCAGCCAGCGCGGCGCTGGGGGACCCGGGGGGGGGGGGGGAGGGCGGCGGGAGGATGGCGCTGGGACCAAAGCCCTTTCCTCGGTTTGGAGGAGTCCCTTCCGGCCGGCGGTGGGCGTCTGCCTGGAACGGTGCATGGGAACCGTCTCGCTGCTCTGTGCTCTGTATGCATTGTCCATCGCCCCGCA
This sequence comes from Cryptoprocta ferox, assembly GCA_028646485.1. NCBI lineage: Eukaryota > Metazoa > Chordata > Mammalia > Carnivora > Eupleridae > Cryptoprocta > Cryptoprocta ferox. The sequence continues at coordinate 13,581,950 of CM053576.1, forward strand.
TCCTTGTAACACAAGTGTCTCGTCCTGAAGCAGTGTCTGTTCCTCTCCGAGGATGACGTGCTTGAGTGTGTCATTGGGGAGGGACACCCTATGTGACTCAATTGGCATTCCCAGAAAAAAGCGCAAGGGAATTTTCTCAGAGTATAGAATACGTTGGATGGATCCCTGGATATTTTTCCATTTGCCCACTTTTTATTTGAAAGGAGAGAAAATTTAAGAGAAAAAGCCTCAGGGCTATGACCCCACGTTCCTCTTGATAGTTGTCACAGCCGGGCGCCTGCCACCTTGCCTTACGTTTGCTTGTTTTTCCCAATAGGATATGGCCAATGCATTTGCACAGAAGCACCTTCGGTCCATAATCCTGAATGTAAGTCCCCCAAAACGAGCTGTATTCTGTTACTAGTGCTGGCAATTACTACTGTTTCTCTAATAGTATTATTATTGAAATAACTCTCAAGTGGGGAGGGCATTCGGGGAACCTACCGAAAGGTGCTAATAAGCCCTTGTTAAGCTGGGAAGCTTTTTCTTTTTTTTTTTTTTAAACCTTTTTAACATTTATTTATTAATTGAGAGACAGAGCATAAGCTGGGGAGGGGCAGAGAGAGGGGGAGACACAGAACCAGAAGGAGGCTCCAGGCTCTGAGCTGTCAGCACAGAGCCTGACACGGGGCTCAAACTCACAAACCGCGAGATCATGATCTGAGCCGAAGTCAGATGCTTAACCGACTGAGCCACCCAGGTGTCCCAGGGAAGCTTTTTCTTGTAATCCTCTGTAAGCAGAGCTGTCTCTAGGAAGGCGTCCCACCAGGAACTGCAGGACCTCTAAAGAGGTACTGAGGCGATCCAGCTACACTGTTCGTTGCCCTGCAAGTCCAAAATTTTCTCCAGAAGGGATGTGTTCAAATAGGCCCCAAGGAGGAAAGTAATTCAGCTAACACCCGTCAGACCTGAGTTGTGTGGGGCCCCGCTCGGGATCAACAAGACAGTGTGGCGTGTTTGCTCTCAAAGATCCTCCAGTCCAGGAGGTGCTAGAGCAGTGTGCGGTCAGTGGTTCCTTGGGGCTTCACGGTCTGGGGATTTCAGGAGGAGGAGCACTGCCTGCCTTGAAGGAGGTGTCAGGAAGCCTCTAGAGGCATGAGGTCCTGAGGCCGAGCCTCCATCAGCCATCCAGGGAGAAAAAGGAAACCCAGCCGGGACTGGCTGGAATTGGCTGGAACCTAGAAGGAATGCGTGATTGGGTAGAGGATGGGGCTGGAGAGCGAGCGCAGACCAGACCTCGTAGGGCTTCGTCGTTTCCCCAAGCACAGTTGAAGGATTTAATTGGGAGGGTGACATAACCAGGCTGGCATTTAGAAACCTCACGCTAGCAGGTGTGTATGTTTCCTGGGAGTGTATGAGGGAGGAGAGTGGAAGGGGAGGCGGTGAGGAGGGAGGCATCTGGAAAGAGGGCTGGCTCCCTGTTCCCACGCAGGGATGTGGGTGGGAGAGAGCTGGCTGGGGGTGGGGGTGGGAACTGGGGAAGAGGGCGAAAGGGAGGCCATTGTATCCATTGTCAAGCCCAAGGGAACCCCAGGAGACCACAGTGATAGGAACAGAATGAGAAATGAGAAGTCAGGTGTGAGAGGCTTGATCATTCTGAGCACGAACTTCGGAGTCGCCAGCCTCCACGCCACCATTAACCCATCTGCGATCTCGAGCAGTTTACTTAAGTTCGATTTACTTTGATTTGCTCATCTGGGTGGGAGGCCTGACTGGGCTCCTGGATATACAGCGCTTAGCAGGGTGCCTGGCGCGTGGTAAGCGCCCCACTCCCATCGGCAGTTCTTTCACTGAGAACAAGATACAAAGGTGATAGGATTCAAGAAGTGGGCCTTGAGCACTTGCAGAGTCGAGCGATCGGCTGCTCTGAACGTGCGAAGCCCACCAACCTGCACCTCGCGGAACCAGCTCCCGCCCGCTGGCCGTTGCCCTGGCCGTAGCCGCACCGCCACGGAGGGACTGGGGCAGGAGGGACGCCGCTCTGGCCCGCTGCCTGCGAGTGACGCAGAGGGCACGGGCCCCACACGTGCTCGTCCACATTCCCGAGCAGCTGGTTGGACGCCGTCCCCTGCATGTGTGGGAGCGAGGCTAGCCTTGTGACGGAAATTTAATGAATTTCGACGCTTGTTAATTACCAGAATAGGATTAGTTCAGCTCGTTTCTGGACAAACCTCGGGACAAGCGAAGATTCCACCATAGAAGACCATTCAGGGTCAAGGCCCAGGACTTAAATGTTCTGCTACGGAATGGTTAATGCGTGCTCACTGAAGTCCAAGGAGCTCACTGAGTCAGGCCGAAGAGTGTAAGCCTCCAACTACTCAGCAGTCAAGTAAGACATCAGGTCAAAGCTCCTCGGACTGGGGCTGTACCTCTGTGAGCTGGGGCTGGCTGGAGTGATCACCTTCCCGCAGTGATGTCTCTAAGTTTGAGAAAGGGGCATTAAAGTGAATGAAAACCCTATCACATTAACTTTAACCTCTTCTCCAAGTGGTTTTATGAATCACAATCACGGAGAGAGGAGAGGAGGAAGGAAGACGGAGAGCCTGGTAGGGTGGGGAGGAATTGGGGCAGCATAGGGAGGGAGCACAGAGAAGGGAAGAGGCTCAGAGAGGGGGAGCACATAGAAGGGAAGAGGCTGGGGGGGGGCACAACCAGACGTATGGAGGGGGCCAAGGAGACCCTGCGCGATGAGAGGCTGGCGGGGGCGGGGCCATGGCTAAGGTTGGAGAAGGAGGAGCATGGGATGCTCCACTTGAGATGAGCGGGGAGCTGGCAAGAGCCGCAGGCAGCCCCCACGCAGAGGGGGGTGCCCTCAGCACACACACTGATGAGAGGTCAGGAGCAGCACTGTCCGCAGAACCTTCTGCAAGCAGGAGAATGCTGTCCGGAATGGTGGCCACGAGCCGCGTGTGGCTACTGGGCACTTGCAATGTGTCTAGTCATGACTGGGGAGCCAAATTTGTCATTTTTAAAAATTTCAGTTAAAACACCCACGTGTGGCTTGTGGCTGCCGTATTGAGCTGTGCAGATCTAGAGGAACGAAGCGCACCCTGGTGTCACATGTCGGGGAGAGGAAGTCTAGAGCAAGTAGAAATAACAGTGTGAGCCCCTGATTTTGTCTTAAAATGCTGTAGTCGCAATATTAAGAAAGGGATACAGGAAATCAGTTTCCATAGTGGATTTAATTTAACCCAATATATCCGAAATACTATGATTTAAGTGTGTAATCGATAGAAAAATTATTAATGAACTATTTTGCATTTTCTTTTCTCACACTAAGGCGCTGAGATCTAGTGTACATTTTACACTTGCAGCACATCTCAGTTTGGACCCGCCACATTTCAAGTGTTCAACAGCCCCTCGTGGCTGGTGGCTACCAAATCGGACATCACAGACCTCAGAGATTAATCTTGAGCCAGAGTGGGCTCTAGAGTTACAGAACTCTAGAGCAGTGCTGTCTGCTAGGAGTTTCTATGACAACGGAACTGTTTAATATCTATTCTATCATTGGGTGGTAGCCACTAGCCACATCCACCTGTCGAGCTTAAGATGTGGCTAGTGTGACCAACGATCTGAATTTTTAACTTAAGTGAATTTTAACTGATGGCAACACATATGGTGGGTGGCTACCGTATTGGACAGCAGAGTTCCAGAGACACAGAGCTAGACTGATGAGTGAGAGACCGTGGAGGACACAGAGGTAGTGTGTGGGGGAAACTGGGCGAGAGTCTCCTTTGGGTGAAGAGAGACCAAGAACAGCTGGATTGAAGATGGCAGGTGAGACAGAGAAGGAGCAAGAAACACAGGGGAGCAAGCGAGAAAGGGCAGCCTCTGGGAGAGTGAGAGCAGGACCGTGGGAGACAAGAAGCGAGGCATTGGTTTCACCCAAGGGACACAGGGAGAGGTGCATGTAAGACAAAAGTGGGGCGTGAGGAAAGGAGATGGGAGCCTGAAGTGGGGAGGGCATCAGAGGGACAGAGGGAGGCAGTGATGGCCTGAGAGGGCGTGGTGGAGGTCATGGGAAGAGAGGACAGGACAGAGCATAGGGATACAGGGAGGGTCGTGTATACAGAGTGACAGGAAAGAGGGTGGTGGGAGTGTTTGGGGTGGACAGGGAGCATTAGATGCCCCCCTTTGTGTAGGTGTGTCCATACCCTTTGAAGAAAATGACCCTTCCTAAAGCCCACACTCAGTGAGGCCGTCCACAACATTGTACTTTTCTAAGGAAAGACAGAGCGGAGTCCTCCGCACACACCGTCTGTTGTCTTGGATTGAGTGCCCGGGTGGAGGAAGGTCCAGCTGCTGAGCCCTGCATCATAATCTTTTTTTTAAATGAGTTTTAGGGCCGCCTGGGTGGCTCAGTCGGTTAAGTGTCTGACTTTGGCTCAGGTCATGAGATCACGGTTCGTGGGTTCGAGCCCCGCGTCGGGCTCTGTGCTGACAGCCCGGATCCTGGAGCCTGCTTTGGATTCTGTCTCCCTCTCTCTCTCTCTCTGCCCCTCCCCCGCTCAGGCTCTGTTTCTGTCTCAATAATAAATAAAAATTTAAATAAATTTATTTATTTTGAGGGAGGAAGAGAGCATGAGTGGGGGAGGGGCAGAGAGAGAGAATCCCAAGCAGGCTCACAAACTGTGAGATCATGCCCTGAGCTGAAACCAAGAGTCGGAAGCTTAACCAACTGAGCCACCCAGGCGCCCCGCCCTGCATCACGATCTTAGCCGGATGCCTCCCTCATCTTTGGGTACAGCCTCCGCCCTTGGTTCCACTTTCCCTGTCCAGGGGGATGCGGACAAAGGGACTGTACCCTTTGGGCCCGCAGTGAATCATCTCAGCCTGAATCAAGCCCTTTCATGCTCCATCCCTTCTAGAACACCAAGTCTGCAAGTTCTGAATATAAGAGAGAACCCTGTTCTCCCCCCCACCCCCCGCCACCCCACCCGGCATACTTTTTCACCAGCATGGATGTGACTCTGCCGCAAAAGAAAATCAGCTCAGCCCTCTGCCCCCCGCCTTTGCTTTTTGCAGCATGTGATCCGAGGGAACCGCCCAATCAAAACTGAGATGGCCCATCAGCTGTATGTGCTGCAAGTCCTGACCTTTAACCTTCTGGAAGAAAGGATGATGACCAAGATGGACCCCAACGACCAGGTGAGTGCTCAGTGGGACAGAGCTCTCCTGGCTTAAATCGTGTGTTGCTGGATGTGGTACGTTCCTCTGTTAGGCCATGCGTTGAGCACCTGCTGTGTTCCCAGAGACTGCACTTGATTGTGTTTGCAGAAATGGTTTGTGTTGCCCTGGGAAACCTGGCTCTGCCTCCTTGCTGTCGCTTCCCTCTGGGCGAGTCTCTGGGCCAAGCCCACCTCTGTCCTGCCAAGGTAGAGGTGATGCCCCTTGGGGATTGATCAGGGGCGCAGGAAAGTCCGACCTGCTCTTTCCTTTCCTTGCTCCCCGGGTTTGCTGATTCACCTGCTGACTGTTTGACTTCTCAGGCTCAAAGAGACATTATATTTGAACTGAGGAGGATCGCATTTGATGCGGAGTCTGACCCTAGCAACGTCCCCGGGAGTGGGACTGAAAAGCGCAAAGCCATGTACACCAAGGACTACAAAATGCTGGGATTTACAGTAAGTTTCCCAAAGCACGGATCCCGGCAGGCCTTCTCCGCTGACAGGAGGTCAGAGACAGAGCCCTGAGAATCCCCCTTCAAAACGGAGGTCCTGGAACAGATCGGGGGTAGCGTGGGGTGGTGGGGGAGGGGCTGACACTTGGTTTGCCTTGGTGATGGCAGGTTACACGTTTCTGTGCAGCATTTGGCCCCGTGGAACAAATCTATCTGTTGGAGGGCCCAGGAGGTCAGTCACGTGGATAAAGAGAGCCCCCCCCGCCAAGCAGCTAGGTTCTTTGAAATGTAGGAGTGGATATTTTGGGATTGGACACAAAGCCTGAGGATGGAATTCATGCAATTAAAGCCTTACCAATCCTTACCATGCACCTGCCTCCTCAGCGCACTGTGTGCCGGGCTCTGGGGAGATGGGATGCGTCAGCACGGTCAGGGTCGGGGGCTCTCAGTCTCGTAGAGGTGGTGGGAAGGAAGGAGGCGAGCACAAGAGCTAGACTCGGGCTACGGAATCTCAGATCGGGTTTCTTTATTTCCCCAGAACCACATCAACCCAGCGATGGACTTCACCCAGACCCCTCCTGGAATGCTGGCCTTGGACAACATGCTGTACTTGGCTAAAGTCCATCAGGACACCTACATCCGGGTAACGGCTGGGGGCCAGCTGGCTCAGCCCTGCTACACCTCTTGCCTCCCTAATGCCCCCCCTCCCTCTGTCCTTGCAGATCGTCCTGGAGAACAGCAGCCGAGAGGACAAACACGAGTGCCCCTTCGGCCGCAGCGCCATCGAGCTCACCAGGATGCTCTGTGAGATCCTGCAGGTTGGGGAACTGCGTAAGTCCCTGCCACTGCGAAGTCAGAGCCCCGGGGGCCTCGAGGTTATGAAATTAGGGGTCAGTGGGACCCGAGAGTTGCTGTGCTTAGTTTTGGTCATCGGTGTGGGAGCTGTGCTCCGACGTACGCTCGTCTCTGGGAATCGAGGCTGCTGCCTCGTTTGAGCTGGTGGTTTGAACTATTTGGGAGTGGCGCCACCATCCATTTGCCCCTCCCCGGGTGTGAGGCTGGCGGAGCCTGTGAGGGGCAGGGAGAGAGCACCCTGGAGAAGGAAGCGAAGGAAGTCGAGCAGGGCTCGTCTCACACTCCTCATTCGCGCTGGCCTTGCTCTACTTTGTTCCTTGGGACGTCGGGGCACCGGATCCACCGTTCTGAGTGCGAGTGCCCAGCTTCTCCTTCCTGTTTCTCTTCCTCTGTAGCAAACGAGGGCCGCAACGACTACCACCCGATGTTCTTTACCCATGACCGGGCGTTTGAGGAGCTCTTTGGGATCTGCATCCAGCTCTTGAATAAGACCTGGAAGGAGATGAGGGCGACAGCCGAGGACTTCAACAAGGTCGGTGTCCCCGAGCTCTGATGCCCATGGGCTGCCTGACAATCTGTGACCAGGGGCCAGAGCCTGGGGAAGTCCTGAGCTGGGAAACCCGCTTGGTCAGCCTCACTGGGTCACAAGACGAGCATGAGAGAGCCTTGGGTCCCTCTGCTTGTGCTTCTGCTATAGCCTGGAGCAGGGACTGGCCCCTCAGCGCCCTGGGCCCCTCTTTACCCAGTGGAGGCAGGACTCGCCCGCCTGTCTTCCATGGAGGACAGTAGGCTAAGCCCGACAGTAATGGCCGTGGCTTTGTGTACAGGCACTGGTGCAGTTGGGGATAGCAGGGAGGGTGGGAGTGGACCTGCACGGTACGCGTGGTCTGGCTACCCACTCAGTACTCGTTCCTGAGGCCCACCAAGTACCCACTCTCTGTCGCGCACTGCTGGGCCCTCCAAAGCTAGAATAATCTAGAAACTGCTCCTCTCATTGTAAAAAAAACTTGCACAGTATAAGGAGGAGAACGTTCTCTATAATTGCACCCCCCAGTGACGGCTGTTTTTATGTTTCCCTCTAGGCTTCTTTTCTCCTACAGACTTTGCCCTGCAAAGTGGCAGAGTTGCCGGACGTGCAATGTGGTGGCCCGTTTCTTCTTTACCTATCGTTTTAGGGGATCTTACCCATCTTTTGAGCCCACTGCAGTGTGCCAAGCCCTGTGCATCCATATCGCATCTCCTCCTACTCCAGGCAGCATATACCTGGAAATGTGTCTGCCTTTCTCATGTTTTAAAGATGAGTGGTGGGCGGGGGGCGCTGTGGACAGTAAGCAATTTGCTCAAGGAGCAGATTAAGAGATGGGGTCAGGATCTGAGCCCATTTCTCTCCGACTCCAAAACCTGTGCATCTGTCACCAGGAGGCATTTGTCCCAAGGGGCCGTCTGAGAAGGTGTGCCAGCGGGACCTGTAGTGCCCCCTGGGGCTCGGGCAGAGCCGGGCTGCCCGGTGAACCGGCCGGGCCCCTCGCCATCCTCCTTCCTTCCCTTTCAGGTCATGCAGGTGGTTCGAGAGCAGATCACCCGAGCTTTGCCTTCCAAACCCAGCTCTCTGGATCAGTTCAAGAGCAAACTGCGTAGCCTGAGCTACTCCGAGATCCTGCGGCTGCGCCAGTCCGAGCGGATGAGTCAGGACGACTTCCAGTCCCCGCCCATCGTGTAAGTGCCGCCGGGTGGGCTGGGGGGAGGCGCCACCAGCCGGGCAGTCCCTCCACCTCCCCTTGCTCCGGTGGTGTGTGTCCCCGCAGGGAGCTGAGGGAGAAGATCCAACCCGAGATCCTTGAGCTCATCAAGCAGCAGCGCCTGAACCGGCTCTGTGAGGGCAGCAGCTTCCGGAAGATTGGGAACCGCCGAAGGCAAGGTGAGGGGGGCCTGGGCCCCTGGGCTGCTCCTTCCTGCTCAGAGTCAGCACCCTGGGGAGGGGGCCTGCTGGACAGGGGACAGGTCATTGTTTCCCCCTCTGTGTGCCCAGGCCTTTCCCAGAAGCGTCCTTGGTCACTTGTTTGTCTTCCCTTATGTCGCAGAGCGTTTCTGGTACTGCCGCTTGGCCCTAAACCACAAGGTCCTGCACTATGGTGACTTGGACGACAACCCTCAAGGGGAAGTGACATTTGAATCCCTGCAGGAGAAAAGTAGGTTCATTTCTCTGTTGATGTGTCACAGTAGCTGGACCCAATGTCAGGAGTCCGCGTTCTAGTCCTGGCCATTTCCGGCCGATTGTCTGGTCATGGGCCACTTGTCTCTCTGGACCCGTCGCCTCCTCTGTCAGAGGTCGTCTCTACCTGGGCTACCTCCCAGGGCTATTGGGAGAATTCCGTGAGATGGCTGATGTGAATGGGCTTTGCAGATTGTCATGGGTGATACAGGACTCTGGTGAAAGGCGGTGTTAACGAGCCGGAGCTCAGAAGCCAGATTGCTGTGTTCAAATCCTAGCTTTGCAGTTAATTCTCATTAACTGCAAGTTAATTCTCACCTCCGCCTTGGTTTCTTGTGCAAAACTGGAGTAATAGGCACATTTCCTTCGTAAGGGGACTGAATGAGTCATGTACGTAAATCACCTACAGCATCGCCTGGCTGGTAGTAAGCACAGCTGTTCGCTCTGTTGGCCTTGTCCTCTGAGGCCCCAGACCTTCGGGGAGACCATCCCACAGCCCTGACTGACCCCCCAGTCAGATCTGGCACAGCCCAGCGGGCCGTGGCGCACGGGGAGGGACCGTGGAGGAGGAAACAACACAAGGCCATTCTCTCTAGAGCGCTGTGGTCCCGGGGCTGGGGCTCCCCCTCCCACACTGATGCAGAGACCCATTTACAGCCTAAATCTTCCAGACTAACTCTCTTCATTTACCAGTTCCTGTTGCAGACATTAAGGCCATTGTCACCGGGAAAGATTGCCCGCACATGAAGGAGAAGAGCGCTCTGAAACAGAACAAGGTGAGTGGAATGGCTGTCCTGCGGGGGTCACTCTCACTGGGACAGTGCAGTCAGCGGTAGCCGCCGTCCCACAGCACACTCCTCCGCGCACTGTCTCCTGCTGAGTTGTTCCTACAGGTCTTGTTAGGAACAGAACAAAAACAGATAGAAACCCCCCCCTCCACACACATACACACACGCATCACCCAGCCTCAACAACCTTGACAGGTCCTAGCTATCCACTTATTACATTATTTTGAAGAAAAGCTCGGGGCGCCTGGGGGGCTCAGTCGGTTAAGCGTCCGACTTCGGCTCAGGTCATGATCTCGCGGTCAGTGAGTTCGAGCCCCGCGTTGGGCTCTGTGCTGACAGCTCACAGCCTGGAGCCTGCTTCTCATTCTGTGTCTCCCTCTCTCTCTGCCCCTCCCCCGCTCATGTTCTGTCTCTCTCTCTCAAAAATAAACAAACACTAAAAAAAAAAAAGAAAGAAAAGCTCAAGTCATACTGTGCTTTCCTTTTAAATGTGTAACATAATCACCATACCATTATCACACCTGAAAAGAAATAAAAAGTTGTTATTTAATATCAGATATTCCATAGATGCTTGCATTGTCTTACAAATAGCATAATTTCTCTATGTAAAAACATACAAACGTTGACGCTTGCACACATAGGCGTCCTCACACCCGTTCTGTTCGCTAAATCAGAATCCAAACAGGGTCCGCCCGTTGTGATTATTCTTTTTAAGTTCTTTGATTGCAAAGTTCCTCTCTAGCTTCTGCATCTTTGTTTTACTCTTTGCCGTTTATCAGTGGAAGAAACCAGGTTGCTTGTTCGGTAGTTTCCCAGAGTCTGAAATTTGCTGATTGTCTCCCCACGGTATAGTTTAACTTGTCCCTCCGTCCCAGATCTGCACGCTGGTGGAGACACCTAGGGGAAGGCTCATTCCAGTTCAGGTTTGACCCTCTTTTTTTTTTTTTTTCCAGCAAGACTACTTCCTAGGTGGCATTATGTTCTATCAAGAGACACATGATGCATGATTGTCTCTCTTTTTTGTGATGTTAGCAGACTGTTGGTGCTGAGTGCCTCATTCCACCGGTAAATTAATATTTGCAGTCCTTCCTTTTCCTTTATGAGCTGAACTGCTTCTCCAAAGAGAAACTTACCGGCATCTACTCTGGTTTCCCAGTGGTCCACTTTACATAAGAAAGGAAGAGAAGTGCTTGATTCTTTCCTTTTATAAAAGTACTTACTTTTAAAACAAAGAGCTGGTTCTCTCGTATCATCTAACAGTGACCGATTTTGTGTATGTGTTTTGTTAGTATTACTGTGAACCCTTAGACTTAAGCAGATGATATTTGTTCCACTCCATTGCAGTTGTGTTGCCGATGCCTAAATTCTCCCATCTTTGGCCACGGTTTGTTACCACCGTGGTGGTTTTAAACGGTTCAGACTCAGGTGCCTGGGTGGCTCAGTCATTTAAGCATCCGACTTTGGCTCAGGTCATGATCTCGAGGTTCATGAGTTCGAGCCCCACGTTGGACTCTGTGCTGACAGCTCGGGGCCGGGAGCCTGCTTCAGATTCTGTGTCTCCTTCTCTCTCTCTGCCCCTCCCCTGCTCACGCTCTGTCTCTCTCTCAAAAAGAAATTAACATAAAAAAAAAACCCTAAAAAAAATCAAGTTTAAAAAAAACTGTTAAGACTTTCAGTTTGATCACCAACACATATAACCGAAGGTGATCTAGAGTCATGGACTCTGACATTCGGGGGTTCTGAGCATTGAGAAATGATTTTTCTCCATTGTTAGAAGCATCCCCCCATCTTAGGCGTGATGCGGGCGGGGAGTCTCAGCCACACTTGGGCACGCACCCTGGGGCCTGACGACACCACCTCCGGATCAGCACATTCAGCGATGGGGCCAAGTGACTAGGACTTCGGCCACGACCTTGGTGCGCTAAGCCCAGGCCATCCCATTGCTCCACGTAACTAAAATCCTTTCTCCTTCAGGAGGTGTTGGAGTTGGCCTTCTCCATCCTCTATGACCCTGATGAGACCTTAAACTTCATCGCCCCCAACAAGTATGAGGTGAGCAGCATGGAGCCGCTTTGGACAGCGGAGCCCTCTCTGTGACGCTTCAGTTGCCAGGGAGGAGTGGGCAGAGCAGGGACGTCCCCCAAAGGCAGGGGAGCACAGCATGTCACGAAGGCCTTTTGGCACCGAGGACCTGCCAGGCTTGGGTTCGTCCATCTGCATTGGGCTCCCTGGGTAGTGCTTCAGCAGTAGCCCCCAGTTGTCATTAGAAAGACAGGGTCACCAGGGGATAACTTAACCTGTCTGGACCAGGAAAAGTCTCCCCGTTTTAGGTCTCTGCGTGGCCACCTGCCCAAGCAAACCTGACAGGTCCTTCCTCCTCAGGGCTGCCGGACACCCGTGGTGAGGGGTCTGGGCTGGGCTCTGGGGCCGGACAGACCCGGTCCTGCTGACGCAGGGCTCCCCGCTCGGCACCGGAAGATACCGCATGTGAAATGAGTCACTGTGGTTGAGCCCTGCATGTCTGCTGAGCTCCGGGGGCATCAGAGGGAACTAGAGGTGGGGCTTCTGGAAGAAGAGACGCTTAGGCAGGCCCTGAGCTGCCGGTGGCATTCTGTTGGGAAGAAATGAAGAACTAGCAGGTGGGGAGACAGGTGAACAAAGACGTGGAAGAAGACCTAACAGATGGAGTTAGAGAGGGACGAGTCGAGAACTCTATTATTCCTGCTTACCGTGAGACCCTCAAGTTCAGTTTCTCTAGCACCTATTTTTAACACTGGTTGGCTGGGCTTTTTTTTTTTTTTTTAATTTACTTTTTTTGAAACAGAATTGAGATCCTACAGTGATTCCTTCTGTATCTTGCTTTTCTCACCTAATATGTATGCCCCCACCCCACCCTCGCCATTACTAATTTCATGGGTAGTTTCAGGTATAGCTGATGCCCCAGGACTCTGGTCTCGTTTTGCTGTATCCACTCGCTGCATTTGTAGAAATCAGATTTCGGGGCACCTGGCTGGCTCGGTCGGAGAAGCGTGCTACTCTTGATCTTGGGGTCACAGGTTTGAGCCCCACATGGGGTACAGAGATTACTTACATAAACAAAACTTTTTTTAAAAAAAAAAATCATGTTTCAAGGGCACCAGAGTGGCTCAGTCGGTTAAGTCCTGACTCTTGGTTTTGGCTCACGTCATGATCTCATGGTTTGTGAGTTTTAGCCCCGCATCAGGCTCTGCACGGACAGTGCGAAGCCTGCTTGGGATTCTCTCTCTCTCCCTCTCTCTCTCTCTCTCTCTCTCTGCCCTTCCCATACTCTCTCTCTCTCTCTCTCAAAATAAATTTTAAAAACTTCTAAAAATTATATTTCAAAAACAAAAATAAATCCTATTTCAGATCATCTTAGGAAGCTTAAACGTAAATCCCTCCTCAAAGCCAAAAGGTTTCTTTGAGAAAGCGAACGATCACCTCCCAGTCTGTCTTTGCTCTTGTCCCCAATCGGTTTTGCCTATGGTAAGTAGGGCCAAAGGAGACTAGTAGGGGTCCTCAGCACAGCGACCTTGGCAGGACCTCCTGCTGACCAGGGGCCACTGTGTGACGTTTCACAACTTGCTCCCCACAGTACTGCATTTGGATTGATGGGCTCAGCGCCCTCCTGGGGAAGGACATGTCCAGCGAGCTGACCAAGAGTGACCTGGACACCCTGCTGAGCATGGAGATGAAGCTTCGGCTGCTGGACCTGGAGAACATCCAGATTCCGGAGGCACCCCCGCCAGTGCCCAAGGAGCCCAGCAGCTATGACTTTGTCTATCACTACGGCTGAGCCTGGAGCCAGGCTCCGTGGTCCCCACGGAGGGATCTGGGCCCAGGAGAAACACCTGCAGTCTGGTGCCTTGTCGTTTGCTTGTACAGAATCTGTAGTGACCATGGTGGCCAGTAAATGCCAGCCGCTCCTCACACTCACCTCGGACCGCCTAGAGCCTCCTCTCGGCCCCTGCCCGCTCTGAGTCATGAAGGCAGGGGTGCTCTGCCCTCCCTGTCTCACCACGGAGCCGGGGATCAGAGCAGGAGGCGTGAACAGTCCCGGCCAGGGACTGCTCGGCTGGAGTTAACGAGAGTCCCTCACCTTTCCTTCCTGAGCCCGCTCTCCGGCTGGCTGGATCCCCTTGTGGGCAAGCGCTAGCCCCAGAAAGGCTGCCTGCGGAGGACAGACGCTCCGGGCGTGTTGAGAGCCTCAGACCGCCGGTGGGTGACCCGTGCCTGTGTCTCCGATCCAAGTGGAGGCCTCGGCCTTTGCTTGGTAGATGCTTTGCCCTTGCTTTTGTCGCCTTCGTGAGGGCTCACTCCGGCCTGGTTCTCTGCTGCCGCCGAGGTGTGGCTCTAGCCGAGGCGTGGCTCTAACGTCTCTGGTCTCCGGAGCCACCAGATCTCTCCTGCCCTCACGGGTGTCTGGGCAGATGGAACATTCTGTCTACAAGCTCTCAGCCTCACATCCTGGCAAGTCAAAGACGCGCGAGCTAAGTCCTTTCCTCCAGTCTCAAAGAGTGCTGCGGGGAGAGCCCGGATGAGGCCTGGGCCGAGGCTGGCGAGGCCACTAGGGTCCACTCCCTTCCCCTGACATCTTCCTTTGTTTCCTTCCTCGGAGAGAAAGCTCCCACCTCACCTGAATTGCAGCCCCGTCCACCCTGCTTTCCTTTGGCCTCCCCGACCTCAGGAAGTTTGGCCTCCCCTTCCCCCTTGTCCCAGTGTTGTGGTTTCTGCCATTGGCCATGATTTCAGGGAGCTTAGCTGAGGCCACAGCTGTGCCAATGGGGCTTCGCTGTGCTGTGGCACCGGTAAACCACACGCTCAGCCTCTCTCCTTGGACCTGTGAACACAGTGGCATTCCGTATTGGTAGCCTGGAATGGTAGGTAATGCCCCACGAAGACTGTACTATATATTTTCTTTACTATAGGCCATACTTATACAGACGTGTATATATATTTATATTAGATCTACCTATCCTCGGATGGAACGTTGGAAGGAAAAGAAAACTGAAGGCTCCCCCTAAAAAAAAAAAAAAAAAAAAAAAAGCCACTTCCCGTTGTGAGCCAAGAGAGTGACCCGAGAGCGGCCAGGAGCTTCCTGTCGGTAACCATGTTTTCAATAAATACTCTTTCATGTACAAACTGTGATACCTGTTAACAGCTGCGTCTCTGCACTTGGCTGTCTGCCCAAGGGAGCGTTCACCTCGACAGGCCTTCATTTCATTGTGTCTGGGAGACCTTGGAGAACTCCAGCCGGAGCCCTCAGCTGGCCTCCGCCGGCCCCCTCCTCCTTTCAAACAGCTCTGCCCTCACCGTGTGTGTGCGCGTGCACGCACACACACACACGCTTCCACAGTTGAGGGTGCACTCAGATTGTTGCACCAGAACAAAGTGTTTTCTGCCCAGGCGTGCCAGGCACAGCAGGGAAAGGCATACTGCACACCCCCGTGAACACAACCTCCTCTTCTCCCTGCCAGGGACACAGCCAGGGAGCAGCTCAAATCCTTGTGACTTACAAAGAAGACACGTTCTTCACCCTGTGCGTTGCCGGTGCTCAGTGCCCAACCTTCCAGCTGGTGTTGGAGGCTGTTGCTCCAAAACTCAGCCTTGGTAGCTGGGAGGCCTGAATGAGGGTGGTGATGAAAATAGATATTTTCTCTTCCCTGTGGGAAGGGGGCGAGGACAAGCTCGCTCCAAAGGCACAGAAAGTGCATGCAGCACAGGCCTTTAGAACTAACTATGGCCAAGACCTTGGGCAGTGACGGGTGCCATTGTCAGTGCTTGGAACCAGTGCCTGCGTGATGCCCACTGGCAGTGGCTGGGAGCGGCAGTGGTTTGCATAATGCGCTGCTTACGCTCCGGTCTTGAGCCTTCTTTTCAGAGGGGCCAGGGAGGCCAGCTGAGTCACAGACAAGGATTCATGCTTGCAGCCAGCGTTAAAACAGAGCCGAGGGGGCACTGGGAAGAGAGGGCAAAGAGCCCTAAACTGGGCCTCAGTCTGCGACCCTAGCCCGCCCCAGACTCTGCCTCTTCTAATCCATCCTGCAAGATGAGTGAGATCTGAACTCCCTAGTTGGCATGTTTGAGACCACTGCAACCTGCCCTTTAGCTATGTTTCCAACCATAGCTTTTGTTAATTCTCCTCATAAACAACTGGGCTTCAAGCCAGGCTCCAGCCTTCCCCTCTCCTATTTCCTGTGCCCAGGACATTCCCCACCCCTCCTACTCAACCTATTGAAATTGAGATAATTCTTAGAAAATTTCAGGCAGGGGACGCCTGGGTGGCTCAGTCGTTGAGCTCTTGATTTTGGCTCAGGTCATGATCTCATGGTTTGTGGGTTTGAGCCCCACCTCAGGGTCCACCTGACAGCACTGAGCCTGCTTAGAGAATTCTCCCCCCACCCTCTCTCAAAATAAACATCCAGAAAAAACAAAAAAGTTTCCAGGGTGCCTGGGAGGCTCAGTCGGTTTAGCATCTGACTCTGGATTTCAGCTCAGGTCATGATCTCCCAGTTCGTTCGTTCGAGCCCTGCATCCTGCTCTGCACTGGCCGTGTGGCGCCTGCTTGGGATTCGTTCTCTCCGCCTCTCTGCCCCTCCCCAGCTTGCTCTCTCTCTAAATAAATAAATAAATAAACTTTAAAAAAAATTTAAGTTTCAGGCACACAAAATGTTTCAGAAATGTTTATTATTTAGATCCCATGGATCTTCTAAGTCCTAAAATTTAATGCCCCTGACTTATCACTCCCCAGCTGACTTGAGCTCTCAGAAGAAAAAGCCCATGAGAGATTTATCTTTGTGGTTCCATGGCTGCCTAGCACAGCACTGGGCTGGAATAAAGTAAATTCATCTGTTGGGCAGAAGTAAACAGGAGGCTCTTTTCTGGCTACCCCCGGTGCGCATGGCTCCCCAGCAGGCACTGGGCTCCAGAACGAGGCCGATTCTTAAGCGCAGGAGACGCGAGCAACCACACCGCGAGGGACTGCTCGGCGAGGGGCTCCAGGGCAAGCCGCGCGGGGCCGCTGCGGATGATGCCGGAGGGCCCACCCCCCGGAGCCCCGCCCCGCCCCGCCGGCGGCAGGTCCCGCCCCTCAGCGGCTTCTGGCGGAAGTACAGCCCCTTCGCACTTCCGGCGGGAGGATCCGGACCGTAGCTGCCGAGGCCGAGGTGAGTGGGCGCGCGGCGGGCCTTGCGCGCGCTCCCGAGGGCGGGGAGGGCCGGCCCGGGCCGGGGAGTTGGGGTCCCGGCCGGGCTGTGCGCGCCGCGGCGCCCCGGGCTCCTGGCCCTCCCGGGCCGCACGGGCCGCGCCGTGGAGGGGCCGGGGCCTCCGCGCGCCCTGCCCGGCCGCCCGCCGCGCGTGCCTCCCCGGCGCTTCCTGCGCCCCGCGCGACGTGCCAGGCGGGACCTGCGCGGACGCGGCCCGGGCCGCCGAGAGGCCGCAGCCCGCGGTGGGGTGGGAGCGCGGGGCGCGCAGTAAACACGTGGGCAAACAGGGCAACGTCAGGGGGTGGGAGGTGCCGGGCGCCCGAGTAGCGGACCCTCGAGGAGGGTTCAGCCGAGCAAAGGTCTAGGGAGGAGGGGACGGCGAGGGCGAAGAAGGGCCCGGGCGTGATGGGTTTGGCGAACGGCCAGGGGCCAGCGTGGCAGGTGCCCGGCGGCGGTGGGAGAGTGAGGCTACGGACACGGGCAGGGGCCAGATGGCGGGAGGGCGTGCCGGGCTTTCTGTGTGTTAAGCCTTCGCTCCCGCTGCCCTGCCCCGTGGACTCCGGCGGGGACACCAGTTCGGAGACTGCCGCAGCCGCTGAGTGAGAGGTCTGCGTGGCTGAGGCCGCCGGCCCCACCGGGGCGAAGACCGCTGGTCCGCAGGGCTGCGGGAGGGGGAGCTCACGGGATAGGATTTGAGGAAGGAGGGAAAGGGTGGTCAGGGATGAGTTCGTTGTCGATTTGGGAGCTTGGGCTTAAGTGACCAGGTGGGCGATGCTGGCGTTTGCTAATGACTGTGCAATAGGCTGGGGGCGCCTTCAGTTTTAGGTATCTGGATCGGAGCTACCAAGGAAACTGTTCGATGTACCAGGCTGGGAGCCGGCAAAAAAGGGTAGGGCAAATGAAAAGGATTTAGAAATCACTGGAATGTCCGTCAGATCGGATGCAATTACTCCCGCGAGAATGAAGAGAAGAGAAGCCAGGGTCCCACACTCAGGCAGCCAACTTTTACAGGTTGGTCGATGAGAAGGAGCCAGCGAAGAAGGCAGGGAGTTCAGAAAAGGAGTCCAAAAAAGCAGGAGACGGTGGTGTGGCAACCAAGACAAGGTTTTCCCAGGAGGAGGTGGTCAGTTGTGCAAGGTGCTGATGAAAATAGAGACTTGGTCCCCGGAGGGGCAGCAAGGCGGAGGGTGTGGTGCCTCGGTGGAGCAGTGGGGACAGCTGTGTACAGCCCCCTCGGGGAGTTTGTTGTAAAGGAGCCGGGAGGGGGTGTAAGCCCCTGGCACAAGCCAGCATCAGGTTTTGGACCTGCTGCCGAGCCGTTGACTCCTCCCCCAAGAGGCAGGTGAGTTTATCCTCCTTCCCTGTTGAGGAGACTGAGGTCCAGAGTTTGGGTAATTCAGAGTCCATGAAGTAGTAGAGGAGCCAGGCCTGGACCCCGGGGCCTTCTCCCTCCAGGCCTACACTTGGAAGCGCTAAACTCCACGGCCCGTGTCAGGGCCACAGAGATTGAGGAGACCCAGGCGCTACGATGCTCCCCTGGTGTGGCTGCTGCTCCCAGCCAGGCTGCCCCCTGGGGGAAAAGCAAGGCAGATACAGAATTCCTTTCTTGGCAACTGTGATTTGAAAAAGAGCATTTGCCCCTTTAAGGCTGGTTTCCCTTATCGTGAAAGAAAGGTGGGGACTTTATCAGTTACATATCTGGATCTCCAACGCTGGGTACACAGTGGCGCTTAATACACGCACATTGAGTAAGTGGCCAGATGATTTCCGAGAGCCCTTCTGGCTAAAGTCTGATTCTGTGTTTGGGGTCAGGTGGCTGACAGTAAGAGAATGAGTGTTGTTCACTTGGAGACCGTGCTTGCGGGCCGGGGCAGTCATGGGGACTTTTGGGAGGTGGGGGACCCGGACTGGCTGAAGGAAGGGAGGCTGTGAATGGGACGGGGAGATGGGGTGCACAGATTGCAGCGTTGAAACAGGAACTGCACCAAAAGCAGAAGATGTAAGAAGTTGACTCATGGAACTGTGCAGACTGCCCTGGCTTGGGAGCCATGGGTGGGAACCCCCGGGGAGCACGTGCTAGAAGGTACAATGCCCTGTGGTTGCCTGTGTGCTGGAAGCAGGCGTGTTCTCAGCAGGGAGCGGTTTTGCCCACCCACCCCACCGCCCCATGACCTCTGGCCATGTCTGGAGACATTTTTGATTGTCGCAGCTGGGGACAAGGACTGTTACGGGCATCTAGTAGATGGAAACCAGGAACATTCCTAGACATCTTCCGGGGCACAAAGAATTATCTTTCCCCGCATATCAGTAATGCCAAGATTGAGAAACCTGGGTGCAGGGAAAGAGTGTGGACCTTAAGACCTGTCAGGTGCCAGGTTGGGTGCCCGGGCACCCCACTCTAGCTGTGCCGGCAGGAGCCTGACTGCAGGATGGACGGGGAGAGGTGCAGGAGACTGCACGTCGTTGGGGGGAAGGGGGAAGGATGGCGGCCCGGAAGGCAGTGGTGGAGGTCAGGAGATGTGACCAGGTTGGGGATATTTTTGAAGACTGAGGCGACAATACTTGCTGATTGCACGTGGGCTGAAGGAGAGGGGAATCAGGCTGGGAACAAGCTTTCTGGCCTGAGCCCCTAGGTGGATGGAGGTGTCACTGGCTGACACCACTCCTGGGAAACAGGAGGCCGTGCTGGGTGGGCTGGGGGCGGGCGCCGGATGCTAGGCATCCAGGTGTGGACAGACAGTCGGCCATTGGCTACTCCTCTCGAGTTGACGAGGAGGTCAGAGGGAGGGCTGCACGCTGGGGAGACAACTTATTGCTGATAAAAGGTAATCGACGATAAAACGTGTTCCGATGTGTAAGTTCCCGGGTCCAAGGATGCCAGAAGCGGCCAGGAAGCAGCCCGTGCTTTCGCCACCGCACAGCCCCCCGGGAGCGCGGCAGCCACGGTGCACGGCAGCTCCAGCACCACGCGTGCGTGCCGTTGCTGCGGGTGGCGCGGTTTCTCCAAACTGTTGATCAGAAACAGTGCGGTCTCTCCTCGGTGTACACGGCAAACGAATTTCAGTGCCTAGCGGAGCCACGGAAAGACTGCTCTGTGTCACGTGTGAAACAGTTGGGGTCTGGGGGCACCCGGCTGGCTCAGCCAGCGCAGCATGCGGCTCTGGATCTCAGGCTCATGAGCTGGAGCCCCGCGATGGGAGTAGAATTTACTTTTAAAAACACACACACACACACACACACACACACACACAGTTGGGTTCTAGATTCAGGTATGCCCCTCCGCTGCTCCTGTGCTGTCTCTGTCTCTCTCAATATAAATAAATAAACTTGGGGTGGGGGGAGTTAGGAGAATTCCCCCAAAATACCACCGCAGGTTTCCAAAGCTCCCCTGGAGAAAACAGGGGCCCTGGGGTATCCTTTGTGCCGGCTCCCAGTTCGCCTTGGGGGAGGGGAAATGATAACCCAGCTTTCCGTGTACAGAACCCAACGCAGTCCCTCCTTTCAGAAAGGCCTGGGGGTGGGGAAAGTAGATGGCTGAGCAGATGCTTCTAGGAAGGCTTCAAGAAGGAGGTGGCATTTCAGCAGGTTGGGAACCTCTCTGAGGCAGAGATGGGGACGGGAGGGACACAGATGAAGCAACAGGTAGGGTGACTCTGGACCTGGGTCCGCCCGGTGTCCGCAGAGCCTGCTCGCTCTTGGACGCTCACCGGAGTTGGCTGCATTGATAGGGAAGGCTGGGAGCCGTGTGGTTGGTCAAGACCCTCAGGCAGGCACGGCCTCCCCGGGAGTGTTTCTAGGGGCTAAGAAGCAGGGAGGTGTTGGTTTCCTGGTCAGTTTTAACGCCTCAAAGACCAGATCAGCCCCCTGTAAACCAAGTGCCCGCTCTCTTGTGCTCTCGTCAGGCCACATGGACAACTCACGATGTGCCCAGTGGGCGTAAGACTAACATGGGCACGGTGGTCCCTGTCTTCACGGAGCTCACAGCCTCCCAGGGGACCCAGACATCACTCAGGTGACCACGCCCCACACAAGGGCACTGAAGGAGAAGTAGGGGGGCCGTGAGAGTAGCCCCATGGCGGGGGTAGCCCCTGAGGAAGCGACATTTGAGCTGAAGTTGGCTAGGATCAGCTGAGGAAGGAATGGAGGGTGAGCAGTGGGTCCGTTCCCTGAGGTGGGAGGAAAGAGCCTGTGTGGGGAGCTGAGGTGGCCGGTGGGATGGGGACAGAGAGCCCAGCAGGGACAGATCAAGCCGCCTTAGCGGGCAGGGAGGCTTTTGGTCTTTATCCGAAGAGCGCTGGGCGCCACTGAAGGGCTGACATCTGATCTGACGTGACCAGATTTACATTCTTCAAAGGTCTCTCTGGTGGCAATTCGTGGAGAGCAGCTTGAGGCGACAGACCAGACGTGGTTGGGGCTCCTGGGAGCGCCTGTGCTGGGCATGGCCCCTTTCTGCTCCCACTGGGTCCGCTCTGGCCTGCCCCCTGTGGGCAGGGGTGGGGTGGACCGGTCAGGCCGCCCTGGACAGCCCTCTTTCCTTTCCATTCTTCTAGCCTCCGCCCTGGGGACGTGTGAGCCCTGCGTCCACTTAATCATGGAGAGAGTTGGCTCGGGCCACCAGCCCCTTAGGTGAGGACTCTGCCTGGGGCTCCGCGGGCAATTCTGAGTCATGGAGGCAAAGAGGACGCCTCCGGCCAGGACACCTTCCTGTTGAAAGTCGTGGCCCAGCTTGGCCGGCCCTTCCTGCGCTGTCTTCGGGAGAGGTGCCCGCCCCCGCCCACCCAGCTTCCCCGGATGGGGAGGTGGGCCCTCGACGTGGCCTTTGTGTGGAAGGCGGTGTTGACCCTGGGGCTGGTCCTCCTCTATTACTGCTTCTCCATCGGCATCACCTTCTACAACAAATGGCTGACGAAGGTAATGGGGGTCCTTGCAGGACAGGGGGCTGGGTGGGTGGTGGCTGCGGCCATGGCTACAGCGACCCCTAATATTTAGCAGCAGGAAGGCACGGGCTTCGACTAATCAGACGGGAAGCCAGTCATGCTGGTGACGGGACAGTGCCCTAGACCCCCCACCACGCCGAGGGCTCCCCTCAAACAGGCGGATGGAGGGGAAATCGGGAAAGGTGGAGGACTGGGGATGAGCTGGGGGAAGTTGGGAGGCTTCAGGCAGCAGCTGCTAACCAGCCAGGAGAGAAGGGGTTCGGTACTTTCATACTCGGGGAGGGGCCGCAGCAGGAGGCTGAGGTCCTGTGGTGGCTGTGGGGACAAGGACAGCACCGTGCTCCGCCCCCTGCTCTCTGTGTCACTTCCTCGATGGGGACCACAGCCCTCTTGTCCCAAGTGATGATAACCTGGGCGAAAGCCCCTGGGCTGCCGCAGAACCCTCCAGAGCCAGTTGATTGGCACCGCTGTCCCCTGATGGGCGGGAGGGGAGGAGCGGGGAGGGGAGTGCGGGCAGGTGCGGGCACGCTGTAACCCGCGCCGGGCGCTCTGTGCTTTGGGCCCCGTCCGTAGAGCTTCCACTTCCCCCTCTTCATGACGATGCTGCACCTGGCCGTGATCTTCCTGTTCTCCGCCCTGTCCAGGGCACTGGTTCAGTGCTCCAGCCACAGGGCCCGCGTGGTGCTGAGCTGGGCGGACTACCTCAGGAGAGTCGCTCCCACAGGTGCCTGCCTGGGGCTCTGCCTGGGGTCCTGCCTGGGGCGGGGAGCTGCTTGAAAAGCCACAGGCCAAGAACAAAAGGAGCCTCCCCGCTTCACTCCTCTCTGCCCGCCTCCCCCAGCCCTGCTTCTGCGCCTTCTGTACTTCCCCCGCCCCCACACACACACACATGCACACAGTGCACACGCACACGGAGGAGGCTCCCAGGCAGCGCTGGCCTTGTTGCTGTCTGGCCCTTGACTGTGTACGCCGAGCCGACACCTGCCCTGGAGACAGCAGTGAGCAGAGTCCCGTCCCCGCCTTGGCGGCAGGGACGCGATGAGGGGCGCCTGGGAGCCCAGAGGTGCCACCCTGGCCCAGCAGGGAGGCTCCCCAGAGCTGGGGCCCCAGTGGCCGAGGGCTCAGCGTGTGTGCGGGTCTGAGAGGAACTGAAAGCGTCCCCGGACGCCGACACTCGGCACCGGTGAGGGGAAGTGGGAAGAGCGAGGGGGGCCCCGGACAGATCCTGGACGACCCAGGCCTCCATGGCCTGAGGGAGGAGAAACCACTCCGAGGTCCTTCTCAGGCAGACGGCCTTGATGCTGGAGCAGGACCCCTTCCATTTTGTGTCCAGGAGTTAACCCTCCAGTTGCTGTGCAAGGAGGGCCCAAGGGCCCCAGAGAAAGCGGGGGTGTTCAGGGCAAAGCAGGGGGCACTGGGGGCCTGTCGGAAGTGTTTGAACCCGGGCCCTCCCACACCGGCTTGCCCTGGCTGCCTGTCGGGTGGGCGCCCCTGTCTCCACAGCCCTGGCAACGGCGCTTGACGTGGGCCTGTCCAACTGGAGCTTTCTCTACATCACAGTCTCGCTGTGAGTACTGGCCGCCACCTCCCTTCCGGCTCGAGTGCCCCACCCTGCCCACAGGCCACGCTGTGCCACTCTCTGGGCCCGGCCCTTGGTCTCTGCTCCTCCCTGGCCCCCAGCAGCTCGGAGGGGTGCTGTGCCTGCCTGCCCGGGGAGCCAGGGACTCAGAGTGGTGACAGTAGGCAGCTGCGCAGAGGTGCGGTGTGACCGTTCTCACTCATCTCTGAGTCTGCACCTCAGGGAGCAGAGTCCTTGCCTTCTTTTTTTCTCCTCTCCTCTCCTCTCCTCTCCTCCTTCCTCCCTGACCCTGGTCTCCACAGAGGAGCAGGAGTGATAGGACCCAGTGAGCTCAGCGTCCAACCCGCAGCCCTCTCTCTCTGGCTGTTGCAAGAGTTCTCTCAGTCAGAGATTTCTTCTGGTTAAAGGTCACATCATCAGTCCAGATGACGCAGGCGGCCTTCCTTTGGTCTTTTGTACCCAGATTGCCCGGCTGCCCTCAGGGAAATCAGAGACACCCCACCCCCACCCCTCAAGACTCCCGACTTTGCCAGCACAGTGCGTGGCCTCCTCTCCTGGTGGCAGGTCAGAGCCCTGAGTCTCGGCGGTGCATTGTGGGTACTTTGTCCTTGCAGGTACACGATGACCAAGTCCTCCGCTGTCCTCTTCATCCTGATCTTCTCGCTGATCTTCAAGCTGGAGGAGCTGGTGAGGCCTCAGCTCCCCTGGTCCCTCCTCCCCCCGCAGATGCTAAGAATAAAAGGGAGGACCGAGCAGTGGCTTATCACTGTATGTGACAGAGGAGATCAGCCCAGCCCAGGTGACAGTAACTCCTGTCACTGACGAAGGACCTAGGACAGGCCACTGCTGATAACACTAGGCAACTGGCGTGGCAGGTGGAATGACCAAAAGAATGACTGAAGGAGAAAGGGTTCAAGGTCAGGAGCCAGGCACAGCTGGCCCTACCCTACAGCCGAAGGAAAGCACTAAAGAAGTTTAGATCACGTAGGGACGCTGGGTACATGTCTACTGAATGTCAGCCCTGCCTACATGGATGGGAAGGAGCCAGCCGGGACCCCCGAGGTCGAGGGGGAGAAGGGTTTCTTGCCCCAGGGTCAGCCAACGTGGGTACCGAGCCTAAGCTCCAGGTTCGAGGGACTCAAGACCCTGCAGTTAGTTGCCCCTGCTCCCCATCCGAATAGCGCGCAGCACTGGTCCTGGTGGTCCTCCTCATCGCCGGGGGCCTCTTCATGTTCACCTACAAGTCCACACAGTTCAACGTGGAGGGCTTTGCCTTGGTGCTGGGGGCCTCGTTCATCGGCGGCATCCGCTGGACCCTCACGCAGATGCTCCTGCAGAAGGCGGAACTCGGTGAGAGAGGGGCCTGGGGGCACCGGGCAGGGTGGGGCCAGGCCAGGCCTGACGGCTCATCCCGTCCCCATTCGGCAGGGCTCCAGAACCCCATTGACACCATGTTCCACCTGCAGCCACTCATGTTTCTGGGACTCTTCCCTCTCTTTGCCATATTCGAAGGTAGGTTGGGTTGTCCGCCTTGGTGGCACCTTCGGTACGACAGATCCCTGCTCCGAGCCCAGCACTGTGGTAACCGCCGAGGTTGCAGCCGTCGGATGCGGTCCGTCCCTAGGCAGTGCCTGGTTCAGGGGCCAGACAGCCATGGAACCAGGTGGCTGGGATCCAGCACGATAAACGCTTACACAGAAAGTGTGTGTGAAAGACAGCAGACGGTAAAGACACTGGGTGTGGACAGCTGGACAGGTGTGCCAGGGCTGTTCTGATCATTGTAGACCTACTGACTCCTACTCCTCCAAACCCCACGCGGCCGTGCTGTCGTTATGCCCATCACGCAGGCTGAAGAAACAAGTGGAGAGAAGACAACCTTGCCCAAGGTCCTGTGGTTCATAAAGAAGCCAGCATCTGATCCCAGCAGCTGGCTCCCAGGTCCTCCCTGTTAACCATGATGTGTCCTGTCTCTTAGAAGGAGCGGAGGGCCATGGGTTATCTCAGGATGCTAGGGTGGAAGGCCAAGTCAAAAAGGCTCTCCAGGCACTGTACTTTGGAGGCTGCATGGGACTCTGACAGGCCGAGGGTGGCGGGGCGGTGCCGGAACAGTAGGTTGGGACGGTGGGAGTGCGCCTGACCGCCCACCAGCCCACCATCGCCTCCCGGAGAGGACAGGGGTGGGCAGGGGAGGGAGGGGAGAGGAGGCAGGGAGAATGGTCTAGGCGGGCAGTGCACCCCACGTCCTTCCTTCCTCCTTGTTTGGAGATTAGGCTTTGTCCCCTGTCTGTCTCCCCTTCCTCCCAGAGTCCCTTCTGTCCTCAGGGTCATTTCAGAGTATTCTGTCCCACACCCATTTCAGTTTCAAGCAGTGAAGCGTCTCGAACCTCTCTGGGAAAATTATTCTGCGGGTCCGATGTCCAGGAAACTTCTGCAGCCTCGTTTTTCTCCTTTTTATCATTTCCCCCCACCCCCACCCCCACTTTCCTAGGGCCCCGCCGTGCCACACGGCCATTGCCTCCTGTCCCGGCTGTTTACCCCCTTCCCCATCTCTGCAAACCCTCATCCCAGCGCCCCGGTAGTCGTCACTTAGCAAAGCTGCATGGATTTAGCTCCTTTAATCTTTTCTGGTAAATTAATCCCCCAAGCGCCTTCATTACTTATGTTGCTCTTTCCTGAATTCCCTTCAATTTGCCAACGCCTTTGCCGTACTGCTGAGCCCAGCACCAGACAAGATGTCCTACATCGTGAGGCTGTTTGCCTGGGAGGGACTGTCACTCTGCGTTTCTTTGGTGCTTCCTTCCAAAAGTCTCAAAGTGCCCGGCCAGCCTCGTCCCCTACCCCACCCCCGCCCCAGGTGCCTCTGCCAAGCTGAGCTCTGGGCCTTTGCTGTGCAGACGGACCTGCAGAATCACTCTCTCAGATGGGCAGTGTTGGAGGCCCGGGAATCCTCTGAAAGTCGAGGAAACTTTGGTGTGTGGGTGCCCATGCGGGTGTGTTTAGAACAAAGCTTTGTCCTATATGTGTGTGTGCGCGTGCGTGTTTACTTTCTGAGAACTGTTCGTCACATTGTACTGGCTGTTTGAGAAACACTGGCCTAGTCGAAATGCTCTCATTTTATCGCTGGGAAAACTGGTCCTGAATGAGGGCACGTCGCAGCCTAGTGCCACAGCTGGGTGATAGCAAGACCTGGATTAAAGTGGGGAAGGTTTGTGAGGATAAGACGTGTCCCTGTTGGTCGGCGGCCCACGGCATTGGCAGTCCTCACAGGATGGGCCGCCCGCCTCTCTCCAGCCCACTGCTTAACCACAGCAGCGAGGGCCACGTGAAGTGACCCTCCTTCCCAAGGACACGTGTTTCCGTCCGGTTTTCCCTGCAGTGCCGCGCCCTCTCCCCGAGCCCAGTGGCTCAGAGCCCTCCACGTGGAGCCATCGCTGCTTCCCCAGTCCCCCAGGTGTCAGGCCATCTGCGTGGGGTCCTCTCACCCCCAGCCCCCACCCTTATCTTCAGGGCCGCCGCCAGGCTGCAGGTGCTCTGGAGACGTGGCTGCCACAGTGCTGGCTCTTGCGCTCGTCGTCGGGGGGGGGGGGAGGTGGTGAGGCCGCCCAGCAGGCCCACCCAGGACACGGCCTCCCGCTGTCTCCCCTTTTGCTTTCAGGTCTCCATCTGTCCACGTCTGAGAAAATCTTCCGTTTCCAGGACACCGGGCTTCTGCTGCGGGTACTTGGGAGCCTCTTCCTTGGCGGGATTCTCGCTTTTGGTTTGGGCTTCTCAGAGTTCCTCCTGGTCTCCAGAACCTCCAGCCTCACTCTCTCCATTGCTGGCATTTTTAAGGTACAGACTTGGGAGTGGCCCTGGTCCCGTCTTAGAGTGCAGCCCCCAAGCTCGGTCGCAGCCTCGGCCCCAGCTCCTGCGCCTCAGGGCCCTGCAGAGGAGACAGGAGTGCCGCATGCCATGCTCCTGTCTGCAACACCCTCCCGTCGTGGCCGCAGCCCTGGGGGGTAAGGGAGGTCATCCTCGTTCCACAGATGGGCTGCTCCTGCCCGCGGAGACCCAGCCCGTGCGTGGCCGAGCTGGGATTCTGGCCGCCTGGCCATGGCCCGCAGTTGGGTTGAGAAGCCCCATCCAGACTCACTGGGAAAGAGTTTGGTGATTGATTGGTGATACCTGCCGAGGTCAGAGCGAGGGGCAGTGCTAGGCGTGAGTGCCCTGTGTTTGTCTGTCTTGCCTTTACTGCTGCCTGGCCGCACACATGCCTCTGCTCTCCGGCCTCCCCCTCCCCTGCCACCTCTCACCACCCGCCCTGTTCAGGGCCTCGGGGCGGTGCAGTTTCTCCTTGACTAAGCAGACACAGGGGCCGGACTAGTGTTGCCTAAAACCCAGAACTGTAAGTCTCCCCGAGGGGTTTAGACGAGGTGTGAGCTGTGGTTCTCAGAATGAGTCATCCCACCAGCCCCATTTGCAGCCACTGTGTATGACAGCCACCATGTGAGGGGCCCCGTAGCCAGTGTGGCCCGCGGAGCCCGGTGTGACACTGCATTCCCCTGTGGCGTTGTCGGCTCCCCATAATAGGGAGCCGCCCTTTATTCTTGCAGACACGGCAGTGGGCCGGGTGCTCTGTGCCCCCAGCCCCGAGCTGGGTTTGCCCTGACGGGACACTGTGCAAACACCTGCTTTGTTGCATCTTAGCAGCACAAGGCGAGGGAAGCCCTGCAGGCAGGCCTCGTCTTCTGGGCTCAGGGAAACCCCTTTTTTGCCCCGCTGGCCAGGCTGGCTGCCCAGGTCCCGGGAGTTCGGGCAGGTCAGGCTCTCCCCTGTGGTCGTGTCCTTGTCGTCCACCCTCCTGACCCCGTGCGCTTCCCGCCTCTCTGCCCTCAGGAAGTCTGCACGCTGCTGCTGGCCGCTCACCTCCTGGGGGATCAGATCAGCCTCCTGAACTGGCTGGGCTTCGCCCTCTGCCTCTCGGGCATCTCCCTGCACGTCGCTCTCAAAGCCCTGCACTCCAGAGGTAAACCGGAGCCCCTTTCAGAAGCCTCTTTTCCAATGACGGTCTCCTCATGACTCAGTCCCTCTGATCCCCCCTCGACCTGGCCCTGGGCCCCCAGCCACCCAGCCAAGGAGAGGCGGGTGGCTCTGGATGTCCCCACAGGCAGTTCCAGCCTGGTGATTCTGCCGCCGTCACTCCAAAAAGATGGGTCATCTCCGGGGAGTCGATGGGTGGGGGCCTCGGTGACTCCACACACACGTCAGAGCACACCGAGAGACCCATGAGTGGTCTGCAGCTGGTTTCTTCTGTCTCCAGGTGACAGTGGCCCTAAGCCCTCAAAGGGGCTGGGCTCCCACCCTGACCTGGAGCTGCTGCTCCGGAGCAGGCAGCCGGAAGAGGATGACAACGAGGAGGAGGAGGCGTACTTCGTGGCCCAGGGGCAGCAGTGACTCGCCGGGAGGCCGGCCTGGAAGCGGGCCTCTCCCAGCAGCTCGGGGACCCAGGTGGCCCTTCGTGAGGGCTGGAGAGCAGCGGGCCGGGATGCTCCCAGGCTGGGCCTTGGGGAGCGCGTGACCCCGTGGCGGGGCTCGGTCGGGGCGCTGCTGAGACGGAGGGGTGAGCATCAGGCCAGAGCGGGGCCGAAGCGCGCTGGAGTCCGAGCGGGACAAGGGAGTGGGCTGTTCTCAGCTGCCCGCCAGGCTCTGACAGCCAAGATGGGGATTTCCGGGGCACACCGGGTTTCTTGGGGGGCTGGGTTTAGACTGCAGAGCAGGTGGGGAGGGGAGATGGGGAGGCTGGAGCCTCATCACCTGGACAGCTCCTTTCTCAGAGCAGATCTATTTATAGTTCGGAAATAAAAGATTTACGGTCTACTGGCCACTTTGTGTTGCCTGGGGGTGTGGGGGCCGGAGGGGGTGGCATGGGCCTTCCTCACCTCATCTCTCCTGGAAGGGGCTTCTTTAGATGACCGGGTGGACTCCAGGCTCCTGCGTCCCTTGTGTTCCTCTTGGGGCCCCAGTGCCCTCTCCTGGGCCCGGCACACCTGCAGGCAGGAGCAAAATGTACGGAGTGGTGGTGTGGGGGCGTGTAGTGCTTTCATAGCCTGGATTTGAATCCTGTCACTTACCAGCTCTGTGACCTTAGGCGAATTACTTAACCTCTCTGTACCACAGTGTCCTAACCTGTGAAATGGGAAGAAGTGTTTCAGTTATTCGGAAGATTGAGTCAGTATTGGTAACAAATTAAATGTTACATCAGCGTTTATTTTGAGAATGCTTGCAACAACCGTGGAACCGAGGCCCTAGGTGAGCGATGGCACGAGGATTCACCGCCCGCTCTGCGGGCCGTGTGTGCCCGGTGGAACCTAGATGGAATGGCCTCCGGGCCTCTGGGACCTGGGCTCTCTGCTCCCCTACCGCGGACCACTCAGGCCGCCCCTCCACACTGCAGTCTTTATAAAATGGGTAGGATGGGGCGAGATCCCGGCTCTGATGCGCAAGGGTTGGGAAGCCTGGGCCGCCCCCGGGGGCCAAGTACTTCCAGGCAGAAGTGGTTTTAGGTACTCGCAGCAGGTGGCGCCATCGCACCACGCGGCCTGCACCGCTGCCCCGGTCCAGGCTGGGGCTCTTCGGGAGGGGACGGTGGCGCCTGCGGGTGGGGACCAGGATGGGGCTAGTCGTGAGTTGTTCTCATCACACTGGAGCCACAAGAGCTCACTCGGCGAAGCCTGGGTAAACACTGATACTTTAGAAACAGGTCAGCAAACTTTCTGGAAAGGGCCTCCTGGTCCCCATCGGCGCAGCTACTCAAACCGGCCATTGTAGCAGGAAAGCAAACACCGAACCACACGACACGGGAGCGAGAGGGCGTGGCTGCCTTCCAGGGAACCTTACAAAACCAGGATTGGGCCCGCGGCCTCTGGCTGAAGGAAAACCCTTAAGAATGATTGAGACCCACCTTCTGGTCGTACAGCGAGGGAAACTGAGGCTTGGGGGGGGCAGTGACTAGCCTGTGGTCCTCAAGAGCCTCCAGGCCCCAGAGGAACTAGAAGGAGATCTTTCTTTTTTAATGTTTATTTTTGAGAGACCGAGTACAAACAGGGTGGGGTGGGGAGGCAGAGAGAGAGAGAGGGAGACCCAGAATCTGAAGCAGGCTCCAGGCTCTGAGCTGTCAGCACACGCGGGGCTCGAACTCTTGAACCCCCCCAATCACCACCTGAGCCGAAGTCAGACCTGAACAGACAGAGCCACCCAGGCGCGCTGGAACTAGAGCGGCATCTGCCTCCACAGGATCTCGATGCAGACACACCAACTCTGGAAATGGGGGGACAGCACCACGGGCTGCCCTGAGGCGGTGCCTTATCTGGGTCTGCACCCCTGCCCCCCTCGGAGCCTGCAAGCGCAGGGGCCAGGATTAAAGGAGGCTGTGCGCCACACCGGGGATGACGGATGACGGGGATGACGGGTGGATGACTGGAACCAGGCGGCGGAGAGGAGGGGCTGGGGGCCTCCCACCTCTGCCGAGCGCCTGCCGCCGCCCCATGGGCTCAGGTGGAGGAGAGCTTCCTGTCAGCCCCCCCTCCGTCCCCCTCTCCCCACACAGGGAGTCGGCACCGCTGTCTGGTGCAGTAATTACAGGGTGCCTGCATATTGGGTTCAATGACAGCCCCTCACTTAGCAGCAATTACCAGCTGAGCCTAGAGGAGGCGAGGCCAGACCGCGTCCACTCGGCTTTGAGCCCTAGAAGCACCCATGCTAGCTGCAGCCATTGCATCTCAGGGCTGCAGCGTCGCCATGGCAACTCGGTGCTCGAACAGGTTGAGGGAAGCTGAGGATGTGACTTGTCTCTCCAAGGCTGTGGCATCTGTCCCCCCACAGCCTCCGACGCACGCCAGGGCTTCTGCAGAGGAGGGAGGAAGGAAGGAGGGCTGACCCGCAGGTTCAAGTTTTAAGTGCTTCCATGCCCACCGCCTCTCCCCAGAGCCCGCGGTGGAAGGAAGGTTAATGCCCCTAATATATGACGGTGTCTGCAGTCGGGGTTCGTGGTGGGGAGGAGCACCAGCTGGGTTTGCCTGTGGGACCCGAGACCAGAGGCAGGGCCTGAGATGCCTTCATCTTCATGCCGGTCCCCTTCCCTGCCTGGGTTTGGGGGGACCACCTCCCATCTGCTGCTGCTCCTTTCTGCCGAGAAAGACCTGAAAAGCCCTGTGGCTTGAGAGTGGAGTCCTTTGGCACCGAGGGGATTGTCTTCACAGGACTGGCCACCACTTGCTGCACCATCGACTCATGTTGGACCGAGAGGAGTCCCCAGTTTGCAGTCCACAGGACGCGGTGGGGGACTCCCAGATCATCCATTTGGGTCGGCCACACTCCGTGAGCACTGGCCGCATGCCAGACGCGGTGCTGGACTTGGATTAGGGATGCGTGTCCTTGCAGAGCAAGCAAATGGGGCCGCCCTTCCTCCCAGTCCCAGGGGAGCTTTGAGACGGGACGAGGGATCTGGGTGGGGGAGAACAGGACGCACGTTCACAGGGCACCCTCGGGGCCTCTCATACAGGTTATTTGTCCCTAACGGCCCAGTGCGGTAGGGACCAGTTGTGGCTATTTCAGAGCTGTGGGAAGGAAGCTCGTAGAGGATTAGCACCACAGGGACTCAAAGCAGCCCCAGGACCCCACCAGACTTGCATTTACATCTCGCTGCCCTGTGACGAGGTCCTGGCACAATGCTGATCCACTCCTTGTCTGTTGGGAAGGAATAATAATAATCCGTATCTCGTAACAAAGCTCTTGTACGGATGAAAGAGAATCACGTAGGTAAAGCCTGAGCACAGCGCTGGGCACATACTAGGGACCACTCAGCACATGTCAGCAGCGAGGCTGTAACGTCATTTGCCGGGTGACAAAAAGAGAGAGGGGTGAGCATGGGAGCCCCCGGCCCTTCGAGGTCAGCATCCTTCCTACAACACCTGGGGCCGTGGAGACACTTACTAGATATCTGTTCTGTGAAGGAATTTCCAATAGTGGAAACCGAAGGGGATTTTCCAGGTTCTGGGGACCTCGGTCTAGCTTCTAAATGATTCCCCTGCAACAGTAGGCTGCCCTCCCCGGCACCCCCCCATCCCTGCTGGCCTCCAGTGTCCCAGCCCATCCCAGGAGCCTTCACCCCTACCCACACAGCCCTGACATCTGCCAGGCCCCTTGGCCCCCCCGCATTGTAGCAACCAATTAGCCCACGGTTATTTACAGCTTGGTCGGCAACTAGTACATTTCCCAGAAACAGGCCCGCAGCCATGTCCCACCGGCATCCTGCTGGCAGGGCCGTCTGTCCCCTTCTCCTGGGTGTCCTGAGAACTCTCCCGCTGGGACAACAGGGAGACAGGGCAGAGAACCAGGAGAAAATGCACGAAGATGTACTCCGTACATGTTTCTGGAGCACCTGCAATGCACCCCGCGCAGTGAGAGCCGCGGGAGACACAGAATCGTGAAGACACTGTTACTGTCCTCAGTCAACTTCCGCAGCGCTTTTGAATCCACTGGCTTCCCCGGGAAGTAGACTCAGAGCTGGAGATGGGTGTGTAGGCCGTTGGTTAGAAAGTGCTCTTGGGAAAAACACCTGCAGAAGGGAGGAGCAGGAGGAAGGTCTGGGCAGAGGAAGAAATCCAGCTTTGAGGCAGTCCTGACAGAGAGTTCTGGAGAGGGGGTAACCCCGAGGACTTGGCTCATGTGGGCGGGAGAGGGTCGGGCCTTTGCAGGTCCACACTGATCTGTCACTGGAACTGTGACACGGAGGGGGGCCTACCCCTGGAAGAGGGCATGACTTTGGGTGAGGCAGTTGTCTTCCAATCAGCACAATCTCCAAGGAGGGCTATCGTCCAGCTGCGGCGACCCCGGCCCCCGACAGCTGGGGACATCAGTCTTTCAGTCCCAAAGAGGGATCAGAACAGCACTTCCCAGCCTCCACCACGCCCAGGGTCCACAGCCTGACTTCAGCGATGACCAGAAATCTTTGAAGAGGGAATCGACATGGCCTGTACGTGTGTATGTGCATTTTTCTGGGGGAGTGACCTTGACCCCCAAAAGATTAACAGCCACTGGTCTCAGGAAAGCCAGGCTTATCTGCAACTTCAAAACGACATAATCAGAGATGCAAAGTATAGCTACTCTATAAATATGAATGAGTGGATGGATGGATGCGTGGATGGGTGGGTGGATGCCTGGGTGGGTGGTGGATGCCTGGGTGGATGGATGGATGGGTGGGTGGATGCCTGGGTGGGTGTGTGGATGGATGGATGGATGGATGGATGGATGGGTGAATGGGTGGGTGGGTGGATGGCTGGGTGTGTGTGTGTGTGGATGGATGGATGGATGGATGGGTGGGTGGATGGGTGGGTGGGTGGGTGGATGGATGGATGGGTGGGTGGGTGGATGGGTGGGTGGGTGTGTGGATGGATGGATGGGTGGGTGGGTGGATGGGTGGGTGGGTGGATGCTATAATAAAACAATGTACAGAAAGGACAGAAAGGGGAGCAACCAATTCTGCCTGGGGGAGGAGGAGAATAAAGATTCTGAGGAGGAGATGACCCTTTTGAAGACTAGTCTTGGAGACTAACTAGGAATTGCCCAACAGACAAAAGGAGAAAGGCATACCAGGCAGGAGGGAAGAGCTGATTCAAAGACAGTGTGAGTGATTTCCTTCACTCCTTTCACTCCTGCAGTCCACCCCCTGGGAGGTCGGTGTTATCCGCCACCCCATTTTCCAGATGACAAACAGACTCCGAGAGGCCAAGTGACTTGCCCAAGGTCACTTGCTAGCTCTCCATCACAGCAAGGAGCCATCCCCACTGGGATTCATACCTCCCAGGGCCCGAGGCCCGCTCTTTCTAAGCCTCGGTTGTGTGGCCCTCTGGTTGGGATGCCAGCAGTCTCACTCTTCACGTGGGACGAGGCCCCGCCGGTGAGGGGCGTCCAGGATGGCCCCGGGTCTGGCTCTGGGGTTCAGCCTCCCGCTGGCAATATTTTGCTCTGGGAGGAATCCCCCACTGAGCCAAAGCCTCCCGTCCAGTTCCAGGGCTGCCCCATGAATTAAACATGCCCCCGTGGTTAACTCGGTAATGCTTTTATTAATAGTTAATTACTCAGCTCGCACTGGGGAAATGAGAGTCGCTCAGGCCTCGTAAATTAAGGCAGTGATCTTGTGAAGGAAGCCAATAGGAGTTCATTACCCGGCCCCTCCCGCCACCGCCCCTCCGGGCTTGCCACTTAGCGGTGCTAAACGAGCCATGCGGGCTGTGCGGGACCCGGCTTCTGGGGGGGCAGGTGGGCATCGGAGGGGGACCTCCCTCCAGCCGGTGTCCGCAGAGGGACGCCCCTCAGCCTGGATGTGGTGCCCTGCCCTGTCTCTGCTGGGACTCCCAGGCAGGGCAAGGCCACCTGACCCAAGCATGGGCTCCCTCGCTCAGCCCAGGCACAACCACCCCCCCCCTCCCCGACCTCACAGCCGCCCTCCCCTACTGCGGCCTTTCTCATTTCACAAGTGTCCAGACTTCTAGGTTTTTGTTGTGGCTGAAGCCAATTTCCCATCCTGATTCTGCATCGGAGCTGGATAAGGGGCTTGTTCTAACCCGGTTTGGCTCTTCTAAATTTAACTTTGTCCCACAGTTTTGTTTCCCAGGCGACGGAGCCCCTCCGTTTCTCTTCCTGGGAGACCCGAGCCTGCCCTGATCCTACTATGTGCCAGGACCTGGCCCTGTGGTTGGTCGTCATGAGCTCTCACGTGTATCCGGGACTTTGGGCCAGAGGCTCCACCTCCCTGGGTCTCCAGTTCTCTATCAGAAAATGGAGGAAAGAATACCCGTGTCAGGAGTTACTGGATGATTCGATGGGGGACTATGTGAGCACTGAGCAGACTGCCTCCCCAGGGAAGCCGCCCCGATTGGCAGCTACTCTCTTCCCCAACCCAACCCCATAGAATCTTACAGATAAACCAGGGGAGGGGCTAGCTCACTCCTAGGCTTGCCTAAGGACCCCAATCCAGACCTTCATGATGCCAGTGCTCACCGCTTTCCTCCCGTGGAGGCAAAGCAGGAGCCAGTCACCTTTCCAGACGACCACACTGGCCAAATCCCAGGAGCCCATGAAAGATCTGCCCGTCGGTCCCCGGATCACAGAGCCTCACCAAGGCAAGGCAGTCTGCGGTGGGACATAGCACAGGCTCTGAACTTGAGTCGGCCCAAGTCCAAATCCTGCCATGGCGCCAGCTGTCATGTCCACCCTGGAGCCTCAGTCTCCGCTTCCGATAAAGTGGGTTCATGGTAACATCCACCTCCTGGCATGGCCCTACGGATTTCTGTTTGAAAGTGTGTAGCACCCAGTAGCCTTCTTTCAGGACTCCCTGCACCTAGATTTGTTCGTATGCAACCTGGGGAGGCCAAAAACCTCCCTCACCGGGTCTTTGGAGGCCCCACAGAGATAAAGGGCGTCATTTGGCCTTGCCAGCCGGAAAATGTAAAAATAGGTGAGCTGCTGGTGTTAATGGCCAAAGTCCCACAAAGGCAGGGATTTTAGGAGAGCCTCTGGAGGTTAAACACTGCCCCGCGTGGACGCAATGACCTCTGGCCTGATGAGGACTCTCCTGGGCGAGGTGATGCAGAGGCTTGGAGACAGATCGCCTCCCAGCACCTATGCTGCCACCAGCTGCTTTGCAGGTGGAGATCAGCCTCTGCAGTGACCCCCAAACTGTCAGAGCCACTGGCAGGCAAAGAGTCTGGGGCGGGAGATTGAAGCCTCCCCCGGTTCGGGAGCACAAGTCACTGAGGAGTGCGGCTCCAGGTTCATACATAATATGTAGCGTCAGATTTAAATGTCACTGCTGCAGGCGGCTGACCCCGGTTCCCACACAATGGGCCGCCAGGGGCGCCTACGCCGCCTTTTCATCTTCCTGGCGGTAGCTGACCAAAGGGAGGGGGATTTGGTTTCTTAAAAAACTAAACAGTTGTTGAGCACTCTGGCGTTGCCTGGGCAACAGCTGAGGGGGAGAGAGAGAAGCATCTTATTGTTTAAAGTTATTCTTGCTCGATTTCAAAGGGCTGCTCAGAAAAGACCACATTCTCCAGGCAGCCTGGCTGGTCCTCTCTCCCCTCTGCTTGGCTCCGGCCCCCCTCCTTAGCCTCAGCCCTGCTTCCCAGCCAGAGGTCACAGCCGAGCTGGACATCAGGGCCCTGGAGACGAGTTCCCTCCTGTACTCAGGGCACTCACACCCAGGCCCAGAGGGGCAAAGTAAAGGAATAAACACACCAACAACACCCCGGCAATGAGGATGGGTGCTTCCCCAGCCGTGGGCCGTTTTCCCGGCCATCCCTGACCGGGGCATAAGGACATAAGTGTGGCTCAGTGACTTTAGGGGTTAGTTCACAGAAGAGCTTGAACTTGGGGGTGTGGGAAGGGGTTCTTGGCCATCCATCTAAGTTCCGGAGGTAGGCATCTTGGTTTTCAAGCCCGGACAGGGGCCAGATGAAAGTGGCCTGTGCCAGGTCGTTGCCTGGGGGGCCATGGCTGAGTGCACCCTGCAGCCCTCTGCCCCTTGTGGGGGGCACAGTGTTGGAATTGTCTGCTCCTCTCTCTTCCCCACGAGACTGTCAACTCCCTGTCAGCAGGGTAGCATCTATTCATCTCTGTGTATTCTCGTAAGTGCCTCAAATCCTTTCAGGAGCAAAGCAAATTCTGAAGATCCAGATGAGATGTGCATATATTTTTAATTTAAAAATGTTTAGATAGTGAGCACAAACACATGATGCGAAATTCAAAGGGTTCAAAAGGAATAAATACTCCTGTCTCCTGGTGCCCAGTCTCCCTCTGCGGGGACAGGGATGGTTTCCAGCTTCTGATGCATCCTTCCAGAGATATTCTGCTCATACAGAAGCAAGCGGGCAGCAAATAAAATACACATTCGCATCTCTATCTCCTGGGTCTAGCACAGAGCCCGGTACACAGTAGATGCTCGATAGAAGTTTGTCAGATTGGGGCGCCTGGGTGGCTCAGTCGGTTGAGCGTCTGGCTTCGGCTCAGGTCATGATCTCGCAGTCCGTGAGTTCGAGCCCCGCGTCGGACTCTGTCTGTGCTGACAGCTCAGAGCCTGGAGCCTGTGTCTCCCTCTCTCTTTCTCCCCCTTCCCTGCTCACACTCGGCCTCTCTCTCAAAAATAAATAAGCATTTTTAAAAAAAATTTGTCAGATACATGGAGGCACAAACAGAAGGGTGGATGGACGGATGGACGCATAGGTTGAATATGAGTGGGTGGTCACATAGGTGGTAGGTGGGTGAACGGATGCAGCTCTTGTATGGTTAGTTCTCTTCCCTCCCAGATATCCGGGTTCCGCAGTAAGAAGTTTCTGGAGAGAAAGCTGGCAGACCCAGCGTCAGACATATTAAGCCGAGAGGCTTGTGTTATTCAGATGGACACATCCAATAGGCAGTGGGGTTGTGGTCGTATCAGGTGGGGATTTTATTCTACGGCTAATAACAGAGATCCCATTACAGTGGCTTGACGCCACTTGATATTTCTCATGATGGGTTTTGATAGAGGTTCAGCCCTCAAGGTCATCAGAGCTGAGGTTACTGTCATGTCCTTGGCATTTCCCTCATGGTCTCTAAAAAGCTGTTGGGGGAAGGGGCTCCGGCCATCACGTCCCTGTTCCTGGGAGGAAGAAAGAGGAAGAAGAGGGGCCAAAGGATGAGTCCCCCTCCTATAAAAGCCTGTTCCTGGAGACCCCACCCCATGACTTCCTACTGTATATCTCCGTGGCACCGCCCAGCCGCAAGGGAGGCTGAGATGGGTGGTGGGCACGTCCCTCTCCCAGGTGATACTGGAGATCTGTTGGTAAGGGAGAAGTGGGAACTGGGAAAGAGTAGATTGCTAGCGGACTCTGCCACGTGGTGGAGGGTCAGAGGGTTCTGGGCCAGAGGCCCAGGGTGGGGGTGGGGAGGCACGGCCCTGGCGCTCTTGCCTCAAAATATCTCCAGGATGGGACTGCCTCTCCCACTCCACCCCCCACCTCCCCGGCCCTGGTCCAGGCAGTCACCCTCTCTCCGCTGGAAGACTGCAGGGGCCTCGCACCTAGTCTCCTGCTCCCCTGGGGCGCACTGCTCAGTGCTCCGTCCTCTGCCCAACATCCAAAGTGACCCCCTGCTCAGTCAGCTGGAATGGAGTCCTCTGCTCAGCGCCCTGCAGTGGCTCCCCACGCCACTAAGAACCGGAGCCCCAAGGTTTTCCAACGCGCGCTAGCCCTTGCTTGATATGGCCCCTTTCCCTCCCCATCCTCTGCCCTGGTGGTCGCTTCGCGCCAGCCACGCCCGCCGCCTGGCTCCTTCCCACTCACAGCCCTTGGACTTGCTGTTCCCTCGGCCCAGAATGAATTTCACTCAGAACTTTTGGGTGGCAGCGTCTCTGCCTGCCTCCTTCAATCACCCCTCAAATATCACCTCCCCCGAGAGGCCCTCCTGACCAGTCCACCTACGCTCTGGTCCTTTGCATTCTTCTTTCCTCCCGGAGTCACCCCACCTGGGACCCTGAACCCTTTGGCATCTGGTGAAGTCTAGACGCCCCCTTCCCAGAATAACGTTTTTAGGTGTGTAACAGAAAATACATAGAACCGCAAAGGGAGTTAGTGATAGGAACTGTATTACGTGCCGAGAGCGAGGGGCAGCTCTGTTAAGGGTCACGGTTTTGACGCAGTGATGAGCATCAGTGATATTTTGAAATGTGGACAACCATGTGATGTGATAGGAAATATCTGATTTCTGCTGGTGACGAAGTCACGGGCATTGCTAATACTTCCGCGGTACGTTGCCAACACTTCTATCTGAAATGTTATATTTCAGTTAGAGGTTCGTAAAATAAAAATGTAATTTTTCCCCCTTTAATGTCACTGACCCCCTGAATTCTGTCTATAGATCCCTTGGAGGAGCCTGGTTTTGTTTTGTTTCGTCTTCCTTGGAAGCCCCTTTCTCTGTCTGACATTACATATTTATTTGTTAACTTGTTTACTGTCAGTTTCTCCCAGGAGGGCAGAGATTTTATGTGTTCTGTTCTCTGCTGCGTCTTCAGTACCTAGAACACTGCCAGGCACATAAGTGATCACTAAGTATTTTTTAAAATGAAAGAGCAAGCAAAGGAGGAGGCTGGAGAGACAGGGAGGCCGGATTCAGATGCAAGGGGCCTTGAATGCCACACTAGGGAGTGGAGCGTGGCTTTGACTGGGGGGGGATGGCGTCACTCCGGGAGGGGAGAGGGGCTGGGGGAGGGGGACAGGCTGGCTGAGCCTGCCTTCCGGAGGCAGCCTTCTGAGGGAGGCTCAGGTATAAACAGCTCTGGGTCCATGTCAGTCGTCACTCCCTTGTCTCCTCTGCCGGGCTCCCTGCATATTAAACGGAGACCTTGGAGACGCTGGGCCAAACTGTGCCATCATTGTTCAGGGTTTGCAGCCATGATGGTGAGCCAAGTGACAAGGACAGCGCCCACGGAGAGGCAGGCACCGGGGTGGGTGAGGAAGGAGAGGCCCAGAGGCGCATGACTCGCCTGGGGGAACCCCCCCCCCAACTGGTAGCTACCGCAGGGGAACCTGATGGGTCGGACCCTGGAGCCAAGGAGGAGACGGGTCACTCCTCCCTGACTGGGACTGGCTGTTCAGGGCCATGGATTGTAGCAGCCCGAAAATAGGGGGAAAGAGCCAAGTTCTGGAATCAGACCGACTTCGGCCATCTGTTCCTCAGTTACATGCACTTGACCAGCTCGCATGAACACTCCACGCCTCAGTCTCCACATCTCTAAAATGGGAGTGTGGGAGGACTCCGTGGGAAGAGTCAGGGATCTAAAGCAGCAGCTCAGTGCCTCAACGAACGGTGGCCCTTGTCACTGTTAACATTTAGCAAATGACTGGACAGTGGGACCAACAGTCCCTGTACCACTAGCATTCCTTAATAATCTACCTCATGTCCCTGCCCAAAAAGGGAGAGGGAAGGTTAGGTGGTGACATAGGAGCCAATAAGTCGGGAGTGGAGAGAAAAAAAAAAAAACAGGCCTGGAGTCAGACAAGATGTAGGTTCAAATCCAGCTGTGTGACCTTGGGAAAGCCACATCACCTCTCTGTTCTCAGTTTTCTCATTCATAAAACAAGGATAAGACCGTCTTCTCCAAGTGCTGTGAGGGTTACTGGACAAGAAGGATGTGGGACAGGCTCCAGGGACGGGGTCTGACCCAAGGAGGGCCCTCAGTCAACAGAGCCCTTGAATGCTTGTCACAGTCCCAGCCCCAGGCCAGGAGACAGACGGTAGCAACCGTCCCTGCTTTGTCACACAGTCCACACTTTGGACATCATGCCCAGCATTACCCACACCTCAGGATGAACAGGACTGAGGGTTTGACACCCAAAGCAATCAGCTCAAAGGTCGCCCAGCCGGTCGGGTTTGGGGGGGGTGGGTGGGGACAGATGTCTCAACGCCCATGTCTCAGAGCAGCCCCTCAAATATTCGCTCCCTCCACAGACACCCCCTGAGCTAGGCCTCAGAGGTGACTTCTGCCCCCAAGGAACTTGGAGCCTGATGGACTAAGGCTCAGAGTCAGGACTCGGTCCACGCTCCACTGATGAGAAGCAAAACCCGTATCCGCTCACGGGTGACAAGTCAGGACGGGCCCTGAGTCCAGTCACGGCTCCCTGTGTCCACCCTGGGCAGTGCGACAGGCGAAGGGCATTGAAGAGAAGAGGTCTCTGCCCTTAGGGATGAAACCCACTCATTCACAAGGCCAGGGATGGCAACTAGGATCCCAGCATGAACTAGAACACTCAAATAAAGAATTCCATGGCCAAGTGCGGTCAAGAAAAGCTATACCATCTCTTAGCCTCTCTAGAAAATTCTGCAGAAAAGACACCTTATTTCACCCAGTGCTTCCCAAATGTGCTTGACCATGAGAACCTTCTCTCTCTCTCTCTCTCTCTCTCTCTCTCTCTTCTTTTTTTTTAATGTTTATTTTTGAGAGAGACACTGCACCCACGCACATAAGCAGGGGAGGGGCAGAGAGAGAGGAAGACAGAGGATCGCAAGCGGCCTTGCACTGACAGCAGAAAGCCTGATGCCGGGCTCGAACTCACTCGAACTCACCAAGGAGACCTTGATCTGGGCCGAAGTCGGACACTTACCCTGACCGAGCCACGCAGGCGTCCTGAGAACCTGTTTTTCCAGCCACCTCTACTGTTTCCGAATGTGCTAAGAGGGTGGGAAGAACAGTGTCTAGAGCCCGTGACTCGGGTTGGAGGCCCGGCCTTAGATGCGATTAGAGCTTCATAAACTGTCAAAACATTAGACCGAGGAGGAGGGAGAGGGACTTGGCCAAGGTCACTTACCATGTGACCTAGAACTCTGATCCCCACACGACTGGTAACGTAGGAGGGGCCACCGAGGCATACAGTGCTTTGCTTCCCCTCCGCCCGGGGTAGTCCTGACGGCCGGCCGAGTGGGTGTTATTTCAGGTCTGTCAGTCCCTCTAGGACCTGTGTGCAGGTGCCTGCTTCTCCTCCTGAGTCCACAAAATTCCATGTCGGGGCCCTTGGATCGAGAAAGCATTACACGGGCTGCATTTCGGTCCCCGTTCGCCCCCTTGGCCAAGTATCCTTGTGTAGGTATACAACCTGTACAGCTGTATATGGCCACCCTCGTTAACCCCTTTTTCCTCATTCCTCCTCCCTCCTTCCAC
The DNA here is from genome assembly GCA_028646485.1 of Cryptoprocta ferox. Taxonomy (NCBI): domain Eukaryota; kingdom Metazoa; phylum Chordata; class Mammalia; order Carnivora; family Eupleridae; genus Cryptoprocta; species Cryptoprocta ferox. The sequence continues at coordinate 13,623,930 of CM053576.1, forward strand.
CCCTGTTCCCCTCGCCTCAGGGTGCCAGGTTGAGGCTGGCTTGGGAACGGGTTAGGCTGCGCTTCCCAAGCCCCAAAGCGGCAGCGGCCAAAGGTGCTGACTCAGCAAACTTTAATTTATCTCACAGGCCAGGGGTGCGCATGAAGCAATTAGTGAAATAATGGTTATGTCGCACTAAAAATTATTTATAGAGTCACCATGCACACAGCTGTGATTAAATTAGGCAAGCGGGGGGGGGGGGCGGGACACAGCATCCAAGGCTTGGGCTCCAGCTGGGGCTGATGTGGGGCCATTTCTCCTGCCCACTCACCCCCTGCCAGGCAGGTGAGCCAACCATGACCCAGGCAGGGGTGCGGAGGGTCTGCGTGGGCAGGGGCTTGACAAGACCGTCCCAGATGATCCAAGCTGCCAGGACCCTTAGGGGCCTTCAGACATTTGAGGCTTAGCAGTAGCTAAGGCTCTTTCAGATAGAGTCTTTGGGGGACCCTCAATAAGTAAAAGGGAGGTGGTCCAGGCGAATTAGAAAAGAATGTCCTGGAACCCCAGGGGCTTTGCACTGACCCCAGCCTTGGCCCCTGAGAGCCTAGAGCCAGGCAGGACACCATAGATCTGTCTAGACGTGTCCTTTGGCAGGTGACAAAACTGAGGGCTTTGTCTTTCCTGACTCATCTTTCATCTTTCCTGTGACACCCTGGTGGGTGTCAGGAGACCTTCGTCCCAGCCCTGGGTCCCGGGTGAGCCCTCTACCCTGACCTGGACCTCCGTGTAGCCCCTGTGAGTTAGTGTTGGACAGGGGGCTTCTACAGGAGGGAATAGGTATGTATTGAGCACCTACTGAATACCGGGCACTGTCTACATTTATATTTATCGTTTCCTTCATGTCTATGTATATTCTTGTTCAGCTCCTCGGAACATTCCTGGAAGGTAAGTATTCTCGTCCCCACTTTACAGAGAGAGAATCTGAGGTTCAGAGAGGTGAGATGTTTGCCCACAGGTTCAGAGAGGTGAGACGTTTGCCCACAGCCACACAGCAAGTGAGGGCAGAGCCGTTTTCTAAAGGCCCATCAGACTCCAGTGCTGGAGCACTGAGGGGCTTTGAGTGTCTCGAGGTGCCTTCTGGGTGCCCGGCACTGTGCTGGATGTGACACGGAAACATGACAGCGGGCCTTCCTTTACACTGGACACTGAGCCAGACACTGGGCACGCGTCATTTCATTCATCGGCAGCCCCTGGTGCACAGGGGGAAACCAAGTCACAGAGGGTCCATGGATGGCACTGAGCCTGCAGCCCGTCAGGGCCTGGGGCAGTCAGCAGGTCTCCACCTCTCGCCCGGATGCAGGTAGCCCCCATGTTGGAGCCACAGATTTGCCTCAAGGCCAGAGCTCCCTGTGTGATTCGAGGGTTCCCCCAGGGAGCGAGCCGAGGGTGCTGGCAGCCCTGGCGGCCGGGCAGGGAGTGTGGGGTGCAGCCTGGAGGCCCTCCTGGCTCCCAGCCCAGCTCCTCCGCCAACCCCGGACCCGCATGCCTGGCATTTCTGTCCCTCCCGCTCCGAGCTAACGAGGCTTCGGACCATTTCACACGAGTTCTCGCCTAGGCCATCCTGTAGCCGCCGGCTGGCCGGGTCTGGGCCTCCCTCCAGACAAGCTCCTGGAGGCTGGGAGGAGTGGGTGACTGAGAGGCCTCCCCAGCCTGCCTTCGCCTCCTCCTCTGTCCCAGCACTTCCCCTGGGCCTCTGCCGTCAGCTCTTCCTCTCCCTCCTCTCCCTCCTCTCCCTCCGAGCAGGTGCTTTCTGTGCCATCACGGTGCCCTGGCTGGCAGCCAACTGAGCGCCAGGCGTCTCCTGCCCAGTAGCAGGCCCTCCCGGGGCCTCCACAAACCTCACCCCTGGGGTCCCGAAGGAGGAGGAGGGCAGAGGACTGAGGGAGGAGCTGGGTGATCCTGCGGCCCCCATCTCCCCGTAGAAGGGGAAGCTTTGACCCCACCGAGTGCACTGGTGCCCCTCACTGCCCCCTGCACTGTCCTGTATGGCCCCTCATCCCAGTCTGGGGGGCCTCTTGGGTTCTCCGGGCTGCACACAGGTCCAGCCCCTCTCCTGGGTCTGTCCTGAGTCCTGCTGCTGCCTCCGGCCACTTAGCATGCAGCCCTGGTTGTGCGGGCTGCAGCAACCAAATGAGATTAGCTCGCCGGCTAACGCAAGTCCCCACTCGCCGCCACCCACGGCCCGCGCACCGCCGGCTTGCTGGTGAGCCTCCCACGGCCAGGCGGGCCCCCGCATCGAACCGGGGCCCCACGCGGGGCAGGTGGGAAGAGGAGGAAAGATCCTGCCCAGCGTTACAGCCCCCCTCGTCCCCCAACAGACCTTCTGGAGTCAGCAGGAAGTGGGGGGTGGGGAGCAGAGGAGACAAACAGGATTGAGGATCCTTGCTGGCTTTGTATCCCTTTGGCAATTCTGCTGCATCAAATCTGGGAGGAGCACACACCCTGCCTCTCCCCCTCCCCTTACCCCCCCCAATCCCTCCCAGTGGCAAGAGCGCCCCCTGGGGAAGGGTCAGCCCAGCCGCGATCCCTCCCACCTGTGCTCCTGAGGGCCACTGGGCATCAAGCAAGAAGGTCTGGGCCCTCAGTACCACTCTCCCCGGGTGGCCGGGGAAGGGGAGCCCTGCTCAGCCCCAGTCCGACCAGAGTCCCTGCCCTGTGCTTGCCCCAGGGGCCTGTGTTGGAACTTGGGGCAAAGATTCTCGGCAAGTCTAAGGTCCCAGTCAGGCCCCCGGAGAGGGGAGAGATGCTTCTGAGGACAGGACTTGGGTGGGGGTGTCCCATAAAGGGGTAAGGATGTGGCAGGGCCCCCGCCTGGGCTCTCCGGGACAGCTGCAGCAGCTTCCGGGGCTGCGCTCCAGGCCCACTGCTCCCTAACCACTTCCCCCCTTGCTCCCATCTCTCCTGGCCCCCCCACCCTGCAGGCTACCTGCCCAGCCAGCAGGAATGTGCCTCTGAGGCCGCTCACATGGTCCTGAGCCACCCTGGGGCGCAGTGCCTGGCTGGGTCCTGCCGAGCTGCTCCCCATAAGGTCTGAGATTGGCCAAGGATGGCACATCCCTGCTACCTCCTCCCCCTGCCTGGCCAGTCCAGGCGGGTCGGGCTGAGTTAGAAGGGGGCCCGGTGTGAAGGAGGGGCTCCTCCTGTCCTTGCCTGGAGGGGAAAGGGCCCCATGAAACCCCCACGTACCCAGCATGCCATCGCCCTTCCCTCTCCACCACCTCTCACCCCGGCAACTCAGGCCCCTGATCATGCCCCACCCACTTTAACTTGCCCTTCCCTTTACACGTGGGGTCTGTGCAACCCTAGACACATCCTCGCTTCTCTCTGAGCCTCACTTCCCCCATCTACAAAATGGGATCGATCCCTACTTCCGCCAAGGGCTGCTGTGGGACTCAAATGAAATCACAACTGTGTGCGCCCATGTGAATCGCAGAGCGAACTGAGGGATTCAGGGATTTTCCTTATCATTGACCGAGTGCTGCGGTTCCTCCTGAGTTGGCTGGCCTTTGGCCCACGAAAGGCTCCACAGGCCTTTGCCCCTCGGCACGGTTCATCTGGAGAAGATCCCGGCTCTTCTGGCCTCCGGCCCTGGGCAGAAGGAGGGAGCCTCACGGTGCAGAGGCAGGGGCGGGGGTGGGGGGGGTCTGTGGATTAGAAACCCATCGCAGAAATGGCTTTCTTATCACGACACAGCCTGAATTGCCCGGACCAACTCTGGAAATTGAATTGCCACTCCTCCCCCCGCCAGCGTCCTCTCCACTACCCCTTCCCTCTGCTCCCACTTCCCTCCGCAGCTCCCACCCGCTCCTCTGAAAACGCTGTTGGGAGAGAGCGAGGCGCAGAGGTGCGGGAGAGAAGTAAGGTAGAGAGGAAAGGGGGGGCAGAGACCCCATGCTCCTGGCGGGCGGGCAGAGGCAGAACCAGGCAGGGAGCCACACAGGGCACCTCAGGGCTTCGGCAGAGAGGAGGGTGACCCCTCCTTGTTGGTCCCCCCACCTGCCCCCGCACCCCGCTGGCCTGGTTGGTGCCTTCTCCTCCCTGCTGGCTCCTCTCCAGCCCCCACCTTGGCGCCTCTGCAGGGCCCCCGAGCAGGGCCCTGATGGCCAGAGCAGAACCCTGGGCTGGAGCCCGCGGGTGCTTGGAAACAGCCCCAGTGAGTTCCTGGCAGAGCCAGGCTGCAGGTGGTGGGGACCAGGCCTCGGGTGGCCGGGGGCGGCCAGCTGTGTAATCAGGCAGGCTCTCACTATGTCCAGGTTCACCCTAGGCAGGAGGTGGGCAGGGTGGGGCCTGAGGTGAGCAGAGGGAGGCCGAGGCCCCACCTGCCTCCAGCTCCCCAGGCAGGCCAACTGGGAGGATCCCAGGGGGGCTTGGTGCGCCAGGAAGCTCAGGAGGGGCTGCAGGAGTCTCAACAGGGAGCTGGGACCCAGCATGTAACCCTCTAGATAGATAGCGCCCCCCCAGCCCCCCACCCCCGCCTCTGTGAGGCACAGACCAGCCCAGCCCCTGAGACAATGGAAAATCAGAAGCTAATTCTGCTGCCTCCCCACCTGAGCTGGTCCCAGCTTCTCCTCCCCAAGCCAGTGTCCCCATCTACAGCCTGGAAGTCTAAGACTCTCACTAACTGGCCCCTGGCCTCCAACCGGTCAGTATAGCCCCTTCCCCCTGCCCCTGCTCCCCCGTCTCCCCTCCGTGTTGACACCCATCACTAGGGCAGAGCTGGGACGGGCACTTACGGGAGCCAGGGAGCCCAGCAGGAGGAGGACCGCACCCGGGATCACGTGGCCCCAGACTTTTCCCCACTTGGCCCACCCTCTCCAAACACACCCGCACACATGCGCTCACACACCTTCTTTTGGATCACTCAGAACGTCTTGGTGAATCTCAAGTTCACATATTGTTAGCTCCAAAGACATCTTAATCCAACCCCCATTTTACAGGGGGGGAAACCAAGGCCCTGGGAGGGAATGGACTTGTCCAAAGTCACATGACAGAGTAACCCTCTCAACCCAGCCAGTCCTTCCCTCTTAGGGGGACTTCCCCCGAGAGCCCCCACTGGCCTCCAGGCTCTCTTCTCAGACTTTTAGGGCTCTCCTGGCCTCCCTGCTCACCTGGGCCTCCCAGATCTGGCCAATTGCAGGGCCCCAAAGTTAATAAATCAAGGTGACTTTGGGGACAAGAATCGGCCTCTTTCTCCCTTGTCCCTCCCATTTGCATAATCCTGGCTGGCAATATGATAATGATGTTTGTTAAAGACAGAGCACAATAAATTAATACCGTTAAGTTGTTGCTGCAAAATGCAAAGCAGGTAATTTACTGCCAGCAAGGAACGGAGCCTTTAAACTGTAATGGATTAACTTTCCCAGCAGCAAATGTGTCCCCCGAGGGAGGGGGTGGGGGAGGCAGGGGCGGGGCTGGGTTGATGGTACAGGGACCGGCCTGCCTGCCGCCCAGGGAGTGGGGCTGAGCTGTCCAGGCCCCAATCAGAGGCCTCCACTGGATGCCAACCCCTTCGCCGTTGTACAGAAGGGGAAACTGAGTCCTGAGGGGGGCAGGGCGCTGAAGAAGCATACAGCGAGACAGTGGTGGTGACTGGGATGGCCCGTACCCCTCTGGAGGAGGGGGCTGCAGATGCCTCATCCGTGCACCCACTCTGGGACCCTCAGAAGGAGCCCTTGTTGCAGACCCTTCTTTCCTGATGGTGACTAGAGAGGTCCCACCAGCCCTTGTCCCAACCCTGCAGGTGACTGAGCCCTTAGACCAGAGGGAACCTCAGTCCCAGAGTCGGTCCTAGCCCAGGCCCTGGGCTCCTCCTAGGGTCCAAGTCCCCACCGGGGCAGGGAGGGAAGGATCCTGGTTCAGTTAGGGTCCAGGGGAGGGGAAAGGGGGAGGAGGGGGACATCCGGAACTGAGTGTCAGACCCTGATGTGGTGTTCCCCACCCCCCCAGCTTCCCCAAAACAGGGCCCTCGGGTCCTAGGGCAGGAGGGGGCTGAGGAGGGAGGAGGGGAGGAGAGATCAGGAGGTGGGGGGAAGCAGCGGGGAAGGTGGGTGGTTGGTGGGACAGTACATAGTGGGAGAGGCCTGCGGTGGACATCAGCCCTCGCCAGCACCTCTCGGGGGCGGCCCCTCCATTACTGCTCAGACGGCTCCACGGTCCCCAGGAGAATTGCCGCAGCCCCAGCTTAGGGCGGGCCGCCGGGCGGGTCTCTGGGACCCCAGCAGAATTCTAATTTCCCATTTATCTCTGCAGCTTCGCCAGCTATATTAAAGGGGCGATGCTCTGCAGGCGGCTCCAGGACTAATTGGATTTGGGCCTCCACTCACTCCTGGGCAAGGGAGGGGGCTGAGGGGCCGGGCCAACCCTGACTGGGGGAGGGGGTGCTGAAAACGTGTGGGCTGGAGCGGGGTCAGTGTGGGGGGCTGTGGTCCTGGAGTCCAGAGCCCTGGTCACAGTCCTGACTGCCGTGCGGCCTTGAACGAGGCTCTGCCCCCTCTCTGGACCCTCACATTCCCTCCTGATTTCCTAGGTGTCAGGCACTGTTCCAAGTGCTGTCTGTGACAGCACCCCTCTCCACCCCCCGCCACCCAGTACAGTGCAGCAAGCATGATGTTCCCACTGGACAGATGAGTAAACTGAGGCGTGGAGGCATTCAGAAACTTCGGGGTCTAGATGGTGCCCACAGTGAATCTTTCAAAGAGCCTGGAGTCCCATCTTTCAAAGCCAGTTACGCTCAAGTAGACCTGTGGGCTCCTTGCCCTCAGAAACTGAAGTCTGGTTCACAACTGCTTTTTAATTTTTTTTTAAGTAATTTCCATATTTTTGAGGGTGGGTAGGGGCAGAGAGAGAGAATCCCAAGCAGTTTCTGCACTAATAGCACAGAGCCTGATATGTGGTTCGATCTCACAAACCTCGAGATCATGACCTGAGCGGAAGACCGACACCCAACTGACTGAGCCACCCAGGAGCCCCCACAGCTGCTTTTATTTAGGATTATGTTACTTTCAGGAAGGTTCCCTTCCATTCCCTCCCACCCCAGGGCCCACACACAGGCTGGGCTGGAGGGAGGGCCTCACCTCCTGAGCACAGATTCTTTCCCAAATGACCCCGAAGGCAAATTATCCACATCCACAGGTCGGGAATGGAGGGACAGAGAGGAGAGCGGGCCTCACTCCGCCGGAGCCTGTTTCCTTAGTGACCCCAGAACCAGGCAGGCCCTTCACACGTGTTACTTCCCTTTCATTGTCCCAACAGCCTCATGAGCCTTGAGTCATGGCTCCCAGGACCATTTTACAGGCCAAGAACCCCGGGCTCCTGTGAAACGCTTTGTGCAAAGTTCCACGGTGAGAACCTGGTTGACCTGGGATTCGAACAGAGGTCTGTCTAAATCCAGAACCTGAGCTCTTAACAGCGCACTCTTCCACGCAAGAGGACGGTCAGGTCCTGGCGCCCGGGCCGGAGACTGTGGGAGCAGCGGAAGGAGCTCGGGGCTGGGAATCAGGGGAGCGTCGCTGTGTGGCACTCGATTTCTCTGAGCTCTGTGGCAATATGAGACACGAATAGTGCCTGCCTTAGGGGGCGATTGCATGACAGGACCCATAAATGAAGCGCGATCGCGGCGCCTGACACGTAGTAGGTGTTCAATCAAGGCTGGCTGTCGGTCCCCTGGACGAACTCGCACCAGCCTCCGAGACTGCTGGGGCAGCACAGCGGGAGAGCTTTGCCTGCTCCACGGTCTCTTTCAGATGGGGAAACTGAGTCAGTGCAACGAGTCAGTGGCAGGGCCAGGACTCAGCCCCGACTCTCCTGGCAGCCTCCCGGCTCGAACCAGGGTGATGGTTCGCCTTCCGGTCTCCTTTTGCCCTGTGTGTCCGCATCTGTCTGTCCGGGCGTCCCTCCCTAGGAGGCCAGCTAGCCGGCTGACCCCAGCAGCCCTCTGCAGGCCGGGCGCTGGCAGGAACCAGGCTGAATAAATGCAAAGAGACCCCCCCCTCCGGAGGCTGCTCTTCCAGTGTCCCCTGTCCACATGGTAATTTTGCCAGGCCCTTGATAAATCTTCCTGTCGCCTCCATCTGCCTGAGACGTAGATTTCATCTTACTGAGAGGTGACACTTCCACCCTTTGGTACCGGCTGTCAATTTCAGGCCGCACCGGGAGTGGAGAGCAGGGAACCACCAGGACTTGCTACCCCCTTTTCTGCCCCCCAGTGCTTCTCTTAAACCTTTGGGGCCAGCCCAGTTGAGACATCACCACCTGCCCTTCCAGAGGAGATGTTGGGACCCCACCCCCATCCCTCACTCTTTGGGGGGGGGGGTAAATACTCCAAGGTGTGAGCTCTACACTGGCTCCCAGAAGTCTCTGGGGGAGTTAAGCTCCGGTTATCCCTCTGTGATAATGTGCTGGATCCCACACCCCTCACTGGCTGTCACCCTTCCCCCCCACCCCCCTGCTGCTGCTCCCTAGGACGACATCCCAAATAAACCACTTGCCCTTGAACGCTTTTCCTTGGATCTCGTTTCGCAGAAACCCAAATTAAGACTCGCCAACACTTTTTAGCAGCTCAAGATGTACTGCGCTCTAGTCAGCAACGAGATACAGTAGAGATCCGACATTTATCAAATGCCTACTATGTGGTAGGACTGTGTGCTTCGTGCTCCTAGATCAGCTTCTCACTCAAGCTGTAAGACATCTCTGGGAGGTCTTGTCCCAGTTTTGCAGATGAGGAAACAGATGCTCAGAGAGGTGCAGTGATTTGGCCAAGGTCACACAGCCGGCAACGGAGTCAATATCCAAATTCCGGCAGCAGGCTCTCTTCGCCACTCCACTCTACCTCCTCTATGTAGAAGCATGAAATGGAGCCAGGATTCACCTCGAGGTGTGAATAACAGCTTGGTTGGGAGAGTTTCTTCTGAGGGCTTTACTGTGGGGCAGCTTTCTGCAAGGTGCTAAGGACGCTGCAATAAAAAAGATGCAGTTGCTTCTCTAAAGGGGGCTGGAGATCTGACGGGGGGCGGGGAATAGATGCAGGCAAGACTGTATAGCTGGGACCGACCGGTCCCAGAATGCACCACAGCATCGTCCCTACAACGTCCCCTTCTTAGAATCTTGAGACATTCGTGCTGGGATGCAGGCAAGAGGTTGTCTATTTCAACACCATTCTTTTAGAGACGAGGCAACTGAGGCCCAAGAGAGATGGGGACTCACCCAAGGTTGTACTACAGGGTCGGGGCTCCTGCCTCTCAATTCTGCTGGCCATCACCCATGCCCCTGCCCTGTGCCTTGGTCTTACCCTGCAATTCCTCAAGAGAGCCAGAGGATCCATCGGGCTTATGAGAAATTCTCCAAACCTGGAAGCCTCAAAGTTTAAAAAAAAAAAAAAAAAGTACTACATAAAATGTTTACATTTCTGTGCAGCCAAAGAAAAAAATAAATGTACAGACGGGAAAATATTGGCATATAGCAGGCAAAGGGTTAATAGCCTTAATATACAAAGAGCTTTTACCAATCAATAAGACAAAAATAAACAACCAGGGGCAAAAAAATAAATAAATAAACAACAGATATGAGCAGGGGACGCCAGTGTAAGGAGCTGATGCCAGAGCTTGGGACTTCTGAGGACCCTGAGGGTGGTAAAACTGTTATTACTTGTTAAATAAATGCTTATTCATTATTAAAAGATCCATTTGTAGCGTGGGTCACACATTACTGCTTGTTAAACCGTTAAAATGCTGGGAGTCCTCCCAGATGCCTTATTTACTGTTACAATCACAGAAGAAGGTGGCCCAATGCCAGAGCCATGGCCCTCTGGTGGGACCCAATCCCTGCCCCTTCCCCCAGCCCTGTGCCTGTGGTTCCTCAGCCCCAAGCAAAGTGGCTTTAGAGCCAAGTTGCCCGTGCAGCCTGGATAGGCAGACCAAGGAGAACCGTGACTGGGGAGTCAGGATGCCTAGGCTCAGATCCTGGCCCTTCCCCTGACTGCCTGTGTGACCTCTACCTCCATCTCTGGACCTCAGTTTTCCTGTCTGTAAAATGCGTGGGTTGGCACCGAGGATATCAGAGGTGACTCCAGCACTTAGGAGCCAGCACTCGGCAGGGGTGGGGGGGGGGCTGGTGAGTGGCAGGGGGAGATTTGGTAAGTGCCATGTTCCCTGCCCTCACCTCCATGCAGCCCGGGCAGCTGCTGACGTAATTAATTAGAACTCATTTAAAGAGTCCTTTCAAGCGACTGAGGACAAAGATCCCACTTTACAGATGAAAAGACAGAGCCTGGGAAAAGAGCCAGGACTTGCACAAAGTCACCCCCCTGGGCCAGGACAGAAGCCAGGACGCTGCATGCCTCCTCTTTCTCCCTGAAAGGGAAGCAGGGGCCGGAGGCGGCTGCCGAGCCCACATTCTGCGGTTACCTGTCCTCTGGCCCCTTGCCCTCATCTCCCTGTCTCCCTCTCCTCCTCCTGGATGCCACGGAGCTCCCTCCACTCAGCGCCACAAGCCCCTTGCAGCTGGAGAGTCTTGTCAGGCCCGCAGTGTCCTCCCAGCCGGACAGACTCCCTCCGCCTCTGCTCTGAAGAAGAGCCCTGGCCTGGAGTGAGCCGCTCGGGGGTCTACACCGCCTGCCTGTTGCTGCTGGCCACACGGTCTTGCAGGTCAAGCACTGGCCTCTTCACGAAGTCCCCAGGACAGGCACCTAAGTACTACAGGACACCTGCTGTATTTCGCCATGTGCTTTATATCCTTTGTCTTCATGACCCCTCTTCTGTGCACCCGGTACTGGCGGTGAGGAGATCTGAGTCGGCGGCCAGATTTGCCACTTACTGAGTGACTCCCGGCAAGCCGCGTAACCTCTCTGAGTGTTTCAGCAAACAGCACCGTTGTGGGGAAACACGTAGGTAGTAAACGAAAGGTGTTCATGCAGCACCTAGGGCATAGGGGGAGGTCACTAAAGAGTAGCCGCTGTCATTACCTAAAGAATGAGATTCGTAACATCTACCTGAGGGTTCTTGGGGAGGGAGTACCGACCCAATGTGTCCAAAGCATATGGTGAAAAGCAGGGGCTCATTTAGGACCATCCTGGGGCAAAAGACCAAAAACGGCAGCAGTGACTCAGACAAGGGCATTCAGCTCCTTCACGAGGAACGGGTCCACCCTGGTGGCTCCAAAGGCTCACCAGGGAGATGGCCACCTTGTCAGCTCCCACTGGGGCTGGCCAGCCTTGGGATGTGATCCAAACTGGGGATGCCAGCATCAGGGGTGGGTGGGAGCCTGGAGCCCCGGAAGACGTACATGATCAATACTAAGCCAATCTCTTACAAGATTACCCTGGCCTCTGGTATCCAGTCGTAAAGAAAATCACTCAGCACGATAGGGAGACGTGAAAAATGCCACGGATTACAGTTTGGGATGTTCCGAGTGAGAGTAAGTGAGACCGGGATTGTTTCCTGCAGTAAATAATTCATCCACTTTAAATTTCCTTTTTTCTTGCCAACGCCTTCCCTCCCTCCCTCTGTCTCACTGCCTCTCCCCGCCAGCTCCCTCTCAAGCCTGATCTCTCCAAGGCTCCCACCCCCACCTCTGTCCAGGGCACCCCCGCAGCCAGCAAGGAGCTCATAATACAAATGTTTTGAGTCTGTTAATGACACTAATCGCCTTTCACTGCTAATTAGTAACGCTGCCAAGAAAAACTTCTTTGTAGAGGACCACCCAGGCAGGAGAGCCCTGGGAAAAGCTGTAGCTATAACTGGGGGAACTGGGTGGAGCCGGGGATGGGCTATGGAACCAAGAAGGTTCAGTGTGCTAGACCAAGGGTGGTCTGGCCAGGGAGAGTTCCTACCATGGAGGACCCTGTCCTCTGCCTCATCTGCTATCTGCTACATCATTCAAAGGTGACAGCTTGATGGGGGTGGGGGGTGGGGCCAAGCCAGGAGGCAGGGAAAGAGATCTGGCTGGTGACAGCCCCTTGACCCCCAGTATAGTCACTTCAGGGTTCTGAGTCAAAAGCATGGATCAACTCCAACCTGAGAGTCAATTCTGAGACCCACGGCTCAGAAGTAGCCGGTGATGGGCACCTACGTGGAATCTCTTCTCACACCAGCAGATGCTGGGTCTGCAGCGGATGACCTCTCTACAAGCAGACCCTGGGGAGGTGCTGGGCACCCAAAGACCCATCAGACTCTGCCCCGATCTCCAGAAACTCATAGCTTGGTGTAAGATGAATGACGGCCAACGTTTGTTAGCGTTTCCTGCGTGCACTACGGCACTACGCTAACAACTTACGCACATTCGTGGATTCCTCTCGACAACCTTTTTTTTGTTCAAGGTTTGTTTCTTACATTTTTAATTTTTTTAACATTTATATTTGAGACGGAGAGAGACAGAGCTGTCGGCACAGAGCCTGATGCGGGGCTCGAACTCTCAAACCCTGAGATCATGACCTGAGCCGAAGTCGGATGCCCAACCGACTGAACCACCCAGGTGCCCCACGTTTTTAAATTTCTCGGTAAGGACTCTTCTTATCCCCCATTTTACAGATGAGAAATCTGAGGCCCAGAAAGATCAAGAAGTATGTCCATAGTCACAAGAAGACAGAACCAGGCTGTAAACTCAGGGACCCCGGTTTTAACCACGAAACCTTTTTTTAAAAAATGTTTTCTTTATTTTTGAGAGAGACAGTGTGAGCAGGGGAGGGTCAGAGAGAGAAGGAAACACAGAATCCGAAGACGGGCTCCAGGCTCTGAGCTGTCAGCACAGAGCCTGATGCGGGGCTCGAACCCACAAACCGCAAGATGATGACCTGAGCCGAAGTCAGACACTCAACCGACTGAGCCACCCAGGCGCCCCTAACCACAAAGCCTTTAACAGAGAAGTGAAAGGGCAATTTTAATTCAGTGTGAGCCATGCCAGAACAGGGTACATTTGTGGGCCACCAGAGCACAGAGAAAGCATGTCATGTCGTCTTGGGTAATCAGCAAAGGCTTTCAGGAGGAGGTGGGGTCTGAGAGAGCCTTGAGGACTGCATAGGAGTTCGTTCAGGGGTAGAAAGGAGATCCAAAAGGATAGGGCATTGTGAGCAAAGCACAGGGGTGAGAAAGGGCAGAACTCAAGTCTAGTGAGGTTTGAGGGTCAGCAGTGACGTGGTGGGCGGTGAGGCACCAAGCTGGGGGGGCAGGATGAGGGAACCTTATGCTCAAATAGCACAGAGGACGCCCCTGAGGAAGCTCCCTCTGGGTTGAATGCCGACGTGGGAGATTGGTGATAGGCCGAGAAAGGGCTGGCGGGGCATTGGGCTCAGGCCCCAGGCGCTGGGATTGGACTGAAGGAGGCAAATTCAGTGACTGAGTCGGCGGTCAGAGTGGGCAGAACCGGAAGGAGGAGGAAGGAGGATTAGGAGGAGGGAGGAGTCCAAGGGACCGGGCCCAGCAGGCTCCGGGAGGACCATAGGCGGGCACCTTGCGCCCCACCCCGGCAACTGGGCACTGCCCAGGCCCCTCCAGGTGGGGGCGTGGCCTGCTGATTGTACCCCAGCTCCGCCTGCAGGGGGCCCGGCCGCCGGGAGCTGATACCCTCAGAAGCGCCCAAGCCCGAAAGGCCCCCAGCCCAAGTCTACCCCGATCCTCCCCGCGTCCCAGCTTCACTCCGTGGGAAACGCCGAGCCCGCCCCTCGGCTGGGGAGATCCCATTATGCCGTCAACTCCTCTTCCACGGCGTTGAAGATTCGAGATCCTTTTTAGGGACAGCTTTCCGGGGTTCCCGCAGGCAGAACAAATTGTTCCCGCCTCTCTGGTCCCAGAGTACTTAGTATGTTTACGCAGCTCTGAGGATACTGGAGTGAGGTGGTTGGTTTGTTTGTTTGTATTAGGCTTTTGTTTTGTTTTGTTTCTCAGTCTGGCTGCTGCATCTGCCTGGCAGCTCCTGGAGGGGCGGGATGGCAAGAGATCCACTTGTGTGTTTGTGCTTTTTGCAAATGAGGGTAATTTTTCGTAAGTGCATTTTGTAAGTATGTCTCCTGCTCCGGACTGTGAGTGGTCTGGAAGCGGTCTCTCTTGTCCTTATTATTTTATTCTTTTATTTTATTTTATTTATCATAAAATAACATTGACCTTTTTGTGGTGTTCAGCTCTCTAAATTTCAGCACATGTATAGATTCATGTAACCGCCATCCGAATGCATTTTGAGTTCACAGAACGCTATTATGCTATAGATCCCCATCAGTTTCTTCTTTCATTTCACGTTTTATTTATTTTTTTAATGTTTATTTATTTTGAGAGAGAGAGAGAGCATGCGCACACGCAAGCAGGGGAGGGGGAGAGAGAGGGGGAGACAGAATCCCAAGCAGGCTCTGTGCTGTCAGCACAGAGCTCTAACCAGGGCTCCATCTCACGAACCGTGAGATCATGACCTGAGCCGAAACCAAGTCTGATGCTTACCGGACTGAGCCCCCCAGGCGCCCCATTTCGTGTTTTGAAGGCCCATCCAGGTCTGGTGCTGTATTCACGTCTGTTGAACTAACAGCCGCCCAGACCTCCACGGTGCGTCCCCACATCTTCCTGCCCGCTCCGCCTGGAGGGCACCTGGGCTGCCTCCAACTTCCCTGACCACAGACAACTTTGGGAAGAGCCCCCCCAGATCTGACCTTCGTGGATATGCCAAGAATTTCCCTGGGATTTACACTCAGGAGCAGAATCCCTGGGCCCAGGAGTCAGTGTATAATTAATGGTGTCCAAATCCCACATCACTCAAGTCACTCGCAAGGGTGTCCCAGGCCATCGTGGGCGATGACAGGCCATGTAGAGCCAGCATACACCTATAAGGCTGCTCCAGGTGTTAACATGTTGACCCCCTTCCACTCTGGTGGATAGAGGGCAGTTTCCCTGTCTTCGGAGTCACCCAAAAGCTCATCCCACCTCCTTAACCTTGCACCTCCTCCTGGGGCTCCTGGCTTTTCCCAGGATCCAGCAAGTCATGCGTTACAGCTAACCCCTCATGGGTTACACCTGCTCCAATTCCTGATCTCTCCTCCCACTGTTGCATATTTTGAAGGGCATTCCTTTTTTTTAAGATTTTATTTTTAAGTAATGTCTACACCCAATGCAGGGATTGGATTTACAACCCCGAGATCAAGAGTCGCATGCTCCTCCGGCTGAGCCGGCCAGGCGCCCCTGAGTAT
This sequence comes from Cryptoprocta ferox, assembly GCA_028646485.1. NCBI lineage: Eukaryota > Metazoa > Chordata > Mammalia > Carnivora > Eupleridae > Cryptoprocta > Cryptoprocta ferox. Next base: position 13,639,126 of record CM053576.1, read on the forward strand.
CATTCTTATCCATGACCCCGCATAAGGAAAGAGCTAAAGAAAGGCCCAGAGGTTGAAGTTCAGGTCCTCGCCAGCCTGTCTCTGGCAAGCCCCCTCCCCTTACTGGATTCCCACAACTTCAGGGCTTGCCATCCTGGCTGGAAAATCTGCTTGCAGAGCCCTCACGGCCACCCTGAGAGCTAGGAGTGGTTCTGCCCATTTGACAGACGAAGAAGCTGAGGCCCAGAGGGTGGGAGTGACTTGCCCAAGGTCATAGTGAGTGGGAGGGGGGCAGAGCTGGGACTCAAGAGCATTCGAAGATGGAGACAGGCTCCAGCACACGTGTGCCCTGAGGGGGTCTCTACGCCACACACAGCACCGGTTGCGAAGGGCCCCAAACCGCACGTCTCTGCCGCACGGGTGTGGGAGAGGCAGGCGAGCTGAGTTGCCGCTGAGAAACCTGCACAATGCTAGGTTTTGTAGACATTTAATGAAACTCTCATTAATTTTGATTTGCAGTTTTCTTTTTGTATTTTGGAGCCAATCTCCCCCTCCCCACCCCCACCGCCCCCATCTTGAACTTGTCGGTAGGCCCTTGACGGCCCTTCTGAATGCCTGAGCACCACACATGGTCTGGGTGCCGCCCCAGTGGTGGAGCCCAAGTCTGTGCCTCCGTCTCAAGGGTGGGTCCTTGGCAGACCCCCTGGGTTCCGTCGATGTGGAGACGAGGAGGGCACAGAGGTCAGGCGACCTGGGGCTGTGCCCTCAAGGAGCCCCAGTGCTGCCTCTGAAACTCAACATTCCCAAAAGCAGACGTTCTTCAGCCCCAGGAGGGCCTGTGCCCAGGCAGGCCGCAGGGGCTCCCTGTCAGCGGTCCTCCGAGGCCAGCATCTGGGGCAGCGGTGGGAAGCGGGGGTCCTGGTGGAGGCTGCAGGTTATCGGTCGTTTGTCTTTGAAAGGTGGAGAGGAGCAAGGAAGAGCGGTCTAATAACACCAAGCTCCATTTATTGGGCGCCTGCTGGATGCCAGGCGCTGTACTCCTACTATCTCATCTAATCTCCTCGACATCGATGGGATGCAGGGGAGGCAGACACGCACATGTCTGGTCCCCAGTACAGCAGGTGTGGATCCATCGGAACACTTACCGCTAACACGGAGGCCGGTCCCCAAGGCCCCTCGAGGGGCCTTGGATTGCAGGGAGGGGAGGCGTTCCAGGGTGGGACGGGGGTGCCGCCAGGGAAGAACACGGGGCCCATCAGCTACTTCCTGAGCAGGATGGAAATCCTGCAATGTTCGAACAAGGCCAGCCGAATGTCGTTTCAAGTTCCAGGTATATTATTATCCCTACTTCACGGACAAGGAAACTGAGGCTTGGAGAGGAGCAGTGACCTGCCACCTCTAGTCGGGAGGTGCTTCCTGAATTCAGACCCAGGTCTGGCTCACTCCATGCTCATACCTTTCATCATTAGACTCCTCATGTTTAGCTACCTTGTCTCAGCGCAGGGAACTCACATACTGGCTGTTTTCTCTCCCCCGCCCCCAAAACTGCCAAGGGCCTCGACATCAACCTCCCCGCTGCTGCCGTCCAGGTTCAAAGGCGGAGGACGGGAAGGGTTAACGGGGCCACAGCCCAGGGCAGGCGTGGCACTGCTCTCAGGCCTGGAGGCCGCTAGCACCTGGCCTCTTTCATCTCCATGGGCTCCCAGTGAGAGAAGCCCAAGCCAGGCCCACGGGGGACCCAGCAGTGTGGCTTTCCTTTGATTCTGGTGGAGGCTGCCTGCTCTGAGCCCAGAATCAAAAGCAGACAGCAGGGCCAGTGCCCCAGGGTCCCCAGGATGGCAGCCTGAGGCTGCCCCTTCCACCTACTGCACCCGGGCCTCTGCAGGCAGAGGGGGAGGGGGAGGGGGAGGGGGGTTCCCTCCAGCCAGATCCTCTAGAAGCCAGAGAGGGAGCTGCAGGAAGCTCTGGGCCACAACGGAGAAGGAACAACAGGGTAGGGCCAGGGCACTGGGGGCTGAGACCCAGGACAGGCCTGGCGTGGGGAGACAGTGGGTGCCCGAAAAGCACAGAACTTGACCGTGGCGTTTCCCCCCCACCCCCCGCCCACTAGGTGCTAGCAAGCTCGTGGGGTTCAGGCCTCAAGGTGAGAGCTGCAGGGGGCCGGTGAAAAAAGCACCAAATTTAAAAAGAATTAGTCAGGAGGAGGTGACAGGCCCATTCTGAAGCAAGATGAATGGGTTTCAGTTGGCGAAAATGATTCTAATTTATAATCTGCTTCTTGCTGCCGCTCGCCAATTAATTCTCTATAGATACATAAATAGGCCGCGTGTTTGCTTTGCTTCAAACGTAATAAACATTACACTCTGTCCTCTTCTTTTGTGCCGGTTCCTGTCACGGCATTAGTCCCCACAGCTAATTCCTCACACCTGTCTCTGCCACTCAGGGGAGCGGGGCTGAATGGGGAGGAAGCGCCCGGCTCCAGGAAACTCGTGGCTGCAGGAGATAAATGACTGATCCCGCCGGGTGCATGGCTGGGCTCCCCACTTGCTGGGGAGAGGCCCAGGAAGGAGGGAGAGGAGTCCCCCATACTCCTCTTCAGCCCCCCTGGTCCCAAACTTTGGGACTATCTTTCCAGTGGGGGTGGGGGGAGGGAGGAAGACGGAGAAGCAGCCATCAGTACTTTCTGTCCCCCCTCACTGGCCTTGGCTCACTGGGCTCCATGCACCCGGCTTCCGGCTTCTTCCAGGCCTTCCCCTGCTCCCGGCTCCGCACTTGCTGTTCCCTAAACAAGTCTCCTTCCCCGAGCAGCCACCTCCTCTGTGTTTTTATGCATACACCTCACCTAGCGGTGACATCTTTTCGTGAGCCCCCTTCCTAAGAGGGGGACACCCTCTCCAACACTCCCCGCGACCCCCCCCCCCGTTTCAGATCTCCTCAGCACGAGCACCATCTGACATATTATTTCTTTGACTCATGTGTCTTGTTTACTGTCTTCCCAACTGGAATGAGAGTCCCTGAGGATGCTCGCTGCTGTGTTTTCTGCCCGGCGCAGAGGCACCTAGTAAATGCTCAGTAAGTATTTGTTGGACGCATGAGGTGGGAATGGGATGGGAAGGAGCAGATGGGGCCCGGAAGGTTGACCTGAGACCTTGCCGCAGCTCATCAGCCTGCCACCTGAGACGTAGGAAACTGAGGTTGGGGGGTGGGGGGAGACCTGCCCAAGGTGACACCATGGGTTAGTGGGGGAGCGGGGACCAGGCTCCTCTCTAAGATCCAAGGCAGCTCGGGAATCTACACCTCATAATAATTCTCCCAGGTGGGGTGTTGGAGAAATGGAAACTCAGGGACTTGCCCAAGGTCATACAATCATGTACTCATGTATTCAATGAGATGATTGAGTACCTGCTGTGCTGCTCTAGGTGACGATGTCCAGGGACCAGGGCAGATTAGCCCCCTGCCCTCACCCACCTTACAGTCTAGAGGGAAGAATGAGCTAACGGACAACGTAACAAATAAGTGTGTCAGGAAGGGCCAAGAGCTAAGAAGATGAACCAAGGGCGCCTGGGTGGCTCAGTCAGTGAAGCGTCCGACGTCAGCTCAGGTCATGATCTCACGGTTTGTGAGTTCGAGTCCCGCGTCGGGCTCTCTGCTGTCAGCACAGAGCCTGCTTTGGATCCTCTGTCCTTCTCTCTCTCTCTCTGCCCCTCCCCCACTCGTACTCTCGCTCTCTCAAAAATAAATAAAAACATTAAAAAAAAAAAAGAAGCTAAACCAAGATGAAAAGCTAGCGAGCGACGGCGGGTAGGGTGGTGGTGGTGGTGGTGAGACTTTATTTGAGTGGTCAGGGAAGTCCTCTAGAAGGAGGACCCCAAGCAGAAACCCCTTTGACAAGAAGAACCTTGTGTGCACGGGGCACGGCCAGGATTTCCACTCACATCCGTTTGCTCCAAAGTGTGTGTCCTTCCCCAGACTGTGTTGCCACTAAAAGGAAGCATTCAGGGGCGCCTGGGTGGCTCAGTCGGTTAAGCGTGCAACTCTTAGTTTTGGCTCAGATCATGATCTCATGGTTTGTGAGTTCAAGACCCACATCAGGCTCCACGCTCACAGTTGCAGAGCCTGCCTGGGATTCTCTTTCTCTCTCTCTCTCTCTCTCCCCATCCCCCATTCACTCATATGTGTATGTGTGTGCACGCGTGTGCACTCTCTCTCAAGATAAATAAACTTTAAAATATGTATAAAAATAAACATTCAGTGGGGTGCCTGGCTGGCTCAGTCAGAAGAGCATGCAACTCTTGATCTCAGGATTGTGAGTTCGAGCCCCGTGGTGGGTGTAGAGATTGCTTAAATAAATTAAAACTCAAAAAGGTGGGGGGGGGCATTCGGGGAGGAGGTGACAGCTAGAAGACTATATAAGTGAAGCAGGAAGCACTCACTCTGAGCGTGTGACGTGGGAGTTGGAGCCTGAACCCTGGGTGGGAAATGATCACTAGCCAGGGGTGGGGCGGGGGTTTCTCAAACAGGGGGTAAAAGTCTGGAGGGGGGAGGTGGCGGCTTTCAAGGCACAGATAAACTGCTTCTAGGGGAAGACGGCAGGGGAAACCCTGATGTGTAGTGTTTGCCAGTTTTCATGGTGTAAAGACTCTGGACATGGCCAATTTCAAGGGTTTGCAGAACCGGCTTGCAGAATTCCTGAAAACCTCACGGTTGGCTGTGCTGTGCCAGCTCCCACCAGCTCCGGCACATCACTGGTTCAGGTTATCAGCCAGGAAGCTGGCCAGCCAGCATCCCGAGGAGGGAAGAGCAAGAACTGGTTCGAAAAAGTAGGTGTGCAGCAGAGAACTCTGGACTCTAATAACCGGAAGGGCCCGCGGTCATCGCGAACTTGTCCCCTGCTGCTCCTCCTCTGTTTTACAGAATAGAAAACCAAGGCCAAGAGAGAGCCAAGGACTTGCCCCAAAACGCAGAGAGAGTTGGGGCCAGAGCCAGGACTGGGAAGCGATCTCAGGGCAACCAGTTCCCGGGGGCTGCTGCTCCGTAGGCGGTCATGGTCCACGATGGCCCCATCAGGCCTGATAGCCAGGGACTCCAGCACCCGTGTGAGGCGGGAAGAGGGAAACAACACCAGATCCAACGGAGTGCAGAGGCGGGAGAGCCTTATGCCGGCTGGTGGGGTGATACTTAAGCCGGGTTTTGAAGGATAAATAGGAGTTTTCCAGCAAGACAAAGGAAAAAAGAGATATCCAAGGGGGCAGGAACGGCGTTATGTAAGGTCAGGTATGAGAAGTAGAAGTGGCATTTCCAGGATGTAAGGTACAAAAAGGAAGGAGCAAGAGATGAAGCCGGAGAGGCCATGCCCTGCTCCTCGCGCTGAAGCAGTCACGGTGGGCTTTCAGGCAACCGCAGAGAGGCTATTTTGAGATGGGTCCCCTTGTCTTCTCAGAACCAGCGAGTGAGATGGTATGCCAAGGCGCACCTCCTCCTGGATGAGGGTCTGGAGGTTCTCCAGCTTCTCGGCCTTTCCCTACTGGGAAAGTCACTCACCGAGGTGGGTCTCTCCCCCCACGGCTCCCGCTTCCTCTCCCGCTGGCTGCTCTTCTCCAGGCCAGGAATAGAACTTCACATCTGACGATCCTCAGCGGTGTTTAAATTTAATGGGCCTTCCTGCTTTTTTCCTCCACAGCACCTGGGCTGGGCGCTCTGCACACAGCCCTGGGGAGAGGCAGGTGAATAATTCACGGAGACTCAGTGTTTGAAGTGTTGGGCAGAGGGGGGGGGCGTTTGTGTGGCAGGGCTGTCTCACCTTCCCACCCCAGGGGAGGGGGTTCAGCAGGGATGGTCCAGGTGCCCAGGCCCTGATCTACCCTCAGGGCCTTTGGGGAAAACCCAGGAGCCCGATTTCCATCTCCGGGAGCCAGCCACCTGCAGCGTGAGGCCTCAGGGCAGCTGAGTTCCTGGGGCAGAAAGGAAGGGGGTAGGAGGGGACGCAAGCCCCCTCCCTGGGCTGCCCTGCCCTTGGATCTGGGTCCAGAGAGACAGAAGAGGGACAGAGTGTGATGGGGGAGGCTGAGAGTGGGGGCCCAGTCCCAGGCTGAGGCTGAGGGAGCAGGGTCAGGGAGCTGGGGTGCCAGCACAGACGTAGGGCTGAGGCAGCTGAGACACTCCCAGTGTGAAACTGAGCTCCAGGCCTGGCACTGTGTCCGCAGCCCTCCATGCTGCCGTAGCCTGGGTCCCCGATGGACCAGCCCCCCTGGCCCAAAGTTCCCTAGGCTCTGGGCCCCTCCTTCCACCTCAACCCAGTGCCCTCCTGCACACAGAGCAGCCTTGCAATTTTCTGGCTTGGGTGCCTTTCCAGTCATCCCTCCCTTCCTTCCCTCCCTCATTCATGCAACAAGCACTTATTGAACATCTACTACGTGCTGTGTCCACAGGATACTGCGGTGAACAAAACGGACTCCGCTGCGACTCCCGGAGCTGAGTTCCATCCTCGAGCCCACTCCCTTGAGGAGAGAGGGGGAGAGGTACCCCACACTTGCTCCGAGTCCTCCGCTATCACTGCCCCCTCTAAACCTGGGTTTCCCCATCTGGAGCAGGGCGCTCACAATCCCACTGCTCCCACTTGCTGTTGTTAATGACAGCAAACACTTAATTTAAGTGTCTGTCGGCTCGTGCAGTCTTCACCCTTTGCGTAGGCGGCGTGAGGACCCTAAGACCCGGAGAGGTGAACTCACTTGCCCAGGGCGACACCGCTGGTGAGTGGGGTGACGGGATTTGAACCCAGGCAACCTGGCTGCGCGGTGAACACTGCAAGGGGTCTAAGCGAGGCAGGGGAGGCGGCGGCGGC